>OY728119.1:111512888-112739036 GCA_963277665.1 Viscum album | reverse complement strand
TGAAGTTCTAATTTCATGTTAGTTCTTTAAAGTTCCTTTTTTTTATGTTGGGGTATGATCTATGTATCTATAATACTGGAAACTTATGTTAATATGATTAGATACCCTATTTTATCTCTTCAATTCATTTTTGTTGAAGTTTATGTGGCGCCGTTAGGCTGCCGAATTTTTAAGGGATTCTTTCACCCTTCTCGTTTTCAGGTTCTAATTTCATGTCAAGTCTTTCAAGTTCCTTGTTATTATGTTAGGGTATGATATATAAATCTATCATACTGATCTTTTATGTTCATATGATGAGAGACCCTATTTGATCTCATAAATTCATTTTTGGTTCAAGTTTATGTGACGCTGTTAGGCTGTCGAATTTTCATAAGAGAGATCTTATTTTTGTCTTCCTTCCATGTTTTTCATTTCAAATGTAATGTCCTTTAAATTTCATTAACATGTTCATATATAATTCTTATTCTGTTCCTCTACCATTTATGGGTCATTTATGATTGTTTGACCCATGTCCCCTCTCTTTTCAATGTTTTCTAAAACCTTGTAACATAGCCGTTATGCTGCAGAATTTTTGTCTCAAAGTGCCTCTCTCATTTCTAAAAATTATTTTATGTTATAAAGTGAATACTCAAAGCTCCTATTTATACAGGGGTATTCACATATATATCAAAATGTCAATTTTAAATTCTGTGATTTACATACCTGAAACCCTCTTTCCCTTTCTGTGGGTTTAAAGTGACATAAAGATCATGTCTTTAAATCAGTTTTTAAAACGTTATGATTATGGAATGAAACCCATTTCTTTTATGATATATGGGTTGTTTATGAAATGATTTATGATGATATATGTGGCTCACATGATAATAAAGGCAAATTTAAGGGTGCGTCCTGATAGCGCCCCATTGCATTGGATAATGATGTAACCACAAGAGATTACAGTTTAAGGGTGCGCCCAGATAGCGCTCTAATTCATTGGGTAAAGACTTAATCTCTAGATATGACCATTATTAACGACGCCTTGGTGAATAACCTTGGTAATTTTTAATGACGCCTTGGGGATGGACCTTGGTGAAACAAAACAATTGTCAATATTAAATGTTGTAGCCACATCTTCAAGTTATGAAAAATGTTATTTTTATTATGATGTATCTCATTATTTCTTTATCATGCCTTAAAGTTCTTCTCATGTACTTATTGAAGTATCTCAAGATCACATGTAAAATGTTTCTCTTGTTTCCCTTACTGGGCCTTCTGCTCACCCTTTCCTTTGATGTATGTCCCCAGTTTATGAGATGCAGTAATGAACCTAGGATGAACATAAGGAGAAGCCTTTCAAGTGTTTAAGAAGAATGTTTTTTTTGTTTCATGTTTTAAGATCCTGGTTTCCAAGATGCTAAACCTTAAAGATCCTCAGTTTTGTAAAATATAATGAATGTTTATGTGATAAAAAGGCGGGATGCTATAGACCTTATGGGTGAAACACACATATAAAGAGGTTTCAATAAGAATGAAAAAGGTAGTCTTGTATGATTTTTTTCGGGATTCACACAATATTTCTTATATAAAAAATTAATTATAAAATACCTAGTTATAAGGAGGATCATGAACACCAATATAACCCACCAGATTAATGGAGAAATGGGAATCGTTATTGGGGATATTAGGAAGGCTATTGGTGCACCAATCAAGTGAGATATATACAAAAAAATATTAATTTTTCATTTGTTTGGGATGATTCACAGTGGAATCACCTTATTTCAAAGGATCTCCATAATTAATCTCTGGTAATCCTTGAATAGGATCCATTCCCAGGAGTTAATGTTTTCATCAAAATTTAAGAATAATGCTTCTTAAAAATCATTTTACAAGACCCATTAGTATAGAATCCTATGTTTTTTCTATAACACGAAATTACATGGTATGGTGGTGCTTAATAAACTATGATATATAAATTCCATTTGAACCGATTGAGATGGAATAGAACCTATATAGATGACCATATTGTCCATTTGACACCATTTTATGAGAATATTGTCCGTGGATACCCTCTTCTAGTACATGAAAATGGTGGAGTAAGGGATTATACCTTCATAATTGTAGCCCAAATAGACATTGTAATGAAATTATCTTATCTGTATACATGTTGGGAAATAAGTATTGTAAAATATATCATATAAAGGAGAAAATCCATGGTAATAATTTCAGGTCCCTTATAGGTGCTATAGGGATGTATTGGGGACCACAATGGTGGTAAATAATTTATCAATACCTTGGAAATCTTCAAGGCCCTATGATGCCCATTTGTGTAAATCATCATTTGGGTTAGGAAGAGTTTACTGATTACATGGGAAATAAAGAAAAAAATAAATCAGTACATTTAATTTGTATATAAACCATACATGGATCCGATTAACACCATAATGAAAAACAACTAGAGTGGTGTTGAATAGTACGATTATTTGGTTGTTATTCATAAGGGTTCCATGTCAACTCGGGTAGGATCTATGATAATATTTGAATGATATTCACCCTGTTAAATTGGGAGGTCATTGAAATGTTTTAAAATGAAATCTCTAAACCATGTTTATATTAATGTTGTAGATAACAAATAATGGTCATATAAAAATTCTAGATTATTCAAAAAATTGAACACAATAATATCTATTTAGCATTTCCTCTAACTGATACTTGTATTTTTTCTTTAAAAAATGCATTGGTTCCTCGATATATCCCTTCATGGATTTTCAACTAGATGTGTTAGTATAAAAGGTCATGGGACTACTTTTGGTGGGGGGTGAGAAGCTGTAGGATATCCAACATTAATGGTGGAAAGGGGACCAGTATCCAGGTTTCTTTCGGAGGATCATTGGCACCAAATATAAACAAGAATCGATCAATAAATATAGGATCAACAATCCCATAATGTGAGTTTCCAATAAGTGGGATTATGTCCTTGATATCCACTCGAGTCACAACATAGTTTCCCATTTTACGTCATCGGTGGGATAATTTTAGGGAATATATGTCTGTTGAAAAATTCTATGTCATACTCTTTCAGTAACAGTTGGTGTTGAAGAGATTATGGAATGTAACCACTCTTGATGAAATATCTTATGAGGATGATATTAAAATGGTTGAGGATTACCACAGAGATAATGAATTTACAATAAATTCCCCCCAATGTGTAATTATCTACACTAGATAGGAAATATGGATGATAGTCACTCGGGCAGGGGAAGCTGGGGAAATAGAGGAAGGCCCCCACAATTCTGAATATGGGGTAAGGAAAATGAAACTGTTATTCGATTATTTTTTATTATAGAAACAAAATTAATCCTCCCTTTTGATACTATATGATGACTTAGAAATTAGGTCATCTCCCGGTTCTTTGATATACTCCCCTGAGATAGATGGTTGTGGTGGAATCAAACTAATGAGTAGGCTGATGAAAAAGGCATTCCTCGTCATATGGGGCTCTGGGATGTGGTTAATTTTTATCCTTAAGTGATTCTACAAGTTCAAAAACCAATTCTACATCATGTTACTCAGGAATCTATTCCATATTACGGGGTTCACCATGATGATATTTGAAAGATAAAGAGATCATCATCGCACATGAAATGAATCTCCCAAGGTCAATAAGTCTGCACTATATTTTAATTCATCTTTTTTTATTACTTCATTAACTATTCTTTAAAATTTTAACGATTCATGTTCCCATCATGTACATTCATGGATAAAGGAAATATCTTCTTAGGAACACACTATTTTTACATTTGTGATGGAATCTTTAGTGGACATAGAAATATTGGGTTCTCATGAAAAACTTGAAGAGATTCCTCAAACAATAACAACAACCATTATAAATTAATAATTCAGTCCTAAGGGGAAGGATTAAGGGGACACAGTTATAGATCATTCAAGTGTTGAGAAAGTTTATTTGTGGGATCCAACTACCCCCCAACCATTTCATTTTTATTCCAATATATTTTTTTTCATAAGAAGAAATATATGGAGTCAAATTTTTTTCATAAACAATTCACAGTACTGTCATAGTGGCTATCATCCCCTTTGATATAGATCACAAATATATTCTCTTTCAGTCCCCATACATATTTAATTACTCTTGGTTTGATCTGTCCGGGATCAATAAATAATTAAATATGGGTCTGTGATTCTTTTTAGATTATATATTTAATTGGGATTGAATTCGAGATTTTATCATCATTTTCCTTGGTGATAATTTCATCATATCCTATAAAAATATACTTCTTTCTTAATTTGTGGAGCCTATGATAACAGAAATAGTTTCTTCCATATCCAAACTTGGTACATATCCAGAAATTAATTTATCAACATTATTATTTCTTTATACTGATTAATAGAAATTATATGAATGATGTAAACAAAACTATCAAAGAGTCGACCACCTATGATAATGTTTTATTAATGTTTCACATTGTTGTAATAATTGAGATTTGATTTAGTTTAGTATCCAATCTCAATGGAGACAAAAATGAGAAATCCTCACTCACGGACTTTTTTCCTAAATATATAAAGATTATAAAACTACTCTTTGGATAAGAAGATGATTATACAGAATTATAATAGAAATCTAGGGGAAAGTTGTGGAAGTCCATTTGGGGTCAGATCATCGTGGTCAATTCCCCAATCATAAATACCAATAATGTCATCCCTAATATATATTTACAACTATATTCTTGGATGGTTTTGATTGAAATTTACATAATTCTTGTATGAAATAGGTGATCACCTTCATAGAGAATATGTGACACATAAACTTGAGATCTCATCAGTTGTAGTTGAGGCCATTGGCGCATGCCCTCACAACTGATAACAAAATAAAGCCTCCCATTATGTTGTTTTTGTAATAAAATATTTTTCCATAGTTACTAATGTGTGTGCTGAAATAAATATGAATCAATAATAACTATACCATAAACATAATGCACTCACCATAACTAAAAAGAAAATAGAGGAATACTGATGGTTTTTTGGGGTAATCGATAAGACCATAAGATACATTGGGTTGAGAGTGGTTTCATTAATACTGGTTGAAATTGTAGAATCTATAATGGTGGATCAAATCTATAAATTCATTACTAACATGGTGATGAAGATGACTGGTCATGGGGTGTCTTCAGATTGAATGTTTTCATAACACTATAATGTTAGTGTCCACTTATATTTTTAGTAAACATATAATAAATACTATGAAATTTGGTGGTTCCTCCATCATTTTAGATACATCATTTGATGAAACAATATACACTCCTTATGTAATTGTCTATCATTCATTAATCATATTACATTACTCATTAAATATATTGTAAAAAATTGATTATGTTGAGATCCTACAAACATTAGAAAATACAAAATAAGATTCTAGATACTTGAAATATAACTTTTACCTCCAAAGCATAGCCCATATATGGGTATAATATCCATCATCATTGTACTAGAGTTGTTCTATATAGAAGTTAATTATGAATTATTCTTAGGCAAGGAAAATGAATGTGTATAGATACATACACCATCAATGATATATTAGAGTTGGTCTATTCTAATATTGATTTTGAATTCCTACAAGGCATGGCTGATATATGGGTATATTTATAAATAGAATCTAATATACATAAAAGTTTTTCTATTTTGAAATTGTGGATTAATTACTTATAGTCATGGATCATGAACATATATATGTATAAACACCATCACTGATACACTAGAGTTCATCCATTCATAAATTGATGATCAACCCATTCCTAATATGACTCAAGGATATGTATATGTTTAAACACCACCAATGATACAATAGAGTTTTCCATTCATGCATTGATGATGAATTTATTCTTAGAATTGATCACAGATGGATATATATATATATATATATACACCATCACCGATAAAATATATTTTGACCATTTGAAAAATAATGATTATTTCAGATTGGGAATGGATCATGTATGGGTATCGGTAAAACACTGTGACTGATACACTAGCATTAACATTTTGATAAATTTATGACAAAAATAATCATGAGAATGACTCATAGATAGGAAGAGGTATAAACATCATCATAGATACACTATAGTAGGCCTATTTAGAAATTGTTGATGAATTCTACCAAGGACAGGGTTACAGATGTTTATAGGTATAAAAATTATGTAAATCCACAAGATATCATTTTATTTTATATATTGAAACTAATTTAATAGCTTATATTTCATTCAACACTGATTTGGCTTGTGTTATATGTGAGATTTAGTTTCTACGAAACAATAAATTAGTAATTTAATTATTTAAATGATATATTTATTTATTAGTTAAATATTGTAATATGAATAGTAACATATAAAATTTAAATGTTATTTAAATTTTTTTCACAAAAATAAAATATATTTATAATAAAATGCATAAGTTTTGTTAAAATATTTATATATTTTGAAAATCTATTTTCATAAAAGAACTAATTTTTATATCCTTTTATGAATAATAGAATAACTAATTTTATATGATCCTAAAAATTGAATTTTTTAAACTGGATTTTATTTTTGAATTCAGAATATTAAAATTATTGTAGGGTGATTTTAGGGCATTTTTCTGCAAACCTTCAATTTTTGATGAATAGTGAAAAATACTACATAGTACATAAAAATGACTTTTTCATTTAAATAATTATATTTACTTAAAAATCTATCTTAAAGTAAAAATATATAAATTATACATATATTAGTACAATTTAAGTCATTGAAATCATTATATAATAATATCATATATATATAATTTTATTGAACCTTTTTAACGTCTTTTTACCCACCTTCTAGGCACATTTACCCACCTTCTTGGCACATTTTCAAATTGGCATAAATTTTTTTACCACTTCTGTGAATTGAATTTCAAAAATACAATAGACACAGTAGACATCGGCAAGTATAGTTTGGTTCAATAGGATGAAAATAATTTCTGGTGAATAGTAACTTTTGACTTTTATTTACCACGAGTAAAAGTAAATAAGATAATTAAAGGTAAAAATAATATTAAAATTAATCCAAATCAAATCCTAATTCCATTGGATAAGTTTATTTCTTACAAAATCAACCACAGGTAAAAAATAAGATCCTTTTGATTTGTTTCAGTTAGATAAGGACCTTTATTATATTTTATTTAAAGAAGAGTTAAAAGTGTTAAATTTACAATTTAATTACTAAACCATTTTAATATTTGGTTACACAAAATAAAAATTCGACTAAAAATATTCATTAGAAACATAAAATTATTTCTTACATCATGGTATTTTATTTATAAATTTTAGACATTACATAATTAAATTGATTTTGACATAATGGTGATGAAATAAGTACCTTATTAATGAATGATTAAAATGATTGATGTTATAAATATTTAAATAAATGTGAATTTAAACATTTGATGACATACACTAATTTTTTAGGTGAATATGAATTTTTAGGGTTGTTTCAATGTAATTTGTTTAAAGTAGTTCAATTTTTATGACTTTCACAAAAACCAAATACTAAATAGTTTAAAAATTGGCATAAATGATTTAAAAAAAACAATATTATTAAATGATATAATAATATAGAAATATAATATTTGACCAATAAAATTATTTAATATTAGATATGTCATTAATGAAACACTTGATATTATTTTGGAAATTTATAGTGACTATATTTTCCATGTAATATAAAAATACATGAATACATGGTAAAAGTTAAACTATTTAACTAGGAGTTGAATTGAAAGGATATGTTTAATATGGTGACCTAAACTTGTAAAAAACCTTTTTGTTGAGAGTATTTTATCCCATATCCACCTTAGACTTGAAATAAATCCATTTGGAGGTATTGGAAACCAAAATATATTTTATAATAAATTAATATTTCAATCATTTTCTAAAGTTCCCCTCACCACTCTTATAAAGGGGTATTTCCCCCTTCTCATAAATTCACACCTCCATAACCATTTGGCTCGGCCAAACCATGCATAAATCTCCACAAAACTACCGTCACTTCTACCTGGAATCCTTACTTTGATCAGAAACCCAACCTATGGAGATTTTTTTTTTCAAATCTAATGGAAGAACCTGAAGAAGAGGTAATTATTTCATCACCTCTTTCAAAGATCATTTCTTCTTAAACATCCTTTTTATTTGTTATTTCCATACAAAAAAAATAATCCTAGTACCTTCTATATAATTATATGTTATTATAAATATGTTAAACCCATATTCATTATTCTATCCATCCTATGAATGATAAAGTCACTATACGTGCATACGTACGACTAACCATCTCCATGTTGTGGTGTAGTTTGTTATTCAACACTTCATTATTTGGATGGGTATAATAATGAGTATAATTGATTTAAATAATATATATTAAAATTTTATGATTCCTTATATATAATATATCATCCAATTACATACGATTTCACCCTCAGTATAATGATATTGTCGCTTGTGCGTACGTATGACTTACCGTCTCCATGACGCAATGAGATTCACTTCCACATTCACCAGCCAACGATGAACGTAAAAATATATAATATTAATAAGTATTTAATATACGAAATAATAATGATACTGGATATATATATATATATATTCATATACCTCATTCACATACCCCATTCAATACGATATGAAAAAAAGAAACGGTGTTTATGCGTACGTATGACCTACCATCTCCAAAAAGGGTGTTTTGAATTTCATATATCTATATATTATACATATTTATATTCTTAATATATATGATACATAAATAATTTTTTATATTCTTGAATCAATTAAATAACAATATAAGTGATACGATCAAGAATAACAAGTTAGAACATGTACGATAAAGAAAGATATTATTACCTAAAATGTTATTTTAACATAGAAATTAATATTAAATAGGTAGTATAAATCCATAAATGAATCAATTATGATATCATAAAAATGAATATGGTTTTTAATAACAAACTATGGTCATTATATAGGAGGTTAAACGTACCCTCGTCCAAAGGAATGTACCAGGTGAGGGTTAATTACTCAATCTCATTATTATCCGATATTGTCTATGTGTTAGTATTTAATGGGGAATATTTAACATACATGTCCTTGCTTAATAAAAATGTTTTCAAAAGGAATATTTTAATGTTTTTGGGAACAGACTCTTTAGAAATATCCTCATTTTAAATGTTTTAATGATTTATTTTTCTAAATCTATTAATTAATTTCAATGTTTTCAAAATGATTTTAAGGATTTATTTATATAGATGTGAATTTTTTAAAAATATCATTACATTAAAATGTTTAAAATTGTAATGGGACACTTTGATTCAATAATATCTTTTAAATTACTTCCTATATAAATGTGTGACTTTAATACGATTTCACAAAAAATGGATATTTCTCTCAAAGAGTTTTAATAATAATTTTCAATTACATCATAATCCTTTACTTGATCTTATACTTGATTAAGGTTTATTTATTATAATAAAATCTTCCATAGTGTATTTAATGAGTCATGATATTTTTAGTGTGGATGTTCTATTTTAATACCATTTATGGGTTATATTTAAAGTATTGACATTTTGTATGCTAGTTTTAATACAAATGTTTATATTATGTTTCAACATTTTCATATGAGGAATGCATTAGAATTATAAGTGACAAGAGGGTCCTGCTATAGACCCTTGATGAATTAGTAGGTCTCATGAGACAAACTAGTATCTTGGGAAAAGCCAGCAAAAAATATATATTTAGGGTCTTGGAATGAGGCCTTAACTTTGTGGTTAAGATGTCTGGCATTATGCATTCCATTAGTATGATATTTATAATTAATGATATATGAGATTATTCTACTAGTAGAATTTCCGTTTGAATAAGTAAATGGAATTATTTTATTTTTCTTCGAAATATTATGCAGAAATTTCTGTTTAAATGGAATGTGATTCAATTTTATAGCTTTCCATTAAAGTTTATGATTATGTATGACCGCTTATGCTATATTGTTTATCCTTACTAAGCATCTGAGGTCATCCATTTATTATGATTTATTTTCCCAAGATGAAAATAATTTTATTATTATTTATATGTTGGTTTATGCTAATGGGATAATGGCACTCTCAATGGGTTATTAATGTTTTGTTTTCTGTTAGAAATTTTAATGTAAAGTTCAAGTACGTAATCTATTTTCCAAGACTTCTAAACTATTTGGTCCTTCCTGAAATTATTCCTTGTAATCATGATAATTTTATGTAATAATTCACCGCCTCTGAGCTTCTGGTCTCTAGGCATTACAGTTGGTATCATAGGATGTTTAGTACAAACCATTGAAAGTTGATTTAGAAAAACTCTGATTATAGAACATTACACAAATATATATTTTTAGGATTAATTTAGAAGAAAAATAAAAAATTTTGTAATGTAGATATTAAATGGGTTTTACAAGAAATAAATCCATGTCCATATACTACAGGTTGGCGTGGTTCTTTTCCAGATATATCTAGGATTGAAAATTCTTACAAAAAGTTTTAGGCTTAACCTGGGGTATCCTGGTACACGACAACAGTCCTTACTACACACTTTGTTTGACACTCCTGGGGGATATGCTTTGGATAATTTACAATTATTTAAAAAACATTATGAAGTTTTTATGAGTATATATTTTACCAAAGAACCCATTTTTATGATTATGAGACTAGATGTGTGAAAATATTCTATTGATGTTGATAATTTTTCTAGTTCTTGAATTATACATTTTGATATGATCTAACCTAGTTTATTTCATCTATTAAAAATGGTTCCTAGTAGAAGAATTGATTACTGCAACAATAAGCATGATCCAAAGTGTAATAAGGATCATATATTTCATGGTCTTAATCCAACATTTCTTAGGAAAATAGTCTCCCACGTATTATCATCATATGAAGAAATAATATCACATGTTAATAAGATAATGTAACATCCCAGGTAAATAATGAAATAATACGTTTTCTTTTTAATTATTATTTTGTGAATTAAATATTAACTTTACCTTAAAGGGGTTTCTATGTTCGATGGTGTACCCAATACGCAATAATGAGTTTCTTTGAAATCTTACGTTGCACAATAATATTATAATATTATTATTTTAAATTGTAGTAAACTCCTAGTCATTGTATTGGAAATAATGAACAAAACTAACTAAAATATTATTATACATGTTTGTTAAATTTGATTACATTTATCCAATAATGCTCATTGGCTTAAAATATGACGTTATCTAATTTTAAGCATAATTACACTTAAATTTATTAAAAGGTCGATTTAACACCATTTAATGGAGAACCCTTTTTAAATCAATTTTTTCTCCTTTTATATGTTATATTTGACAAAAAATATTATTCTTTACAATCGGGAAATAAAAATATAATTTGGATGAAATTTTGGTAATTTTCGGCTAATGTTCATTTTTTAATGAATCGTGAAAATATTGTATATTAATTCAAAACCGCCTTTTAATCTAATTTATTTATATGGATATATTATCTTTTTAATTATTTTAAAGTTTAATTAGATTATATTTTTACCATTTAATCCAATATTGGTCATTAGAATTAATTTCACTTTGAAATTGGACATAAACAAGTGTCAAACTTTTGATAGTTATTATTTCTTAAAAAATCACCTTTTGTTTTGACAATGGGAGTTAATTTTAAATTAATTTTTTCCACTTCTGGAATTTGAATTTGGAAAAATGGATTCCAGATTCGGAATCATGGGGTCCAAATTTTTTAAATAGATAACTATTTTTTAATACATTATGAAAATTTACTTCAGTAAATTTTTTATTTATCATGGTTAAAGGATAAATCTGGTAAATAAGGGTAAAAAATATTACTATCAAAAAATAAAATAACCCTAACATGTGTCCTAATCCTATTGGTTGATACAATTCTGACCATGGGCATCCTAGGGTGGATTTTGGGATCCCATGGGGCCACTTGGGAGTGATAATGACAATTTATTTTAATTAACTTAATGTTAAGACAAAAATGACACAAATAAATATATTTTAGTAAATTAATTTTTACATAGGTATATATGTGTTATCTTTTAAACTATAAATATTCTTTGGAAATATAAAACTAGTTCCTAAATAATGGTATTTTTTTATAATTTTTACACCTTATATAAAATAAATTATTTATGAAAAAATAATGATGTAGTTTTTACGTCATTAATAAAAGTTTTAAATAAATAAGATCATAAAGAATAAAATATTATCCAAAACATTTCCAATTATAATTGGATGGTTTTCTTTCGACCAATAGTTGTATTATCTTATACTTTAATATGTTTTGGACATTTATAAATCGAAACTCATTATGTAATAAAATAATATTTTCACACTTTCCTAAAGAGCCCCTCCCCCCCCCCTTATAAAAAGCCCTCACTTATAACCCATTAATCACACCTCTAAAGCATCTTGTCTCATCCAAACTCTACCATATTTTTCTCCCTAAATCCATATACTCTTCCTAGAATCATTAACTTAGGTAGAAGGCACTTCCACAACCATTTTGGTTCAAACTGTAGGGAGTTGGATGATTTAAAGGTAATGGTTTTTCTTAAATTATTTTGTTTTATTTTACTTCTCCAACCCCTAAACTCTTTTTATTATTTTCTATTATAACAACACCAGTATCATAAATATACTAGGATTTTTTTATGAGATGTATTTGAACTACACTTACACACTCCTCCATTTAATGGGTAAAAAACATATTGTTTCTAAGGATTGAAAACTAACAACTCACTAAATGATGATGGTTCAATTATCTCCTACCACCTATATTGGTGTCCATTATGATGAAAATATATTTATATATGATATATATTATGTTTATGTTTTCTTTAGGCTTCTGTATTTTCCATTTATAGCAAACCTTTAGGGTTTCCATTATAGGTAAACATGATAATTTCATTTCAAGAAATGCAGACTACCACCCCCTCAAAGTGATATGACTCATTAATGCCATATGTGGGATGTGTAAAGGATAGAGTTAATGATATTATATATTATATTATAATAGAAGTTTAATATAATTATGTATCTTTATGTTTTAATTCCATTAAAATAATAAATAGAAATGAACTTAGCGTTCATGCGTACGTACGAATTATCGTCTCCATGAACGATACATTTCATTTCATATCTATAGATGTTATATAAAATTATAAATACATAAATATACTAGATATATATGATATTTAGGATATCTACATCATGAATATCATTCTGTATATAATGGATATTTTACCACATGAACAAATTGTAAAAATAAGAAGTTTATTTTTGACTTAAGTACCAAATATCGACAAAATGACTATTATTAACTTAAATGAATACACAATGTGTATAAAATTGTAATTAGTGAAATAAAAGGAATAATAAACATGAAAAGGGATTTTAAAAAATTATAAAATAACTTTATTTTACAATTCAAGAGATTAAAGAACTAACGGGTCAAATCTGACATGAGGTAAGGGACTTTGTCTCGATCTCTTTTCATTGAGGCATATTTTGTTCTAATACAAGAATTTATTTTATACGCTATATAAAAACATTTTAATTTTCATTTAATTCAAATGTAATCATTTTCTATGAATCATTTTACTAAATGAAAAAAAAAGTTTCTTTTTCACGTTAGCAGTGACAATGACCTTTTCGGCTGCTGTGAGTATTATTTGATCTATGGCTTCCTTAACAAGTCATAATTTTTTTAAAAAGAAAATAAATACAATATAATCTTTTATGTATTTTGGTATTGAAAATGGTTTTGATAATGGTTTTGTTATTTTAATATATTTAAATGAAATATTTTGATTGCAATGTGGAAATGTAATCTTTCCTTAATGTTTGTTTTATGTGCTATGAATATGTTAGGGTTCTTGGGCATTGTTTGCGTATATGGGTGGTTCCTTGATTATACTAGGGAGGGTTAGCCCAAGATAGCTCTCCAATGATTTGGATAACATGACGGAGGTAAATGTGAATGTTTCTCCAAAAAGATTTAGGGATTATACTGTGATGAGTATTCCAAATGTAACTGCCTACGTAGCTGTGATAGCTACAATGTAAGTATGACATGGATTCTAGAAGTTACCTTTATGATTTATGATTTCTATGTGTTATTCATAAATATTATGATTTCATGAGGTATGTTAAAGAGATTATTTTATGTATTTATTGATGAACTAATTTTTTCATTCTTTGTTTTATAACCCTTACATAGATTTTTAGGCTCATCCAAAGTTTCAGAATTTTTTTCACAGGACATAAAGATGAATAAGTTCAAGGATGAGATCAAGGGAAAGTCATGTTGTTTAAAACATGGAACTGGACATGACCCTTTTTTTCAATTGTTTTTATTTTATGAAAAAATTGGAAATTGAGTAAAAGTATCTACTTGGTAATTTTTGAGATATAATGTAATAGTTTTTGGCCAAACACCTTAATAATCCAAACCTGAAATGATCCTAAATGTGAATTATTCATTTGATTCAATATTATTTAATGTTTTAATGCCCTATCCTTATAGTTGGTATCACAAATTAGTTTAGATAACTTTATAAGTTTGGATATTGTTAAATTAATGTCCATAAATTAATTTATGGTTCGATTGATGTGATATATAATTTACAGATTACCATGTTGCTTCACCTAAGATATTCTTGTGTTCATAATAGTTTTTTGAAGAGGAAACAGGGTAGCTATGTTGGGATTACATCAGGAGGAAAACAACCTTCAAAATCCACCACATGAGATGGTTGGAATTGGAACAGAACAGTTAGTTGTAGTGATGGAACAACTGAATTAGACTATAAATGGTAGTTGTATCCATGAAAGAGATCAAATAGATCAAACATAGAGGAACATGTTAGTTTTGTATCATTTCATGAGGCAACATCCCTCATTATTCAAAATATCATCTGACCCTGTGCTAGTAGAAGGGTGGATTAAAGAACTGGATAATATTTTTAATCTTATGGGGTGTTCAAAACATCAAAAGGTTTGTCTCTCTATTTATCATTTTGATAGTGAAGTTGATCAGTGGTGTTCGATGATGAAACATATCAGGGATAGTGAGGATATTGATGCACTTTATTTGGATGAATTCAAAGTATGTTTCTTGAGAAATATTTTCTAAAGGTGGTTTGTCTTATGATGGAAAATCAATTCCTAGAATTGAGGCAGGAGGATGACTTATAGGCTTCTTCTGAAAAAAAATTCACTCAACTGGAATGGTATGCTCTAAATTTCATATGAGATCTTGACAGTAAAATAAACCGTTTTTACTCTGGATTAATTCCAAATTATCGAAGGGCTTTAGATTCTCATGGGTTCAAAAGTTAGGAAAAACTTGTTCGATGTGCGGAGAAGGTGGAAATAGAGTTTTCTAATGATTAGGTGTTATTTGAAAAACAACAGAATTAGAGGTCATGGTGACATGTGAAAGGGAAAAACTCTTCAAAAAAAATCTGATGGTAATAAAAATATGTTTACAGTTTGTAAAAATTGTGGTAAAAAGAACGCTGGGAAATGACTTTTGAATTCTGGTAAGTGCTTCTTATGTGGTAAAATGGTACATAAGTCTCGTAATTGTACTAAAAAAGATCAGGGTTGTGGTACGAAAAAAATATTATTTACAATCAGTAAAATGTTTTAATTGTAATAAAATGGTTCATTATGAAAATGAGTGTCCAACGAAGAACTCAACTGAGGGAAAGCAACTAGACTATAAGAAGAAAGTTGGGGTGAAGTCCTTTGCAACAACTTTAGAATATGTTGTCCATCAAATGATATTATATCAGGCACACTGTTTGTTTGTGCAGATTATACCAATGTGTTGTTGGATTCAGGGTCTACACATTCGTTCATTTCTAAGAAGTTTTCTATTAAATTTGAAATTCCATATCATGATATAAATCTTAATCTTATGGTAAAAACACATAGTGGAAATGTTGAAATAAAAATAAATTATAAGAATATTCATGTCCTTGTGTGCAGAAAGAATCTACCTGCAAACCTTATTTTTTTCCCTCTAGTAGTGTTTGATGTTATTTTGGGCATGGATTGGATTTATATTTATCTTGTTAAGATTGACTTTGGAGCTAAATATGTTTCTTTTTAGAAATATTTTCAGATTGTGTACAATAATGAACCCTTACATTGGATAACGTATCAAGTAGTTGAGAAACTAGTAAATGAGGGAAATGAATGTTACCTTGCACATATTGTTGAAAAGAAAGAAAATGTTCAGATTAATGATGTGCCAGAGGTAAATGAGTACCTTGATGTTTTTTCCTGATGAGTTGCCTATTATTATACCTGATTGGGAAGTTGAATTTAATGGTGACTTAGTTACTAATGCTACGCCAATTTCAAAACCCATTTATTGAGTGAATCAAATTGAACTTTTAGAGTTAAGGAACTAATTACAAGAGTTAGTAGATAAATTTTTCATTTGACATTTCACTTCACCATGGGGTGCTCCTATATTATTTGTTAAAAATAAATATGGTTCAATGAGACTTTGCATTGATTATAGAGCATTGAATAACATCACTATTAAGAACATGTATTTTTTGCCACATATAGATGATTTTTTTGATCATCTCTATGGTGATTAGTATTTATTGAAGATTGACTTGAGTTCTAGATACCATCAATTGAATGTAAAGGAAGAAGACATTCCAAAGACCGCATTTCATACTAGATATGGCCATTATGAATTTTTAGTTATTCCTTTTGGTTTAACCAATCCACCTACTATATTCATGGACCCAAGGAATAAAATGTTCTGTGAGTTTTTGGATAAGTTTCTGGTTGTGCTCATCGATGATATTTTGGTTTATTCTAAAAGTAAATAAGAGCATGAAAGTCATTTAATGATGGTCTTGAAAACATTAACAAAAAAAGATATTTGGGAAATTCAGCAAGTTTAAGTTTTGGTTACAACACATTTCATTATTTGGTCATATTGTTTCCAAAAATGGCATAACTGTAGATCTTGCATAGACAAAAGTTTTTAAATAATGGCCAAGACCAACAAATATAACTAGGATACATAGTTTTCATGGATTATAGGTTTATTACAGGAGGTTTTTTGAAAATCCTTCATGGTTATCTAACCCACTGACTAATTTTAATGGAGAAGGTGTTAAGTTCGTTTGGACAGAAGAATGTGATTATTGTTTTCATGAATTGAAAAGAAAATTGGTGAATGCTCCAGTTTTGGCACTACCATCCAGAAATGGTGTGTTTGTTATTTGAAGTGATGATTCATTGAAAGAATGTGGTTTTGTCCTTATGAAGAACGATAAGGTAATTGCTTATGCTTCACGTCAGTTGAATCATCATGAGTCAAATTACCCTACATATGATTTGGAATTAGCTACTTTTGTTTTTTCTTTATCAATTTGGAGGCATCATTTGTATGGTGTAAAATTTGAAATATATACTGACCAAAAAAATTTTAAGTATTAATTTATCAAAAAGAATTGAACATGAGACAGCGAATATGGTTTAAATTAATCAAGGATTATGATTACACGATCCTTTACCTTCCAGGAAAAGAAAATAAAGTTTATGATGCTTTGAGTCGAAAAAGTAATGCTTCATTAACCATGCTAGGTTTGGAACGAGATCCTTTGGTTTTTGATTTTGATGAACTTTGGAATAAAAGTTTTTGGTGCCAGAAATTCTTCTGTTTTGTTTCAAGTGTGAGTGAAATAATCTCTAACAGATAGAATAAAGCAAGCGCATAAGGAAGATAGTGAGTTCTAGAAAAAGGTAGAGTTGGTTCAAAAGGGTAATTTTCCTGAATTTAACATTGATAATGATTCTGTTTTAGGTTTAAGAAAAGATCCTGCCTGCCTTTTGATTTACATTTGAAGAATTGTTTATTATGTGAAACTCATAGTTCCCTGTTTCTAGTTAATCCTAGCAGTAAAAAGATGTACATAGATCTTTAGGATTATTACTAGTGGGATGGAATGAAAGGAGATAATGCATACTTTACTGTGAAGTGATTGACTTGTCAACTGGTTAAAGTGGAGCGGAAGTTACCAAAAGGGATGCTTCAGTCTTTACTGGTTATAGAGTGGAAATTGGAAAATATATCCATGGACTTCATTGTGGGATTACAAAAGACATCTCGAGTAAATAATGTAATATGGGTTATTGTTGATTAATTGACTAAATCTGATCATTTTCCTCCTATTCGAGATACATTGTCTCTAGATCAACATTCTTGGTTGTATGATAAAGAGATAGTCAGGTTTCATGGTGTACCCCTCTCCACTGTATCTGATCATGATCCCAAGTTTACTTTCCACTATTAGATAGGCCTTCAAAAGTTATTGGGTATGGAATTAAATTTTAGTAATGCTTTTGATCCTCAATCAAATGGGTAGTCAGAACAAAACAATTCAGACCGTGGTGTATATTATTTGTGCTTGTTCACTAGATTACCAAGGAAGTTGGGACCAACATCATTCTCTGGTTTAATTTTCTTATAATAGAAGCTTTCATTGCAATATACATATGTCTCCATTTGATTCATTATATGAGATGTGGTGTCAGACTCTAGCTTTTTGGGATAATGTATGTGAAAGGAAGCTGATGGGGCCAATATTGGTATAAGACGTGGCAAAAAACGTTCCGTTGATTCAGAATCACATGAGAAAACTTAGAGTGGGCAGAAAATTTACGTGGATAATAGGAGGAAGGATCTTTCTTTTGAGGTAGATGATCATGTATTTCTCAAAGTTTCTCCATGGAAAAGTGTGATGCATTTTGGTAAAAAGGGAATGTTTATTCCAAGATTCATTAGACCATATGAAATCCTATAGAAAGTTAGATCAGTTGAAAACAGAGTGTCTTTACCTCCACATTTATCCCAGGTACACAATGTTTTTTATGTTTCAATGTTGAGAAAGTATACGCTAGGTCTATCTCATGTTTTGAGCCCAGAGGTAGTTTAGTTGGAAGAGAATCTCTCTTATGAGGAATAGCCAGTCCAAATTCTTGACTGAAAAGAGAAAGTATTACCGAATAAAGTAATTCACCTGGTAAAGGTTTTCTGAACAAACCAATATGGTTGAAGAGGCAACGTGGGAATCTAAATATTCTATGAGGGATAAATACGCCCATTTATTTGATAAGAGAATAAAACTTAAAGGACACAATTTACAAATGGGGGGATGGATGTAACATCCTTGGTAAAAAAAGAAATAATACATTTCCTTTTTAAATAATATTTTGTGGATTAAATATTAATTTTAACTTAAAGGGGTTTTTATGTTTGATGGCATACCCAATACGCAACAACGAGTTTCTTTAACATCTTACATTGTACAATAATAATATAATATTATTATTTTAATTTGTCGTTAACACCTAGTCGTTGTATTGGTGGGAGAAAACATAAATAACTAAAATATGATTATACATGTTTTTTAAATGTTTTTATATTTTTCAAATAAAAGTTAGAGGATTAAAATGTTAATTAAACTAATTTTAAGCCTAAATACTCTAATATACATTAAAATGTCGATTTACAACCTTTTAACGGTGAACCATTTTTATATCCAGTTTTTTCACTTTTATTTACTCTATTTTCCAAAAAAAAATATTTTTCTTTGGAATCGAGACCTCAAAATATAATTTGGATGGAATTTTTGAATTTTTCCAAAAAAGTTCATTTTTAATGAATAGTGAAAATACTGTATTTAAATTCAAAACTACCTTTTAATCTAATTTATTAATATGGTTAGATTATCTTTCTAATTGGTTTTAATTTTCAATTAGATTATATTTTTACCATTTAATATAATTTTGGTCATTGGAATTAATTTCACTTTGAAATTGGATATAAACAAATATTAATCTATTGATTGTGATTATTTTTTAAAACATGCCTTTTGTTTTGACAGCGGGAATTAATTGTAAACTAATTTTTTCCACTTTTAGGTTTTCAATTTGGAAAAATGGATCAAATATTTGGAATCTGGTTGTCCAAATTCTGTAAATATATAGCTTTTATTTTTAGACATTATGAATATTTACTTTAGTAAATATTTTATGTCTCATAGTTAAAGGGTACATCTGGTAAATAAGGGTAAAAAATATTACTATAATAAAATAAAATTACCCTATAATGTGTCCTAATCCTATTGGTTGATAAGTTTCCTACCATTGGCATCCATGGGTCTATTTGGGGACCCCATGGGGCCACTTGGTAGTGATAATGACACTTTATTTTAATTAACTAAATGTAAAGACAAAATGACACAAACAAATATCTTTTAGTAAATTAATTTTTACATAGGGTTATTTAAGTTATATTTTTAATATAAATATTATTTGGAAATATAAAATGATATCCTACATCATGGTATTTGTTTTATAATTTTTAAATATCAAATAAATTAAATTATTTATGACACAAATATGATGTAGTGTTTACCTCATTCATAAAATATTTAAATAAATAAGATTTTAAAGCTTAAAATAATATCCAAAACCTGTCAAATTATAATTGGATGATTTTATTTAGACCATGGGTCGTTTTATATTTTACTTTAACAAGTTTTGGACATTTATAAACTGAAAATCATTATGTAATAATTAGTATTTTCACACTTTCCTAAAGAGCCCCTCCTCCCCCTTATAAATAGCCTTCACATCTAAACCATTCCTCAGACCTCTAAATCCCAT
This sequence comes from Viscum album, assembly GCA_963277665.1. Lineage (NCBI taxonomy): Eukaryota > Viridiplantae > Streptophyta > Magnoliopsida > Santalales > Viscaceae > Viscum > Viscum album. The sequence goes on along the minus strand of OY728119.1, from coordinate 112,718,238 downwards.
TGGATCATCCAAACTCTACCCAATTAAGCTCCATAAATCCCTATACTCCTCCTAGAAGCCTTAAAATATTTACAAGGCACTTCAACAAACATTTTTTCTTCCATCCAATGGGAGTTACCTGATTTGAAGGTAACAATTTTTCTTAAATTATTTTGTTTTATTTTACTTATCCAACCCCAAAACTCTATTTATTATTTTCTTCTTTTACAAAACCAGTATCCTCAATATACTAGGATGTTGTTAAGAGAAGTATTCGAACAACACTTACACACACCTCCATCTAATGGGTAATGAACATACTATTTCTGTGGAAGGAAAACTAGTGCCTCACGAAACGATGATTATTCAATTATCATCTACAACCTCTCATGGTGGAAATTATTATGGAACTGTATTTAAGTATGATATATATTATTTTTATGTTTTCTTTATTCTTATTTATTTTCCATTTATATCATACCTTTACGGTTTCCATTATGGGTAAACGTGATAATTTCATTTTGGGAAGTGAGGACTACCGCCCCCTCAAAGTGAAATGACTCATTAATTCCATATGTGGGACGTATAAAGGATGGAGTTAATGATATTATATATGAAATTATACTGGAATTATAATATACCTCTTTATCATTATGTTTTAATTCCATTAAAATAAGAAATAAAAATGAAAGCAGCGTTCATGCGTACGTATGGCTTACCGTCTCCATGGATGGTGCATTTCATTTCTTATCTCTAAATGTTATGTACTATTATAAATTCGTAAATATACATGATATATAAGATATCTACATCATTATTATAATTCTGGATATAATATATATTTGACCACATGAACAAATTGTAATTATAAGAAGTTCATTTTGGACTCAACTACCAAGTATCGACAAAACAACTATTATTAACTTAAATGATTACATAATATTTATATCATTGTAATAAGTCATATAAAAGGTATAATAAACTTGAAAAATGGTCTTAATCAGGTCAAATTTAACTATAGTTTATTATTCATGAGACTAAAGAACGAACAATCCAAATCAAACACGAGGTAATGGATTTCATCTCAATCTCCTTTCATTGAGGCATATTTTATTTTAATACATTACTTTATTTTATATTAAATATAAAAACCTTTATATTTTCATTTCATTCAAAGGGAATCTCCTTATATGAAGTGTTTTACTAAATGAAAAAAAAAAGAATGTTTCATTTTAAGGTAAGCGATGACAACAACATTTTCTGCCGCCGTGAGTATTATTTGATCTATGGCTTCTTTAAAAAGTTATAATGTTTTTAAAAGGAAAATAAATACCATATACTCTTTTACGTATTTCTTTATTTAAAATTTTTTTGATAATGGTATCGTAATTTCAATATATTTATATGATATATTGTGATTGCAATGTGGAAATTTTATCTTTCCTTTATACTAGTTTTATGTGCTATGAATATGTTATGGTTCTTGCGAATTGTTTACATATATGGGTGGTTCCATGATAAAACTAGGATAGGTGATTGGGAGATAGCTCTCTAATGAATTGGGTAATGTGGCACTATTAAACATAAATGTTTCTCCTAAGAGATCTAGGGAATATATTGTGATGGGTATTCAAAATGTACCTCCAAACGTAGCTATGATAGCTACAATGTTAGTATGATATGGTTTCCACAAGATAACTTTTTGATTTATGATTTATATGTGTTATTCATAAATCTTACAATTTCATGAGGTATGTTAAGGATCTTATGTTATGTATGTATTGATGAAATAATGTTTTCTTTCATTTTTTTACAACCCTTACTGAGATTTTTATGCTCATCCCAAGTTTTGGATTTTTTTTCAAATGACTGAAAGATGAATAGGGTTAAGGATGGGATCCAGAGAAAGTCATACTATCTAAAACATGGAACTAGACATGACTCTTTTTTCCAAGAGTTTTTATTTTATGAAAAAATGGTAACTAAGTAGAAGTATCTAATTTGTAATTTTTGAGATATAATGTAATATTTATGGCCTAATTCTCTAAAACTCTAAACATTAAAAGATCCTAAATGTGAATTATTCATTTTACTCAAGATTATGTAATGTTTTAAGGCTGGGTCCTTATAGATAAGTAAAGAATTTTCTGAGACATATGGCTTTGTAGGGAAGCCAGAGATGAAGAGGATGGTAGATATAAAGTTGGATAAAAGGAAGAATGGAAAGAAGGATCTTCCCATATGTGATAATTGTGGAATGAATCACCCTAGGATGTGATTTAATAGAATGAGAATTTTTATAATTGCGGAGAAAAGGACCCCACATTTGTGATTTGAAGGGTAAGAAATAGGTTTCAAATGTATAATGCTTTTTCTGTAAGGATTTGGGACACTACGCGAATCAATGTCCCAATCATCAGAGTATACCCCAACTGATGCAATTGGATAATAATCAAGATATGATACTACTACAGATGAAGATGAATGATTAGTGTTATTATGTTTTTTGTAAAGAATAATGTTAATTGACTATTGTATCAATGATTTACTGGTTATATGAATTGTGGAAATAAATAAGGATTCTACTTCAGTACTATTTCATTGAGGATTTGAGATTATATGGTTATATGAAAATTGAATCAATAAAAATTTAAACTTTTTGGAAAATACATTGTTGATGGAATGATTAACCTTGATATGGTTCTGATACTGAGGTGGTTATTTTTTTAAAAAGGTAATATTGGTTTGGATAAATTATATTGCATATTCTTGACTACCTTGAAACTGATTAGTGATTCGTATATTCCATCATTGTTGGAGTTTACAACATTTATTGATTTAAGGAGTATATCCAGTATTTTGGGTTTTGCTGAAGGAATAAGAATGTACATACATATTCAAATAATGTTTTATTGTAATTCCGGTTGTTACCATGTTTTTATAAAATACATGATGAAGGTATTAAAATGTTTATATTTATTATATTATGTTGACCTTCCTTATTAATATCTGTATCATGAGTTTGGACACAAGTATTTTGGATAATTATAATGGTTTCAATTAATTAAGATGAATGCTTGATTTTTTACAATGAGGTTAATGTATGTTTTGTTGGATACTTTGACCTAACATATTTATTTTCATTAAATAATTAGAGAATTTATGGAATACTTGTGGACTTTAGGATTTTTCAAATTCTCTTTAGGCGTAAATTGTTTTTTTGAACCTTCATTTCCTAGTTTAAGGGATGAATTCAAGATAGATTGAAGCCCAACCAAATCATGAGATTATAAATATAATAGGTAACAAAATAAAGTATGATTTCTTATGTTCTTATCTTGATATTAAATTAATACATATTCTTAAAAAAATGAACTATAAATTTTTATATTCTAACACCATATGTTTTGTTGAACCGATGATACTTTAAAGCATCATATATTGATGGATTTGAGGCCCTCAATTTTACATTTATTGTTCATTTGTTTATGATTCATGACCTCAATCAATCCCAATAAATATTTACGTTTTCCTCAAATTATGTGTCTCTATTTTCCCCAATTTTATTTTATTAGAAATCCTAATTTTGTGGTGAATTTTTAATTTTCCATTCCCTCTTAATAAGGCTAAATTTTATTAACCCTATTTCTGATGTGGGTTTTCTTCAAAAATATTTTGTATTTTCAACGTTTTATTTTATAAGAACAATTTCAAATTATGAGGAAGAAATTTATAGAAGGATGGGAGAAGGTAAAACCCCATGATTTCATATTAATTTATCTATTTATACTAATTTAATATCTTATAGTGCACGTAACAACGACTTTTCTTGTGTTATACGCAAGATTGAGTTTCTGCGAAATAACACCTTAGTATTATAATTATTTAAATGATATATTTATTTATCAATTAAATAATGTAATATGAATAATAACATATAAATTTTAAATATTATTTATAATTTTTTACATAAATAAAATATATTTATAATAAAATGTATATGTTTAGTTAAAATATCCATATATTTAGAAAATTTATTTTCTTAAAAGAACTTCTTTTTATGTCCTTTTGTGAACAATAATAAAATTAAATTTATATACTTATAATAATTGAATTTGATACAATGGGCTTCATTTTTTAATTTGGAATATCAAAATTAGCTTAGGTTAAATTTTTGGTATTTTCCTGAAAACATTTAATTTTTGATGAGTAATTAAAATACTAAATAGTACAATAAAAACAAACTATTTCATTTAAATAATTATTTTTAATTAAAAATTTATCTTAAAGTAAAAATAGATACATAATACATATATTAGTACAATTTAAGTCATTGGAGTCGTTTTATAATAATATTAGATATATAAAATTTTATTTAACCTTTTTAACTTCTTTTTACCCAGCTTCTAGGCACATTTACCCACCTTCTAGGTACATTTGCAAATTTTCATAAAATGTAATTTTACCAGTTATGTGAATTTAATTTCAAAAATATGAGAGACATGGTTGATATCAGTAAGTAAAATGTGGTTCAATAAGATGAAAAAAGTTTTTGTGAAAAGTGACTTTTGAATTTTATTCACCATTGTTAAAAGTAAATAAGGTAAAAAAGGGAAAAAAATATTAATATTACCCCAACACAAGTCCTAATTCTATTGGATAAGCATATTTAGACAAAAATCAACATTAGTAAAAAAATAAGTTCTTTTTCATCCATTTGGGATAGATTAGGATATTTATTATATTTTATTTAAAGAAATGTTAAAAGTGTTAAATTCAAAGATTAATAACAAAACCATTTTAATATAGGGTTACACATAATATTTATTATAATATAAATATTCAAAATAAATGTAAAAAAAATCCTACATCATGGTATTTTATTTATAATTTTAAGATATTAAATAATTAAATTTATTTATGACACCATGATGATGTGGTAATTACCTTATTAATGAAAGTTTAAAGTAATAAATTTTAAAATAATTGTAAATTTAATCTTTTTCGGCCATCCGAAAATTTTATAGGTGAATATGAAATGTAATGATTTTTTCAATGTAATTTTTTAGAATTAATAAAAAGATATACTTTCTCAAAAACCAAAAAATCAATAGGGTAAAAATTAACATAAATTTGTTTTGAAAACAAATACTATATTATTAAATCATATAATATTCATAAAAATAGATGATAACACAAAAGGACTTATTAAATTTTATTTATGTCATTAATTAACCACTTGTGGGTCTATTGGAATTTTATAGTTACTATATTAAACATGTAATGTAAAAATACAAGAAGACATGGTAACAGATAAACTATTTAACTAACAGTTAAATTTAAGAGATAAGGTTAATATGGTGACCTAAACTTGTCTAAAACCTATTGGTTGAGGTTATATTAATACATACCCACCTTATCCTAGAAATAATTCTATTTGGTGGTATTTTAAATCGAAAATTATTTTTTAATAAATTAATATTTCCACCTTTTCTTAAAGTGCCACTCACCTCTCTTATAAAAGTTTACTTCCCCTTCTCTTAAATTCACACCTCCAAATCCATTTGATGCATCCAAAACCTGCTCAGATATCATCCGAAATACCCTCACATAATGACAAAGGCTTTACTTTTATCAGAAATCCATCCTATGGATCCCTTCTTTTCAAATAAAATTGAAGAACCCAAAGAAGAGGTAATTATTTCACCACCTCTTTCAATGTTCTTTTCTTCTTCCACTTCCTATTTATTTTTTGTTTCCATACCAAAATATTAACTCCATTACCTTAAAAATACAGATACTTTATTATAAATATGGTATAACTATATTCATTATTCTATCCATCCTATGAATGACAAAGTCACCATACGTGTGTATATATGGCATACCATCTCCACGTCGTGGTGTAGTTTGTTAATAAACAATTCATTATTTGGAAAGGTATAATAATGAGTATAATTGTTGTAAATAATAAATATAACAATTTAATTATTATTTAAATATAATATACCATCCAATTACATACTATTTCACCATCCATGGAATTATTTCGTCACTCGTGTGTACGTGCGGTTTACCATCTCTACGACGCGATGATATTCATTCCCATATTCACCATTCAACGATGATTATAAAAACATACATTATTAATAAGTATGTAATGTATGACATAATAATTCTACAGGATATATATATATATAAATATCTCATTCACTTACTTTCATTCAATACGATATGAAAATGGAAACAATGTTTATGCGTACATACGACATACCATCTCCATAAATGGTGTTTTCAATTTCATATATCTATCCATTATAAATATTAATATTATAAATATATATGATACATAATTAATGTTCAATATTCTGTAATAAATTTAATTATTATATAAGTGATACGATCTAGAATAATAAGTTAATACACGTACGATAAAGAAAGATATTATATCCCAAAATGTTATTTTAACAAAGCATTTATTATTAAATGGGTAGTATAAAGCCATAAATGAATCAAATATGATATCATAAAAATAAATATGGTTCTGTTATAATTTAATAACATAATATGTTCATTATATAGGTTTTTAAATGTACCCTAAAACAAAGGAAATTACATGGTAAGGGTTAATTCCCCAATCTCATTATTATTCATGATTGTTTATCTGTAAGTATTTACTGGGATATATTTATCATACAAGTCCATGTTTCAAAAAACTGTTTTTAAAATTAATATTTTAAGGTTTTTTGGAAGGGACACTTTATCAAGATCATTATTTTAAATGTTTAAATAATTTATTTTTCTAAATATTTTAATTAATGTCAATGTTTTCCAACTGGTTTTAAAAAATTATTTATTTGGACGTGGTTGTTTGAAAATGTGAATTTTGTTCAAAAGTTCAAAATTGTTTTGGGACTCTTTGATTCTATAACATCTTTTAAATTACTTCCTTTATAAATTTGTGACTTATAAATGATTTCACAAAAAATCGATATTTCCCTCAAAGAGTTTAAATGATCATTTTCCACTATGTCAACATCCTTTACATGCTATTATTCTTGATTAAGGTTAATTTATTATAATACCATTTTCCATATTGTATTGAAAGAGTTAGGATATTATTGATTGTGGATGCGCTATTTTTATACCCTTCATGGTTTATGGTTAAAGTATTGACATTTCGTATGCTAGTTTTAATAAGAATGTTTATGTTATGTTTCAAAATTTTTATATGAGAAATGCATTAAACTTAGTAAGTGATAAGCAGGGCCCGCTATATCTCCTTTATGAAACGATAAGTCTCATGAGACAAACTAGATTCTTGGCACGAGGCCTTGGACAGATTTATATTTTGGGTCTTGGCACGAGGCCTTAACATTGTGGTTAAGATGTCCGGTATTATGCATTCCATCATTATAAGACAAGTTATTAATGTTACATGTGATAATTCGACTAGTATAATATCAATGTGAATAAGTAAATGGAATAATTTTATTTATCTCTGCATATTATGATGAATTTTATGTTTAAAGGTCATGTGTTTCAATTTTATACCCTTCCATAAATTATTATGATTATTTATGATAGCTTCCTCTATACTGTTTATCCTTACTGAGCATCTGATCTCACCGCTTTATTATGTTTTATTTTTCAAATATTCCAAGAAGTATATTATGATTTATATGAAGGTTTATGATAAGGTAATAATTTCATTCTCAAAGGGTTATTTATGAAATGTTTTATGTTAGAAATTGTATTATAAACTTCAGGTATCTAATCTATCTTCCAAGACTGCTAAACTAATCAGTCCATTGGGGCATGATTCCTTGTAATCATGCCAATGTTATGTAATAATGTACTGGCTCTGGGCTTCTGGGGTTGGGGTGTTACAAAATATCCCTAATACAGGAGGGTTGTCAAATTTGGAAACTTATGACACATTCTCCTAGTGGATGGTTCATAGGTAGATAATAGTACTATCAACCTCACCGATACACTATAATCGTTCTTTTTAGGAATTGATTATGAATTACTGTTGATAATATAACGTTGATTGTTATATTTATAAACACTTTCAATGATACATTAGAGTTAGTCAACTCAATAAATTATAATTAGGTACTCATAGGAATAGAATGCAGATGAGTATATGTAGACCCACTATCACATATAAAATAGATTTGGTCCATTTAGAAGTTTTTAGATAATGGTTTGACACAATGGGCTGATTTGGGTAAGAATATTATGGAATTTAATCCATAAATAGTTTTCCATGGTCAGGAAATTAGTGGGAATAACTCCACTTTTTCTAGGGCCAAATATTGGTCCCTATGATATTTGTTCAATCTTCGATTTCCATAACTATTGTCTAAAAAACATATGAGGAAGGCTTAGATAGTAAGGGATTGGATTTATCTTATCGAAACCATCATAGGTTTTTTAACCTTACAATATTTATTCCATATTCATTTTGAATGATAATTTTTTTCTAAGATCATGAAAGGTGCTTGTCATGTGATCGAAGTATTATCTTTTTTTCTAACCTCCATTTATGCGGTTATAGCCTAGTGGGTACCTTGTCTTAGTTTTTGGAATTATAAGTACATTCTTGTTAGAAAAAATTTCATGTGGTTTAGGGTCATGTGACTAGGACTGTAAAAAGGTTCATGAATGAGGTACCACATCTTTACCCTACGAATTGATATAGTATATGGTATTGAAATGTTCCATATATTGAATCAACATGAATATTTTTATTTTTGGTAGATAAAATAATATATCAAGGAATTTTTTTCTAGGGATGATGAGGTGGGATAGGTACATAATGCATGGCTACTGAACGAATTCAAATAGAATGTCCCACCGTGATGTTTTCAAGGAATACAATGATTAGATATCCTTTTACTGAGGATAAAAATTATTTTAGTTGATAGGAAATATAAGGGCCACATATTAATGAATAAAATTGTAAATTTTATGCATAGATAAATAGTGGTGTCCCATGAAGCCATATATAATCATTAACAATATCCAGGAATGGGTTTTTAAGACTCAAACATTTGGTAAAATTATGTAGGTAGGGAAAAATTGTTTTCATGGAGGATTATGGTTACACAAAAGATATGTCATCATGTAATGATCACATTGTCAAAGTGAAGTGATTATATAAATCACTACTCTAACATTTTCATAGAGCTATATATCTAGAGATAATATTAAAGATTTTTCATTATATTTTGGGTCCTATAGGAATTTTTACTCTTTTATTTTTACTCTATCATTTTCCTTATATTTTAAAGGTTAAGTACTATCCAATGAAGACATTAATTTCCCTCAAATTTACCTTTATGATTTTGATGTATGGACACTTGGTGTCCCTTTCACCAAATGTTTATAGTCACGTTATTAAGACTGTATAGATCTAGTGTTTAAGTTTGTAATACTTTGAAAAAGTTATATAAATCATAGAGGTGTGATTCGTGTAGTGAAAACACAAAGGTAAAGGTCATGATGTGTATACTAGGGAAATGATATAGAATGATCCAATAAACAAATTTATATTTCCAAAAGATGAGAATATTATAACACCTTTTGACCATAGGATGAAAATGTTTTATGTCTTGGATCAATGTAATTTGATCATTATATTTTGTATGGGATGTGCATGAAAGGGATGGATGCTGACCAATTCAAAGGAAAAATTCATATAAATATTTTTCATGGAATATGAAGATTAGAGATAATTTTTACTAAGGACTCAAATTCCTTTGTTTGGAAGGATAGGTTGAAGGTTCATATAGAGGATCTAATCTAGGGAATGTATAGATATCCAAATATAGGATTCCCTTGAATCTAGATGTAATCATTTCTGATATCCATTAGGATTTATTGTAACCAAGTACAATCAAAGAAAAATGTTTGATCTATGGAGTGATATGTTCAAATACGGTGATGGAGGTATCCAAAACCATAGTTTCCAAGGCTTAGTCTATTTTGTCCCTTTAATAAGGAATGATAATACATTTTTTGATGTTCCATTTAACAATAAAAAAGTCACCAATGTCATGATGTTTATAATTATGTGATAAGGAATTATATTTTAAGTAGTTTAATGTTGTTGGAAAAAACCACAACATTATATAGATTGACAAAGTGAGACAAGGACACAGATTTCATGTAGTTTCAGGTCACGCAACAAAGTCTTATAGGCCATATGGTTTAACATCATGCAATAATGATTTAGTTTCCCAATAGATTAACTTAATGAGATAAGGACATAATTTTCATGAAATTTAACATTAGGTGACCAAGATTTTATATTTCATGAATTGAAAATTTGGAATGTCTTTCATAGAATAAATCCATGGTTTTGAGGAAACTTCTATAACAATGGAATCTCCATTACATCTCCTTCCAAAATGTATATTTTTAGATTAATCTCCACTGAAATATTCTATATAGTAGAAAGAATAAATTTTTTATTAATAGAATCTATAGCTAGGCCTTGAACATGGGCTCTAGGATTCACTATCTATCATGTTTTAACTTGAATGAATCCATATGTAGTTATTATAAATATTAAATACTCATATATAGATCAACTTCATGTGTATGAGCTGGTTCATTTTATTTAGTTTCCCTTATCTATATTAGGGTTATGAGTGAGTGAATAAATTTTTGTTTCAACATCATTTAGTGCTACCATGAAAATGGAAAATTCAATAGAATTTAAAAAATACTAAACATAAAAGTATAGTTTTTTTATATACAATTTTTTTGTACCTAGGTTAGATGGTCTTGGGATCACAACATATCTAATAGAGATAAAAATAAATCCGACTCGTGGTTAATTAAAATAATTCTCCTATATAGATCTAACTCACATGAAGTAGTAATATTGTCTTATAAATTGTTGTTTTGTATAAGATAAGATATTCAAGTATCTTTATATATCATATGTGTATAAGAATAAAGACACATATGGTTCTTCTATTTTCCCTATATTTATCGAGATCATATGTAACGAGAGATAACATTTTTTCTGGAAATTGTCATTGGTCCTAGGATAGAAGTTAGGGGTGTCACTAAGTATCCAATGGGGAAAGGAATCAAGTCACACATTGTTCTTGAAAAAATATTCCACACCCAAATCTAAGTTATATGTTATAAAAAGGGTAATGTTTTTGAATTTTTCGATTCTCCTATGATAAGGGATCCGGGAATCACTATGTATCATAGGATAACATGAATCAAGGAACACATAGATCTTGTATAGAATGTACCCTATATGGATCCGAATCATATGCAAGGGAAATGGGGATTTTCTTAAAAATGATTTATAAATGAGGGAACCAATGATGCATATTGTTTTGAAGATCTATCACATATCAAGAATGTTTATGTTTTTTTGGATCATATTCATTATTTAAATAAAATAATGTTGACTTTAGGATGAAAAATAGACAAAACCTTGTTTGAAACAAGAGTTATCTAATTTAAAACAATATTTATTTGGAGCAATTTTAATTCTCTATTAATTGAACTAGTTATAGAATTTTGGTTTTCTATATATATCCTCTAAGGGAACGAATCAATCCATATGAAGTTATTATATTTAAAATCTATAGCCAAATAATCCAATTGAATTTTTGTGAGGGGAATCTTCATTTAATAATTTTGTGGATGTTCCTGGGGTAGGAGATCCTGGTAACTATATGTATCATATATAGGTAGAAATATATACACATGCAGTTATTGTAAATAAATCCTCTGCAAAGATATGACTCGTATAAAGGGTGATTAAATTTTTTTATTTGATAAAATGACTGGGACCATGGTAGAATATCTCTGGGTCACTAATAAAATTATTTAAATAGTAATAGATCTACATGTAGTTCTTTAAAGGGACATACACCACAAAGATCTACCCAATATACAAGGGAATTTTCATTTATAATTTTTATATAATGGTTGGGTCTTGGATAAAAGAGATTTCCTTCACTATGTATCCCATCAATAAATGAATCTAATAACATGTTACTATTCAACAGAATGTTACCTGTACATACATGTAAATCTCTAAGAAAAAGGGCTTTTTATATTTTTACAATTTATATTAGAGCTATGGACCAGAAAACCATGATTCAATATGTATCCAATCAATATATGATTTCATCCACCCAATGTTTGAGAATTAAAATATTAATTTCATAGATCAAGATCTTATGAATTTAATTTGGGCTATTGATCATCTATGGAATGGGTGGATTCTTAGATAACACAATTATACAGATTGATATCTCATATATGTAAGAAATATGTAGTAGAAAATGTGCTAAAACGATTATTTTAAATTCATGTCAGTCATAATAATGGTGGAATTTATTTTATGGCTGCAATGCTTGGAATAATGTGTATTAAATTTTATAGTCATTCTACATAGAGTAATATTTTACTTAGTTTATGTTCACGCAGCATGAACCTTATACTGGTAGTTTAATGTAATTTAGTATGGATGTTTATGTGGATATTACTTTTTAATACTTACACAATCCAATTCATACAGTCATGAAAATTATGCGATGTATATATACTTTTATTTTTTAGTCATTATAAATCATCATGTCTCTTTCACAATTGTTCTACATCTGAAATCTGACCACAAGTAGCGATACAGAGTAGGGGAAATTGAATATCAATGGGAAAAACAAAATATATTTCATATACAAGTTATATGGTGTCACTTTTGTGGGCACAACGTTGGTGGAAGGATTATACAACATAGCCCAAAAGTGGTTGTATAAATAATAATCCATTCCCATATCCACCATTTTCATGAGTATAAAGGACATGGTCTTGTTAAAAGCCTCAATTTTCCAATTTTCCATTACATAATAGTGACTTAAATGGATTAGATCGATGTTACCTCATCATTAAAAATCAATAATTTATAGGAAGATAACATAGGGCCCTTTTCCATCAATATGATATGAGTGAAGCAATATCTGGTGATGTTTTTAGACATCCCAATTTGAGGATATTATTCATTGTGACTTAATTTTGGTTTATAACATCATTCCATCTAGAAAATGAATCATTGTCTGGATGGATATACAAAAACTACCAAGTTATGTCTAGTTGATATGTCCCCATGACATCTATTCCCCATTTGTAAAATGGTTAGGAGTATATGGAATTATGAAAACCTCAAGGGATAGGGGTTGAAATTTTCATATATTGGATATACATTAATCTTTTTAGCATATTCCATACAATAATATATCATCAATGTCCATGAATAGATGATGCTCTCAATTTTTGGTAGAGCCTTGTACATGACTAATGATTGTGTCATGATCCTCTATTTACATTATACATGATGAGGAGGGTATGTGCTACTTCAATTCATAAGAGGAGGACTCCATCAAAACCCAATTTATAGACGAATTTTTGTTCCATCGGGTCTTGATAAAGGGAAACATTTGATGCATGATGTCATATTTATTACTTTTTGGCTTTCTCTAATGGAAGGTTCCCATTGTGGTGGTAGTACATTATTGGTCTCATCTATCTAGTAAAAAAATTATTCAGTAAGGATGTTGGCTAATCATGCCCTATGGTAGTTTTATTATAATTGAAATCCTACGTATTATAGATTATGAGGGAGGATAATACCATGTGGTGTCTAATTTGGTTTAATATCTCATCCATGTTATGGTTGGTTAATACTATAATTGCATTAGCTAGTTTATCATAATTAGAATTATATGACTGAGGGACATGATTCAGTATCATCTCAAAAATAAATTCCATCATAACTCCCTTCAAATAGATATGGAAATGGGCCAACTCTTTTTTAATAGAGTATTAACTATTCAACTTTGTTTTAGATATAACCTAATCAAACATAATATTTATTTAGCATATATGCAACTAATGGGATAGTTCTAGGTCTACATTAAGATAATATTACTCTGCCTCATTGTTGGTGAAACCATAGGATTGGAATCATGCATAAAGTAGACTTTCCATTCCTTGGTAGAAAAAGGGTATCACCAGACTATCTTGATTTATCATTATGAATTATATTAATTTACTGTCCATACATCAAATGGATCTATCAAAATGTATATCCCACAAATGGGGACTGTTTTGTGTATAAAAAAGATTTTATTTCGGTAGCTTTTTAATTTCTAGAATTGAATCTAAGGTTGTATGAACATTGAGAAATTATGTTGGAACCTTCCCATTAATTGTTTCAAGTGAAAACTATAAATTTTATATTATTTTAGTATAAATACCCAAAAATCCATACATATGATCATAATTGTACATTTAAGGATATTCTTGAGTGGGTACATGTGAAAGATCATATAGACCTCATGGTGATGTATGTGGTACCTCGACATTTTTTCCACAAATTTGAGTTCATGCCAGTTATTTTTGACATTAGAATATTTTTTAATGGTATCTAATATTTTCCCATAGGTAATTCAAAAACTATTATCCCTTCCTATATTACATTTTCGTTAAATTAGGGCACTAAGATATCAATCCATATGTTCGACAAATCAAATTATAAGAATCCCTTCCACTAGTGGAAGGAGGATGGGTTTCTCTTGCAGATATATCCTGAGGATTTTTAAGGAATATTAAAAGTAATAATCCCATCAGTAAGAAACTACCATATTCATTAACATCATAAAGGGGAGTATTTATTTAGTGTGATTTCTTATGAAACTCCTGATGTAAGTATAAAGTCATTGAAGCCCCTTAATCTCTTCAAGAAATTGATGATGTAAAATTATGAGGATTGCACCAGTCAACTCATGTTTGACATAAATACCACTATAATTTACTATAAATCAAGGTAATGTTCCAAAATGTAAAATTAATGAATAAATCAGTGGGTTTATCATTATTTTTTATTGCAAAACATTCCAAAAAACAATTATTGAGGTTAGAGAGATGATCCCAACATTTCTGAACTCAACCACTAGGCCATATGTATAACATTCAATGATTCATCCGAGAAATATATTTTAGATGTGATTATAGTAATTTTGATAAGTGGAAATAAAATTCATCATACTGAATGGTACGACCTGGTATCAAAATAACAATTATAAAAATTGGAATGTATTTTAATCCTCATCTTTAGGGTCTATATTGATTTAAATAACCCTGACTAACCATACAAAAAGGAAAGGGTCTGCAAGTCTGTTGTCACATCAATCAAGAGTTTTTTAATTGTAATAGGGAAATAATATTTTATATACTGTCAATTAAGATCCTTGTAATTTATGTAGGCCCTGATCTTCACATTCTTTTTTATAAGATGGATTATTTTAGAGATAACGTTTTCCTATTGTGCATTCTAGAATGAAAATATATTTAATTACCTTATAAAAATAATTTACAACCATGGTAGAATATGAGGGATGCATTCTCCAAGATTTAAATTTGAAACCTTGATGATTTTTGTGTAGGCTCAAATAATGGGTAATTACAATGGGATCCAATTAGGGATTCTATTTGTAATCTCAAGGAAAACATACTGATTTATTTCAAGAAGGAAATATAAAATTCTTTCTCTTTTGGTGATATATAGGTAGTATTCTATGAGGGTTTTTGGTCCTCTTATGTTTCCTTATTTATCTATCATAACTCAGTGATGGTGTTAGAGATTATTTTTTAAACATTGTATATCTATCACTAAGGTCACAATCTTCTTCATATATCTCAACATCGATGGAAGTGTTGTCATTACTGGTGAATATGAAAGAGATATAAATATATTTTATATAATATAGTGAGTAATTCATGATACATTGGGTTGAAAATTCTTGGGTATTATGACAAGGAGCACTCTGGTGTTGTATACTTTCCTCTCCGATGGAATCAGGGGAAGAAGAAGTATTTAAATCTTAATATTTAAGAGCCCTATTATGTGAATTTTGAGCTTCTTCCAATAGAATGGGGGAGTTTACTAAACTTTATGGGGCACCAAGGATATTTGGGTGTTTCAATAATATAAAATTATTAATATTATTTATTGGTATTTTCACTTATAGAATTAATCTCTCTAGCCATTCCCCGACTTCCAATTTATGGGCATACTTCAACTGGTATGGCTATAACTATATTTACATAGCCTAGTGAGTCTTTAAAACTATGGAATATCCATGTAGTAAAATTTTAACAACTTATTAATAACATAAATATATATTAAATATTTTTAGATTAATATTCAATACATTACATAAACACATTCATGGGGACCATAATTGTTTAGTGACTTTTGAAGCTAGGTACAGAATCATCTAATTTAGTCAAATATCTTCAACATCTTCCATAATGATCTTTCCCTTTAGTAAACCTCACAAAACAACCCTAATTAAAAACTTTCATTATATCCTAGGTAACATAAACATAAGAAAGGGTGAGCTTGGATGCAATGTAAGGGGAATAATGTGGGATGTAAATGTTACCATATGTACGACATTGGGATATTGGTATGAGAACATGATCTTAACATTTGAGAACCAACATTTTATATCATTTTATGATATTCAAGGTACGTTGAATAATTCATGGTAGTACATAAGACATGAATCATATTCTACTAAAAGTTCTTGAGTCATTAGAGCATAATAATGCTATAAGACTTTGAATTCTAGCATACACATAACTGTAGAGAATCATTTACATTTTAGTCAAGGATCGTTTATGAGGATATCAAAGTATAGTAGTTTCACTCCCAAAATATTTATAGAAGTAAAGATCCACTTTTGATACCACCATTGAAAACATAGTCTCTTACTAAACTAGGTTTACACCCAATTCCATCCATTCATCTCTCGTGAGATGTAAATATTTACCCAATTCAGTGAATTGTGGTATAGGTCCCACCTATCACAGAATTAAAATTATATTTATGTGATCAATAATAACATAAAATATTCATCATTTAATAGTATATGAAAGGATATTGGTTTCATTAACATTTCATCATATCATAACCAATAGAATAAAGATATGTTTCATAATCATTTCATCATTTTATCAGAACATAACTCATGAAAAGAATAGTCTTTCATAAACATCAATCCAACATAAACATCAACCATTCCAAGAATGAGTATGAATGTGTACTTAGATATTATACCTGGTAATGTATAGGTAAAATAAATTGATGTCATATGATATAGAAACATATTTCTAAAATACACATGGAATATTTATTGAAGAAAATTAATTTTCTTTTAAAATAAATTTAAAATAATCCTTCAAATATAATAAATCCTTCTCATTTAAAATAAAATTTAAAAATTATAATGGAAGTTTTAAAAATTATTTATAACATTTAATGAAGAAATATACATTCTATATTGAATACCACTACTTAAAAAATATTAAAAATAAAATTACATAAAAATAATCATGAATAACGTAAAGTAGTATTAAGATAATATGATTATCATGTCGATGGGAAATTCCATTCATGTTGTATATATTAAAATAATAATTCCATTTACATTTTGGAAAAATCCAAAAGGGCATTGTTTGGAGAATGACATGAATATTTCATTCAATTTTTATTAATTCATACATGGATAATAATTTCAATAATAAATCATTTAAATAATTTAAAAAAGTAAAAAAAATTAGAAAACAATAATTGGGAAGAAAATTTTATCTGATCGAAGAGATAAATAAAGATGATTTTTTATTAAAAAACATCTTTTAAACAATTGATTACATAAATAGAATTAAATGAATGGAAAAAATTTATTATCTTGAAATAAGTGTAGGATACTAAATTTTTTGAGTTTCTTGGGAGACTAATTATAATATTTTATCAAAAAATAATAATATTAAGTAATCCCATGAAATGATTAGATTATAACTTAAAATACTAACAACTTCTGTAACATTGAATTATAATCCCCATGAGGGAATAAAATTTAATAAAACATAAAATATCATCATATTGAATAAATTAATGTTATGAAATATAAAAAGGATTTTATATACCCCTTTCAAATGAAGATAGGTTCATAACCTGACATATGACTCAGGGAAGGAAAATTGAGACAAAACTCTCTTACCACATTGGTAACATTTGATTCTAAACCCCATGAAAGATAGATCCTAAAATGGATAATACAAAAAAAATTATATAGAAGTATAATAATTTATTTTCATTTTAATTATATACATCACATAAAAGAAATATGAGGTGAATATGTATTATGTCTCATAGTTATAGAATGTTAGACATAAATCCCTTACCTTAGGTCTTTCCTTATATCGTACATATTAAAACCCATTTATAGAAAATATAAATTTATTATAAATATTTTAAAAAACAATTATTTTTTATATCATACCATATATTATTTACTTATGTCCTTTTATTACCCATTTTGTTAAAAATTCCGTGTTAATTGTCAAATTTTAGGCAACAATTGCTTTGTTTGTCATGTATGTTTTGATTTGTTATTTTAATCACTCTAACATTGATCTTATTTCAATAATATTTATAATTTTATCCATGATTTGGTTATAATATATGTTATTTATATAAGTATTTATAGTCATCTATAAGCATTATAGATGGAAAATGAAATACACCATTCATAGATATGGTTGGTCGTATATATGAATGAATCTTCTTTCTATTTTCATGAAGGATTAAAAGAATAAAAGGAAAGTAATATATTAACATTAAATAATAATATTAATGATATAAATATCAGATACTTTAATTATAACCATCCTTATTAACTAACATGTAAAGTGTGAAGGAACAACATAACTTCATGAGGTGGTAGTCCACCGTACACATGAGTGACATTATCGTATCACCACAGAATGGAATGTATGATGGTATAAGTGATATAAATATTACCAAAGTATAATAACATCATAAATAGTATGTATAAAAATTTAACATTTCCTTTTTACCCACGCTTATAGGTGGTTATGAAAAATGAATAACATCAGTTCGTGAGGCGGTGGTCCACTGTAAACACGAATGATTATTTTGTAACCAATTTGATGGAAGTGGATATTTATTTGGTTATTAAATATTTATAATTATATATGATACAATGATATTTTTATATTTCATTATTTAGGACATAATTGATGGTTTAAAAAGAATAAATAGAAGTAATAAGCTTTTTGAAGACACATTCTCTTAAAAGAACCTCATATGGACCTCTTATTAATGATCCCAATGTTGTCCATTTGGGATGAATAGTAGATATTAAATGTGGATAAGGACTTTAGGGAGGAATTTTGTAATGGTTTTTGTGAACTAGATGGTTTTAGAGGTGTAAATAATTTAGTGGTGTTTGAGACCTTCTAAAAGTGGGGAAGGAACCCTTTTAGAAACTACATGGAAATTTCTCAAAATAATCCAAAATAATAAATTTAGTACAACAATTAAATATTTACTATTACCAAATATTTTACCTTTGGAAGTTTAATATAGATATATGTCTAAAAAATATGAATTTGACATGTTTTACGGCCATGTTTAATGTTATCTTCTTATTTTAACCCCCCATGTCACTGCATTTTTACCATAATATCAGTAATTAATATCTATTATTTTCACTATTCATTATGGTGAGAACTTATTTTAAAATTATTTCTTTATATAAATTATTCTGATTTAAAATATTGAATAATTTTTACCAAATTATTTACACAACTGTGGAAATATTTAATTTGAAATTAATCACACATACCCATTGAGAAGGTTGGTTTTGAATGAGAAAATGATCAGACACTAAAAAACTCATTATATCAAAATTCAATACAACATTTTATACAATGGACGAAATTGGATTAATATATATATAAGGAAACTTTTTTTAGAACTATATTAAAACTTTTTATGATTTTTAATGATTTATAATAAATTTCAATTTGTATTAAAAATAAGTATCTTCAGCGTTCAACAAAAAATCACCTCTAAAAATTATCAAAACATAAAACTAATATAATATTGAAATTATGATTTCAAAAATAAAAATTATTTTTTCTAATATATTATCTAATTTTATAAAACATATTTTGATAATGATATCATAAAAGGAAACAATATTTCTTTTTAGAATAATAATTTTCTTAATCATAAAATTTGATTTATTCTTACAACATCAATAAAAACAGATCAGATAAATGTTAAGAGGGTTAATGAATATATAATCTATAAATTTTATCAACAGAAATTACTAAATTTTATTTTTTTAATTTATTATTTTATAACATGTATTTTTATATCAAAATAGATATTTATAAAAAATATTATATTTATTTTAAATTAGTTTTTATTTAAATTATAATTAAAATTTCATCAATAAAATCATTTTATATACCTATGTAATTCATATATTTTCCTAATTTAGTTTATAATATTCATACCCACAATTCCAATGGCTATGTTATAGAAATCATATTATATATAACTATTTTCATATTATGTCATGTTTCATTTAAAATCAATTATTATTTATAACACAATCTACACTCAATGTCGTGTGTAGTGAAATATAAACTCAGTGTCATGTGTAATTAAATATAAACATGGTGTTTTATACAATAAAAAATAATAAAATTATAATATTTATTATATAAAATAACAATTCACAAAATCTATGGGTGTTACATTCTACCCCATAAATAAATTGCATCATTAGAATTTAAAATTGTTCTATATAAATAATGGTTTGGAATTATAAAATCTTTTAAGGAAACTAAAATTGAAAAAAGTGTTAATAAAACTACCTCTTTAAAAGATATAAAGTGATGTACAAAGGTAATTTGGAATAACATGTATCCTTTTTCAAATAGTAAAACATAGGTGGGATGTGAATATCTTGACATGGAAGAAAAACATAATCTACAAATAATTATAGAGAGTGAAAAGGATCATATATCCCCAAAAAGTGAATGGTCATGTTTAGTTAAATAACCGAAAACCCAAAAATGATGTGTGAAAATGGTCATTGATATAGTCATAAATGATAAGAATAGGAAACCATTTTATTTCAAAATATATTTCTTAGATTTTGGGAATTTATATGGGAAGATATACTTACTTGATTTTATTACATTTGATAAGCACGGTCTCATCCTTTGGTTGTTCTTCAATGAATTTCCACTTTTTCTCTTAATCTATGAAATAAAGATGAATTTTATATTCCTAGAGAATGTAAAGAAAAAAATATCCATAATGTAATTGAAAAACACTCATTATATATGTAGTTATTCTCATAACATAATTTTTAGAACAAGTTATCTAATATATATATATATATATATATATATATTGAATTAATAAATTAATCTCTAAAAACTCATCCATAGTTTAATTTAAAACATCCCACGAGTGTTTAACCTTATAACCCTTCCGAAATTCAAAATTTATATTTAATGTATCAAAACATCCAAAAATCAACTGAACATTAATCTTCCAAATATCATTAACTAGCTCTTAATGGTTACATGTCAAACATGTGAATATATTGGTAATATATTCTTCAAATGCTTGGTAATAACCCTAATTACCATTAAATCATAATGAAAACATGTGTGATTCCTCATTTATTTAAGAAAACTCGATATTATGAAATATATTCCATCGATACAATAAATTTTTAAACTAAAAAAAATAAAACATAAACTACATTTTGAATAAATCATTTATGAATTATGTTTTCATCAATACTATAATGTTTAATATATACATATCAATCGTCTCTTTATCTAATATGAACACCATTTTCTCAACATCAAGAACATATTATGGTTTTTATTCTCATAATTATGCTTTTTATATAAAATATAACATTCACATTAAATCACTTTTCTATTTCATAAGATTCAATCAATATATTATTTCAAATCCATATTGAACATTTTATATTAAAAATCATTATATATTTCATAATGGTTAAATTCCAATACATAAACAATTTAATTATGAAACCTTATCCATAATCCATTAATTAGGATTCATCATCTTATTTACTAATACCTCTATTATTTATTACGACATTTTTGGTATATTCATCATCAATAGTAAAATGATTACTCATACGAACATATTGATTCTCATCATTAAATTTCCCTTAGGAAATTTATTTTCATAATTCCCATACTTTACACATTTAAAACATTCAACAGTGAATTATTCCTTAAGGAGAACATTATTCACATGCATTTCATTAACTAAAAAAAATCATATTCTTACTTTGGATTTACTAATATTTTTTCATTCTTTTCAACACCAAAAAAGTATTATCGTTACTATATGACATTAAATTGGGTGATTATTCACACATTCCTCACATATTGAAATCTGGATCATCTTTCATCCATGATTTCAAGCATCCAAGAACTTAGTGTACTCTATTATTCTCAACTTATTTATTCTAAGAGTTCTTTATGGTTAATATTATTAATCATGTATCGTGATAGCTGATTTGGAATAATCACAATATAATTATCTCTAGTAATAATACAATTTAGTATCTCATATTCATTGAATATTTCATCAAATTCAATGTTCACATGATTCCTTTTGGTTTTATTCATTTACAGAAACAAAAATAACAGTGTATGTTACAATAATCTTATTGGAGAACCATATAATCTAGAAAAATCAAATTTATGATGTATAAATCATGAAAAAATATTTTTAATTAATTAATCATTAGTTTTATCCTTGGTTATTCATATTAATCATATATTTCAATCTATGAGGATGGATCATAAAGAGTATGTTCTGTTCCAAGCATAAACCCTTGGACTGTAAAATAATGAGTGTAACAATAATTGTTTTATTCACTAGGTGATGATCGAGTCTATCTTAATGAGGCATTTTTGGGGTTATTACTCCTAGATACCTCTTTTCCAGGGCCACATCCACTTGTAGTATCCATACAAGGATTTAATTGATTAGAAACCACTTGTTCTATCCATTACCAAAATTATAGAAAAATTTAATATATTTTGAATTATACATAGAACCATATATATAAAAGTACCTTGGGATATAACTAAAATTTTCTCACCCTTATTTCTAAGGTTTAACTAAAACTTTTCACTAATACCAATTTATAAAAACCTAGAAATCGCATATGTATATATTATATCATTTTAGTTGAATATTAAATACATTACCCAAATACATGTCTGAGGATCTTAATTGTTTTGTCTATTTGGATTCAAGGTAACAAAATATCTAATTTTGTGAATGGTCGTCAACATCTTCTATATATATCTTACACTTTAGAACTTTTCACAAGCATACCCTAATGAAATCCTTTCTTTATTATCTGGTGAATGGAAACCCAAAAAGGGTGATCATAGATTCTTAGCAAGTGAAAGAAAGTGATATATCAATGATAATATAAGAATGAAATTAGAATAGGGGTATAATAACATGAGTTTAACATTTGGAGACCAAGACTTTCATATCAAATATCATAATCCTAATATATGGCTTATAACTTGGCTATTCATAAGACATGAATCATAAAAGAATCAAAGATCATGTGCGATGATATTATAACATTGGAATGATATATGGAATAATAGAATAGTAATAATAATAAATAATAATTTCCACAGTATTCATGGAGCATTTCCACATATAATATATTTCAATGAGTTCACTCCCAAAACCATAATAGTAGTTATGGTTCACTCCCAGAACTATCATAGTTGATAAAGTACCTTACTGAACTGGGTCGACTCCCCATTTCAACCCTACCTATCTCCTATGATATAAATCCTTTACTAATACATTTTAGGGATATATAGGTCTCATACATCACATAATAAAAATCACCTGTATGTATTCCACATGATTTAAGAACATTTATCATTTCAAAACCAATGAAATGAAATGGGTTTCATAAACAATTAATTATATCAGAATATGTGGAAAAGAGATAGAATTCATAATAATTTAATCATTTAATCATAGTATAACCCTTGAAAAAAAGTAGGTTTTATAGACATTATTACATCATAAACAAAAACAATTCAGAAAAATAATAAGTTTGGTATCACATAATCATATCTCTAGTATGGCATTGAAACACCAATAGATTTAATTTTATATAGAAAATGATTATTAAAAACACAAGGACCATTTATTGAAGAAAATAGATTTCTCTGAAAATAAGTTTTTAAAACCTAAAATTTATAAAAAAATATTTTGATATAATTTTCATTGACAATATATATTGGAAGATTTTAAAAAATCATTAAAAAAATTGAAATCTTTTCTTGATGAAAATATTCTTTCCACAATGAAACAACCAATTTTTAAAAATAAAGTTTTAAAATAATTATCATTCAAAATAAAAATTATAACTTATAAATGAATCCCGAAAATAAATAATGGCCATGTCAGTAGGAAATTATATTCATTTGATAAAATTTAAAACTATGTTTCCTTTCCCATTTTTAGTAAAGGTCAAACATGCATTTTTTTGAAAAATGAAATAATGATTCCATTTAGTTTATTTATAAAAAAACAAAATAATTTAAACAAAATATTTAATAAATCAATTTTAGAATATTAAGGTTATTTTTGAAACCATTTATAGAAAAATTTGTTTTGAATGAAAAAATTGGTTTTGACCGAAGAGGGAAATAACAATGATTTTTCTTAAAAACATTATATTAAAATCATGAGTTTATAAAGAAAGTAAAATGAAATAAAAAATGTCTTATTATGATATAACCAGAATAGAATAAAATTCCTGACATTCTGGAGAGATATATTATATGATTTTTTCATTAGATACTTATTCATAAACATTCTTTAAAAACAATGATAGTGTAAACTTAAATCATTACCACTTTGGTAACATTGAATTGTATTAAAAATTAAGAAATAAAATTAGATAATATATAAAATATAATTATAATAAATAAATTCATCATATAACATTTCATAGAGGCTATATATAGGCCTCATAAAATAACATAGGTTCATGACATGACATATGTCTCAAGGAAGGAAAATTTGATACAATAATATCTTACCACTTTGGTAATTTTTGAACCATAAAATACATGAATAAGACATCGTAAAAAGGATATTCAAATCCCAATAATTATAATGAGAAAAATCATAATATATGTTAATGGGAATAATTTACACTATATAAAATAAATAGTTCGTGAATATGGACTATATCTCATAGAAGTAGAATGTAAGAAAAAAAATCCTTACCTAAAGTATTGACATAAATTGTATATATTCAAATCACATATATAATAAATATGTATTTATTATACATATATAACATGGATATACTTATACATTTCATACAATATATGATTTACTAATTACCTTTTTTTAGTTTTTTATTAACAATTCCACGTTGATGTCATATTTGATACATTAATTTCTATTATTTTTCATGTATATTTTGGGTTGTTAATTTGTCCCTAATAATTTATTCAGATTCCATAATATGAAAAATTTTAACCACTATATAAATATAATATATATTAATAGTATATTTATTTTGAGTAATCCATAAATGATTGAGATGGAAAATAAAATACATTGTTCATGTAGATAGTAGGCATTATGTACGCATGAATGATGTGTAAATTTTGTAGATGTGTCGAATGAAATAGAGGTAAATAAAATATTAACATCACAAAATAATTTTCATTTCATATATAACACATAATTTAATAAAATCAATACATATTACCTTTCGTGTAAATCGTGAATGAATCGCATCACTTTTTGAGGTGGTAGTCCTCTGTACACGTGCACAACATTATAGTATTCCCATGGAATGGAATGTATAAATATATATGCGATATAATGATTATGAATGGTTAATAATATCATAGAAATAATATATTACCAATTTTATCATACTTATATCCATCTGTGAGAGGTGGTGATTGAAAATTAATAACATCAGTTCGTGAGGCTGTAGTACAATGTACATAAGAATGATAAATTTATAACCCATTTGATGGAATTTTTGATGGTTTTTAGTTATTAAATTAACATAATAAAACTGAAAAATATATTATATTATGGTTTTATTATATTTAAATTTTTAATAGATAATTTATTGTTGAAAAGGGTTAAATAAAAATATGGAACTTATTGTGGACAATTGCCTTAGTTTAGAAGAACCTCCTTTGTATCTCTTATTATGGACCCTAGAGTTTGTCTTTTGGGAAGAGTAGAAGATTTGTAACATGTATTAGTATTTTGGTGACTTATTTTGGAATTGTTTATTTAAAAATATGGTTTTATATGTGTGAATAAGTGAAGAGTGTTGTCAACCTTTTATAAGTGGGGGGAAGAAACCCATATGGAATCTATATTAAAATCTCATAATTGAATTAAAAATAATGACTCCATTCCCAATATATAAACTTATAAATGAACATATATTATAATTAGGTATGTATAATATTTATCTATTTCCAAAAAATAATAATTTTACATGAGTTATAGACATTTTAATACTTATATTCTTAATTTAACTTCCTGGTAAACCCATTTTTCCTTAACAACAATAAATAGTTTTAACTAATTTCACTATTAATTATGGTCAGAAATTAATTTTACCTTATTATATTATATAAATTATGTTTATTCCAAATATTATATTCATCTTAATAAAATAAATTATCAACAGTGGAAAATTTTATTTAAATATTAATCATCTGGGCATGATTAGAAAATTGGGTTTCAAAGATGAAGTGTTATAAAGATGAAAATGTTTTTATATCAAAAAAATATAAATAAGATACTAAAGAAAAAAAATATGAATGTTTATATAATTGAAATAATTTCCATTCAAATAAATCTAAAAAAATAGTTGTTATTAAAATCATTATTAGAATTCACAAATCTTCATAAAAACCTTCATTTTCACTATTTATTGAAAAATTATATTCTATGAAATTTATCAAAATTACACTATAAGATAATTATGAAATTATGATTTCAAAAATTAAAATTATTGGGGAAAAAAAATTTCCAAATTTTTCGAAAATTAGTTTTATAAGATGTGTGAAAAACTAGAAAAAACTAATTTTAAGAAAAATAGAGTATTTAAGCATAAAATTTTATTTTTTCATATTTATATTCTAAAAAAATAAAAAAAAATAAAAAATATATATATAACATAAAATTTTCATTAAAATTAATTACCAAAAGTTATTTACTAATTTATTATGGTCGAACATGTCTATTTATAACTATATTTTTTAATAAAAAACTTCTTTTATTTTTAAATAGTTGTTATTTTCATTTATACTTTATTGGTAATCAAATAAATGTCTTTATACAAATATATAATCGATATATTTTCATAATATACATAATCTTATTTGAACACAACATTTTAATTACTAGATGATAAATATTATATTAAATAATAATACTTTAATAATATATATGGTTTTTTTAACCTGACAATGTGTGTAACTTAACCCATACATAGATTTTCACGTAATGAGATATAATAAAAGTTTTTGTTGTAATGAAGTCTATTCATGGTGTTTCATGTAATGAAAAATATTAAAAAACTAAATTTTTTTAATTTTTTTTTGACAATATCTCTATTTATTAAAGATTTATTTTAAATCCAACGTGTTTATATGAAATGTATAATTATTGATAAGCATGATTTGTGGGTTTCTAGAAGTGGTCGCAAAACCATTGGGAGTTGCGACACGAATAATGTCCTCTATCATTAGTTTCATTCCATCAACATTATAGAAAAAATTGCCTTAGTATATTGGGATTAAGAAGATTCACAATGGGATGTATCACCACATTTCACTCCAACCTTCCCATTGGTTGAGTACATTAAGAATTGATTGCATGATGATGGAACCTCTAAATGGATATGAATTGAATGTCTTCGGAGTAGAACATTTTATTGTGTGTCCTACTGGATAAAAAAAACTCATAATTAGACACCATTTCTTTATATTGGACATTGGGTATGATCTTTCCACGGGGTTATTTGATAGACAAGTCATAACCCTAAATGGTCATCTTTAAGGGAGTCAAATCATCTTTACAATATCCAAAACATTAGATAGTTTGGACTAAAAATGTTACTATATGAGATATTTTTGTTGGATCCCATCGAATATAAACAATTTCATGGATAAATTAAATACATAGGGGTTTTATAAGATATTTAAATAAATCATCTCAATCTTTATATTTGATTGAGATAGTGGTATATCTTTCTTCTAAACCGCCTTCCACTCGATACACCTTCCATGTGGTGACCTCTTTCTCTAACTCATAGAGACTCTATAGTTCCATTAAAATTCAATTTTTAATATCCTTCGAAATGTTAAAAACATATCAAATTGACATCTTTTCTGGGAAAACCCCAAACTATTTAAAAATATATTACTTGTACAACAGATTTCATTGCTACCCAATGTGGGGTTATTCATTATTATGGGTCCTATGGGATGAAACTGTTGGGTTAAACAAGTTTAGTGCATCGAAAAAAGTTTAAGGAACACTGATCTCCAATTTACATAAATGAACTAGTCTAACCACTCATCTACTATGATCTTTAATGCCCCAAATTTTGTGTGTGGTATGTCTTATTTTTAGTTTTGGCTTATACACTGGTGAATATGACCTTTAGCGGGTACATTTTCCATTGGGAGGAAATGTAACAAAGGTTCTAGAGGCTAGCTACTGGGATAATACAGAAAATGTACCAGATTGATTATATGTAATTCAAATACCTTGTGTGTATGAGATATAAAAACTATAACTGTTCATCTAGGTAATATACACATCATTAACTGGGATTTCCCTAGTGGAAATGACCATGAAGATTACACGTTGTGTGGAATTTAAACTCCATGAAAATGACCAACCTAGTTTTTAACATAATTTGTTGGACCCCCCCAATTTTTAATAAGAGTTTTATTCTTCTCCCATAATGAAAGACAAAAATTCCAGTGCCCCTACAACACCTAAACAAATAATCATTCTTCTTCCTCTATCTGATCACCATTATCTTCAACATCAGATCCAACAATCACTTCTCAATAAGCCTCTATTCTACCTTTTTCTATTATTTGTTTATCTTCAAACCTCTTGTACTATTTTGGTGATATTTATTTTCCCCTATTTTAAGGGTTTTATTCAATTCTTTCGATATATTCCATTCTATGTTGTTTCATGGGCTGACTACAGAAAATTGTTCTTCCATGAACCTAAGGTAGGTGGTATATTTTCTTTCTATCATGGTTTATCACTTTTAGAACATTCATCGCTGCTCCATGCATGGTAGCACCTCTAAATTGATATATAGATTAAATTGAATGCCATATCATTCTTAGTAAAACTATAATGAATAATTTATCACCATTTGGTTGATCACCAAGTTCTTAACCGCTTAATTGGTTTTGACTTACCATGATTGCCTAATTTCCCTACTTTGTGGCATGTTAAATCACATTTTTTTCCATTATATAGAATAGTATTAAATGATTTTGACCTAGTGGTAATGTTAGGACAAGTGGTTAGGCCCTTAAACCTTATATCTTAAACCCTATTTATCTATTCCTTTCCTTATACCATTTATTTGATTATGTAAATGAATGAAACAACCAATTTTTACTGCAGTATATGCTCTATCATATGTTGAGGATGATATATGGGTTTCAACTTATGTATATTTTTGAATGGTTCTTCAATATTTATCGTTAGATTTGTAAATTATTTATAAATACACAGGGCTAATACTAGTTATTCATAGCATGGGAACATCATGCGTTATCCTTTACCTGTACATGAGTGAAACTAGTTCACTAGAGGAAACATTGGAGATGAGCTTGGTGGTGCGATGGTTGTACCATTCCCTCATAGAGACTCAAAACCCTTTATTCGATACTAAGGAAGGACTCAAAGGGGTTTTTAGATAATATTCACACCATGGTAAGCATGAAACATGGGATCTCTACAATGGGTCACCTTTGATGGACTCCCATTGATTTGGTAAAACTCAGATCCCTAGAGAGTTAATTGGGATCCCTTTCGGAGTACATTGGATGGGCTTCATGTGAATCTTCTTAAATCATAAAGTTGGATTTTAAAAATAAACAAAGAATTAAAATGTTAAATAGTGGATTCAGGTATACATACGCCAAGTCAAATAACATTCTTGGGGATGGTATACCTTTTGGTAAATTATTTACGATAGTTATTATTTCATTTTACTTTACAAATTCATTGTGCATGATACAATTTTAAAGACATCCAACTTATGATGAAGCATGTAGAATTGGATAGGTATCCCAAGAAGAATATGATATGTTGTATCTTATTTACTTTTCTATTTTATTTATTTCTATTATAATACTACTCATGCTATATGCATATAATGGATAAATCTATGCATTGTTGGTAGTGTCGTATTGATTATATACCACACCCCACCTAGGGCAACCTTGGTACCCAAGAATAATTCTTGATTTATGACATAGATAAATGGATGCGGCTAGCTTCAGATTCTTAACTATGAGTACTATGATGGAGGTTGAGTGCAGAATACCAATCATGTTCTTGGGATGCTATTAGTAGTTAATTTTTTCCTTATTATATATTTTTTTGTAGTATGTGGTATATGCATGATTTCTTGTATCTCGTTTCATTAATTTTTATATAAATACATGACATCATGATAATCATCATTTTATTATCTACTATTTTTTTTCATATTACACCTATTGTTTACCAACCTGGATTTTGATTATTATTCCATTATTTTGTATATTATTGTTTTTTTTTCTTACCACTATCATATCCCCTTGTTTTGTACACTAATTAATGAGGGTATTGTCTTCCCATGGAAAAACTCTAGGTCCTCACTATTATTTAGCTACCTATATCATACGGGGTGGAATTATTGAGTCTATGTAGATGATCATCCTAGAGAACCTTTCAGGGGATCAGGGGGTAGGATGCTATAAGGTGGTATTAGAGGGGAATTCTTTTGTCTTACAATTTGGGTATTATACATGAGATTAGGGAAATTGTAATTTGGAAATTTTCACGTACCCAGGAGTAGCTAACCCATGTTAAATGGAAACCAAAATTTCATGGGATAGGATAATGATATTATTAGCTACATTGTTATAGTTAACTAGATTTAAACATTCCTTTACACACTTGTTCTTTTCCATTATTATCATTTATATTGTGGTAAAAGAATTTATTTAGCTTATCTCGATGATATAAGGTCATATTAATTCATGCATCATAATAGGCACCATAGTAATTAAATTACATATATTATGAGATGCCGTGTCTATATTTTAAAATGTATTATGAGTGTTATATGTTCCATTGTGTTTCCCTTCATTCTTGTAAATTGCAGTCTTCTAATATTTATTATAGGGGTTGCATAATTGAACTAATTAATGTTTCTTTCTCATTCTGATTAGTTTTTTGAAGCATACATTTATGAGGACACTTTATCTAGGATAGTTCATGGTTACATGGCATTTCAAATCCAATTTTTGATGATCACATGCCTTAATAAATTGGAATTGGTGGCATAATTAACTTGACTTAGATATATATTATTATAAATAAAAAAATCAAATAAAATAATGTATTAAAATGGAATGGTTATAGATATATGGGGATCCCAAAGGATAATTAATAGGGTTTACCTCTATACCTACATTTGTGACTCCATATATCAAAACCCCTATAGTTGTAGTGGACTTTGACCCTAACCTGACCTTATTAGTGGGAAGTAGGTTTTTCTTTTGTGGTGTATTATGATATTTCTTATCACCTAGAGCTGGTTATAGAAAAAGTATGATAGGTGGGACATTCTTATAGTAAGGCTATATGTATGTTAATTACTTTATATCTTTCCATATCTGATATAAATTTTATCAGAGGAGTGTGCTAGTAAAATGTAGAGTTACTCCATCGTGACAACCTCATGTAGTATGCCACGAATGTAGCGAAAAGAAAATTCTAAGGATGGTGGGCCTGGAAGGACCTATGATACCTCCTATAGTGCCACTCGAGGAACCCCATGTAAATCATCAAATGGGTGTTTATTCTTAGTTCTATGAGAACTTCATCCTTTTCTAGAAGATAATATTGTGTTCCCCTCGACATTACCCAACTATAGCAGGGTTGACTTGGGATTTCTTGTAGCATCATCTTCCCACCTTCTCAGGGGATAGAAACCCCCATGATTTAGATTCCTAACTAGATTCCATGTTGTATTTTATTGATCATATAGACACTGCTCCAAATTAGAGGATCAATATCACCACATACATTCTATGTGACTCTTCTATGCAGAGGTGGGATACCCTTAATCAGGATGGTAGACATGATGGCATGGTCTTAGAAAATTTGAGGACAACATCTTCAACTACATTTTCCATAAAAATTGATAATTGAACATTCTATAAAATTCATGAACTTACCATATGGTGATATTTTAGTGATGTAAAAAACCTCTTCACCTAATTATAGTGTTAGTCAGTGACGTTGGTCGGTGATGAGGTAACGACTATGAGATGGTCAGACTATGGGATTGTGTAGGCAATTTAATAGAATGTTAATATATATATGACCATAATTTATGTGATAGTGAACCAATCCTTCATAATTGAGCATAACTTTGGGGGAATATGAAAATATGATCCAGGGCTATTTGGTTTTAAGGAAGGGAAGGTGTTTATCTGGCGGTAGGAAATTTTATTTTGAGGGTTTATGTGAGGGAAATACCAGATATGTGGCACATTGATAGCGATATTATGTGTCACCAGTGTGGGAGGAAATTCCATAAAAATACCCAGTGTATAGTGAACCAAATATAGAGTCGGGATTGTAATGGGATGGGTCACCTTCAGCATTGCTTCCAATATTTTCCTCCATCACTATGTGAATGAGGATCTGTGTTAACACCGCTTTCTGGTGCAAGATCAGTGACACCTTTTTAGGATGGGATTTTGTCTTCTACAGTCCGATCAGGATGAGGGGGTTGCTATGCCTAAGGTATTCAGGCTTTAGTGGCTCATCTCCAACAGAGTGGACATGCTCAGGCTTCTTAGGTTGTATCTTAGGTAAATGATTCAGGCCATATGTATGATGTACACCCTATGCATGAGGAGTAGATTTTAGGGACATATACTGTAAGAGGTACTATTCTAGTAGAATCTAATTCTGTTTCTTCCCTATTTCATAGTGTCCAGCCATACCCATTCATATCCTCTAGGTTTAAGGAATTTTTTTCATAGTAATAGAATACAGTAGTGGCATGATGACTCTGAATACATCACCAGGAGTTAGACGAGAGAATATACACAAATTCAAGGTGGGTCCCCATGAGATAGGTGGGTATAATTTATTTATAGAATTTTTATTTCCATGAAAGGACTAGATTTAAATTCCTAATCATAATGGAAAATCTTGTGCCTTATTACACCCATATTCTTTTCTACCACTGAATGATGTTTTTCACATCACCCATGGAAAACATGTGTCTTTATAAGGGAAAATACGATATCTAAGATAACTAAGATGGGCCCAAACATGTTTGGTTAGGTATTGTGACATCCCAGACGGAGAGACTATTTGTGAGAGATTGGGAATGATGTTTTTAGAATTTCCTTCTGTTTTGGATCACTTAAGTGACATCTTCCTAGACGACTCCTCAGTTTAACTCTAGAGAGAGAGGTGGAGTTCATAATCGAGATAGTTCTAGGTGTAGAACAAGTGTCCATTATAACCAAAAAGTAATCTATAAATGAATTTCCATTCATATGTTTATTTTATATACTATGTATCACATATAATTAATTATAGAACCCAATACACACTTTATAAATGAATAATGAAATAAATAAGAGGTATTCATATAAGTTATGGAACCTATACCAATGAAATAGTAATTTCACCTTAAGAATATTAATATGACCATTATGAATAGTAAACCAACTAAATAAATAGTAACCACTTCCAAGAAATTTTAATAAAATATAGGCATGTCATAAGTTAATGTATGATATAATTATATCATAGTGTAAGTAAGTGAACATTTTAAAAATTATTAATTAAGTGTTGGTATATTTGTGAGTCATAAATATTTAATTACATTTTTATAATTAATAAAATTAGAGAAATGAAAATTAATTTTCATAAAATGGATTCCTAAATCAATATTTGGTTTTCTTATTATTTTAGTATAATTTTATGTGACCTTGGATGATTTTTTAGAGTGTTATAAAAACAGATTTAAATTTCAAATCTGTATTTTTCGAGTAAAAAATGATTTTATTTAAAAATTTAATTACACATATTTAGAAACTTGTGTTGATAAAATGATGTCTATTTTTGAATTTTTCCCATTGAAAAATAATTATGGTTAATTTTTGGGATTTTTCTAAAATACTTGAATTTTTGGTAAATAGTAAAATACGATAATTTATGATAAATGTTAAATACATGATTTATTGAGTTATAGTTGATGTATTGATGGTGTAAGATCATAATACAGAAATAAAGTTAATTATTTTAAAATATGTTTGGATAATTCTCAAATAATTCATAGTCTTGTGCCAAAATAAAAAACAAATGAATGAGATATTCAAAAATCACTCCTCTCCTCCACTATAAATACCACCCCTCACCACATCTTCTCCTCTATATTATATTAATATAAGGATATAACAGTTATACCTAAATACTCTTCCTCAGTACCTCACCGCATCTAAGAGCTCTTGTTCATACCAAATGACCAAAACCAACTTCCCTAAGGAGGTTCTCAAGGAAGATAATTCAAGTGGCAAACCCTCTTCCTCTTTCTTTTAATTTCATTATCAATTTATTTTATGGTTGTATCTTATCCCACCCTCCTAAATAAAAATGATCATGATAACCCTATTATAATTTATATATTATGTTGATATCATGTTAATGGAAGATCCAACATAAATATCCTTACTCTCTCTCTCTCTCTCTCTCTCTTATTATAAAAATGAAATTATCATCTTGGAGGAACTAATTTACAACATGCATAGACGACGAACCTTCAATCATAAATTTTTATTTAAGGTGGGTCATGAAACCATTTTATGGTGGAACTAGACTGTAATATATGTTTTATGATCTATTTTATGTTCCAAAACCAGTATATATAAATAATATTAATTCATATTCCAAAACTAGTTTGTAATAATTGTAATATCACCAAAATAATTTAATTTATCATCACTAATATTTTATCTAATGAATCATCCTCATACCATGTGAAAAAATGATTTATATAACGATTTAATTGTATAAATTTTCTTTAATACCATATAAATTCAATTAATGAAAATTATTCCAATTCCATATGAACTTCTATACTCATATACAAATATAAAGATCTTGAAAACCAAGTAAATGATTTCTCCCAAGGGATAAAATTATATCTTATAACTCATATAAAATAAGATAAATGAAACTAATACACTTATATTAAATATAATAAATGTATAAAAGTTTATTAAATATTTAATTTAATAACTTAATTTTTTTATCCATGATGTTATGTTCAAGTGCAGAAATCATTCATACATATGTTAAGGGATCCTACTCGAACATTCATTTTTTCCTTCTGGTTATTCTTTCACTATCATCATCCTAATATAATGATCCATTATTTTTGTGTAAACATTCTATAACATAAATATGATACAATATTAAATATCCAGATAAGTTCATCTTTATTTTATGTTAAGTATACATTTTATAAGTTTCCCTTCTCAAATAAGCAAACACGGATAATTGGAACATCTCATTTTCTTACCCATTTTAGAGTACCATCAATAATATTATTTAAGACACAATTATTTTTATGAAATTAATAATTTTCAAGAGAAAATATATTTTTTCATTAATGGTTTTATACAAATAATCATGACAAATAAAAAATGAATTTTCCAAAACAA
Source organism: Viscum album (assembly GCA_963277665.1). Taxonomy (NCBI): domain Eukaryota; kingdom Viridiplantae; phylum Streptophyta; class Magnoliopsida; order Santalales; family Viscaceae; genus Viscum; species Viscum album. The sequence continues at coordinate 112,682,223 of OY728119.1, read as the reverse complement.
ATAGTATTTTCAAAGTAAAACTGTATTTATTTCAAGAATTATTCATGGATTTTATTAGATTATTTTTATGTATTTCAACACCTCTATTTAATTTTAATCATTACTATGGTTTATATCTTATTTTTAACATCCACCATATTTTATTAAATGGATTATTATCAATTTGATAATGGATGAGCTATTATGATACCATTCACTATGTTACTTAGAATGGTTAGTGATTTTGTGAATAAATGAGGAATGTTATTTTCATTTTATATGTATAGGTTGTTTATGTCTAAACCCATTAATATGTGGAATTCATTTGACATGGTAACTAAAGGGTGTGGAAAGATCTATACCATTGATTCATTGGTAGGTATCAAGAGACAAAACTGATATGAACTTGGTTGAGGACTTTCATATTTTTAGGTATGTTTTTTTGGGACCTTAAGCATTTTTAATTATCATGAATGAGGACTTTACGATATGATTTAGGAATCCAACATTATAAATTCCCACATAATTAAAATATAAATTGATAGTCCGTGATATTATTAGTCTAGTATAATCTCATTGGTTATGTTTTATTATGGAATTATTTAATTAGCTTTTACTCCTTACATATCATGCATAAGTTTATTTTTTAAAGCCATGTGTTTTTAGTTATTCATAATTACTAATGTTTATGTTTATGATATCTTCTACTGTATATCTTACCCTTATAGAGAATATGTGTTCACCCCTTTTTATGTTTTATTTTCACTGGATATGAAAAAGTATATTATGACTAACCTTCAAGGACAATCTAAGAGTTGTGGATGTTTTCAAATAAATATCTATATTGGTTTTATTTAATGTTCTAATTTTAAAATTATGTATATATCTTGTTTTTCAATGATACTAAACTATTCGGTCCTTCGGGATTTGTCTTCCTTATAAAAATACCAAGGTATTAAATAAGGAATCGACTTCGGGAAACTGAGGTCGGGGTCTTTATAGTTGGTATTATAGGATGATTAGTAGAAAACATGGAAACAAGATTTATATAATCTTGATTACGGAAACAACCTAAGATAAAATTTGAGAATAAGTATACAAGAACATCCTGTAATGTTGGTATGAGAGAGATTATAAGGATCTTCCTAGAAATACATACATATATTGATACTACAAGTGGACATGGTTTTGGAAAATATGTACCTAGGGGTAAAAACTCTGACAATGTGTCTCAGTCTGGACTCAGGGTAACGGGGTACATAGAAACAAGACCTACTATGCATCTTTTTTTACACTCCTGGTGGATATGATAATAATAATTCACATTTTCTTTATAGGCCATTATGAAGGATTTATATGTATATTTTACTCAAAGAAACCATTTTTATGATTGTGGTATTAGATATTTATATGATTTCAATTTATGTAAAGTTGAGATTATACATTATAGTTCATAACCTAATTTAGTGTATTCCATTATTTAGAAATGGCACCTAGTGGCAAGAATGGAAACTGGATGACCATGTCTATTCCATTTAGGGTTTTGCATCCTATAAATTATAATGATGTTGGTATTGGAGTTGTGACTAGAGTTGATCATCTTATAACTATAATGGGATAACTAAATCATTGTATGAACAATAACAATACTCGTATAGAGCATCCAGATCCACAACATGGTGAAGCAACGTTTGACTGTTTTATGCGACAACAGCCTCCATCATTCAATGTTAGACCGCTTTATGCGAGAACAACCTCAATCATTGAAAATATTTAATTTAGTGATTTTATGGAAGTTTTCCTATGAAAATAGTTTCCTCGTGAATAGTGAGTAGAAATGGAGAGTATATTCTTGAGTATCAGTAATAAATATGTTGAAAATGTTACAATTTATGAAGCTAACTTTAGGATAATATCATGGCATTCCACGAACTAGATATGTAATACAATGGTGAAATATTGATCAACCCTTTGATGGTTTTAAACCATTCATTCAAAGGGAACTAGTCTGCCATAGTTTCTCATCAAACAAAGATATTCTCTCATGTTCTATCAAGATAGAGAAATAATTCACTATGTTTTATGACATTAAGTGGAAAAAATATATGATTATGGTGTATGAGGATAGAATGGATAAGGTGAAGAATAAAAAGAGGAATGTTCCAATATGTGATAATTTTGGAAGGAAACACCCTACTGATTGCTCAAAAGATAAGAAGTATACTACACTTGTGGATAGAAAGTCTATCATGTTGTTGATTTCAAGGGATTGAAATAATCTATTCATGTTCAATGATGTAATTATAGGGATATGGGACACTATGATAATTATTTTACAAAACATGAATGATACATTCCATAGAAAAGGTAGAGAGAGCATGTCCAATCATATGAGATCACAACAGCTGAGGCTGTAAATTATACGGATATGGTTTCATGTACATTAATCATTTCCTCAAACATATTCAATTATTCACATGATTTTGGATCATCAAATTATTTTATATATTCCCTATTTCCATTAAAAATTAGATATTTACAATTATCCACAACAATGGGGTTGTTAGTCAAAACCCGGAAGGGGAGTCTCATTGCAATAAAGATATGTTAGGAAGTTCCCATTATTTCATATAAACATGCTTTATCTGATAATTTTATTATCATTCCTATATTCGAATTTAACATAATCCACAGTATGGATTGTCTTTCAATATACTATATGAAAATATATTTTAAGAACAAGGAAATTATGTTTTTTGAGGAAGGTGTAGAATCTTGGATCTTTAGAGTAGAAATGTCACAATATGATTCTTATCTAGATCCACCCCAGTAGCTCTACTGAATTAAATTCATGGCGATTAAGAGAATGAAATTTCTATGGGTGAGGAAATAAATCATCAAATAGGGGATGTACCTATTGTGATATAATACATTGATGTATTTCTAAATGGTTTACTTGGACATCCTCTTGAGAGAGAAATTGAGATTTCTATTGCTTTAATTGTTAGTGTAATAACTATATCAATGAATTCTTATATAATGTCCACAATAAAATTAGAATAATGGAAGAAAAAACTAGATGAATTGAGTGTTAAAAGATTTATCCACCCTAGTGTTCCTCCATCGGTAGCCCATGTTCTCTTAGTCAAGAAGTAATATAGATCCATGTGGATGTGCATTGACTATAGAGAAATCAATTCTATTGCAATAAAGAACAAGTATCACATGCAATGTATTTATTATTTTTTTGATCAACTTCATGGAGACCAATATTTTTCAAAGAATGACCTTCGATCTGGATATCAGTGGTTTCATGTGAGGAAAGAAGATATTCCAAAGTCAACATTTAAAACCAGGTATGGGAATTACAAGTTTATAGTAATGCCTTTTGGAAAAACTAATGATCCCTCTAATTTTATGGATCTTTTGAAGAGTTTTTAGGGAATATCATGATGACTTTGTTTTGGTATTTAATGACGATATCTTGGTATAATCCAAAATATAATAATATCATGGGAATCACATGATAATTATTTTGAAGGCTCTTATAATAAACGAGTTCTATGGACAGTTTAATGGTGTGAATTCTATCTTCAAATAGTTACTTTTCTGGTCCATATTTCCTCTAAGGATGGAATCATAGTTGATCATGAAATTTAAAAGGTAGTTTCAGAATGTACTACACCAACAAACAAAACCGAGGTACATAGTTGTAACAGTTTCGTAAGTTATTATCACCATTTCATTCAGAACTTCTTCTGTTTAGGAAACCTGTTAACCAAGCTTACTCATATGGGGGTTAAGTTCTTATAGAAAAAATAGTACGAAGAGTGTTTTGAATAATTGGAGAGGATATTAGTGAATGTTCAGATCCTAACCCTACCATCAATAAATGGAGTATTTTTGATTTATAATGAATCAAAAATTAAAGGACTTATTTGTGCTCTTATAAAGAATGAAAAAGTTATTTCATATGAATGAAGGAAGTTAAAAATTAATTAATAAAACTTTCCAACACGTGATCTAGAGTTAGAAGCTATAATCTTTCCTCTGAGGAGTTTTATGCACTATTTCTATATAAAAAAAATGTGAGATATATATGGATCACAAGAGCATGAAATATATCTCTTCAATAAATAAACTCAACTTGAGGCAATGGTGATGGATCTAGATACTCAAGGATTATAATTTGTCAAAAAACTATCACCTAGGAAATGAAAATAAGGTAGATGATGCATTGAAAAGGAAGGATCTTGGAGTACTAAACAAAATAATGATTTTCAAGGACCCCATGTACATGGATCTGGTAAAGATGGATACGGGAATTATCAAATAACATGAAACATACTTAATTTTTCAATTAGTTTCCCAACCATATTTATTAGGATCGATTATAATTTCTCAATATGATGATGAGAATATTCTAAAGAAAAGTAAATGTTTGAATGATAGGAATTTGGATGACTTTGTGTGTGAGGATGGAGTTATAAAATTTTTTAAGAGGCATTGTGTTCCCTCTATAACCAAACTAAAATTGGTTTTATTGAATTATTCTCATATTTTGAACTTATCTATACACCATGGTAGCACTATGATGTATATATATTTGAAGGAATATTTATGGTGGATAACAAGAATGGGGAAATTAGAGACTATATATCCAGGTGTTTAGTTAGTCAATAAGTGAAGGCTGGAAGGGAACTCCCTATAAGAGTCTTGAAACCTATTCCAATTATTACATGGAAATGGGATGAAATCCCTATTGATTTTGTCAACAAATTTACAATAACTCCAAGAAGTTGTGATACAATATGGTTAGTTGTTGATCGCCTTACCAAATCTGCACACTTCCTCACTATAAGGGAGGATTTACCCTTGGATCTCCTTACACAACTCTATACTAATGAATTCTTTATATTTAATGAAGCACCTATATCAATTTTTTATAATCAAGATAAAAGATTTATGTCTCAATTCTAGAAAATCCTTCAAAAATCTCAAGATAATTAGAATAATTTGAGTACATTTTATCACCCTCAAATGGAATGGAAGTCTAAAAAGACCACTCAATGATTAGATGAGATGTTAATATCATGATCCCTCAACATTCATGGTATGACGTATCAATATTTTACTTTGGTAGAGTTTTCCTACAATAATATTTTCCATTGAAGTATTCAAATGGCACCATATGAAGCATTGTATGGAAAGAGATTCCATACACCAACTCATTGGGATGATGTTAGTGAAAGGTAGCATATGGTCCTAGAGATTGCGGAGGAAACAACAGTGAAGTTAAAGACTATTCAAATCCATATCAAATAATATCAAAGCATCCAAAAGATATATGCCGATAATCAAAGGAATGATTTGGAATTTCAGGTGGTAGTTCATGTTTTCATGAATGTATCTCCATGGAAGGGTGTTATAAAATTTTGGAAGAAAGGGTAACTGAGCACCATGTTCATCAGTCCTTTTGAAATTTTGGATATAGTTGGATTTGTATCTTATCAATTGGAGATGACACCTAGCCTTTGTAATGTACACAATGTGTTCCATATCTCTCTATTAAGTAAGTAAATGCCAGACCCAACACATGTACTCACTTTTGAAGGAATTTAATTGGAACCTGACTTATTGTACTGTGAAGTGCCTATCAAGATTCTAAAACTAATGAATTGGTATTGAGGAATTAGACAACTCAACTAATAATGGTACTTTTGAAAAATCATAAAATTGAAGAGGTAACATAGGATCCTGAGGAACTTATGATGAATAACTACCCAAAGTTTTATATAAGGAATCAATTTGGAATTTTTTAGGACGATATTATTATATGATGGGAGAATGGAACAACCCAGAACTCTATCAATGAATTTACCTCCTAATGTGTATTCAATATAGTATAGAGCACATATAATCATTTATATAACACAATAAAAACATTATAAAAGGATAATGAATTAAATAAGTGGTATACTTATAAGTTAAAGAACATATATTAATGAAATAGTAATGTGACCTTAGGAATATAAATATGGCCCTTATGAATAGTAAACCAATCAAATTAATTGTAACCACACCCATGAATGTAAAAATAAAATTTATTCATCTCGTATGTTAATGTATGATATAATTAAATCATATTATATGAATATTAATATTTTATAAATTATTAATTAAGTGTTGGTATTTTTGTGAGTCATAAATATTAAATTAAAATTTTATAATTCATAATATAATTTAAAGGAAAATAATTTTGATAAAATGGATACATAAATTTCTATTTTATTTTTATATTACTTATAGATAGTTTTATGAGACCTTGGTTGGTTTTTCATAGTGTTATAAAAAATGAGTTTTAAATTTGAAATCTGAATTTTTTGAGTAAATAGGGATTTTGTTTAAAAATTAAATTTCACATAAATAAAAAAAATTGATAAAATTTTGTCCATTTTTGAATTCTAAACATTTAAAATGTTTGTGGTACATTTTTGGGTTTTTAATAAAATACATGAATTTTGTAAATAGTAAAAATCTTACGATAAATGATAAAAGCCTGATTTATTGAGTCATAGGTGATGTATGGATGATGTAATCCCATAATCCAAAAATAAAATTCATTATTTTAATATATTTTATGATTATTCAAAATATATTCCTTGTCTTGAGCCAAAATAATAATAAAATGAATATGATATTCAAAAACAACCCCTCTCCTCCACTATAAATATCACCCATCACCACCTCTTATCCGCTATACATTAAGCATTGAAGGATATAAATGTTTACCACAAATAATATTCCCTAGAATCTACCCATGCCCAAGATCTTTTGGTATTTTAAAATACATAAACCTCTTTTCCCTAAGGGGTTCTCATAGAGGATAATGCAAGAGGTAGACCCTCTTTTTCTTTTAATTTCATTTTCAATTTATTTTATTTTCATATATTATCCTCAAATTCTCCTTAAAAATGATCATGATAACTCTACTATAATATATATACAATAATGGTATCATTTTAATGGATGATTTATCATCAATCTCCTTAATCTCTTTTATCTAAAGAATGAAATCATCCTCCAGGAGGTGCTAATTTTCAACCTTTGTCGACGACAAACATTTGTTATTCAATTTATCCTTCAAGGATGGAAATGAAACCACATTTTGGGTTTAACTATTCAATAATATATTTATTATAAATTATTTATTGTTCTTTAACTTGTATATGTACTTAATATTAATTGATATGACAAAAAAACTTCATAATTATCGAAATACCTCCAAAATAAATTAATTGGTTGCCACTAATGTTTTACCTAATGAACCATCCTCATAGCTTATAAATAATGAATTATATAAAGATTTAATCTTATATATTTTCATTAATTTCATATAAATTTAATTTGTTAGAATTAAACCCATTCCACATGAACTTCTATTCTCATATACAAGTATATCGATAATGAAAATCAAAGAAATGAATGATCCTCAGTGATAAAATTATATCTTATAAGTCATAAAAAATTGCATAAAAGAACATAATAAAATAATAATATATAAAATAATTTTTATAAAGTTTTTAATTAATTAATTAATTAATTAATGGGATCAATTTTATTATCCTAGACGTTAAGGTAAGGTGCAGAACTCATTCATACATAAGGTGTTGGATCCTAACCAAACATTCATTTTTTCTTCGAGTTATTCATTCACTATCATCACCCAAATTGAATGCTTCATTATTTTTCTGTACTTCTTATATATATTTTGAATATGTTCTCATATCATATATCAGGATCGTTTCATCTTTATTTTATTGTAGATACACATTTTATAAGGGTCCCTTCTCAAATAAGAAAACCCGATTAAAGGGAATATCTCAATTTCTGACCCATTTCAAGTACCATCCATAATCTTTTTAAAATAGTATTAGTTTTATAGAATCACTAAATTCTTCCTAAAAATATATATTTTTCCATTACGTGTTTTTTTAAAAAAATAATGATAAATAAAAATGAAAATACAAATAGAACTCTTCTATGAAAAATAAAAGTATATTTCTCTCAATAATTCAATGATGATTTTAATTAGAGTATTTTCAACTATTTAAACACCTCTATTGAATTTTATTATTTTTTTATGTTTATGTATTATTTTTTCTATCCAACATATTTTATTAAAAGGTTTATGATCAGTTTTATGTGGATGTGCTATTTTGATTCCATTCACCTTATTACTCAGAATCATTAGTGATTATGTTTACAGATTGGGACACTAATTTACATTTCATATTGAGTAGGATTTTGAGTATTCTTTAGGCCATGTATCTAGTGAATTTTCTGACTATTTATTTTTTACCAGCCCTGTCTTTAAGATTATGTTGTGTGGTAAAACCTATTTATTGAAGTTTTTGACCAATAATACAGTTTTTTATGTGAACCTTGATATCATTATTTTCTGGGACCTCTATTTGTAATTATAGGGACATGACACCATGACGACCTCCAATCGTATTCCAAGAGGGTAGTGATGAACCCGCTCTATTGGGAGTGGGATATGGGATACCAATGGATTATCCCATTTTTTCTGCTAATGCACTAGTAATTTTACTTGACACTAGTTCTCAACTATAGTTCCATTAGTTATTTAGTGTTTCTTGTAGACTTTTCAGGGAGCATTATTGTCTTCCTTTTCTATGGCTAATCTATATTTGGTGTTCCAATTATACCATACTCTTATGTATTAAAGGGATGATCATATATAGGATTATAATATTTGGCTTGATACTACTATGTTGATATTTGAGCATCTACGGATACCTCAAGAGAGGATACTGAAGCTCATGACATATTTACTTTGGGGAGTAGTAAAGCACTGGTGGGATATTCAAATTGAGTAATATGTTCCATGTGACATGGATTATAGGGATTTCCAAATCAAATTATATGATTAATGTTTATATGAGACTCTTAGAGAAGTGCAGGGTAGTGAGTTCATGTGTCTATAGAAAGACGTTATAATAATTAAGGAGTAATTAGAACAATTGGAAAATCTTCCGCATTTTTCCTCTGATATGCCTTACTGATGAGGCTTATAGGGATAGACTCTTTGAGGATGGTCTATAGAATATTGTTGATATCTATTCATTGTGTTCAAGTAAATTAAAGTTATTGAGATGAAAAAATAAGGTTCAAATTATAGAGTGAAACCCTATGGAAGCTAGTTGGGCAGAGCATAGGAGTACAGTCTATCGACCCAATGGTTTGACTTCCCGTGGTAGGAAGAAAAATTTTAATACTTACCATGAGATGATTTTGAGACAGGTTATGAGTACTGTTGGATCAGTTTTCTATCAGCAGTGTTTTTTATGGGGAGATATGAGGAATCATTGTGATTGTGAACCATTCAAGTTATGATCTGGTTCTATGAGGGGCCATGGGTAATGTTTTTAGTTGACCATCCATTTTGTAGTTGGTGTAATAGGGACACCTATGATTCCAGGTTTAGGATTGGGATTCTCAGCTACTTATTTAGAAAAAATCTAGAGTATTACCAATCAGTCGGGATTAGGTGGTTGTGGTTGTGGATGAGTTATCCAGGCACCTATTTCAACAAAACTGTAGACTAGGCCTAATCTAGTTAGTGAGTTTGGGTCCCAAGGTCATGTTTTAGGCCATATATATTCTCTAAAACCTACCACCAAGGAAAAGGGAAGAAGATCATCTATTGTTAGAGGTATGATCTTAGTATCGCATACTCTTTTATACTCTCTTTTTTTACACAATGCATCACATAGTTTTATATATGTTCCTTATGTGGAAAGCCTTGGTCTTGTGGTTCATTTTTTAGGTTTCTATGATACTTGAAACTCTATTAGAGATTGGGATGTAGAGTGTACATCAGTGAAAGGATTTACCCCTTGAAATTTGTGGTGTCACTTTATAAAGATTCCTTTTTATTCATGATGACTAGGTTTCACATCATACTGAAGATAGAATGTCTAGTAGATTATCGATCCTATATTGCTTTATATTAGTTGAGGTTGAATTTCACATAACCAGAGGGGGTAGTTTATACTCACATGGGAGAATGTGATGTGTAGGGATCATAATATGGACCAGATAATCTTGTGATGGATGGGATGATAGCCAAAATTTAATGTTTTTATCAATATGATCATGGATCATTTTATGAAGACATTCCTGTAGTGGTCGATCATTTTAGAGATGTTTTCCTTGATGAATTCTCTAGGTTACCCCAAGATAGAGATGTTCAATTATCTATAGAGAAATATTTAGGAGTTTCACTAATATACATTCCACCTTATAGAATGGATATTAGGGTGTTGTATGAGTTTACGAGGTGGCTAGAGTATTTGGATAAAATGGGTTTATATAACCCAGTACTTCACCATGGGGTTCACTAGTCCTTTTTTTGAACAAGGAGGATGGTACCATTATACAATGTGTGGATTACCAAATATTGAATGAGATGGTGGTTAAGAATCAATATTCAATCCAATGTATTGATGATATTTTTGATCTATTTCAACATGCTTGGATGTTCTCAATAATTTATTTGAGATCTGGATACTATCTGGTATGTGTTGGACTTTCAAACACACCTTGTACAACATTTTGTAAAAGGTTTGGTATATAAGATTATTTGTTTATTTCATTCAGTATTATAAACATGCTAGTGGTTTTCATGCTTATAATTGAATTTGGTATTCCATCGATTTCTAGATTCATTTTTCATGGGTTTTGTGGATTATATATTGTTGTATTCTCATAATAGGCATGACCATCAGAAAAAACTTGAGGTCATTCTGGATACACTGATAAAGTACCAGTTATATTATAATCTAACAATGTGAAACATAAAGATGGATAAGAATCACTTATTGGGTCTTATTAACTTATAGAAATTAGTATCAGTTGACCTATAGAATTTGATAGATTTCATTTCTAAGTAGCATCCCAATAATGTATTTTATATATAGTGTTTATTAGGGAAAGCTGGATATTAAATGATTTTCACACATGACATATCACATCAATTAGTGACCCTCTTGGGCTTGACCAGGAAGAGTGTGATGTTTTTATGGAATGATACCCATCCTAAAGGATTCATGTAGCTGGATAAGATATTGAGTTCAACACCATTCCTAATTCTACCAGATCGTGGAAAAAGATACTCTGTTTATGGTGATGCAGAAGGTATCATTCATCGAGCATTATTAATGCTAGGAGATATATTCATTACTTATGAGTCTATGTAGCTAGGGCCAACTAAGATGAACTACCAAACAAATGATTTGGAGTCAGAGGTAGTGGTTTTGTCTTTACAATGTTGGAGACATTAGATATGAGGAGAGCACCTTTTTGTGTACACAGATGACAAATGTCTCAAATATATATTTACATAGCATGACCTTAATCTGAGTCGGTTAAGGTGGGTTGGTTACTTATAGAATTTTGACATCTAGAATGCCTATAAACCTATAAAACTAAATACAGTGGCCTATGAACTAAGAGGGAGGACACAGATAGAGTTAGTTCACCATACTAGTAGGGTGGTACATATCATGTCTCTATTCTCTGAGATTCACTTAGAGGCAGAGCACAGTTTGGAATAAAACATTATTTCATCCCTCGATGTGACCTCTGACCTTATAGATATAATGACAATGACACAACTATAATATTATGATGACCTATTACCATGTGATATTGTGGAAGCTGAGGACCTACCTCTTAGTTAAACTATAGGTGAGGATGAGATTCTGCAAGTCCCTTTTCGGGTTTGGGTTTGAGTGGACATAAAAAAATAGATTATATGGGAGTTTCATGAATTATATTGGAATGAGAATCCCAAAAATACAAAGATAAGTCTTTAATTGTGTTGTCATTATTTGTGGATGGGTATTAAACATGAAGTACCTAGTTTTGTTATGACATGTTCCACTTGTCATCAATTGAAAGAGAAACAATAGCGATCAGCTGGACTTTTACAATAATTACCCATTCTTGAGTAGATGTGGTATGATATCACAAATGATTGAATGACCATTTTTTCAAGGTTGCCTCAAGGTAGTGATTCTATTTTGTTATTGTTGATAGGATCATGGAGGTTCCATATTCCATTCCAATCAAGGAGACCTTCGATGTAGATGATATTGGTAGGTTTTATATCCATGAGATATAAAAACATCAAAGGTCCTCCCTTACTATAATTTCAAATATTTATTTCTAGTTTACATCTGAATATTTGGTAGATTTTACAGTGGGGACTAGGTGAATAGTTTATTCTGAGCACAACATACCACCCACAAAGTAATGTACAATCATAGTGTACAATTATGGGTCATAAGGAAATGTTTCATGAATTATTCTTAAATTTTGTAGTATTTTGGGAGATGCATATTTCCCTCGATGATTTTTCCTTCAAAAATAGATATTGGGTTAAAATAAAGATTGAACCTTATGGGGCCTTTTATAATAGGTCACACTAATATCTCCTATACTGGTAAGAGGTAGGTGTGGTTTCTTTTCTATGACACTTTCCCATGTAGAAGACTTCAGAATAGGTCCAATAAATTAGAAACTGGATGGATACTAAAAATAATCAATATAAATGTTAAGCCGATTACTGAAGATGACCTATGTATTTCATTTTTCGGGGCTCAGCCTTTTTTACATATCATCCCATGGATGATACATAAAGGTATCCAAAGAAAGGGTATGATTCATTGTGATATATTAGGTCATTCGTTATTTTAGAGAGATTTGGGTCCATAGCCTATAGGTTGCAGTTACCTCAAAGGTATTGGTCCATGCACGATGTCATCTATGTATATCAGCTACTCCATTATCACTTAGACGTGTGTTACATTCTATAGCCTGAGGATGTAGACTTATAGGTAGATCTATCCATTAAGGATCATCTTATTCATATCATTTATATGATCACAATGTTTCTCTGAGGATAGTTAGTTCCTCTAGTAAGAGTTCAATGGAAGCATGACTGTTTACAGGATAAGATATGGGAGTGGAAGGAGGATGTATAGGCTCTGTAGCTAGAGTTATTCCTATAAACATTTTCACCACCCTTACAATTTAAATTCATGGGAAAAATTCTTTACGGGGAGATTATTGTGATATAACAATATTTCATTTGAGGTATGAATTCCATTAATTTCTATTATAATTATTAATTACGGTCGAATGTGAATACTCTTTGAGGTCATGTTAGTATCATGGGGGTCAGGGCTAGTTCAGAGCCTAGAACCCATCTATCATAGAAAAATAGTGGGGAACTTGTATGTTTTATTAGATCCAAAATTCATGTTTTGTGCATGGTTAATAAAACTGTGCACAAAAACACTACATTTTTCCCTTAGAACAGAAGTGGGAGAAAATTTGGTGCATGGTTTGTTCAACCATGAACCCAAAACGTTCGTCCTTGTAACTATTTTCAAAATAACCATTTTCCATTAAATTATGTTAAATAAATCCTTTTTATATTTCTTTTTTCAGTGGGAATATCTCATTTGGGAGCTCCCTGATGATCCATTTCATAATATTTTCTCTAGTCTCATGATCTATACTATGAATTTGATGTATTCGGTCTCATTGGATTTTCATTGGTGATTACTACATTCATTTTGTTTCATTTTTTCATTATTATTTATATTAAATAAGTTATTTAGGTGAACCCTAATATACTATATTTGTAGGTCTTCATCCATTATTCATTTTCCTCTTTATATTAGTTGAATCATAATCTGATACAGGACAAGCACTATATTGGGGACCTATGTTAGTTGGTCCAAACTTTTCATGAGTGGTTTGGAAATTTATATACCTTGTTTTCATTATGCTTCCCATAGAACATTCTGGTATGGAACCAAAAATGAATTGAATCACTAAACTAAATTTAAGGTAACATGTTAAGGTTTCCTACTAGTTCCCTATGATTTTTTGAGGTTTTTTCTTCATCCAAGGTCACCCCATGGGTGTTCCTCTGAGATTTCTCCCTGTTATACCACACATATGTTGTGTTCTTTGGTATTTCCTAGTTAGCAGAATCCATTTAATAAATGAATTGATTTTATTTGATTGATTAAGAGATATTGATGCCTCTTTTTCTATATGTAGACATTTTATAAGTTGCTTGAATATATTGAATGGATTATGTTGATTTATATATGAGGTGTTATACCCATGGAACATAAATTATTGTGAATTGTTGAATTGAATGGGTGTGTATTGAAATGTTAGTGGATGACTTAGTGGTATATAATGGTTCTTTGTTCCATTTAGATTCCATGGATGTTTCACCCATGAGTCTTGATTAATATTATAAGATTCATAGGCCCTATATTCTCCTCAAATGATGATTCTATTGAATGCCAAGGGAAATTTTATCCCAAGATCTGGATTGGTGGACTCATAGTGGACATACTTTATTGACATGATCCTTAGGCTCCACTAGTTCCATTTCATAGTTTTCATTGAGATGTTCCTGGGCCTTGAAGATTATGAATTTATCTTTTATAAATTTAATATGTCCTTACAGGTTCAGACATTAATGATTATATGGCATGGTGATGTTAATTGTGACATGATTGATTATACGATGGAATTGTGGTAAAATTGTGACACTTCTTATTATATGGAATAGTCATGATGGATATGATATAAAGGACATAAAACAAGGCCATAGTGATATGATATATTGTGTATAAAAAATTTCCTTGGTATTTAATTATGTTTAATTTACTAATACCTTGTTACATGAGACTGAAACGTTTTATACTGGGAGCCCTGTATGGCTATACAAGATCAAATGTGTGTTTACTATTTCTAGGGGTACATTACATTATATATTGTAATAAAAGTTATAAAATTAACTCTAATTTATTTTTTATTTCATAATAAGGATAAATTATAGATACTTTGGGTGGTAGCCTACTAGTATTTTATCTACCAACTTATTCAGGCCACCATTGTGTACCCAGATAGTCCATTTAGATGCATATTGGGATCTGGGAATGTTCCCACATTTTGATGCTTTACATTGTTCCATTCATAGGAGAAGGGGAAAATGACCTTTCTTAGACTCATGATTCTATTTGGAGATTGTGCATTCAGGTCTTTTAGTAATTTTGGTACATGTATTATATTGATTCATTCATACCTATTTTGGATACATTTTATATACATGACAAGATCATCACTATTTATGTGATTATTCTTGGGATTGCTATATATATTTATCATTTTGATGTTTGTTACTTATTAAATTGTTATATTTATTCATATGTTGTTATATAAGATTTATACCACTGTGTTACACTCTAGTCAGAGGGAATAGCCTCCCCACAGACACACCCTAGGCCCTCACTACTTGTCTGCTGCATTTTGTTATTTTCTAAGAATCTCTTGAGGTCATGTTGTCAAACGAGATCGGGGTACCTTTTAGTGGAATCTGAGTCCAGGATGTTATAGATGGACCCCCATGACTTTAGTTATACTCAAATCCCTACGGTAATACTTGGGATCCCTTGTGGACCACCTTGGATAGTATCAGGCTTCATCTACATAAATAATAATTATGTACTTTAATGTAATAAATTTTTTTTCTAAAATTAGGGTTTTAGGGATGCACTCTCCATGACAAGTCACATGCTTGAAGATCGTCCACCTTTTGGGACTTTATTTAAAAATGTTCTTTTTATCTTATACCTTACATAATTATTTTTCATGACAACATTTCAAAGACATCCAGAATAGGCCGATATTAGTATAATTGGATGGTTATCCCTATAAGAACCGAATTTGATGTATCTTATTTACTTATTTCCATTCAATTATAAATATTGGAATAGAAATCATTTTATATGAATGAAATTTATTAAATTATACACCATTGGTGGTGTCCTACTATGAGTACCACGCAAACTTTTAGGTCCACCCTTGGTACCCAAGAAGACTTCATGATTTCGGGTATAGTTATAATGCAGTGGAAAGCTTATAATTATTGATTTATGAGTGCTATGATGGTGTATGGGTGGAAAGTAACAAGTATGTACTCTTGATTAAAGTTTTATCTTCTTCTAGAACTATCCTATTTTTATGGTATATTTTGGTATATTCTTTCACAATTATACCTTTTTTTCATAATTTCTATATGGGTATATGATATCGCGATCATCGTCATTTTTCTGTCAATTATTTACTATTTAACTTTCACTTATTATTTATCTACTTTGAAATTTGTTATTATTCTTATAATTTGTTTATTATTGAATTTTATACTTACCACAATCATATATTTATTTTATTTAATCTTACCGATGATAGCATATCCAACCCATTGAAACACCTTATACCCTCGCAACTAGTCGAAAACCATTGGCATATAGGGAGACGAGCCTGATGACATGTGGATGACCATATCAGAGCACATTTGGGTGTCTCCTGGTGTGCAATGATACATGATCATACATTTATACCTCTTCTATTCACTCTTATAATATAATTTCTATTGTATTAATCATCATGGACTTTGGGATTTCTCCCTTACCACGTTCATCTTAATGAAGTACATTCTAATGGGTTTTGGCATCATAAGTCATCAGCAAGGATGTGGCTAGAATAATGAACCCAAAAAAAATGAATCTTCCCTTTTATACTAAAATTATTTGGACCCTACCTGTGGATCCATAATTCGAGATGAAAGACTTGGTTTTATAAGCATAATTTCCAATATAGATGGGGTCTTCAAAAAGAATGAAATTAACAAAACCTAAAAGTGCATAGTTGTTTGATGAGAATTCCATTCAGTGGGGCACTTTTCATTCTATAGATATTTATGGAAAGAATCCAAAATTTTCTAAGATATTTTGGGAGATATATGTGACTCTTCTCTATATTCAATATTCTAATTTTTTTCGATTACTTTTTTCTCTAGAGGATTGTTCTGATGGATTTTTGATGAATAATATTAAAATATATGGTAATACAATTAGTCAATATATTTGGACCCCAATAATGTCATGATCCCATTAAACTATCTTCTGGGTTATTCGATAATAATAAATTATCTAACACCTAGATGATATTTTATTTCAATCACAATATTCCTCGTTTTCAGGGATTTACTCATGGGATACATGAAATGGGTCTTTTCAAAATATCACATGACTAAAATCACCAATTTTCTAGGAGATTTATTTCATGATGGAGTAGTCTTGGATAGTGTGGCCCAACCTCTAATGAAATGGTAAATGGTTTGGATGCTTACAGAAGTCAAATTCCTTTGGTATCCTGGGATTAGGTTTCTTGAGGATATTGTTTTTCATTATATCATGGAAGTGAGAAAGATTTTTTCTTTCTATAATGAATAGGTATTTATTCATTCCTTATATCTTGGGAATCCTTGATCTATATATGAAATCAAATGAGGTTGTATTTGGTGTTGCAGTAACCCGGTGGGAGGCATTGGGATATATGGGGCTTCTATGTGCCCTTTTGAAGTCCCTTGATCTAGTTTGAGTGTAATAGTAATGATTTATTCCATACATGATTGTTTCCCTTATGTTGGGTTGTAGGACAAGGATTCCCCCTTATTGACATAATTTTATCTTTTAGACACTATGTTTTACCTTTAATGCCTTGGAATTATCCAGGATATTTAATTAGGATCAAGGGAATTTAAATTTTATTATATTATTTCTCTATGAAATGTTCCAGAATCTAGTCATATTGGTGCATAATGATGATTGGGTATGGATGGAATTTTAAAATATATATAATGTGGAGACAATATAATTTTCCAGATGTTTATGGTTTTTTAGGTGAATGACCATTTTATTCCATAAAATAGAGCAAAACGTTTATAAAAATGACTTTTAAATTATTCAAACCCAATGATGGACCCTTCCAGTAAGATATTATTTGAAAAGAATGTTCTCCCCACTCATGTCTGTCAAATATACCTTAGTTTTTAATATTCTTGTTAGTCTTGTGTGGCCATCTTGGAGCCACATTAGGAAAAAAATCAATATATACTACTATGGGTCTCCCATTATATAAAATGTTTAGAAAATAAGAATCTTAAAATTTAGCGGAGGAAGATGGTCATCAATCCATTCAGGGTATGGATTAATTTTGGGAAACACTAGGTAAAACTGTCATTCTATATCCTTTATTCGAGTTACAGGAGACTAAATGGTGGTTGGAAGTTATCAGAGAAACACAACCTGAGTAGTACCCTGAGAGTATGTAGTTGGAGAGTCTTGACATAGTCATCTAGAATTTTTAATCTGTTTAATGCATGTTCATACTGACACTTAGTGATTGTCCTAATCTAGGGAATGTTTTTTCCACAAAGGAGATATACCCAGATATTCCTCTATTCATGAGTTCATATATTCTAGCTATAGTTATGTGTAGATGATATGATTCTTAGATTTTGTTCCTATGGACATATTAACCCCAATGTGATGAGTGTGGTGAGAGGTATTCTCTTCGAATTAAACATGATAACCTATGACAATATTTGATGGAATAAATATTTAATTTAGTAATATGATAATGAATATCCTGGACTCACAATTTGTGATATTCTATTCAATATATAGTAGTTTAGAATATATTTGTTGTGATTGGGATATAGCACTGTCTTTCCCATTATAACTTGTAAAATAAAATTTAGGGGTGGTATCTCTCTATTTAGTTGTTTAATGTTTTGGGTCCTCCTATGATTCCAATAACATGTGACCTAAGCCTATGATTCAAAATTAATAGTATATCAGGATATTTTTTATATATAATTAACATAAATGGAAATGACTCAGTCGATGTCTTCTACTATATTGAATGTGATGGAATTTAATAAGACATATTAGGTTGTATGAATCACATACTCATTATTGATGTAATAGAGTGAATCAACATTTATTATATCAACTTAAAAGGTTATATCTAGGTCTATTATCTAGACCCCTTCATCTATACACTATTACGTACTATGAATCCTATGGTGTTTTATATTTTTTTTATAAGATACCCATGATTTGATCTATGAATGGTTATTTTGATGGAGTATCTAACTATCATTGTTGAACTCTCCCTAAATGATACGAGTGTGTCACATTGTGATATGAATGAATAAGGAACCCAATTCTTGTAATCCCTAAAAAAATTAGAAAATATTTTTTTTCATTAGTTGTATGATAACAATATACATATCCTTGTGGTGTAGGACTGATATAGAACATATACCAATTCTTCCTGAACTCACGGAGGATTAGATAATTTTAAGGGTGGGGAGGGAGAAAAAATCCCCCCATACCTATAGGGTAGGGTTTACATAGAGTCTCCACTGATATATTTTGAAACCATAAAATATTTTATTACCCTGTGGGTGGAGGTGGTGATACAAATTACCCATCCCTATTGAATGGTGTTTCTCCCTAATATCCACCCTGTCAATTTCCAGTGTCATTTTATTTATTTGGAATTTTTTTTTATCAAGAATGATTCAGGGGTAGCAGATGATCAAAGTGTGATATACTTTCAAAAAAGAGTTTCCCCATGAATCGAGACTCCATTTTATAATTTCATATGTGTTCATGACCTTTCATGAGTCTTTTCCTAGAATCCTGCAAATGGACCACTCTCTTCAGTTACAGCTCCTTTTACCTAATAGACTGCAATAATTATTTGGAATGAATGACTAGTACTCATGTTTCATTGACCCATAAACTCTCTCATAGAAATGAAATTATTTTTTTCCATCATTGGGGGAGTATTTTCACCTTGGAATGATGTGAAGTAAAATGATACTTACACTACCATCCCTAGATACAAATGATTGATGACATGTTAGTGATTATTTTTTAGAGTGTCACTTATCTTTGGATATAATAATTCTATAGATTCACATAGTGAATTTATGAAATTTGGTTTAGAATCATACAAAATTTAGTTGGGCCTTTGTGAAAGAAATTCTTGTTCACCACCTGGAGAGGTTAATCACGTTCCTAATAAGATAGGTTCTCATCCTTTTTCAAATGAAGTGTCACAAAAAAATGTTTGGTGTAGTAACACAAGATTTCCCCCAATGTGTCTAGGATATCACAAGGGGTACATTATATATTCTAGAAAATCGCCTTTATATTTTTATCAACCAACTCTTTCCACATATCCATACCTATGACATCTTCATCAAAGTCATATTCCATAATTTAGTTCGAACATAAGAATAACTTTTCTATGTATGATGACACAGAACTTATAGGATTCAGGGATTGGTTTTACTACCTAGGGATACCTATTAACCATGGTGAAGTGTTTCTAGAAATATTTGGTGAACTATATTTAATTGAAATTGGTTTTCTAAGAACCATCATGTACTATGTTTCCCTAAAATGGAGTGGATGTCTTGACCTAGGTGAGATATCACCATGGGGAGTTTTTTTTTTCAGGGTATATTATGGGTAGGATTCCAATAATCAATATCAATACATTCATGAGGTGGTCTTACATGTTCATTATGGTCATCTATATCATATAAAGCATATTATAGCATTTAATTTTTGTATATATTTACCACATAGCCTCAAGGATACTTAAATTTATAAGGTTAAATGTATGAAACTCATCCTGGGTTATTTGTGGAATATGCCAACTTGTTATTTGTGGTTGAGTAGGGATATGAGAATGTGTATAAGTGACATCAAGAGTATGCTAATGACTGTATTTATATATTATGATGATATGATTCTTCTTATGAGATTCTTCTAGGCTGTACCAAAAGTCATTAAATATATTCATAGTAATATGATCTTGTATTTTGGTGGCTTCTTGAATATGTTTTCTATCCTTAGTTGAAATGGGGGGTATGAACCTGATTCTAATATTTATTCTCTTCTAGGACATGCCAACAGACCTCCATAATATGATAATGGATTTGTTATCCAAATAATATATCCTCTTATATATGTTTATATAGATGATTATTGGTAAAAGGGAGAATATGTTCTATACTCTTATCATCTATCGGAATATGTCTGAATGCATTTGAATTTTACGAAGGGATATTAGTATACATTGAGGTAACCAATAGAATAACCCAATGAACCTTGGATGGAATGAGAAAATTCACCCAATACTGGATTTTATTTTGAATATACTAATAGATATTTATATCTTGATATGTTACTATCCTGAGTAGGATATCAAATTATGTTAAAAAAAATCCCTACTCAAAATAGGGATCTGCGCCTGACCTATTCCTCATCCTTCTCCATCACATATCATTGATCCAATTGAATGGGAGAAAGAATGACTCATTGATCATGAGAATAAATATAATCAGGTTGAATATGCTAATACAATGATTTAGTGGATGGAATAGGATTATGTGCTAGTTCTTGTGTGATTACTAGAATATGACAGTGAATCTCCTATTTAATAGCAATAATGGTTTAATAGTTTATAAGGATTTTCATAGGAATAGGAGAATATTCATATTTTTGTAAAATATAGTGATAGAAATATTCCATTTATGTGATAATATACACACACTAATATCCTATGTTTTCCTTCATCATATGACAATGGGGTTCGTGCATGGTGGAAGAAACAAGATCCTAACCTTAGCGTATTATTAGAATATGATATAAGAATTGTTTTATTTGGGAAATGATATATGTTGGATCAATGGTTCACACCACAGTATGTCATTAATATTTTCTAGTGAAAGAAAGGAGATGCGACTGCTCTATATTTTTGTATTTCTGTATGGTTGGATATATTTCCTAGATGATAGAATCTGAGTGATAAGGAGAGTTATCTGGTAGGTTTTTCTATAAGAATGAGGTTGAGAGGAAGTGTTTGCATGATGGTTCTATGGATGGTTATCAAGAGCTCTCTATAGAAACCCATAGAATGAAGTGAGGTTATATTTGACTTTCAGATTCACCTTCCATTGATAATGACAGTATTATCATGCCCCGAGGATAGGCTAACAAAGAGGTTGGTGATGCTGAAAAGAATCAATGGAATCATTAAAACTTTATATTAATGGAATATGATAATAGGATTCAATGATTGGAGACCCTTTTTTGTCTTATAGCCTTGTGATGGTGCGGGTTTGATGGTACTCCATTACCATTTCATTCCCCACATTCTCCTTGAGATACTTGATAAGTTAGATTTTCCTTCTTATTGAATGATACAGAACTACTGTGGAAGATGAAGCATATTTATTATTGGTTGAAGATGATACTATCTCTTTTTATCAAATAAGTATATATTTAAGGTTTCCTTTTGAATTATAAAACTCCACGAATATAGATTATTATAGCATTTAAAAAAGGATTATATTTAGTAAATCCTTATCATAAGAGAAATATGGATGTCGATTCCTCAATTTTTGAAATATTCATGCCAGTTTCACCATTTTGGTTTTCATAGGACATGGAAAAAATGGGATAATAAAGGGGAAAAATATATTTTCTCTTTTGATAGAGTCACATTTGGTTCAATGTTTTTATTTAGGCCATACGTGGCGTGGCTCAGTGCTTGTTTTTAAAGGAAATGTGTGGTTACACAATCTTCACATTGGGACACTATGATTATCTTAAACAACACCAAATGGGGATATTCATTGAATCAGAAACATGTAACGACTCTCATATTTATGATACGATATGTAACAATGAATCTTCTTTACAGGGGCATATGGTCATTGGGGTTCAATACAAATGATCCATTGGAGATTGCATTGGTATATAATATGGAAGTATGGGATCATCACATCCTATTGGGGGAATTCTTTCTTACATTAGAAAGATGTTATAGACATAATTTCGGTTCATGAATCTTTCCCAAATCTCAGAATGAGACTGGGTACCTTAACTCTAGAAATCAGTTTTTTTGTATATGTTGATCTGAATTTTATTATATATTGGTGGTATCATGTTAATGTGAACATCTATATATTTTAGAGGATCACTATTATTGAAATAATATGTATGTGTCAGAGTTTATCCCTCTTGTTATATAATAATGATTTTATTTAGGCCACTTTGTTTTAATTTCATCTAGCTAGGAACTCTATGGTGTATTTCTATTTACAAAGGAAGTGGTTATTCACTGGGTCAAGATTAGGTTGATGGAGGGTATTTTAACATATCCTTTTGGAAGGAACAAGAAACCACATAGTTTTGTTCCACATAAAAGGAAATCTCATAGATTTTTTGGTTGTGCGATTAGGACTGGATAGTGTATATTAATATTGTTTGGTAATGAAAAGTAGCTGAATTTTTTCTAGAATTGAATGGTGTGGGATTAAATCATTAATGTCACTTTTTTATACAAAATGAATGGAATATAACAATAAATTCATGGGTTGATATCACATGGAATAAGGCCCTATGATGATTAGATACACCAGGAATATGTCTCGAAAAGAATAAGGTGATTAAACAGAGAGGGAATATGGGTCAATAAATGGGGGTCCATGGTTTTATCTGGAATATGTCTTGATAGATGAATGATCTTCATAGAATATGTACTTGGTGGAGGTGGAGGGATGATTGATGATGTTAGTTATAATACTCAGAGAGGATTCCAACATATCGCATCAATATGGGGCATAAATCTTATATAATTTGAATAAAATAGTTTAAGCTCATGTTATAAGATAGTATCACACATGTTGACATCAGGTTGTAAGAAAGTTAACAAAAAGGATAATGTTGTGTTACTGGGATATAGACTACATAATTTAATGAAATATTATGGGTATAGGAGATAATATATATATATATATATATGGTTATTTGAATATTGGATATGGGGATGGTGACTTAGAGGGGTGACCTATGTATCTTATAAAGATAGTAATTAGATTACATGTAGTTATATTGTTGGAGAAGTCTATATCATAAAAGGTGAGGAAATAAGGGATCTAATGGGGATTGTAAATATAAGGCTACCCAATAATGATTAATCAGGAATATTGAACATAGGATGAATGTATCATGAAGAATATGACCCCTTTATATAAAGAATAAGGTTATTGGTGCTTATACTTATAATGGACAATCATAATAGAGGTTGTTTCTCTAATGATAGATTCATGATCCGACCATACCACTAAGATCATGTGGTTAATGATCATTGTATGAGACAAGAGGTAAGGGAGGATTAGGACTATTTCTTAGGAGTGTGACATGGGGTTTTAGTATGTATTACACACTATGTATTCCAAATACAATTTCTCTCTCTTATCTCATTAATGATTCATGATTTATGAAATCATTAATGATAACCTCTTGGGTACTATTCTTGAAGTGAAATAGTATCCTTCCATCTTCCATGAAATTTATATGCTAGGAATAGGTGTGAAATATACATAAAAGGGGAATATATCATCCAATATTATAGACTATGGGGTTAATCTAGGTGGGATTCCATGTCCATCTCAGCTCATAGGCTATATAATAAATCTACTATTGAGCTGGGGGAGATTGATGTAGTTTTGTCTTGATAAGGATCCCTATTATTAATGGATTAAATTATTTTAGTTCCTCCTGGGGTTCTACATTACTAGGATGATGACC
Organism: Viscum album; assembly: GCA_963277665.1. Classification (NCBI taxonomy): domain Eukaryota; kingdom Viridiplantae; phylum Streptophyta; class Magnoliopsida; order Santalales; family Viscaceae; genus Viscum; species Viscum album. The sequence goes on along the minus strand of OY728119.1, from coordinate 112,657,597 downwards.
CAAATCCATCTTTTATCATGAAAATACATCATTAAATATTTGTACAGTAGTTTTAAATTACTAATTTTATGGAAACTATGGTTTGAAGGGTAGTTTCAAGTGATAGGTGTGGTGACATGGAAGAATAGGGGTTAAGATATCAAATGAAGGGAATTAAATCATTCATTTCCATAACCAATATCGATTTTTTTCATTACTGTGATGGAACGAGCTGTTCGCATGAATTATATATGGTCAAGTGATAATGTGACTCAATTATGTAACCAACATTTGGGTTTGCAGATAAACGGTTTAAGTTAAAGAACATGTTTACACAACAAATAATTAATTTCTCCCTTTCTAGGGATTTTATCTATTACAACCCAAATTACAAACCTAATTTCAAAATTAAATTATGTGCCCTTTGTTTAGGTTTCTCCTCCTATACTCCTTCTATATATTTTTTTTGTGTCTATCTATATGTCTCTTTTCTAATTTCATGCATCAAAAGAGAAACACCAAGGATATATATATGAAATTGGATTGGAAATTTCTGGAACTATTCATAGAAAGAGAGGTAAGTATATAGTTCAATAGTATAAGTAATCATGATTATAATTAGTGTTTTTGAACAACATCTTCAAAATTTGGGTTCCTTGAATGGTGTACCAATACATGGTTTTGTGACTCTCCTATTTCACTTATCATGTAACCAAAGTACATTACTTGAATAAAAGCATGTATGAATAATTATTTCCTTGATAGAGAATCCTATGAGTGTCTTAGGACTAAAAATGATGGTAGAAGGGTCCTTTATCAGAAAACTATTTCTTCAACATCACATTGGAATGTGTCACATCGTATCTAGAAGTGATAATATGTGGCTTTGATATTGATATTGTATTTTTCAAACTTTTTACAAGATTTGAGGTTGATCTCATAATAATTTTTCACATTTTTTAATTAGTGTTATGTGATCAAATAACCATATAATGTGACTGATTAGGTGATACCACATGATTCCCTTCCAAATAACATATAACATATGCATATGATATTGGAATTCCTCCTTGTGTATTTTCAGTATCCCACTCCATTGAAATTTCTTTAGAGAGAAACAAAATGTGGCACACACCATCATTGTCTCCCATTATTACCATTGGTAATATTACCATTCCCTAAATGTATCTCCCATATATTCATAGAAAGTTATATTTAATCCTATGTATTTTCTTCATAATACCTTTTCATTTAAGTAAATAATTTTTAGTAAACATTCCAATTTTCATGTTATGATACATTAAATCATTTATAATCATTCCATTACTATCCAAATTATGTTTTATTAATTGGATAATTTATTTCTCTCTAATTAACCCCATACCATTAACCATTTTGTAAGCCTGTTATCCTATAAAAATCATTCATCAATTTTCCATATCACCTTGTTTTTTGTGAATACGAACTCTAATTTTACTCCAATCGTAAGCATATAAAGGTAATTTTACTTATTTTACTGTGGATTTATATCTGTTAAAATCACATTCTCTGATTATATGATTGAAATGTAGAAATTCTCATGCATTTAATCTCTTATGAGCTCAATGATTATTATATATTTTCTTATTATGTATTGTTTTTGGATGAAATAATTTATTATGATGTATAATCTAAGGGGTAAAAATAAAATTATACATTTGATGAGCATTCCCTGATTGTACACTAATTCATTGGATAATGTTCTAATCTCGTGAGATACTATATATGGTTAATGAGATGTTAGCCAAGAAAATTATGTTATGATATATTTATAAAGATCCTTCATTTATTCTTTTGTTTCCATGTATTATGTAATTTCCACACTCCTAGTATACATTGGTAATGTGATATAATATTTTTCATGAGATTAATCTAAGTCATTATTCTATTTATGTTATCATAATATGAGGTTTTCCCTTAAGATTCAGAATTACATGGGTTGTTCCCTTACTATGATTTATATCTTAGTATTTTCCATTATGTATTCCCTAGGTTATCATTTGTATTTTAATAATTACAATGGGATTTAATATAAATTTATAGAGTATAAATAAATATTTTGTAGTTTTTTTAATGTTGATCTATTTTCCTGTTTAATCTTTTGAAGACTCCAGAACCCTAGATATTTTTGTTCTATTTTGGATATTAATGTTATCAAATTTTTAATGAAATTATTTTATAGTATTTATCAATGAAAGGTGTAGTTATTTTTAAGGATTGAGATTGAGTAATGATTAGTAAAAACCCTTGGTATAAGTCTAAATATAAGAAAATATCCTAAATTTTAGTAATGTATAGAGTTTATGGTTTTATATCAATTTCACACACACACACACACACACATATATATATATATATTATTTAATATGGATATGTATGTGTTTTAGATACTAAAAGTGTTAATCACCTTTAAAGAGACTAGTTGAGTTTTAACTTGATCTTTAGTCAGTATATGATGAGTGGGCCAAAGACTACATACTTAACTTGAATCTCCAGGGTGATATGCTTCCAATAATTCATATTATATTTAAAAACAATTATAAAAATATGAATATTTTTTCATATATTATAAAAGTAAATATAACATTGACAAACTATATTGAAACATAAAGAATCATAATGAAACACCCCAAAATTCTCAAATAAGAACCATATATTTGATAGTGTGCATAAAATGAGACACCAAGTGCATAAGGGAATATAATACCATGGTAAATTAAAATATATTTAATATTTTAAATATATTAGATAGACTCTTTATTTTTTAATTCAATCACCACGAAGATACCTTAGGTAACCAAAAATAACGGCTTTCTTCAAAATCTTACAATACACGCAAGACCAAGTTGTACTAAATAATGATATATTATTAAATAAAATAAGAAATAACCTAGACATTAAATTATTATTTATTAAAATGGGTAAATATTTAATGAAAATAAATGGTTTAACAAAAATTAAAATGAATTCACCAGTTATAAATTAATCAGAAATGAATATGATAATCGATTAAAGATAAAACATTATTTTCACAAAGTCATTTTACCATAATAGATTTAATTCATTAAAATTAGTGGGTTATATTGATGTAATATATACATATAATTAAATATAATATATATTATTTTCACCCAATATATTTGATAAGAATAAGATACTAACAAACCATATGTTAAACTTAAAAATCTACATTTATACAAAGCAATTTTATAGCCTCTTAATGGAGAACATGCATTAATTTTGAATTTTGACACATTAATTTGTTTGTAATGTAAAAATATGCATGATATTTGAAATGGAAAAATAAAAACTATGTTAGTTTTAATATTTTATAATTCTCAGAAACATATCAATTTTTAATGAATAATTAAAAATATTAAATTTTAGTTCAAAACTAATTTTTCATTGAATTTCTTTATAAATTTAAATTATGTTTTAAATTATATTTAAGGTTTATTTATATAATATGTTTCATCTATTAATAAATTTTAGGTAATTAAAATCAATTTAATATTGAAATTGACTTTAAAAGCAAACAAATCTTTTGAAAGTTTTTACTTTAAAAACATTTGTTTTCTGCTTACAGGATGAATAATAATTAATTTCAAGAAATTATATGGTATAATTTTGGAAAATGGATTCCATATTTTCAATCATCATAAGTTTTCTTCAAGTAAGATCAACTTTGTTTTCAACCAAAAGATTAGGGAATGTGATTAAAATTAACTATAATGATTAAGGTTAAATTATGATTTATAAGGGACTAAACTTTAACCATAAGGCCTAAAAAGACCTATAAAAATTTATTGGGGCCATTTTATTTCCATATATCAAAACAATCATATATTTACTCAAATGTTTTCCATTATTGGATACAGTTACCACATGAAAAATGAGCATAAAATCACCTTGTCAAAATATTACAAGAGGTCCACTCCTCTTCCATTATAAATGCCACCACTTATCCCTATTCCTCACACCACAAAAAATAATTAAATTAGGTCATGATCTGACATATATATTCCCAAAATCTATACCCTTGACCTTGAATCCTTCCTTTAGGTATAATTCATTCAAAGGAATACTTTTGGAATAAACAAAAAGAAGTTACTCGATTATGATATAACATCTTCTCTCAAGATTTTTAGTTTCATTTCCATTATAAACTCTCTATACTATTATTAATATATTATTAATGAAAAAAAGTATCCCCAATATGATAGTATGTTTTTGTGTTAACATTTTTACCTACACTTACACGAACCTCCATCTAATTGTTAATAAACATATTGTTTCTTTGTATGGAGAACTACTACCGCACAAAATGAGGATTGTTCATTTTTTCATTTCCACCTCTCATATAACACCCTGACCCCAGTTACCTAGAGTCGGTGCATTATTACAAAACATTTTCATGATCACACGAATGATCAAGTCTCGAAAGACCAATTAGTTTAGTAGCCTTGGAATAACTAGATACATTCATGAAGTTTAAATTACATCATAAAGTGGAAAACTACTACAACAACATATTGTCTCCATAGTCCACACTCATATCCCCTTTAGACTTTCCCTGTAGGTCAGTTATAAAATATTTTTTCATATCCTGGGAAAAATAAACATAGAAATGGGTGAGCTTAGATGCTTAGTATGGATAACAATATAGCAGAAGATTTCATAAATAAGCATAAAAATTTGACGGAATGTATAACTAAAACAAAATCCTTTAAAAATTGAACTTCAACATAGTATGGAAAAAATAAAATGAAATAATTCCATTTACTTATTCACATGGATATTCTACTAATTGAATAATCACATGCAATATCAATAACCACTTTCATAATGATAGAATGCATAATGCCAGACTATCATAACCACATAGCCAAGGCCTCGTGCCAAGACTACAAATACGATTTTGTCAAGGAATTGTGCCAAGACACTAGTTTGTCTCATGAGACCTACCGATGCATCAAGGAACTATATCGGGCTCCACCCATCACATATTAAGTCCAATGCATTCCCATATGAAAAGGTTTAAACATAACATAAAAATTTGTATTAAAACTAGCATACGAAATGTAAATACTTAATCCATAAACCATGAATGGTATAAAAATAACACATCCATAGTCAAACAAGTCACAAAACCTTCAATACAATATGGAAGTTTTGTATCATATTAAATCAACTTCAAATAAGCTTAAAATCAATCAATGGTTTTTTACATAGATGAAATCAAAACTATTTGAGAGAAATATCCCTTTTTTTAAATCATTTAAAAGTCACATAATTATAAAATAAAACATTTACTATGAAAATTTTTGTATAAGCTTTTAAGGGAAGCTTCAAAGATTTTATAACGGCGAAAAATAGCCGCACCCGCCGTATAAGTTAAAAAACATTCTTACCATAATTCTGTCGAAAATGTTAAAAAGGACCTTGTTTGGAAAGCGACGGAATGATTCCTTTATAAACCACTTATAAAAGTCAACAAGTGTATAAATGAATTTAACCAATATTATAGTAAATAGTAAAAAAGTTTTGAAATACATTTTTAATAAATATGGATGTGGATGATAAAGAAGTCCCAGTATATTATTACGTATAAACAACCTCGGATAATGAAGATATTGCAAAATAAACCCCTACCTTGTACTTTACCTTGGTTGGGGTAGGTTAACCTCCTGTATAATGGTGAAATAATTGTTATTAAATTATACAATAATCATATTCATTAATATGATATCATATATGATCTTTTAACATTGATTTGTTAATAATATCTTAGTATTATCGTTGTTTCGGGTGTTAACTTACTCGTTTTCTTTTATATGTTTTCTTACGTAAGACGTGTTTTACATGGATAGGTTGTATCTTATTCATATCCAGAATTATATTAAGTCCTTAAACATAGTTATTATTATTCAAATGAGAATTATACTTGAATGGTTACGGTGGAGAATGAATCTCATCGTGTTCGTGGAGACGGTAGTCCGTACGTACGCACGAGTGAAAATATCATTCTTTTGATATTAAAATAATATTTAATTGGATTTTATATCATATATACATAATCATTATCATGTTATATTTATTATTTACATGAATTACACATCATTATTATACCCATTTAAATAATAATTTATTTAATAACAATTACACCACGATGTGGAGACGGTAAGCCGTACGTATGCACGTATGGTGACATGTTATTCAAAGGATGGATAGAATACTGAATATGGTTGTACCATATTTGTAATAATATTATAGTATATATAAGATACTGGATTAATTATTTTATAATGGTAATAACAAAGAAATAATAAGTTCAAGAAGAAAAGAATTTGAAAAAGGGCGGTGAAAACATTACCTCTTCTTTGGGTTCTACCTTTTGATTTGATCAAAAGGGCTCCTTATGTTGGCTTTATGATCAAACTAAGGAATCTAGGTTGTAGTGAGGGAATTTGAGGGAGTATTGGGGCAGTTTTTGGCCGAACCAAAAGGCTTTTAAGGAGTTAATTAATGAGAAGGGAGAGTGCCCTTTTATAAGAGGGGTGAGGGGAACCTTTGGAAAAGCTAGAAATATTATTTTATCATAAATTAATATTCAGTTTCTAATGGCTCAAAAGTGTATTATTTAATGTTTAAGGTGGGGATGGGTCGAAATCCTCTCAACCAATAAAATTTAGACAGGTTTGGGTCATTATATTAACCTTATATTTTACTTTTAACTCTTAGTTAATTAGTTTGACACTTACCATGTCACTTAGTATTTTTATATTATATAGTTAATAAACATACTATATACCTCAAAGAGACCCCCAAGTGGTCCATTAATGATATAACTATCATGATATAAGTCTCTGGGCCGAACCTTAGATTTTTAGGAATTTAGTGTCAATTAATAATATAATTTTTGTTTTAAAAACTCTTTTTGTCAATTTTGTCGCTATTTCGAAAATTGATTTTTTTGAAACTCATAACAGAATGATTACATCAAAAAAAGTTAATTTTATCATTCCTAACATGTCATATTAACCTATAAAATTAGTGTAATTTATAAAAAATATCAAATTATATTTATTTGGGTATTTAAAATATCAATTATTTTACTTTTTCACTATTATGTTAATTACTACATCATCATTGTGTCATAAATATATTAAATTATTTAATGTCTAAAAATTATAAATAAAATATCATTATATATAAAATCTTTTCATCTTTCTAATGAATATTTTAATCGAATTTATCTTATTTGTATCCCTATATGAAAAATGTTTTAGTAAATAAACATTGATTTTAACTCTTTTAACTCTCCTTTGAATTAAATAATAATAAATGTCCTAATCTAATACAAGTGGACCTAAATGATAATATTTTATTTCTAAGGTTGTTTTTGGTCGAGATAAACTTGTCCAATAGAATTAGGACTTCTGTTAGGGTAATATTAATATCATTTTAATCTTAATTAACCTATTTACTTTTAATCATGGTAAATAAAAGTAAAAAGTTACTATTCACCAAAAATTGTTTTCATCTCATTAAACCACATTTTACTCCTTGATATTAACTGTGTCTCTCGGATTTTCAAAATTCCACTCACAGAAGTGGTAAAATTATGTTTTATGAAAAATTCAGTTTTTTTAACTACCACTTAGTGGTTTCAGTATTCATCAAAAAATGAAGTTTTTCAGAAAAATACCAAAAATTCACCCTATGCTAATTTCGATATTACAAATCCAAAAATGAAGTCCATTTTGAAAAATAAAGTTTATAAATTTCAAAAAGTGGGTATTACTATTCATAACAGCTAGTTTGATTGTTTGTGGTGCGTTAGAACTCGATGTTGCGTACAACACATGCTATTGCATTATTCAAAGAGAAGAGTACCGTAGATGCTTGGGGTGTTACATTCTCCCCTCCTTCAAATAATTTCGTCCTCGAAATTTCTAGAATACTACTGCATGAAAAGAATCAGGTGGTTCTTCATCATATGTTCTTCGGGTTCCCACGTTGCCTCTTCCATCTTATGGTTTCTCCATAATACTTTTACCAGCCGAGTCATCCGGTTTCTCAGTACTTGTTCTCTCATATCAAGAATCTTGACGGGCTATTCGCAATAAGAAAGATCAGTTTCCAGTTCTAATTCCTCATAGGTGAGTACATGCGTTGGGTTAGGCATGTATTTCCTCAATAGTGATACGTGGAACACATAGTGAACATTGGAGAGATTTGGCGGCATTTCCAAACAGTAAGCTACAGCCCCAATTCATTCTAGAATTTCGAAAGGTTCGATGTACCTGGGACTCAATTTACCTTTTTTACCAAAACGTATGACTCCCTTACATGGAGATACCTTCAGGAAAACATCATCACTGACATGAAATTCCAAATCATTCCTTCGATTATCGGCATAGCTCTTCTGCCTACATTGAGCTGCTTTGATATGGTTCTTGATTACCTTCACCTTTTCCATCGTTTCCTCCACCAGTTCTGGGCCTATAAGTTTTCTTTCACCAACATCATCCCAACAGGTTGGTGTGTGACATCTCTTTCCATATAACACTTCATATGGTGCCATCTGAATACTCGAATGGAAGCTATTGTTATATGAAAATTCAACCAGAGGTAAATATTGATCCCACATACCCTGAAAGTCAAGTGATAAGGATCTCAACATGTCTTCTATGGTTTGAATAGTTCGTTCTGATTGTCCATCTGTTTGAGGGTGGTAGGCAGTGCTCAAATGAAGTTCAGTATCCAAGGCTTTATGAAGACTTTTCTATAATATTGAATTAAAACGGGGATCATGATCAGAAACAATCGATAGGGGTACTCCATGAAGTCTCACAACTTCATTAATATGTAGTCTTTCTAGTTTTTCAAGTGGTAAGTATTCCCTTATAGCAAGAAAATGTGCTGACTTGGTAAGACGATCAACAATGACCCATATTGCATCGTTACTTCTAGGAGACTTTGGTAGCCCCATGACAAAGTCCATCATAATATTGTCCCATTTCCACTCCAGTATGGGAAGAGGTTGCATGACTCCTCCAGGATGTTGCCTTCTAGGTTTCACTTGTTGAAAAACCATACATCTTGAAACAAAATAAAAAATATCCCTCTTCATGTTGTCCCACCAAAAATGTTCCTTCAAATCTCTATACATTTTGGTGCTCCCAGGGTGTATAGAGAAATTGGAACTATGAGTATCATCCAGCAATTCCATTTTTAGATCTGGTATATCAGGAAATGAAAGCCTCTTCCCGAATTTCAAAATTCTTTCTTCATACACAATGTCTCTCAATCTCCCATCATTCACAGCTTTAATCTTCTTTTGAAATTCTTCATCATCGGTCTGAGAACTCTTAATCCTTTCTAGTAAATATGGTTTTGCAACCATTTGAAAAATCATTTATGTTTCACCTTCCCTGGTTATTCCCATGTCCATCTTCACTAGATCCATGAAAATTGGATAACTTTCAATTATCATATTGTTCAAAACTCCATGGTCTTTTCTACACAAACCATCTGCCACCTTGTTTGCTTTCCCCGGGTGGTAGTGTATTGTACAATCATAATCCTTGAGTAATTTAAGCCATCTCCTTTGCCTCATGTTGATTACTTTTTGTGAGAAAATATACATCAAACTCTTATTATCAGTATAAATCTCACATTTTTCACCATAGAGGTAGTGCCTCCATATCTTCAAAGCAAAGATCATAGCTTCTAACTCGATATCATGAGTAGGATAGTTTTGTTCATGAATTTTCAACTATCGTGATGCATAAGAAATACCCCTATAATTATTCATAAGGACACAACCAAGTCCTTTCTTCGATGAATCACTATAAATAATGAACCCATCATTCCCCGATGGTAGAGTCAATATATGAGCATTGACTAATCTTCTCTTCAGTTCTTCAAATCATTATTCACACTCTTTTGTCCAAACAAATTTAACCCATTTACGTGTGAGCTTTATTAATGGGTTAGCCATCCGAGAAACATTCTGGATGAAACGTCGATAATAACCTGCTAAACTACGTACCTCAGTTACACTTGTCAGTGTAGGCCATTCTTGGATTTCATTGGTCTTACAAGGATCAACAGAGATTCCATCTTTAGAGAAAATATGGCCAAGAATAGAAATCTCCTGAAGCCAGAATTCACACTTGCTAAACTTCCCATAGAATTCATGTCTTCTCAGAGTCTTCAGGATAATGCGCAAGTGATTTTCATGATCTTTGTAGCTTTTGGAGTATACCAAGATATCATCAATAAATACCACTACAAAGTCATCGATATATTCCTTGAAAACTCTGTTCATTAAATCCATAAAAACAGAGGGACCATTAGTCAATCCAAAATGCGTTACTGTAAACTCATAATGCTCGTACCTTGTTCGAAATGCTGTCTTCGGAATGTCTTCCTTATTCAAACACAACTGATGGTATCAAGATCAAAGGTAAATCTTTGAAAAGTATTGAGCTTCATGTAGTTGGTCAAATAAATCATCAATGCGAGGTAGGAGATACTTTTTTATTATTGTTATACCATTGATCTCCCTGTAGTAGATACATAACCTCATAGATCCATCTTTATTTTTAACAAAAAGAACAGGGGATCCCCATGGAGAAACACTAGGGAGAATAAATACCTTATTACTCAATTCCTCTAGTTGTTTCATTAGTTCATCTATTACTATAGTGGCCATTCTATAAAGGGTCTTCGATATAGGCATTGATCCAGGAATTAAATCAATGGGAAACTCAACTTCTCGTTCTGGAGGTTGTCCAGGTAAATATTCCGGAAACACATCTACATATTCTTTCACAATAGGTACATACTCTATTTGAACATTCCTTTCCTCACGCACTATAATTTCATTTTCTTCCTCCCCAATAATTGAATTTAGTTAAGCTACTGGGTGTGGATCTAGATAAGAATTAGGTGGTGACGATTCTACTCTAAAGATAAGGTGTTCCTTATCATCATCATCAAAAATAGTAACCTCCTTCTTCTTATAATAAATATTTGCATCATGGTCCGAAAGCCAATCCATACCGAGGATTATATCAAACTCAATCATAGGTATGATGATTAGATCACCAGATAAAGAACATTTATGTGCTCTAATGGGGATAGATTCACAAAACTCTGTTGCAATGATACTTCCCTTAGGAGTTTTAACTGACAACTCCCTTGTTAAATCAAATTGGAAATATCTAATTTTCTTAGCAAACTGGGAAGATATGAAACAATGCAATGATCTAGAATCAAATAATGTATTTGCTAAACTTGAGGAAACCATTAAATTACCTGCCACCACATCTTTTGGAGATTCTACCTCAGTAGTAGTTATAGTATAAGCTTGGCCTTGATCCCTTGGCCTTTTCTGAGGTATGTTCATCTGACGCTTAGGACATTCATTTTCATAATGTCCCATATCCCTGCAATTGTAGTATTGGACATCGGTAGCTTCCTTCTTCCCCTTGCAATCACGAGCTTGGTGGCCTTTTTCACCACACTTGTAACAGACTCCTGTTGCTTTTAAGCAAGTACTGGGGTGTTTCTTCCCACATTTACTTCAGGATGGATATTCAACTTTTCCCTTCTTCCCTTTACTTCCATTCCCAGATTGATCAGTAGCTCTTTTCTTATATTTCATTGCTTTAATGTCATATGACATAGAGAATTCTTTCCCTGTCTTGATAGCACATGAGACATTGTCTTCGTACGATGAGAAGGATTCTGAGACTAATGCACGATGCAGAAAAGGTCTTAACCCATCAAATAAATGATCAATATAACTTCTTGGGTTACGTATATAATCTTCAGCATAACTTTCTAACCTTGTAATGTTAGCCTCATACTTTGGGACATTATCATCCTCCTTTTTTCTCAGACTCAGAAACTGTCTTTCTATATCTGCTTGATGGTCACGAGGAAAGTATTTTTCTAAAAACAGATTTTTGAACTCCCTCCATTCCATATTTGATACTTCATCATCTTCCTTCATGTTTTGAATCAATGACCACCATTGATCAGAATCTCCAGTGAGGTGGTAAACTACCATGATAACTTTTTCACTTTCACTACTTCCCAAATCCGGAAATATTTTTTCTAGGGAACTTATCCATTTCTCAGCTACCAATGGATTTGTACTCACATTGAATGTTGGTGGTTGTTGCCTCATGAAACGATCTAATATTGATCCTCCACGCTATGGATCAGGGTGCTTGATATGGGTAAGGTTATTATTCATAACCTGAGTGAGTTGTCCTAGTATGGTGATTAGTTGATCGGAACCAGTTGCATCACCAGCTCCACTATAATTATCTTGAGTAGGAGGGAAATCCCTGCATAGAGTGTGTGCATTGATACGGTTTCCATTTCTTCCACTAGGTTCCATTTCTAATCAATGGAATAAACTACATCATTTTATTAATCAAAATACATAATTTCATAATTATAAAACACTTAACATAAATTGAACTATTTATGGATATAATCCATAATCATAAAAAAATTCTTTGAGGAAGTATATACTCATAAACCCTTCATAATTATTAGTAAAAAAATGATATTTATGCTAAGTATATCCCCCGGGAGTGTTGTAACCAAGAGTGCAGAAAGGCCCGTTGTCGTGCACCAGTTTCTGTTTGAGTCCATCTCAAAGTGGTGTTTTTAGGTTTTACCCCTAGGAACATCTGTGCCAGAGCCGCCTCTACCTGCTCGTATCCAGATAGGAATGTATTGCTTGGAAAACTCACAAAATCTATACAATACCAAAATTCTAGAAATTTATTCTATACTAATCCTCAAATTATATCTTAAATCTACGTACTCTAATCAGAGTTCATCTAAATCTAGCTTCCAAGGTTTGTACTAAACTTCTTTCTAATACCAACTATAATGCCCCGACCCCAGTTACCTAGAGTCTGTGCATTATTACATATCATTGGAATGATCACGAGAAAGATCAAGTCTCGAAAGACCGATTAGTTTAGTAGCCTTGGAATAACTAGATACATTCATGAAGTTTACATTACATCATAAAGTGAAAAACTACTACAAAAACATATTGTCTCCATAGTCCACACTCATATCCCCTTCATACTATCCCTGCAGGTCAATCATAAAATATTTCTTCACATCCTGGGAAAAATAAAACATAGAAAGGGGTGAGCTCAGATGCTCAGTAAGGATAACAATATAGCGGAAGATTTCATAAATAAGCATAAACATTTGAGGCAATGCATAAATAAAACAAAAGCCATTAAAACTTGAACTTCAACATAGTATGGAAAAAATAAAATGAAATAATTCCATTTACTTATTCACATGGATATTCTACAAATCGAGTAATCACATGCAATATCAATAACCACTTTCATAATGATGGAATGCATAATACCAGACTATCATAACCACATAGACAAGGCCTCGTGCTAAGACTACAAATAAGATTTTCTCAAGGCCTTGTGCCAAGACACTAGTTTGTCCCATGAGACCTACCGATGCATCGAGGAGCTATATCGGGCTCCACCCATCACATATTAAGTCCAATACATTCCCATATGAAAAGTTTTAAACATAACATAAACATTATTATTAAAACTAGCATACGAAATGTAAATACTTCATCCATAAACCATGAATGGTATAAAAATAACACATCCATAGTCAAACAAGTCAAAAAACCTTCAATACAATATGGATGTTTTGTATCATAATAAATCAACTTCAAATAATCTTAAAATACATCAAAGGATGTTGACATAGATGAAATCGAAACTATTTGAGAGAAATATACCATTTTTTAAATAATTTAAAAGTCATGTAATTATAAAATAAAACATTTACTTTGAAAATTTTATTATAAGCTTGTAAGGGAATCTTTGAAGATTTATAATGGCAGAAAATATCTGCACCTACCGTATAAGTTAAAAAAACATTCTTACCTTAATTCTATCGAAAAGGTTAAAAGGGACCTTGTTTGGAAAATGACAGAAAGAATACTTTATAAACCACTTATAAAAGCCAACAAGGGTATAAATGACTTTATACCATATTCTAGTTAATAGCAAAAATGTTTTGAAATACAATTTTAAGAAACATGGATGTGGATGATAAAGAAGTCCCAGTGGATTATTACGTATAAACAACCTTGGATAATGAAGAGATTGAGAAATAAACCCTTACCTTGTACTTTTCCTTGGTTGGGGTAGGTTAACCTCTTTTATAATGGTGAACTAATTGTTATTAATTTATACAATAATCATTTACATTAATATGATATCATATATGATCTTTTAACATTGATTTGTTAATAATATCTTAGTATTATCGTTGTTTCGGGTGTTAACTTACTCGTTTTCTTTTATATGTTTTGTTATGTAAGCAGTGTTTGTCATGGATAGGTTGTATATTATTCATATCCAGAATGACATTAAGTCCTTAAACATTATTATTAATCTTCAAATGATAATTAGACTTGAATGGATACAATGGAGAATGAATCTCATCGTGTTCGTGGAGACAGTAGTCCGTACGTACGCACGAGCGCCAATACCATTCTTTTGATATTAAGATAATATTTCATTGGATGGTATATCATATATAAAGAAACATTATCATGTTATATTTAGTATTTACATGAATTACACTTCATTATTATACCCAACCAAATAATAATTTATTTAATAACAATTACACCACGACGTAGAGACGGTAAGCCGTACGTACACACGTATGGTGACATGTTATTCAAAGGATGGATAGAATACTAAATATGGTTGTACCATATTTATAATAATATTACAGTATATATAAGATAATGGATTCATTATTTTATAATGGGAATAACAAAGAAAGAAGAAGTTGAAGAAGAAATGAATTTGAAAAATGGTGGTGAAAACATTACCTCTTCTTCGAGTTCTTCCTTTTGATTTGATCAAAAGGGCTCCTTAGGTTGGATGTCTGATCAAACTAAGGCATCTAGGTTGTATTGAGGGAAGTTGAGAGAGTATTTGTGTATGGTTTGGCCGATCCAAAAGGCTTTGAAGGTGTGAATTAATGAGAAGGGGGAGTGGCCTTTTATAAGAGGGGTGAGGGGAACCTTTGGAAAATCTAGAAATGTTATTTTATAATACATTTATATTCGGTTTCTAATGGCTCCAAAGTTTATTATTTAATTTTTAAGGTGGTTATGGGTCAGAAACACTCAACCAATAGAATTTAGATAGGTTTTAGTCATTATATTGACCTTATTGTTTAGTTTTAACTCTTAGTTAATTAGTTTGACACTTACCATGTCACTTTGTATTTTTATATGATATAGTTAATAAACATACTATATACCTCCAAGAGACCCCCAAGTCATCCATTAATGATACACCTATCATGATATAAGTCTCTTCGACGAAACATAGATTTTTAAGAATTGAATATCAATTAATAATATAATATTTGTTTTAAAAATACTTTTATGTCAATTTTGACACTATTTAGAAAATTGATTTTTGTGAAAATCATAACAAAAAGATTACTTTAAAAAAAGTTAATTAAAGCATTCGTAACATGTCATATTAACCTATAAAATTATTGTAATTCATAAAAAGTCTCAAATTATATTTATTTGGGTATTTAGGATATCAATTATTTTAATTTGTCACTATTATGGTAATTACTGCATCATCATTGTGTCATAAATAAATTAAATTATTTAATGTCTAAAAATTACTAATAAAATATCATTATGTAGGAAATATTTTTATCTTTTTAATTAATATTTACAATCCAATTTATCTTTTTAATTAATATTTACAATCGAATTTAACTCTTCTTTGAATTAAATAATAATAAATGTCCTAATCTAATCCATGTGGACCTAAATGATAATATTTTCTTAATAAGGTTGTTTTTGGTCGAGCTAAACTTGTCCAATAGAATTAGGACATGTGTTAGGGTAATATTAATATCAGTTTTTACCCTTAATTACACTATTTACTTTTAACTATGGTAAATAAAAGTAAAAAGTTACTATTCACCGAAAATTATTTTCATCTCATTGAACCACATTTTACTCCTTGATATTAACCGTGTCTCTTGGATTTTCGAAATTCCACTCACAGAAGTGTTAAAATTACGTTTTATGAAAAATTCAGTTTTTTTAACTACCACTTAGTTGTTTCAATATTCATCAAAAAATGAAGTTTTTCAGAAAAATACCAAAAATTCACCCTAGGCTAATTTCGATATTACAAATCCAAAAATGAAGTCCATTTTGAAAAATAAAATTTATAAATTTTGAAAAGTGGATATTACTATTCATAACAGCTAGTTTGATTGGTTGTGGTGTGTTAGAACTCGATGTTGTGTACAACACAGGCTATTGCATTATTGAAAGAGAACTGTACCATAGAAGCTTGGGGTGTTACATATCATGTTGGCCACTAAGATGAAAATTCTATTTATATATTTTATATAAGATATTTATAATGCATTAATTAATTATTAATTAGTAGTTACAACATAACTTTATGCTTGCTAGCTTTTTTAAATATGATAATTTTATTTGTGAAAGTGTGGACTACCGCCCCCTCAAAGCAATATGACTTATTCATGCCATAAATGGAACCTATAAAGGATATTTTTATGAAACTTATGAAACATAAATAACATATATATGATACATTAATTATAATATACATATGTATCATTTATTTTCATTCTTTATCAAATGAATGTAGCATTCATGCTTACATACTGCCTACCATCTCCATGAACGGTGCACATCATTACTAATCAAAAAATATTACGGAGTAATATAAATACATTTATATAGATTATATATGATAATTAAGTCATGTTTTACATTATTTAGATGATTAAAACATGAACTAATTAATGATGACAACATATGACAAGTTAGAACGTACACAAGAAAAGTAGGCAATTAAAACAATGTTTTTGATAAATGGATAATGAGATATTGTAATAAGTTAATTTATGGTATTATAAATATTATTATGGTTATTATATTAGTTATTAACATATTTTAAACTATTATATTTGAGGATAAATACCACATAACAAAAATGAAGGATAAGGTAAGGGATTTCATCTCAAGTTACATTCCATTGAGACTTATTTTTGTTATGCACCAATTCATTTCTATTTAGAGTATATACTTACTTTTGACATTATATATCATGAATATAATTATTATCATGATGTTAAAGGTATCATTTAATTCATATGGAATTATGATTTAATTGTTTCATGTTGAATGGGACACAATGGAATGTTTAAAGTTTATTTTTCTTTAGGAATGTTTTAATGTCAACAACCCTTGTCGTTACTTATCCAACTATAAGATATTATTTATTAATCCATATTATTTATTTAAAATAGATATATTATATGGAATTTTATTTATTAGATATATGAGTAATGCTTTGGACTAAAAATACATAGGCTGGGGACTGTTTAAGTCAGGCCCTACACGTTGGGGACTAGTTAATAAAATCCCCTCGATGCATCGATAGTCTCATGAGTTTTATTAGTTGTAAAAATAGTTTAAACTATATCTTAATGGTAAATGTATAATATTCCTTGGAAACATGACATCTAATAATTATGCATTTTCCTTATTGAAAATTCAGTTATTAACTATCTATGAGATTTTGAGTCCACATAGATATGGTTACATTTCATTTTTAGTTCAATGATTTAATTTCATTTGTTATCATATATTTACCTTTCAATGTTAATTTATTTCTATTGATTCATTATTTATTCCCCTTTACTTACCATTAATAAGAATTTGAGCTCACCCTAGTTATGTTTCATTTCTCTAGTTAACAAAGACTACATATTTGAATCAGCTTTAAAGGATGTAGTTTTTTTCATTTTATTATGTATCATGTTTGCAATATCTGTTTCCAAATGTAATATGGATATCATGTTTGTATTCTAGTTTTTCAATACTACTAAGTTGATCAGTATTTTAGGATTTGATTCCTTATAATCATGCCACTATAATAAAATAACACATCGACTCTGGGGTTCTAGTATTGGGGTGTTACAGTTGGTATAAGAGGAAGATTAACAACGACCCTGGAAAATAGATTTAAAAAACCTAGATTAGTGAAAATAATCCTAAGATAGAATTTACAAAGGAGAATATAAAAAATTACTTGAATTTCGGTAAGGCAGATATTATGTTGGAATCCCTAGAAATACACTCCCTTATGGATACTATAACTGGACATGGTTCTGATACAGATGTACCTAGGAGTAATAACTTGGAAAAGGTGTTTCAGGACTGAATCATGGTAACCGAGTACATGACATCATTCCTTCATGTGCACCTCATTTTGAACTGCTAGGGGATACACATAGGATAGAAAAAATATTCTTTACCTTCCATTATGAGGGATGTTGAATTAAATATTTCCCCAAAGTATCCAAATATTATGATTCTAGGATTCATGATGCATAAAATTATGTTATATGTTATACAGTATTTATAGATGTACAATGTTCTAAACTTTATAAAATAATCCAGTGTATGAAATTGTTTAGAATTGGTTCCCGAAATGAAGAATGATTTAATTACACATGGAAAATGTCGACATTTTCCTAATGACGAAACAAATACAACTTGTATTTTAACTGAGAAATTTATGGATATATTAGGGAGGATTAGTCGGGTTATGAATAATACCCTTTCCCAAATGGAGAAACGTATTCGAAATAGAGAATCTCCTATGATGAATCACTTTGTGTTGTAGAATCCCCCAATATTTAGTGGGACTAATAATCAAATTGTAGTTTATCAACGGATTATGTTTCTGGAAAAGATATTTATAGCCTTTGAATGTAGAAAAAATGATAAAATTACACTTGTGGCATGTTATCTCCATTGTGACACCGACCAGTTGTTTTCTTTGAACAAAAAGTCAAGGGTGGAAGAAGAAATTGAACTCATGGAATAGAGAAAGTGTGTCTCATTTTCTCATATTGATCAGTTAAGGTTCCAGTGATCTACTAATGTGTATAGAAGCACTCGGGTCAAATCCTCGGCGATGATTCTTTTTAATAGTCAATTTTTTTTAGTTGATTGTATTTTATTGGGGGGGTTAGTTTTTAGAGCTTAAAAGAAGTGATTAGTGATTGGTTTTTGATTTAATAATTTGATAAATATTAAGGTGAGTTTATTTTTAGGGGGTTAAGCTTGTGATATCCTTGATCTTTTCTTTGTATTGCATTAAATTAACACACATGTCACAAGTTGACGTTGATTAGAATTCTGAAGCATTAAGGATTTAATCCAAGCCTTAGCTTAACTTTGATTATAATCTCAATCATTACTTGATTTTGGTTGTGTATTTATGGTTCCAATAATCCATGGAATCCATATGTTAAACAAAACAAGTCATTAATCAATGACATGTTAAGTCCAATATACAAAATGTTAATTCAAACAATACGCATCGAGAAAAAGATCTTAATTGATTATCATCCCTAAATTATAAATCACCCCAATGAGAGATTTACTCATCCATTTAAATTATTAGTAATTTGCTTATAATTATTATGATGATAAACTATAAACAGAAAAAAAAATAGGATAAGAAAATAGTAGTGCCTCGAACACACATGATAGTCTAAGAGAGTTCAAAAAAGACTTTCAATTGAGTGAGGAATCAAAATACAGGAAAGCGTATTAACGTGATTTAAAATATTTTAAGAACATTAATATTAATCTATAGAAGGTGGATGAGAATAAGAGTTATTGAAGAAGAAACATGCATTAAAACAGAATTACAAAGACAAACACTTGTGAAATTACAAATGAAGAAAAACAAAAAAGTAAATGAAAAAAAGAGAGGAGGAATGGACTATCAAGTGGAAACTTGTGTATGTGGGTCCTCTTAAGCCTTTGGAAAAGCATTGGTAGTTCCAATGTGTGATCCTCTCTTCTGAAATGCCTACTAATTTGAAGGAGTGGAGGGGGTGTATTTACAGCCCAAGGAATTGGACTGTCTACATTCCCAATATGTCCCTCCACTTGACTCGGAAATTTGGACATTAAGACAGTATAAACTCGAGATACCTCCTTCTTTTAAGATTTATATAAATATATCCACTGTCTACACTGAATATTTGGAAGTCATTGGACATAAGGATCCAAAGTTATGGCCGGTTTATTAAACAATGTAAATATTTCAATTTCACTCCATACATTTTAGAAGGTCTAAATGATAACGGGTTTATCAATAGGATTATACCTTTAAATCTGAACATTTTATTCAACAATTTCAGCCACCTATATCCCCTCTTTCACACTGCAAATTCTCATCTTGATTGGATGATTACAGCATGGGATAGGTCCTGAATACTGTGTTGATTTTATTTCATGGCCAAGATGGTGGGATGTGTTTAAATGAATAATTTGGGCTCATTGTATTTAGATTTGAACCTTGAAATATTTATTAAAGATTAATTATATTGTAAATTAACTTTGGATGAGAATAGAAGAATTTGGACTTTCTGATTGAGCCCAGAAATTAAATCTCCATGGTTGATCTAGTTTCTTCACAGATTCTGTAGGCCATCTTGTGTGGTCCATATGGACCTTCAAATGGAACCATTGGCCCATGATCCCTTCTAAGGAAATGTTTTATATTGATCTAGGAATCCTAAAAAACAATAACCAGAAAATTTGGATCAATAGGTGAGAGTTATCAGTAAAATAGTAAACTAACTCAATTGGACTACTTCTAAAAATGCTCAAAAATAATAATTTGTATTAAAACATTAATATTTCATACAAATTATACACATTTCATATAAAATCATTAATGTTGGTATATAATCAGTAATGAAAATATTATTAACATCAAATCCCCTACACTTAGTCTTGTTCATGTCTTCATGTGCAACAAATTTAAAAACATGAAAAAATCATTTTCACTCACCAACAAATATTAAACTTTTGTTTCCCCCAATCAAGGAGGCTTAGACAATATCACTCATCCATATTGAATTCCACCACAAGATGTTATAGAAACAATGTTAAAAAAACAATTCATTTTTTTCATGCGCAAATTTATAAATGGAAAATGGTGTCACACAAAACTTACTCCTCTCAAGATGATAAAATTAATTTATGGGGCTTCACTCATTCTCCAACCAAAAGTTAAAATATTAGAGTTTTAAAGAGCTCTAAAATTCCACTACCTATAAAAAGTGAACAAGACTCAAGAGGTCTTTTTAAGGGGTTTTTTGTGGCTATGGGATGGTAAGAATATAATGTTCAAGAGAGAGAAGAATAGGGTTAAAACACCAACATGGGTTAAACAATGCACAATTTTTTTGAAATGAAACATGGAAGGAAATGAAAACACCTATTTACAAGTGAATGATTGTGTGAAGAAATACACAAGAGAGGAAGAAAATTTAAAGGGGATGAGAAGATTAAATATTTACAAAAAAAAAACTTATCCCAATGACATAAGTGTTCCTATTTGTTTTTCTTTTTTTCTTTTTTTTTTGAAAGTCGAACTTGAAAATGATCTCAAACTCATATCCCAACCCATGATTGATCTCTTCACAACACTAATTATAATAGTTAAAACAAGATCAAAGGTTGAGTAAGAGTGATTTTTGACCTACCCAAGAAACAACCCAATTGTTGTTTGGTATTCTTTTATTTTTTTTATTTTTTTTGAACACTTATCAAAAACATTTTCAAAATTACATAAATCAAATTACATTACATTATCCAAACAACACTGAATGGAAACCTCTCCCCCACACTGAAAGGGTGTTTTCCCTCTGGCATATGATAACATGGTGAAATCAACAAAGGGTATCAAAAATGAAATCCACCCCCCACACTTAAATTCCAAAAAAATATGCAATGAAAATCCATGTTGATATTCGATGGGATAAGGAATTGGGGTTTTAATATGGAAATAAAAGAAAAGGTTTTCAAAGGATCAAAGGGGATTTCAAAAGGTGGATTAATGTATGTTAAATGGGAGGCTATTTGGATATATAAATCTCATGTGGTTAAGAAAATGCCTCTATCATAGTAATGCACACCAAAGTAGGAAATTCAGATGGTAGGTCCACAAACTCAAGACTCACAAATGGGGGTAAAAAAACACATTTTGAAAAGATGGCCATAGGTGGCCTTGGCATGAATGCTAATTTTCTTCCTTGAAATTTGGGGAAATTGTTTTACAAATCAAAAATTGAGCATTCAAAATTGGTTGGTTTTGACACAATATTCTTTATCCAAATTTATGAAGAAACAAAAAAAATTAGATGAAACCATGTATTTGAATCCCCAAAATGGTTGGATAAAATTTGAAAATTGGAAGGTGAGAAAGTATGACTCTTTAATTTTCATATATTTTTTTAAATTATTTTTTTGGGTTTTTTTGTTTTTTAGTATTTTATAAAGACACACCCACACAAAATCGAAAGTGTGAATAAAAAAAGTGTGATGAGAAAAGTGGTAAAAAATGGAAATGAGAGATGAAGAAATAGAGAGAGAGAGAAGTTAAAATGAAAGAGGTGACCCCTAGTTTGGATTTTTCGGGTCGCCGTCTCTATCCAGTGGTAGGTCTACTATGAATCTGATAGAAGTAGATGTGGTTCTAGGATTGTGGTAAGTTACCTGAAAAAGAAAAATCATTATTAATATAATGAAAAACTAAAAATAAATTAAAATTTAATAAATGTAAAAGATAACATGGGTTTCTTACCATGAAGAGAAACATTTATTTTTTTACTACTGGACAGTTGAAATGGACTACCCATTTTCTGACGATGGACATCATATTTTTTCAACTCTAGTGTGCTTCCTAAAAAGCTTTTCCCTTGGTAGGCTAGATGATTCATTGCATAATTTCATCCCTTCCTTGTTATTTCACTTGAAATTCAATGGGGGTGGAAAGAGCATATGCCTATCCTCCCTTTGGTCTTCAACGTGAGGAATGATTTTATCCACCAAGTGATCGTTTTCTATGCTTGGAAATTTAGGAAGATGTCTCAATTATCATGGTTCATTTATGTAAGGTTCAGATAACACGAAACTAGAGTATGATATCCCAATTGTTTTTGACTCATTTATTTCATCACTTACTGATGTAGAGTAATGAGAATTAGTGGAGTCATAAGACTGAATGAAATTTTCATTATCCTTCATTTAAATGATGTTCACTAAAGAGTGGTCAATTTCATCCTCACTCGTGATCCCTTTATTAATTAGGGAACAAATCACAAAACCTACACTCTCATTGGGACGCGATAAACACATTTGTTTATGGTTAACCTCACATATTACATATTTTCATAATCATGGATTGGAAATGATGAATGTTTGATAAACTGATTTGAATAAAAAAAATGTGCATTATAGTTCATTTTCCTCTTTATCATCCAAGATATAGAAGTGGAGGTCAGAGGCAAGATGAGATTCTAAATATTTTTCAAGATCCTTTAGATCAGTGGAGATTTCATATGTAATTTCAACATCAACTTCTCCATTTATGACTTGGTTAATGAGGATGAAATATTCACAAACCCCTCGATCCATAGAACAAGAAGGACATGATGGATTGTGATTCAACATACTCTCAGAGGGAGTTTCAGAAGAATGGATAGAGAATGTGGATTCATTCTCTGATGGGTATCACGTGGATTGAAAAATATTGAACATGACCAGTTGATCACCAAATTCCATGGATAAGATTCTATCGTGGACATCAATTTTGGTTTTATATTTCTGAAGGAAAGGTCTTCATAGAATTAGAGTAGATTGGAAAGAAGATGTCTTACCTACCATGTCAAGGACATAGAAGTCAGCTGAGAAGATAATATCATTGACTCGGATAAGGAAATCCTCATTTATACCCTCTGGACTAGCAGTGCTTCAATTTTCCAATTGAATGACAACACTCATTGGATATAAGGGAACTAGACCAAGGTTGGAGAAGATATATTTGGGAATGACATTAATGGAGGCTCCTAGTATTATGAGTGAATCATCGAAGTTGGAACTTCCAATTTGGCATGGAACAGTAAAGGTTCTAGGTTCTTTGCACTTAATGTGTATGAAATCTTGGGTTGAAACTTTTTCAAAGGTCTTGATTTCTCAATTATGGGTACACAACTCCTTTAGAAATTTTTCATACTTAGGAATTTGTTTAATGGCATCTAATAGGGGAATATTCACTTCAACAAGTCTAAACATGTTAATCATTTCAGGATCAGGTTCAAAGGACTTCTTTGGCTTAGAAATGGCTTGAGGAAAAGGAACTGGGTTTCTAAGTGGAATGTAAGGAGTTGAGGGAATGGCTTACGGTTCCTTTTCATATTTCATTTTCTTTTCATTTTCTAGTTGAACATTCAAAGGAGGGTTGGAGGACTTATCTTGAGGCATAGCGATTTTCTTTCCTGATATAAGTGCAATTTCACTTACATTACTCTTGGGGGTGGGTAATGGTTGAGCTGAATGTTGGAAAGAATTCGATTATTGTTGCTGGCTTAGGTGGGATGATAGTGACCAATTTAGGTTTCAATGTTTTTAAGGCTCAAACTGGTGAAGGAGGTAAGGTATTCAACTACACATTCCCAGGGTTTCTTGGAAGAAGAGGCTTGTCTCGGATTGGGATTTCTTTCTTTTTGGTTCTTAGGAAAGAGATTGTATTGGTTTGGGAATTGGGAAGGCTCACTAGGATAGTGGAAGCCTAGAAGAGGAATAGGAGGATTGAACATTTGTGGTTTATGAAGAAAAGGGTAAGGTTGTTTCAAGTCACCAACACATTGACCATATTGGAAATTGTTTGGGTTTTGATGAGGTAATTGAAGGGGTGAGAAATGGGATTCCCGTATCTCAATTTAGGGTTATATGTTGAAGAGAAGGGCTCAAAAAGGGGTTGGTTGTAGTTTCTTACAAACTAACCTGATTTTTGAGGGTTGGGGTTCCACGGAGCATATGCTACACTAAGATCCATTGTTCCTGATAAATCAGACGGTTCATCTTAAAGTTGTGGATAATTGTCTGTTGGATGAGTTGGGGAGTTGCAGATTCCACCGTTTTTTTAGGTCCAGGAAACATTGATTGTGAAAAAGATGAGGTTGGGGCTTTGGTAGCCACAACTAGTTGTCGCACAGGACCAGTAAGTTCACTCATCCACTCTGTTATCATGATTGACACTATGATTGATTATCTTGGGCTTTTTTGACTTTATCATGTGCTCAAGTATGGAATTGTTATGTGTTTTCAACCTGGTTGCTTATGAGATCTCTTGCAGATGCGGGTGTTTTATCAACAAGAGCACTTCCACATGCAGCATCAATGAGAGTTCTCTCCATAGCAAATAAACCATCATAGAAGTATTGGATAAAGATTTGGTCATGTATTTGGTGATGTGGGAAGGTTGAAACAATCTTTTTGAACCTCTCCCAGTACTCATGGAGTGATTCACTTTGGAACTGATGGATAATACTTATTTCCTTTCAGATAGAAGTAGTACGAGATGAAAGAAAGAATTTATCTAAGAAGAGTCGCTTCATGTCATTCAATGAGGATATGGTACCAGGAGGAGGGTATTAGAGCCATGACATGAAGGAGTAATATAAGGAAAAAAGGTAATTCTCGAAGTTTTATTTGTTCCTCAGAAACCCCTTGAGGCTTCATGTTAGAGCACACCATTTGGAACTCTTTAAGGTGGAGATGTGGATCTTCAACGGATAGCCCGTGGAAATGGGGGTGAAGATGAGTCAAACCAGATTTGAGTTGAAAGTCAGATTTTATCTTTGGATATTTAATACCAAGAGGTTAGTAATTCTTATCAGGGGTTTTAAGTTTCTTTATGTTTTTGTTCCCTAGGATTGGCCATTTTGAATTCAACTGGTTGGACAATGACTAGTTCATGAATTATTTGATTATCCCTAATGTTCATCCTCTGTTGGTGAAGATTTCTCTCAATTTTTGGGAAAAAATCCTAGGGATTTTTTGGGAAGCTACGGGGCATTCAGGGAGATGTTGGAAGAAAGTGGAATATGGGGTTCTCTCTGTGTTTTTTCTAGTTTATGATTTTTATGTGAAGGCGGGTTTTTCATTGTGTTTGTTTTCAATTTTTTTAATTTTTTTTAAAAATAACTAGAAACTAATGACTACATAAAGAAACATCCCCGGAAATAGCTCCATTTGAAAGAGTGGTCAATTTTCACCTATCGACCGGTCAACGTTTCGGTGCTCTGCTAATGTTTATAGCAGCACTCAGGTCGAATCCTCAATGATGATACGTTTTAATAGTCGATTGTTTTTAGTTGATTTTATTTTATTGGGGGGTTTGTATACAGAGCATAAATGAAGTGATTAATGATTGGTGTTTGATTTAGGAATTTGATAAAGATTGGAGTGAGTTCATTTTTAGGGAGTAAAGCTTCTGATATCCTTGAGCATTGCTTTGTATTGCATTAAATTAACACCCATGTCACAAGTTGATGTTGATTGGAATTCCAAAGTGTTAAGGATTTAATCCAAGCCTTAACTTAACTAGGATTCTAATCTCAATTAGTAATTGGTTTTTTAGTGTACTTAGGGTTCCAATAATCCATGGAATCCTTACATTAAACAAAAAAAGTCATTAATCCATGACATGTTATGTCCAATATACACAATGTTAATTCAAAGAAAACTCATGGAGAAAAAGCACGCAATCGCTTATCATCCCTATATTATAACTCACCCCAATGTGGTATTTACGCATGCATTGAAATTATTAGTAATCTGGTTATAATTTTTATAATGATAAATTATACATAGAAAAAAAATAATTGGATAAGGAAATAATAGTGTGTCGAACACACATGATCATTGAAGAGAGTAAAAAAAGACATTCAATTGAATGTGGAAGAAAAATATGGGAAAGGGTTTCAACATGATTTAAACTATTTTATGTATATTAATATTAAACAACATATGGTGGGTGAGAATAAGATATATTGTAGAAGAAACATGCATTAAAACAGAATTACAAAGACTAACACTTGTGAAATTACAAATAAAGAAAACACATAAGTAAATGAAAACAAAGAGAGGAGGAATGGTGTCTCAAGTGAAAACATGAGTACGATGGGTCCTCCCAAACCTTTGACAATGCTTTATTAGTTCCAATGTGTGATCCTTTCTTCTGAAATTCCAACTCCTTTGAAGGAGAGGATGGGGATATATTTAAATTGCAAGGAAGTGGACTGTTTGCATTCTCAATATGTCCCTCCAACTATCTTGACGATTAGGACATCCAGACAGTGGAATCTCGAGATATCTCCTTCTTCAAGGTTGTATATAAATATATCCCTTGTCTACTCTGAAAGTTTGGTGTCCATTGCACGTAAGTAGAAAATTTTATGGCTAGACTATTAAACAATGTAAATCTGTCTATTTCACTCCACACATTATAGAAGGCTGAAATGTGAATGGGTTTATCAATAGGACGATGCCTTCAAATATGAATACTTTATTTTAAAATGTCTTCATCCTATATTCCCTATTTCACATTGAAAAATCGCAGCATTATTGGATGATTACATCATGGTATACGCCATGAATATCGTACTCATTTTATTTCCCAGACAGAATGGTGGGATGAGTTTAAATGAATCATTTGGGCCCCTTGTATTTGGATTTGGGACATGAAATATTTATCCAAGACTCCTTAAATTTTCACCCAAACATTTGAGGAGAATAAATGAATTTCTACTTCCTGATTATTCCTAGAAATTATATCATCATGGATGGTCTAGCTTTTTCACAGATTATGTAGGCCTTCTTGTGTGGTCCATATGTGACTTCAAATGGAAGAATTGGCCCATGATCCCTTCTAATGAAATGTTGTATATGGAGTTAGGAATCTTACAAAACAATAAAAACAAAATTTGGTAATGTAGTGTAGATTTAAAAATAAAATAGTAAACTTACTCAATTGGACTACTTCTAAAAATGCTCCAAAATTATACTTTGTATTAAAACATTAATATTTCACACAAATTATGCACATTTCATATAAAATAAGTAAAGGGATTATATAATAAATCATGAAAATATTTATTACATCTTAATAGTAATAAAATTATATTTTATCAATGGATTATGTATCTGGAAAATATATTTACAGCCTTGGAATGTTGCAAAAATTATAAATTTACACTTGTGGAATATTATCTCCATAGTGAAACCGACCAGTGGTTGTCTATGAGAAAAAATTAAAGGGAGGAATAATAAATTGAACTCATGGAATAGATAAATTTTTATAATATATTACTCAATAAATAATTTCCTTGTGATCAAAAAATTAATATGATGATTAAGTTACATAGTTTAAATGAAAAGGAGGAAGAAATTATTGCAAAGAATGAATAAACCTTTATCAAGATAGAAAGGTATGTTATGGATTACATCTTCAACATAGAATTTGTGATTTATCATTTCATTGAAGGAATTAATCCAAATCTATTAAGGGAACTAATTTCTCATAATTGTTAGTCATATGAATAGAAATTTTTTGTGACATCAAAACTGAGAAGGAATTATTGAGATCCATTTTATTTAAGGGAAACAAATATAATAAGGGGTTTTCTAAACACTATGAAAAAAATGATTCAATGAAGAAGAAGGGAATGAATTATTTTTCAACTTGTGATAACAGTGTAAATAATCACCCTGGTAAGTTCTTCAAAGGATTGGGTGTTTTTTGTTAGTGTGGAGAAAAGGGTCACAAGGAAAAATAATACAAAGGGGAGAATAAAAACACTAAAATTACGTGTTACTACTACAAGGATATGGGACACTATGAAAACGAAATCACAAAATTTCAATAGAATATACCTTTGATAAATCTCTGGGATTAAGGTCAACCATATGTTATTTACACAACCAAAGGAAAATGATTAATGTACTTTGGTATTTGGATCAAAGAAATATGTTGTAAAATTGTTTTGTTTATGATATTCACATCACATGATTTATGAAATATGTAAGTATTATATTACAATAAGTACTTTTAAGGAATTGAGATCATACAATTAATGGTTCCTTGAAACATTATTTATTAGAAAGTTAATCTTTTTTAGAAAATACATGATTGGGGGAAAGAAAACCATTAATATGTTCATGATGTTGACATAATGATGAAGAAAAGATAGATTTGGAAAAGTGATGACTACAATGTTTTTGATTAATAAATTTTCAAAATGTGGTCTATGATATCATTTATGGATCCTACAACACTTTTTTATTTAAGTAATATATACAATAAGATGTTTATTTCTTATGAATTAAGTAATAATGCATGATCTAAATAAGGTTTTATGGTTATTCAACTTATTACACTATTTTAAGAGGATACATGTGGAAGGTGTTAACGTATTTTTATGTGATGATTATAGAGCTACTTCATGCTGATTAATGGATAATGATATGTTCATTTTGGAAATTCAATGAATCTCTTTTAGAAGTGATTGGGTCATAATATGTGGGAAAATTTAACTATGTATAAAATTGTTTACGATTGTCATAAAATGATATTTTAGAGGTCAATGTATTACATATTTATATGATGAATCATGGCATAAGAGATGAAGTAGAAAATTTTCAAGTCATAAGAAAAATAAAATAATATGCTTATAGAAATATTTATTTATTTACGTTCTCATATAGTGAAATAATTTCTGAACCGTGGAAGTAAAATTGTTTTGAAAAAAATGTTATCATATTTTTAATATTTTTTATGATATAAATAACCTTTAATTATACCTATGGTTTATGTTTTTTTGTCCAAACAGTTTCAGATAAACATTTTATCTTGCACTCTCCATGAACACTTTTTTATGGTTTTTTTCTTCTATATCCTTGTTTTCATATGCCACATATGTTATCCAATTAGAGAACCCAGTTATGTGACTGTTGTATATAACATTCTATACTATTAAGAATATGCGATATTAACTCTTTTTATGATTTGGTTGATTCAAAAATAGTTTATATTCAAGCCCTTTATCACTGTGATTTAAATTAAATTGTGAAAACACAATTTAATTACGGTGGGGAGATTTAACATCCAAAAATTCTAAAACAATAAGCTTATATTTGATTGTCTGCATGACACATGATAATAAGAGTGTAAGGGGATATAATACCATGATAATTTAAAATATATTTTCTATTGAAAATTTATTTTATATATTATATATTTCATAATGCACTCAACTCTGTGTTACCTTGTGTTACAGGAAAGATAAAATTTCTTCAAAAGTATACATTACACGCATGACCAAGTTTTACCAAATAACGATATATTATTAATTATAAAAACATATAACATAAAATTAAAATTATTAGTTATGAAAATGGTAACTAATTTATGGAAATATATGGTTTTAAAAAATATTAAATGAATTAAATGGTTACAAATTAACTAGAAATGAATATGAAAACCAATTGAATATAAAATAAAATATTATTTTGACAAAGATATTTTACCATAATAGATTGGATTAATAAAATATTTTCTGTGATGTTAATGTATGATATATATATATATTATAAATAATTTTATATTATTTAGGTTAATATAATATATTTGTTACTCATAAGATAAGAACAATCCAAATATTACACTTAAAACCCTATATTTTTATAAAGGCAATTTTACCTATTTTCAATGCAAAACACATTTTATATAATAATTTTGGAACTATAATTGATTTAATATCTCAAAATAAACATAATAATTTAAATAGAAACGTAAAAATTAGTTTATGGTGAATTTTTGATATTTTATGGAAATATATCATTTTTAAATGAATAGTTGAAAATACATAATTTTTTCTCAAAACAAATTTGTCATATAACTTATTTGTAAGATTAAATTATGTTCTATATTAGATTAAAAGTTTAATTAGATATTATTTTTAACAATTAATCCAATTTATGTCATTGGGATTGATTTCAATTTCAAATTGACTATAAAACATTACAAACTTTTAGAATTTTTTACTTTAAAAAACCACATTGTCATCCCACTAGTGGGATGGATTTTAAATTAATTTCACCCACATCTATGGTTAAATTTGGAAACATATATTATATATTTTTAATAAGAATAATTTTTAATTTATAATAATTCCAAATTTGTTTTCATGGAAGTGATTAAAATTAATTACAATGCTTATGGTTAAATACATCTTAATAAGGGACTAAACATTAAACTTAAATACAAAACTTACCTCTACACTAGTCCAAAGGCCAATGGATGTACATATATAGACCCTATCCTCTATTTTATATAATCGGATCCATTATTGTGCCCAATTTTCATATAAAAACGTGCATGTAATTCCCTTGTCAAAATATTACAATATTTTCACTCCTCTACTATAAACGACCACCACTTCTCATTACTTACACCTATAAAACCACTTAATTTCAACCATGATATTCCAAAATATCTACCCAAAATAACTCCAATATAACTTGAATCATCCCTTTGGTAATTAATATTTCCAAATAAAACATTTTTTATAAACCAAATGATGTTACCCGATTAAGAGGTAATGTCTTCTCTCAAGATTTTTTGTTTATTTCCATTCTATAATAACTATGATCATATTATCCTATTATTAAATATAAAAAAGTATCGTAAATGTAATATAATTTTTTATATTATTATTTCAATCTAAACCTATATACACCTCCATCAAATGGGTAACGAATATAATGTTTCTAGGTACAACAAACTACTGCCTAACAAAATGATGATTGTTACCTTTTCTCTTACCACACTTCATGGTGGCCCTTTTGATGGAAAATGTATTTATATATTTTATATATGATAGTGATAATATCATTATGGTTCTATAATTTTTATTTATAACATACCTTTATGCTTTACATCTTTTGTGATGCAATAATTTTGATTGAAGAAGTGTGGACTACAGCCCCCTCAATTCGATATGAATCATCCTTGCCATACGTGAAATTTATATAGAATGGTTTTAATAAAACTATATAAAATTTATAACATATATATGATACTTTTATTATAATATACATATTTATCATTTATATTTAATTATTTTAATACAATAATGAAATGAAAGTAGTGTTAATGCGTACATATGGCCTACCACCAAATTCATTTTTTATTTTATTAAAAATCCACTTTTAGGAAGAGTGGTAACCATACAGAAACATTGACACATCATCACACATGACCTTCGAAAAACAAATTTCACCATACATATATCAAAATTAACAAATTTCAAATATCACCGCAATCACCGCGCCTCCAACGAACTAGCCCTCCAGTGTCATGCACAAACCAGAAACCACTCCACTAGAAATTTTTTTAAAATTTGAATTTAAAATGACCCTCATACCGAGCCATCCACATCACCTAGTTTCCATAATCACATTACTGACCTAAGCCATCCACGTCACCTAGCTTCCATAATCGCATTGCCGACCTAACTTTGTCACTACCAACATCACTTCACTTCCATCACCACCATCATCACAAATCACGTCATCATCACCGACGAGAACTAGAGATCCGTATTCATCGAGAAAAGTAGAAAAGTTGCCGCCATGACATCTCATTGTTGTTGATGGAGTCGGCATACCATCTCCATGAATGATGCACTTTATTTATAATCTTTTAATATTATGGAATATTATATATAGTTATATACTGATTATATATTATAATTAAGTGAATTTTGAAATTATTTTGATAATGAAATCGTGATTTAATTAATGATAATAATAAATAATAAATTTAAACGTACTCGAGAAAACTAGGCAATTAACAACCAAATAGTAAAATTAATAAAAGTTATTAACAAATGAGTAATGAGATATTTAAAAAGTTAATATATGTTATTATAAACATGATTAAAATTATTATATTAGTTAGTAACATAATTGAAACCACTATATAGAAGTCTAAATACAACACAACAAAAAGGAATGATAATGGAGGGGATTTCTTCTCAAATTACTTTCCATTGAGACTTGTTTTTATTATGAACCAATTCATTTTTATTTGGGGAATATAATTCCATTTAACATGATAAAGAATCACTATAATAATTATAAATATATTATATGTATCTTTTAATTTATGTATAATTATTATTAAATGTTTCATGTGGTATGGTACACATTGGGATGTTTAATGTTTATTTTCCTCGTGAATGTTTTAATGTCAACAAATCATACTCTTTCATATCCTACTGTGATGTATTTTTGATAAATCCATATTAATTATTAATTATTTATATAATATATGTAACATTATTTATTTAATATATGAGGAATTATTTTTTCATGCAATACACGGGTTGGGGACCAGTTTAGGAAAGCCCTACGGGTTGGGGACCCGTTAATGAAAGCCCATCGATGCACCTCTAGTCTCATTATGATAATTAGTTGGAAAATAGATTAAACCGTCTCTTGATGGTAATGGTATAATATTACACAAAAACATGAAGTCTAATAATTAATCATTTCATTTATTGATAATTCATTTGTTATTTATCCATGAGATTTTTCACCGACTTATCTATGGATGCATTTCATTTTCAGTTCATTGATTTAATGGAATGTGTTATAATATATTAACCTTGTCATGTTAATTTATTCATATTTATTCACTATTTCTTATTATTAACTTTACCTTAATGATCATTTGAGACCACCCTTATTCTATTTCATTTATCCAGGTAATGTAGTAGAAATATTTCAATAAGCTTTCAAGGATGTTGTTTATTACATTTTTTTTATGTATCATGTCAGTAATTTATATTTCCCAATGTATTATGGTTAACATGTATATAATATCACTTTCCAACACTTCAAATTGAATTGTTCTTTCCTGATTTTATTTCTGGTAACCCTGGCAATGTAATAAAATGATGCACTGAATCTAAGTTTTTCGGGTCAGGTAGTTACACATAACTTAGGATATAATTGAAATTCCTTCCAAATTAAGAATATTTATACATTATAAAAGTAGAATCATGTATACCCATCAAAAATATTCATTTGTTTTATACAGTAGATTTAAATTTAAGGAATCAGGTCAATATAATTTAGGATGGGAAATGTGAAAATTTCAAAAACAGTATAAAATATGATAAGATAAAGAGTCCATAAGATCATAAAAAACTTATCACAACAGACTCAAGTAATGAGTAATTTTATGGATAATTTTGAACACCCACTTTCACCTAATAGAGAATATTTTCTGGTGGAGTCCTTTATTCCACAAATTAATCCTACTTTTAGTGATTATTATAATCCTATGATTGTAGATATGTGTATTTACTCTATTCAGAAAGTATGCTTTGTACTCTAATTCTATAACTAGGAGAAATTTAGATTGGTCGTAAGTAGAATATAGGAATAATTTGAGTAATGGTAATAACTGATAAATAATAAAAATCCCCAAAAAGACATTAAGTCCATGGAATGGGATGTATTCAATAAGATATTTTTCAATAAATATTTTTCCCACAATTCCTATCATAAAATGTATAAATAATTAAATAAATGAAACAAATATTAGATAAATCTAATGGATCTTATGATAAAAATATCTTAATCATTTCATGATAGCACTATATATTTTTCATTAAGGATGAATATAATTTTGAACAAATATTTTGTGAATTTAAGATGATTATTTGAAAATAATTTATGATTAGAGACTTGGAAGACAAGAAAGAAATTATATAACGTGCCCTCAATATTAGGTTGGACATTGGTAATTATATGAAATTGTGGTCTCACTCAGGTATGGATCCTTAAAATTTCTATATAAATCATTTCTTTGGAGCAAATATGGATTCCTAATGGAATCGTAAAGTTATCAAGGGTGTCAGGGGAAAGTTCAAAGCTCAAAACCCATATTTTAGGAAAAACTAGATAGGTCTCACGGTTAGATCACGTTTGTTTCATGGTTTGGCTAACCATGTAGATTAGAATTTCAGGAAAGAACCACTTCGCATGTTCTATGCATGGATGCATTGCTTAATTGTTCAATGTGTCCCATCTACCCAAAAATCAATGCATGGTTTGAACATGTTTTTTCAAACCACATAGAGATACTATGCACCTGCTATTTTTTTGGGTAAATTTACAGTTTTACCTTAATGATATATTAATCCTCATTCCTCCTAATATAAGAACTAGAAATATTAGACCCATTTTCTCTAAATTTGTAGCTTTTTGAATATAAAAGTTAGGGGCTAAAATATATTCTTCTTCCAGGATTCGATCAATCTTTTGATAGCCATGTTGTATGCGCAACAGTGAGTTCTGAGTCATCCTGAGCTATTCTCTTTCTCTTTTTCTCTTGACCGACATATTAGGGTCTGAGAATTTTTATCCTTTTCATAGATCTACTCTGATACAAGACACATAGATAGCCAATACTAGAGGAGGCGAGTCATACAATACTAAGGTGTGTGATCTATAACTCATCTCTATAGTTCATTGATTTTGGATTTTTCGTGTGTGGCCCACCGATTTCATTTGGTGCCATTTATGTTATTTATATGCCATATTTATACTCAATATAACCATATAGATATGTTCTTTCTATATATGTGATTAATGTTTGGTTGTTAAGACCACATGTGCATCCCATCAATGTCGATGGTTATGTCATAATTGGGTTTTTAGTAATTGATGTGTTTGACCCACTATTCGGGTGTGACATTGCTTTATCCTTATAAGAGTAAGATTTTCATTATTAAATAGATTATTTATATTATTAATTTGATAATTTAAGGTAATATTTAGGATCACAACTTTACCTTCCTAAGGTAAGTATTTAAATTTGACAATAAAATGTGAATTGGAAAGTATACAAATGATATTACTTGACCAGATTAAATATAAATGAATAGTAGGTTACATATCTAAATCTCCCCTTGCCACATTAATGGACATAAGAATAATTATCCTAAGATATTTAAAATTCATTAGATGGATTAAATTAAAAGTTTCATTCTACTAGTCCTTGTCACACTAATTAATGAAAAGGATTGAACCAAATAACTTCATAAAAAGGTTGCATGCTACATGACCTTATCACACTAATGAAAGGCATGGATTGAAATAATGGTTTCGTAATACATGGCCTTATCACACTGATTAAAGGAAATGATTAAACCAAATGGAATATTATATTACATTATAATCAAATTGGAGTGTCCTGACTTGAGCTCATCCTATATTCTGATTGGGGAATTCCAAGAGAACTCGGGAAGCCCATTCTGATTCATGGATACGGTTTGGTTTGGTTTAGACCCACCTATATTCCCAGTCCTTGATAGTTCGTGGATTTCTAATATGATGTTATAGGATCCCTCCTATAGTACTAAAGGATGCCTTCGATACACTCCTTGGAACCCTTATATATCTTTACATGATTTCTTTGATGCACTCCTTGGAGCCATCATTGAAAAGTATGTTCCATGGTTAAATCCCATAGGGTCTTATCTCTGATTAGCACCATTTTACATTAGACGATCATTATGAACTTAGTATGAACCTCATTGAGAAATTACTTGTACTTTGATCCTTGGTTTACAATCTTACTCCATTCCATGCTATAATTATTATTGAGTTCGCGACCCTTGAGGTCTACATCTCCTTAGTTTTTACCTTGGGACTTCATTACTAAATATCATTGCAGGCTTCCTTTTTATGTCTTGGAACCTTGACTATTTTTAACATGTTCAATATTATAAACTAGTAACAGTCAAGTAATGAATTGTTAACATGGTCGGACGCCAACTAAGGGTTGAAGAATGTACTTGGGTATTTAGTTACATTGTACTACTTTACTATATAAATGATTTCTTGCACACTATTACATTTCTAGGACACATGACTGATGGTACAAAGCTCATTGGTGGTGGCCCACCAAGATTAATCTCACACCCTATCTGAGCATCGTTTGGTACCCAGGGAAGATTACATGGTTTCATGTGTTGAAAAAAAGGATATATATGTCTTCAAAAACTTGATTGATTTTTGTTTACTATGGAGCTTGATAACTGAGGATTGAGCTAGATCTCGAGATGCTTGGGATACTATTTTGATTTACATTATATATTTTTGTAAAATGTACTCCATTTTGTCTTGTATCAATGTTTTCAATTTTTCTAGCAGCATGATATAACAACATTTTTTGAATGCTTTTCCAGTTGTTTCAGAAACTATTAATGGTGTCTATATTTTTGTGTTGTGCCTTATGTTAACTTATCTTACTTCCAATAATTTCCTATTTTTCCTTCCATCCACTAAGCTACACTATGCTAATAAGGGAATAGTCTCCCCATGAACACTCCCTAGGCCCTTTCTACAAGTTTTAAGCATCCGACATTCGAGGAGATGCACTTGAGTCCATGTGGCCCACTGGGCTCGGGGCAGCCATTTGGTGGAATCCTGGTCCGGGTCATCACAAAGTGGTATCAAATGGTTTTAATGTATTTCTTTAAAATTTATATACAATGGATTAGAGATTAAAAATTATTGGGACTTGGTTTTAAGTCATGCTTGGGCGCCATGTACCCATGTTCAGGGTAAAAACCATGTAGCAAAAATTATAACCGTTGTTCCATTTTTCCCTATTACAATTGATATTATTCCATCATTGGGTGATGCACATGTTGTGTAGTGTAGTTGATTATTACTTAGTTTGAGTATTTTCTTACATCCTTGGCATGATGATATGAGGGTTAGTAGAATTGTTACATGAATCATAATAGGAACATAGAATTCACATTTCATCCATATTGTCATGCCATATAGGTTCATTTCACTACATTTCATTTCTTGATATTCTAGTGATTGATGAGTGATGTTGTGATATTTAGATTATTATTGTATTACTCTTAGCTGTGATTGAGTGATTGTGTGTCTCAATTAATGAGGTGTATGGTCCCTCATGGGTTGTGATGAGTAATTTACCGAGTCGATCCATTATGATATAAATAAAGGCTGTCGTTTCTAGTAGTAGGTGTATGGGAATCCATTCATCGGAAATTAAAATCCATTATAAATGGAATATTGAAATCTAATATGAAATGGTTAAACATCCTTACCCCACCTTTTAATTTTTATAAAAGGTAATGTATTGAACCTAGAAATTAAATGTAAAGTCAAATGAAACTTATGCTTGAGAACCTACCAATACTTGTCCATATAAGCGGGAGTTAGGGTATTATTCCTTGGGTGGTCAGTTTTCATAAATTTAGATTCTTATAGTTATGCTTTTTTTCTTCTTAATCTTGATATGAGGGGTGTGTTTGGAAATTATAGATCAATTCCACCACAACATCTTTATGTTGTACGCTAAGAGGGTGGTGACAACCATGCTCCAGATATGGTTGCCCCTGAGTTTCCAGAATTACCTCCCTGAGTTCCATTTGAGGAACTGCCTATTGTACCTTATTTGGGAACTAACACCCAACTTCATCATATTTTCCTATTTATGATGCAGTCCATGCATGGTTCTCCATGGATTTCACCTACGATGGATGATCTGACTCATGAGTTCCAACAACAACATCCTCCTACCTTTTCAGGGTATGGCGGTCCATAGGCTACTGAGTCTTGGATATAGGCCACACTATCTATCATTGAGCATATCTATAATCCCTTGTAGTGGAGAGTCAGTCTTTATATATACATGCTTAGGGATTGGGACAAGCGTTGTTGTGATTTGATTACCCAGGCTAGTTGTCATCAGGGCATGTTATGGGTTGATTTCCAAACTACCTTCTATGATGAGTTCTTTCCTCACACACTGAGAGATCATTGAGCCAGATAGTTCACATATCATGAGTACGGTTCTATGTTAGTTTTTGATTATTCAGTGTGTATCATAGAGTTCCATCAATTTTCCCCACTTCTATCCAATGATGAGCTTTTGTGTGCTAGAAATTTCGAGGATGGGAACTTGTATTTCATCTGTATGAAGGTCAATATCCTACACCTACATTTTTTTCAGAAATAATTAATTAGGATGTTTTCATTGTGCACAACCTAAGGGGATAAAATATTACTAATCATAGAGGACTTGGGATGAGATAGAGAAAAAGTTCTTCTTATGGAAAGAAATGTTCCCTCGATGTCTCTCGTCTGGGAAATGACAACCATAGTGTCTACAAAAATAGATTATTAGAGAGTAATCAGTGTTGATGATTAGGGAACAAGAAGCTTCAATGTGATAGAGATACAATGGAACGTCAGTCTTGCAGCCATATGGGGAACCCCCGTCACATATTTAAGACCTTTCAACTAGTTTTGAGTGGAAAAGGATTTACATCAACTCCACCTTCATGAGTGGGTTATTTTACGCCGTGTCAGGTGCGATGTTAGAATATCACCAGTAGGTCTATCCAAGGATGAATTCATGTGCGTGGTTTCTAGACCCCTAATTACTAGTAGTTCTAGTAGAGTAGTCAAAATCATGGTAGTATATCTATTGCATATGGTCATGGATCAAGCCAATTGCATTCACAATTGCAGAAAACTAAAGATCAAGCTCTGGGACCATCTACTGTACGGAATACTATTCTTGTGGAATATACTATAGTATCTACTTTATCTAACACATGTTCTTAGAACTATTTTTTCTATTTATCTGTCGTGGAATGTCTCGGACTAGATATATATTATTACTATGGTGTAATTACATTAGATACACCTTTAGGGGTACGAATAGAGGGCATACACCAATGTAGGTAATCTCTCCTTGTGGTGGGAAGTTACCCTTTCTTATAGAATATTTTTTTTCTCGAGATGATGGTCTTTGACGTCATACTAGGGATGGACTGGTCGGTTCATCTTCACACTTTTGTAGGATTATATCACTATAGGGAATAATTTAAACCACTAGAGGGAATCAATTATCTACACAAGTGTGATGGGCGTGTCTAGGATATTAGATCTAGTCTATAAAATAATGGGATTGGTGGAGTGACTGCACAGATTGAAAATCACCTCATCGTGGATTTGGGTATACGACAAGATGATTTCCATCCATTAGTGGATCTTTCAAGGGATGTATTTTGAGATCATTTTTCTAGCTTACCTCTTGAGTGGGAGGTAGAGATTAAAATTGATCTTATTCTTAGAGCATCTCCAATGTCCATTCGACCTTACAGGATGACACCTATAGAGCATCATGATCTCAAGATGTATTTGAAAGATTTAGAGGCTAAGGGTTTTATACTTCCCAATACATTCTCTTGGGGTTCCCTTTTGATTTTTTCCATGAAGGTAGATGAAAACTTATACCTATGTGTAAATTATAGGAGGTTGAACCAGCTTAAGATCAATAACCAATATCCTCTAACATGAATAGATGATCTCTTCAACCAGCTCTAAGAAGAAAATGTCTTCTCCAAGATCAAACTATGATCCGGTTATCATCAGGTGCAAGTCAGTTCATCAGACATACCTCGTGCAACGTTTCGTAGAATGTATGGTCAGTATGAGTACCTTGTTGTGTCATTCGGTATTACGAATAAACCTTCCATTTTCATGCATCAGAGGAATTGGGTTTTCAACCCCTATTGTTAATCCTTTTTCAGGGCCTTTGTGGACTACATCATGGTGTTTTCTCACACTCATAAAGACCATGCCAAACATCTTGAGATCATTCTTGGTACACTGATAGAGCATCAGCATTATGCCACACATGCTATGTTCCACTTATGTATTGGAAAAGTCTACTTCTTGGGTCATATTATCTTAGAATCATGCATATCTATTGACATAGAAATGGTTAGTGCTATAGTTTCATAGGAGAATCCCAAGAATGGGTTTGATACATATAGTTACTTAGGGATTGATGGATATTACATGGATTTTAGAAAATACTTCTCATGTCTTGATTCACCTATTACATGTCTTAAAAAGAAGGGTGTCAGGATCATATGGTTAGAAACATGTGAGGAGGACTTTAGGAGCTAAAATAGAGCCTTGTATCAGCACTTATTCTAAACTTTTAAGAGCCATACAAAGGTTATAACATCTTCTCTGATGCATTACGCATCAGCATATAAGAAGTGTTGATACAGGATGATAAATTAGTTTCATAAGGATCTTGGTAGTTGAGACCTCATGAGAGAAATTACCCAATGCATGACCTTGACATAGAAGTATCTTTCCATGTCTTACGTTTCTGGAGACATTATATGTTGTGTATGAACTTTGTGGTGTACACAGACTAAAAGATCCTCAAATTTATCTTTTCTCATTGTGACATTAACCTCAGATAGTGGAGATGGGTCAGATATATACGATAGTTTGATTTTGAGCTTGAATATATGGCTGGGAATGGAAATGTGGTGGTAGATTCACTAAGCCATAAACTTAAGAAAAGGTTATATAGGAAGCTAGTGATGGATGGATGTTAATGGCCCTCATTTCCATGCTGCATATAGTGTTTCATGATAGCCATGAGCCGTCATACCACTCATACTTGACATTTAACTATTACCACCTTCATAAGGTGGAAAGTATACAGTTTTTAGATCCTAAAGTCTTGGTATTCCATGAGAGTATATTAATAGATAAACCTCTTCTGAATTTTTATGTGGACAGAGATGACACCATGCATCTATGTTGATGTATGTAGGTTCCTACAGATATGACAGAGTAGTTGATTCATGAGTCCCAAGATTCTCAGTGGGAATACCGTCCAGGCCTATCAAAGATGTATCGAGAGATGCAATGCTAGTATTGGTGTCCTGGAATGAAACATCATATAGAAGGATTTATCACTAGGTATTCTACATATTAGTAGCTGAAGGCAGATCACCATAGGCCTGTAGGCTTGATACATCTGCTTCATGTCCTAGAATAAATATTAATTTGTTTCCATGGATTTTATAGTCGGCTTACCTATGTTGTAGAGGGGTGGCAATGCTATTTGGGTAGTCGTTGATCGAAAAAAGAACTCATCCCACCTAATTTGTATTTTGTATACTTTCTCAGTTGATGAGCGGAGAAGAATTTCTGACAGTGAGATCAAAAGACTCTATGGGGTCCCTTGTACTATCATCTCTGATAGGGATTACCGATACACATCACAGTTCTGGAAGGGACTTCATAAGGCTATAGTAACACATGTTCATCTAAGAACAACTTTTAACCCTCAGATCGATGGAAAATTAGAATGGAAAATACAAGTTCTAGATGATATGATCTGAGCATGTGTCCTTGATTTTAGTGGTTCATGGGATAATTATATCCCTCTCATTGAGTTCTCCTATAACAACAACTTTCAGAAGACAACTCAGATGGATCTGTTCGAGGCCTTATATTATAGACCATTCCATTCACCCCATGTGCTAGATAAATGAAGGTGAGTAAGCCATACTAAGTCTTCATCTTGATTAGGATACTTCAGAGCATGTTCAGATGATCAGAAATCGTATGACTACATTTCTGTCAAGACATAAATTCTATGTCGATCACCAATTATGACCCCTTGAGTTCGAGGTCAGGGGTCATGTTTTTCTTTTGGTATCACCCAGGAGAGTTTATAGGTAGTTACGAATGTAGGGAAAGTTTTCTCCTTGTTTTATAGGTTTGTTTGAAATTCTAGAGAGAGTCAAGTCGGTAGCCTATCAGTTGCTACTACCTCAGAGCTACCTTTCCATGAACGACGTCATTCATGTTTCATAGTTTTCCCAATATCATTGTGAAGAGTCTCAATCTTTTGATCCCAAAGAATTTGAGTTACATTTTGATGTTGTCTTTGAGGAGTATCTAGTACGAATCATTGACCGGATCATAAAGGTTTTTGAGGCATGTATGCCCCTCTAGTGCGGGTGCTATGGTGTCATGACTGAGTATAGGACAAGACTTTGGATAGTGAAGCTGATGTAAAATCCCAATGACAAGAGTTGTTCTTAAAAAATGTTTCTCTACCTTTGGAAGGTGAACTCTAGGACAAGTTCTTTTAATGGGGGATGATTGAAATAACCCAGTTTTTCACTCAGTTGTCAATCCTTCACATTTCAATATAAATGTTTACTTTGGAAATAATATGGGTTCCTAATGGGTAATTAAAGGATGTAAGGATGTCTGATTAATGATCGTATCCTAGAACCCCTCTTTCTGGGAAAACTGGACAGGTCA
This sequence comes from Viscum album, assembly GCA_963277665.1. NCBI lineage: Eukaryota > Viridiplantae > Streptophyta > Magnoliopsida > Santalales > Viscaceae > Viscum > Viscum album. Next base: position 112,614,306 of record OY728119.1, on the reverse strand, counting down.
CACGGTTTGTGCATGATTTGGCAAACCTTGCAGGTTCAAATTTCTCAAATGAACCACTTCATATGGTTTGTGCAAGGATGAGAAACCTAACCATTCAATGTGAACCTTCTAACTAGAAATACTTGTATAGTTTTTCATGGTTTCTAAACACATGCAGACAAACTGTAAACAATAAATTTTCTATGTAAATTTATAGTTTTTCCTTTAAAAATTTATTAATCCACCTTTTTGTCTTAATACGAGAACCAACAAGATCTACCCATTATCCTATAATTTTGGAGATTTTTAAAGATAAAAGTTAGGGATTCAAAGATATCTTTCATCCAAGATATGATCGATCTTTCGTTCATCATGTTGGATGTGCAACGGTAAGTACTCGAGTCCTCTTCCGCCATTCTCTTTCACTTTTTCTCTCGACTGAGTTATGAGGGTATGAGAATTTTTACCCTTTTATTAGATATACTCATAATCGAGCCAAATAAAGGGACAATACCAGAGGAGGAGAGTCATACAAGCTTAATGTGTGTGGTATATAACACATCCCTTATGTTCGTTGATTTTGGATTTGTCATGCGGGCCCACAGATTTCATCGGGTGCTGTTTATGGAATTTATATGTTAGGTTTATAATCCTTATAACTTTATGGATATTCTCTTTCCATATATTTGATTAATTGTTGGTGGTTATGATCACAACTCAATCCCTTGTTTGTTGAAGGTTATCCCATAATTGGTTTTTTAGTATTTGACATGTTTGAGCCACCGTTTGTGTGTGAATTTTCTTGACCCTTCTAAGGGTAATCTTTTCATTATTAAATGGCTTGATTTATATTATGAATTTCATAATGGAATGTACCATGTATTCTCACCACTTGAACTTCCAAAGGTAAGTGTTTCAATTTGACAATGAAATGTGAATTGGAAATTATACTAAATATATGTCATAACTAGATTAAATGTAAATGAATAGTAGGTTGCATAACTATAGAACCCCTTACCACATTAATGGAAGGTATAAGAATCAACCTTAGATATGGAATACACTTTAAAAGTATTTAATGAATGGTTTCATGCTACTTAGTCTTGTCCAACTAATGAAAGGAATGGTTTGAACTAAATAACTTAACAAAAAGGTTACATGTTACTTGAACTTAACACGTTAATGGAAGGCAAGGCTTGAACCAAATGTTGAAAACTACTTGACCTTATCAAACTAATGAAAGGAAATTTTTGAACCAATTGGAATATTACATAATTTCATAATCAAATAAGAATGTCCTAAATGGATCTCACCTTCGATTCTGAATGGGGAATTCCATGAGCACTCAAGAACCCCATTCTGATTCAAGAATATGGTTTTCTTAGGATGATACCCACCTATATTCCCAATGCTTTTCAATTCATGGATACCTAGTATGATACCATAGGATCCCTCATGTCAGGTTATAGTATTCCTTTAATACACTCCTTGGATCCCTTCTATATCATTACAGGACGCCTTGGATACATTCTTTGGATACAGCATTGAGAAGTAGGTGATATGGTAAAATCCACTAGGGCCATGTCTCTACGTAACCTAATTTTACCTTATACGATCACCTTGGACTCTGCATGAAACTAATTTTTGAATTCCTTGGACTATTCTCCTTGTAGTACACTCTTACCCCATGGCAGTCTATAATTATTACTAATTTTGAGACCCTTGAGGTCTACGTCACCTTGGTTGTTACATTAGGACTTCATTAATAAAATATCATTACAGGTTTCCTTGTTAGATCTTGGAACCGTTACTATTATGATCATGTGGAATATTATAAACATGTAACAATCAAATAATGAATTGGTTAAATGATCAGATGTCAGTCTATGGCTAAAGAATTTAATTGGGTATTTAGTTACACTATACTGCTTTGCCTTATACTTGCATTCTTGAACACTGTTACATTTACATTACACAATATGGATGTTATAGAAACCATTTGTGGTGTCCCATTGATATTTATCTCACACACTCTTTGGGTTTTGTTTGGTACCCTGGGCAGATTACATGGTTGTAGGTGTTGAAAAACTGACGTATACGACTTCAAACACTTGATTTTTTTCTATTCAGTATGGAGCATGATATAATAAGACCAAGTTGGATCTCAATATTCATGGGATACTCTTATGATTACATTTATATTTTTTTGGAACATGTTTTTTCTACTAGATTATATCCTTGTTTTCCAATTTTCAAGAAGAATGACATGTCATAAGTTATTGAATTCAATTCCAATTATTTCAGTTATTGTTACAATTGTCTCTATTTTTTCTATATGCCTTCTGATTACTTATATTGCTTTCTATATTTTCCTATTTTTAAATCCATATGTTTTCCTACACTTTGGTAAGGAGGTAATAGTCTCCACAAAGGCACATCATAGGCCCTTACTGCAAGTTTTATGCCTCTGTTATTCTGGGAGATGCGCTTGAGGCCATGTGGCCCCTAGTCTCAGGACACCCGTTGAGTGGGATCTTGGTCTAAGAAGTCATAGTAATTCCAAGTGTCCTATGACATTATATATAAGAAAGGGAGGATAGAGGATGACTCTTGATGATCATCAGATAATCCTATTTGTGGGAAGAGAATCTAGAAACCCAAATTCCACATTTTTGGGATGAAACGTCTTGGAATCTATCTCATGAGTATATGTTAGTGTATCAAGTGTGTATGGGAAGGAAATCAAGATAATTTGTGTAAAAATTAGGTGATGAATCTAACAAATGAAATGGAAAAAAATAATTTTCTAATCATTCCATATCCCATAGTCAAATTTTTAATCCATAAAGAACCCGAAAATTATGTAAAACATTTCTCAAAGCCATGGATAGTCAAAGAAAACTGATGATAATAACCTCCAAGGAAAATACAGAAAGGATAAGTATATTCCCCCAATACTAGTATGATTGATCAAGATAATGAAGTAGTGATAGGTAAAATGGTTATTCATTCATTATTAGTGAACACATTATTCGACACCGAATCTACATATTTTTCATATCATGAATGTTTAGATTTACTATTTATACACTACCAAAAAAACATTGAGGTTAATTTACTAGTAAAATGGAAAAAAGGGAAATCAATTCATCTCAAGAATATAAAACCTCCAAATTAAATAGTTAAATTCCAAATGCCCCATAAAACCATGTTGTACTTATTTTTGATGAATTAAATGATATAATGGGCATGAATTATTTTTCCTTATATAGATCCTATATCAACATATGGGAAAAGGAAATCACTAACATGTATTAAATAATCCTCTAACTCTATACAATTGTAAGGAGGTGTGTGAATATCTTTTATAATTTTCTAATCAAGTATGGATATTTTTAACTTATGAGAATGTATATCTATCGAAAAAGGATAGGGAAAAAGATAATATCACCCATGAAGACATCCCTATTGTGATGGAATATATAGATGTGTTGTATGCATATTTTCTCATTATTTTTTCTAAATTTTGTATTGATTTTTTGGTTTTACTTCTACTAGACGATCTCCCAATAACCTTGACTCTATATAGAATGGAAACCATTAAACACGAAGAATTAATGAAGCTGTAAAAAGTGAAACTTGATCAATGTTTCATATATCTGAGCGCTTCATTATAGCGGGATCACTTCTATTTTTCAAGAAGGATTATGAGTCAATAATTCTATACATTTATGATCATTAACTCAAAATAAATATATATAATAAAAATGAATCCCCTACCATGAATTTCTAAATCTTACCTTCAATAATATGGATCCCAATATTTCTAGTTATCCCAATTTTTTTGATTTGTATTTTTCAATGATTTTCAATAATTTGAAATGAAAGATGATTATATTGATGTATATATATTAAATAATTATAAGGTAACATAATTTAGATTGTAATATATAGTTAGTTAAATAATCCAAGAATTTTAATGAATATTATGATACATGGATGTTGAATTGAGATGATAAAAAAATAAAATTCATGGATAATGATTCATCTGATCTTGTTAAAGAAGAGATGATGTTACCATGTATGTGTCTCCTTGTTTTTATATGTATTAATATATAAGATAAAATATCTTTGATTATAGGATTTAATGTAGGTTTAATTTATTTCAATGGAAGTAGGTGATATATAGACGTAAAATTTCATTTCAAGGCTAGATGTTCTATATAATTTAATGATTATTATTGAAGGAATATTACTCTATGATTACGGGTTATTTTTAAGATGATTTATTAATGAGTATTTTAGTATTTTTGTTAGGTATTTATAGAGAAATTCATATGATTATTTAGATGAATCATGTTGTCTATATATCATGGAATGAGTTAATGATAAATAAAAATAATATATCCTTACACCATAAATTGTTTTACTAAATTCTAGGGGATAATTAGAAAATTTATTCAACACTGTAAAAAAAACTAAAATAAAAAAGAGATTAGGTGAAAGTTTTGTATATGTCGTAATGAATATCCCTAATGTAGCCAGCTAACATCATGTTGAAATACACTATAGTAGGGGTATCCATGTCATGGAGATCCTGAAATTAGTAATATGGTGATAAATGGTATGTATGTTCTCAAAATATATTATGATATTCCATGAAAAAGATAAAATTATATATTTTTTACTCTACATTTTAAGAAAAATCCACACCATAGAAGAGGTACAACCAATTTTATATGGATTTGGAAATTTTTATACCTCCACACCACATTACATTTTTTATTTTGTAATAATAAGAAAATATAGAAAACTATTCCAAAGTTCAAGGATTATGTCAAATAGAAGGATGGATTAGTTTTTTATTTTTTGATAAATTTGATAACCTCCACAGAAATTTTTTCCCATGCAACAAAATGTTAACGAAGTTAAAAAGTAACATGTTTTAAATATTGTACTATTCTGTAATTGATATGAGAACACCATAATTTCCAAATATGGGACTATTAGAAAAATATGGATGGCTTGGATTTATCTGAACAATTTGGTATTTATTCTATCTAAAAATAATTTGTTTTTAATATTTTGGTCAATATATATAGGAAAAAATATATGAACGTTGTTTTTGAAAAAAAATGTAGTTAGGGATAAGTTATTGAAATTCAAATTCAGACTAGTTCAATTATAATAAATTTTTAATAAAATATTTACATACATTGGAGTGGATAATATTATGAATAGAATATAGTGGAAAATAGTTCAATGTAAAACTATTTTATTGAGTTTTTGTGTTCCTTGTAGATGAGAAAAAAATAACAACAGTAATCTTTTTTTGTAATGAGGTTAGAATAATTAAAATTAAAAGGTGGAAGAGGGGTTATGATAATTGATATTTTAGAGAAGATTAAAAATGTTAATTATTTAAATAAGATCATAAAAGGTGGGAAAATTACATTCTATTATGTAAAAGGGAAGAATAGTGATTTAATGATCATGAAATAAAATAATTCCTAGAATAATGTTGTGATTGTGAAAGAAGGATATGAAAATTAATCACCTATAAAATAAATATAAGTTATTCATTGGATTCATATTAAATAGTTTTTAACTAAATGTTTATTATTTTAAGGTGTGGTAATTACCTATTTATAATATATACAAAAACACAGTTAAGTGATGTGAATAAAACGTATCAAGGTTGTAACTTAATAGATAAAGCTAAAAACGTAATGGGGGGTTGATCATTGTGGAATCCAATTCTAATCATGGATGAGCTATCTCACATTGAGTGGTGAACCATAAATATTTTGATGCCTCGGTTTGCATGTGTTCAGTTGTGTTGTAGGAAATAAATAATGAGAGGGAGAATAGGAGTAAAACATTCACCCATACTAGTGATAGAGATAAATTTAAATGTAATAAGTGTAAATATGTTTTAATTGGATCACGACATACTGATAATGATTAATCACACATATATCAATTTCATTCATATCACAATCATTCATATAAATTTGTATAAATTTGATTGGTTGACTTCATTTTTATTATTATTAGGAAATTTGTTTCTTTATTGTTTTGAATAATATCTCCTAGAATTACAATAAAGTGTTTTTTGGGAGAAGTTTTTTCAAATTCAAATTGTAACACAGATTTCTCTAACATATTGATGAATAGAAAAAATAATTATTAGAAGAATATAAGAATGATGTCCCTATTATCAAAAAAGGAATAAGTTTCAACTACTCCATGATATTGGGAGAATATGACATATCCCTCATTATTATAGAATAAGGGATCATACATAGTCCTTCTACATCAACTATATCAAGTAATTGAACTGATAAAAATGTATTAGATGATTCATCTTAAAACATTAAATTATAAGAATATTTAAGTGTGTGTGATCTTATGTCAATAGATTTTTCTTCTTAATGAATTAAAGGATATTATTCATAGCTTACTCAATGATTTAGTCTCTATAATAATTGGGATTTATACGATTCAGTAGAAAAAAAAATCCTTTGTGAAGGTGAGGTATAAAACATAGAGAAGTATTTAAGAGAAAGATAACTTACTTAAAACAAGATCTCAAAATAATTACTATTAGTGGATATTTTTATGATGATACATTTATATGTAGAAAGTTTTTAGATGAGTGGCTCAACACAATCATGGAGAATGATGAGTCCACTAAGGAGTTTAACGTGAAGATCAATGTATCATAATAAAATTTTAAAAACATAAAAGATAAAAATAATTCAAATTTAGATATTAAATCTCTGAGAATTATAGACATGAATCTATAATTCAAGATATGTTTTCTTATGCTCAAATAGTCTATAGGGAAGTTTATAATGTACTATGATGATAAAATGAAATTTATTGAACATCAAAATAAAAGTTCCAATAATATGTGTCTAGAATGGGAAATATAATTGGAAGATTTAGAAATAACAAAAACTGATTCTTTAAAATCATAGATATGTAGAGCTTCAATATCAAAAAAAATATTAAGATTATTTTAATTCTAAAATTAATTTTTTATGTGGAAATAATATGATAATTTCATTGATGATATTTCTAAATAAGTCCCAAAATATTTGTTAATAAACATATCTCTATGTAATTATTTTTGTAAATCAATTTACATTAAAATTATAGAATTAAATATAAAAGTTGAATAATAATGATGAGGATTATGTAGAATATATTACAACCAAGTATATGGAAGTTATGAAAACATATATAAGTTATAGTACCCCATGTGAAGTTAAACTAGTGATGAAGAACTCCAAAAAATTCCATGCTAACTTTTTTGAACAAATAATGAAAACAAAATGTACTAAAATAGATAAAACATGTATTTTTTAGAAATTATGTTTGTTTATTGGATTTAGGAATTTTAAAAGTCATTTTGTGTGTAATAAAATAGTTTAAAATGTATAAAGGGGGTCCAATTCTTGGGGGAAACTATTGAATATTCAACATCCAATGATGATATAGAATGTGTCCTAATTAAATAGATTTAATGTAAGTGAAAACCCCATGACTTTTTTAGCTGTATTGGTCATAAATGTGCATAATAATTATGAAAATATGTATCTAATTGAAATAATTGTATAAGCCTATAGAGGTTGGTTAGTAAAGAAGTATCTTTGGGAAGAAAATTGATAAATATGGAAAACTATATTACACCCAAGATGTTTTAGAATATAGGATATTTCACCTTGGACAACAAGATAATAAAAAATAAAATTCCCATCATGTCCAATAATTTTAAGATGAGTTCCTCATAAAGAGTTCATTGCGTCATTTAAAACACTCCTGAAAAAATCCATGTGGAAACTCTAAGAACATTTCTAATTTAATCTTTGATATTTTGTTATAAGTCTAGGATATTTTGAGAATAAAAGTAAGATAGAATGATCATAATAAAATTCATGTATTATAAGAAATAAAAATGTTCTACACTAAAAATATATATTTCATAAGGGTTTGATAACAAAAGAAAAATAACATGTTAGTGGAGTTTTTTGAGGGAGATTTATGGTGATTGAACATTAATCTAAAACATATTTAACTATATTTATAGCACAAGAACTGTCAATCATGATAATGAATTCTAAAATGAGGGTAATGTATGGTATCTCACACAAGGAAGATGATTATGTGAAAATATCAATGCTCCCCAAGGCCAAATATAATCTAAGAAGAATATATGGAAGGTTGGTGAATAGAGAAACATATTTGAGAAAATCCTAAAAATTATGTTGTTAACATTGATGAATGGGAAAAGATTCCTTATTTAGAAAGAATATGATTTTTGTATTTATAATTATAGTTTAGGTAATTGAATTATATGGATGTTCATGGGGGATAACCTGAGATGAAGTGGATTTTTTCAATTCTAGAAAGCAATGACTAATGACATTAAATATTAGTATGATTTATCAATTGATTTTTAAATTAATATATATATTATAATAATCAATTATGTTGTTGATTAACATGTTTTCAAAAAATAAAAATTGGAATATAAAGATCCCACTCTAGTTTGTTCTCATTTGATGGTATTCTTAAGATAAAATTTTAAAGTGATCATCATTGGTGAAGATGTGGATGTTGTCAAATATAAACAGCCTCCTGAAGAATTACATTATGATATATTCCCATTATATATATGATATAGATTCATATTTATGAATATCATTTGGTTTGTCACCTTGAGTAGGTGACATGTGAATAATGTTGAAGAACCTATCATAATTATCATTTCATTAAAATATAAATATTCTGGAAGGTGATTTCTAAAAAATTTCATTTAATAGGAATTTACATTTACCTCAGAACAATAGAATCTAAAATTTGAACAAAATATTAAGGTCAATTATTTTTTTGAATGAAATAAATGTTTATTATTTAAGTGGTTTCATGGATGTTGTATCCTTCCTTTTGAAGTTGAATATTTTTGACTACTGTGTTGAAATTGATCAAATAATATTCCGGTTGATGAGATTCTTGAAGAATTAGTATCCCAATTAGTATTTATCACTGGTTATGTCTAAATTAATATTTCAGAATCCTTAAAAACATGTTTTTGAGTTTTTTTTGTTCATTTGGAATCACTTCAATTTCCCAGGGACAACATAGCTTTTTAAATAAAGAGCTATTGTATTCTACATTGAGAATATCATGGTAGACTTATAGTATAATTATTGATAAAACATTGATATATATTATTTGATACCCATTCCCATGTACTATTTATTTCCTTTAAATAAGGAAGATAAAAATGAAAATGAAAATATTGATGATAGAAGGGTAGAAAATGAGAAAATGGTATCAAAATTAACTGAATGTTGAATAGTTTAGGGGAGAGAATAAGTTCCCAATCATGATTGTTAAGTGAGTTATAGATATTGATATTACCAAAATGTTTTAAATTAGTATATTGAATAAATACAAAATGGGTATTTTTTAGGGCACCTTTGGTGAGTTTTATTTTTTCAATGGTTGTTAATGATTTTTAATGAAAAGGTATTTCATTTATATCAATATGTTAAAGAATTATAATGAAGAATTAGAAATAAATATGATGTACCATGTAATATATTATCAGTAAAATAAATCAATACTATTGATGAAGAATTAGTTTATAGAACATTGAATAGATATGATAGTTAAATAATATTCATGAATAATGAATCATCTGAGATTATTAAAGAAGGGATGATGGTCTATAGTAAGTGTGTCGTTATTTATATACGTATAAATACTAAATGAAATATCAGGGATGATTGGTTTGAAAGTTAATTGATTTTATTTACTTGGAATTAATTGGTGTTTTTATGTAAAATTATATTTGAATATTATAAGTTCCATAGTGCTTAAATATTATTCAAGATGTTCAATAACTATATAATAAAGGATTTCTTTGGGGAAGGTTCTTCCATGAAAATTGGATTATTTTTTAAGTATATTTGGATATAAATTAAGATAGTGCATAATATAATACATATTTTTTAGTTCTAATATAGGAGTTCCTGATGTAAACAATTAAAGGATAGATCCTCTTTCTATAGATCTTGTTACTAAACCATAAAATAGTTTCAATGATTTTTCTCTATTCATTAAACTAAAAAATAAGTCACCAAGGTGATATGGTTGATGTTTTTTATACACTATAGTTGATGTCCACACCAAATCCATGTGACATCATGTTGGACTACACTATAGTATAGTTGTACATTCCCTAGAGATGCTGAAATTTGTTGTATGATGATTCATGGAATACAAGATCTCACAACTAAATGATAGTGACATTTAAAAAAAATCTTGTTATAGTACCCCAAATCATCGCAAAAGACTATGTTGTGTAAGAGGCATGGTTTCCTTTCCATCGCTCTAGATATTTTGGGACCTCTATATCAACACTCATTTTACCGTTCATAATAAAAATTAAATATGTTAGACTACAATAAAGTGAAAGGATAAATACACATTAGAGGATGAAGTGGTTTTTGATGGTTATGTAAATTTAAGGACCTCATTGTCGTAGAATATTTTCCACACCATTGAAGGTTTTAGTAGTTTAAAATAATTGGTATAAACTATTGTGTTATGACTTGATGGTGATGAACACATCTTAATTTCATTATCAGTGAAGAATCAAATAATTTCATTAATTTGACATAATCTGAGTCATTTGGTTGTTATTCAGACAAAAATTAAGTACAAAATTTAATTATATGGTCATTTTCTCTTGAAAAAATGGTCCAAATGATGAATTATAAGAACACATTGAATAAATTTGGTGTTCTAAATTATAATTTTAATGTTATGTTCAAACTAGTATAATTGGAGGAATTTTGTGCATGATATATTGACATAGAATATAGTATAAGAGATTATGAATAAAATATGTGAAATTGAATTTGGAATTATAAATTTTGATAGAATGTTTAGGTTCCTTACTGAAGAGAAGAATATGAAAATGAAAATTCTTATTATGAAAAAAATATAGAATATTGAAGAGAATTGGATGAATAAGTGTTTTGAGAAAGTTATTGAGTAGTGAAGAATAAGAAGATAATAATTTCAATCATTTCTAGAATGTTAGTTACATTTACATGTTGTTGTAAAATAGGAAGGTCTTGTGTTCTACTATTCATGTAATAGAACAAGCATTTTCATGTTGTTTTGAAATTGAATGAAGAAGAATATAGAGGCCTCACATCAAAAATAAGATCCAATTATTCATTGGTATCATAATATTGTTTTTACTAAAACTTTAACATTATAAGGTGTAAGTTTTACCATTTTATATGGTGTACTAAATCATTATGAGGATATGTGAAAATTTTGTCTTAAGGTTATAACCTTCTCACTGTTTCTCATGGGATGAGTGTAGTGGATTTTGTAATCATGGAGGAATCTAGTTCACACCAAGGACTATCCATATCACCTTGAGTGGTGAACCTTGATAATTATTTTCATCCTTGTGTGTGTGTGTGTGTAAGAATGTACTGATAGAAATTATATAGGAAAGATAGAAGAATAGTAATCATTTCACATCAACTGTTAACAAATGTAAATTGATCTGATATAGGATTCAAGTACATTAAATTGGAATATGAGAAAACCTTATTGATGCACCCCAACCCATAGTGTGGTTATATAGAAATTGGTCCCATAAACATCTATTTATTCCACCATCAATCAGGGTTTCATTAAATAATGGGGTAAAATGATACTATATTTAATAAAGACGTTCATAAATGGTATAGAAACTATGAACTCATACTAATTCCCTTCCAAATAAATAATGATAAATCAATATTCATGGAATTTATTAACATAGTCATTAGAGATTATATTGGAAAATAGGTGGTAGTGTTTATTAATTATATTCTCATATGCCCCAAAATAATAGTGGAACATAATCAGTATTTGAGTACCATACTAAAGAGATTTTAAAAGGTGAAATTTTATTCCACATTCAAAAAGTGTAAATATTTTATAGGAGAAGTATCCCTATTATATCATATATTATTATGTGTTGGTACATTTATTGATTTTTCATAAAATAAAGGTGCTTGAGTTTTTTATCAAAAAATATTTAGTGTATATATATATCATGATTAGACAGGTATTATCAAAATTTTATGAGAAAAAATTCATGATTTACAAACCCACTATCAAATCCAATTGGGTTAGATGTAATTATTTTTTGGACAAATGAATGTGAAGGGATATTCAATGTTTTTAAGAATATTTTAATAATATAAAATATTCCTACACAACCTACCCATGGGGAAGTATTTTTTATCTATTGTATTTCATCAAAATATTTATTAGTATTTTTCCTCATGAGAAATGATAAAGTGATAACATATGCCTTTTGATAGTTTATGATCTGTGATTTGAACTATCCCATTCCAGATATAGTGTTTGTTGTAGCAATATTTATACTAATGAATTAGAATATTTATTTCGAAATAGAAATGTTTGATATATATAAACATCATAATATCCTTAAGAATATATTCAACAGTATTTTTGTCAATATATGACAATGAAGGTGGTTGGATATGATAAAATATTTCAATTTCTCAGTCTATTATCATTCTATGAATGAAAATTAAGTGGCTGACTCTCTACATATAAATTATCATTTATCTTTATCCATAATAATGATTTAGAATGATATTTTCTTTATATAAATGAAAATGATGTGAATGGTAATCGTAAATGACTGAACACCATCTTACCTATCATAAATTATTAATCAACCATTATAATGAACCAAACTCTTTAAAATATAATTATTTCCCCAATAAATATATATTATAACACATTATATAAGAATTATACACATAGAAAACCTAGAAATAAAAAAACATTAATTAAAAATGAAAATCATTACATTAATCTACGACTAAACCCATCAGATTATAATTATTACAAGGGGATAAAAAATAAAAAATAGAAAAAATACAATTGGAAAATATTGATCACACCAATTTGCTAGAGTCATCCCTACCACAAACAATACTATTAAAAACATAAAATAGTAAACTAATAAATATCATAGAAAATTATTATGTATAACCTTGGGTGGAATTGTAGGGAATATTGAGATAACTAATGATGTGTTATATAAAGGAGGAAAAGTGATGGTTAGAATAGCAATGTGAACATTAGAATAGTAACATGAACATTAGGATTAGAAACCTTACCATTAAGAATAGTAACATGATTATTTTAATTTTAATTTTGCATAGTAATAATAAACCCTTATATAAATAATTTTTGTAATTATAAATTCTTGTTAATAAAAATATTATAATTCCAAAAATAATTTCATTATTAAAAAACATAAAATATATGTATATACACACATTTTTAATAATCTATATTTTAAAGTACATTTTTAAAATCATATATTTATATAAAAATTAAGAATTCATTTAAAAGAAATTTATATAGAAAAAATGAGTATAGTTTTTGAAATTATCATGTCAAAATTGAATATGGGTGTTTTTTGTAATTTCCTAAAATACTTCAATTTTATGATGAATAATACGATTATCATTTTCACATAATTAGTGTATATTAAATTAAATCATTAATGATGTAATAATTACATAATAATTTAATTATTTTGATATTATGAAAAAATTTATTTAATTTCATAAATGATTCATTATAATACAACAAAATTAATCTCAAAACCCAAAAATAAATTTCCAAAACCAAAATTTAAAAATCATTTTTTCAAATAACAATTATTTCTTTTTTCAACTCTGTATCTTGATAAAAAACATGAACTTGAATTATAAAAGGATGTAATGTATTAAAACCATTATATTATATTTATAGAGTATTTATATTATCAAAAAAATGACTATTACAAGTTTACATTTGATATAATGTTTTATTAAATATCATTTTATAAAAATGACTATCTCCTCAAGTATAAATAATTCATCTCCTACACATTGAGGAGCAATCGTCTCACACTTTATAAATCCAATGTTCCACCTTAATCCTACATACAGAGTCCCGTATATGATTGATGGATGTTCTATAATAAAATAAATCCAAATATCTGTGGAGTTTTATTGTCATATAGGTTAATATATACTGATGAAATAGATACGGAAAATCAAACAAATAAAGAGGAATTTAAGGTAATGAGGTTTTTTGACCCAAATCCCTTTATTTGGATTGTACATATTTAACATTATTTTTTGTATAAATGTTCCTCTAATGATCCTAATATATAGTTTCACAATTACACACTTTTTTTTGTGTGTATACATGTTTATACAATGATTTTGAAGCCAAAAAAAATGAAAAAAAAATTTATTTCCAAAACACATTTTTCACCCCTCTTGAGTTGTTTATTAATATCTCAAGAGTGATGATGTTTATAAGAAAATATGTTTTACCATTTCCATTTTTTAACCCCAAGTTTATTTATTAAATAATTTTTTATGAAAAAATTATGAAACTTTATCCTTTACATGGGTCATTTTATGATAATAATTATTATATGTTCTATTTGATATGTATTATTATGTAAATATTTGGATGGGATTGGTGGGCCTAGAATTATATATCCCTATAATAAAATGGCTAATGTGATGGATCTTGTGAGATAATTTATATTATGTATCGACATGATTCAATAATTTTTCATAATGATGATTTTATGATTATGAACATATGTTATATGTAAGATGATTCTAGATTTGTTCAAAACTATGTGTGGAATTTGACCATTATGATATGATGTTTCATTTTTTTGAATTTCTACATTCCATTAAATTATCAAATGTATTCATAATTATTTTGATGATTATTTTATGATTATGATATGATGATGATGATGATTACACCAACCCATTTTATATTTATTATTTTTCCTTATTCATCCTCATATAGAGATTTTAGCACCCTGTTCATTTTTGTATATCCTATAGTTACTACATGTACTATGGATAATGTGATCTTTTAGAGGAATGAATAAGAATGATTTAAATAAATTTTATGCCTTATTTTTTATATTTGATGTATATTCTAAATATTTTTATCCTTTAATGTATAACTATAATTTTATATATATATAAAATAATGTAATAGTCATTTAAAAGAAAATATGTTCACTTTAGTGGGTAACTAATGAATATTTTTGTTAATTTTGGAATTATGATTTGAAAACAATAATGGAAACCCATTGGATTGGTATAAGTATATATAAACATCCAAGAAGCCTTATTTTATAAAAACTATAAACATAAGTATCCCATAATATATGACTTTGTATTTAAATACACTAAATAATAAACTTTTTATTCATGATTTTTCATTTATGTTTTGTTCAAAAAATTTATATTCTAGAAAATGTGTAGACTAGGTGAAACCATGCCCACAACCCATGTGAGGGGAAATAAAATGGTTTTTTGAATGAAATCCCAAATTCTATGAGTTTTGTACATCAAAACATTATAAAAATGAATACCTATATATCTCAAGCTCAGAATAGTTACATTAACCACAAGGAACATCCTTCATCTACCAAAAAAGAGCATCTATCCATAGAGTCTTTTATATAGGAAATACAACCAATTTTTAGTGGATCTTATAATCCCATTGTTATGTAATAGTGGGTTAACTCAACGGAGAAGACATTTTCTATAATTTAATGTTATAATTAATATAATTTGGCTCTGTCCCTCTATATTTTTTATGGAGAACATGACCAATGGTGATAATTGATAAACATCACAAATCTTAATGATGAAATTAAATAGATATAGTGTGAATAATTTGAGAAAATATTTAATAACAAGTATTTACCTTGAAATATTCAAACAATGATATAGAGAGAATTGATAGAGTTGAAGGAAAAAAGTTATTCTATCATGTGTTTTGTGGAAAACTTCATAATGCGCAAACGTTATGGCTCTGATTTTGTTATCAAAAATGAAAAAAAATGATAGATTCATTTGTGTTTTAAAATAACAGTTTCAAAATGATATAGTTATTGATGATTTTTGGAGTCATGAGAAACTAGTTCAATGTTTTGTCAAATTAGATACAATGTTTGAGGAATAGTCATATGGTTATGTAGATAAGAAGATCAGAATGGAGGTTCAAGATGGTTGGTGAAATAAAAAACGTGGAGCAATGATCAAACCACCCAATTTTTAAAAATGAGGAAAGATACAACATGAGAATTTCATTAAAGGAATGGGGAAAATATTATAATTAGAGAAATAATTCCACTAAGATAATGAATTTCGATGAGACATAAAGAATCTGACCAACATTATAGAGGAAACTAAGGAACCACCCAATGCACCACACATTTTTCAATGCTTGAACTATAGAAAAAATGGAAATATGAAAGCGAGTTCACTAAACAATGGGTCCTTGAGGGTAATAAAAATAAAAACCCAACAAATCCAAAAGTAATTTGTGAATACATATTTCACTAAAACTACTAATATGTACCATGAAAATTTAGTCATACAAGGAACACTTTCTATTCACTCAATAATGGAAAAATATTATTTTATTCTAGTTCTATGCATTAATTTATATTATACATGTTTTGTATTACTATGGAATTGAAACCCCAATACATGGATATAGAGATAACTATAAAAACACCATGTTTTGTGATCATTGCAACCCAAATGTTGGA
This sequence comes from Viscum album, assembly GCA_963277665.1. Taxonomy (NCBI): domain Eukaryota; kingdom Viridiplantae; phylum Streptophyta; class Magnoliopsida; order Santalales; family Viscaceae; genus Viscum; species Viscum album. The sequence goes on along the minus strand of OY728119.1, from coordinate 112,597,610 downwards.
CACTTCTCTTGTTAGTGTATTTTAATATATTTTTCCATCATATCTCATAATCCATCCCTAGGAGGAATTTTATGACATCCTAGTCATTGAATTTCTCTCGTTATATAGATCACACATAAAATTTTAGGAAAAGGAAATCACTTTTCAAACTCCCAACAGTCCTATGCTCCCCTAAAAATGAATGTAAAATCAGGAATATCCTTTTCAAAATGCATCAATGGTGTCAGTGTTGATACCATGTGAAGAATAATATTTATTAAAATGATGGATTTAAAGGAAGGTACCAACATGAGAAAATTATCATCAGGAGGGATTACACAAATCTATTTCCTAGAGAGTTTCATGGACATCCCGAGATCATTATGTATACTTTTTAATAGAACTAATACCTTAGGCCACTCTAATCCCACAATACCTCTATAGGACGTCCCTAATTAGACTAGAGGAGCTATCTAAGTAGCATCAATGGTTTGTTTACAATGCATTCATATTCCCTAGTGCATAACATTGGAGTCAACTAGTTGTCATTTTTATGAAGAAGGATCAATCAACACATCTGTTTATCGATTATTGGGATCTCAACATGATCACCAAAAAGAACAAGTATCCTCTCCCAATGATTGATGACATGTTAAATCAAAATTGAAGAGAAAAATACTTCATGAAGGTGGTTATTTGTTCCGGATATCATTAACCAATGGTTAAGAAAGAATATATTAATAATAATACATTATGTAAAAATTATGTGAAATATTATTTCATTATGAATCAATACAGACTTAATAATTCCCTTGAAATATTCATGAATTTGATGAATGTATTTTTTAGAGAATACCTCATCAATTATTTTTTGTTTTTATTAGTGATATTTAAATTTACTCCATGAGATTATAAGAATATGAAGATAGTATAAACATTTTACATGAAATTTTCATGAAAGAGAACATGTATATGATGTTGATAAAGTGTGACTTTTGGATGTATAAATCCACAACAATCTGCAATGTGATCACATGTGAGGTACTTTATACTGACCCTTCAAGGGAAATGAAAATGATAGAATGGACTTGACCCACCATGGTCACAAAAATCATTTGTTTTCTTGTCTTAACGTGGTACTACTGATGTTCCAATAGATATTTCTAAAGGATTTCTATCCCAGTGAATAATATAATAAAGAAATTGAAAATTTATGTTTGAACCATATAATGTGAGGAAGGATTTAATTATCTCATGAAGATGATACTCAGTAATTTTATACTTACAATACCAAAAACTTAAGAAATATTTGTGATTTATAGTGATGTGTCAAATAAATGAATGGGTTGTGTACTCCAGTAGAACAATGACGTGTTATCCTATTCCACACAACAATTGGATATCCGTGATATAAACTACATGAAGAATGATATAGTGTAAGTAGCTACAATCATTGCCTTAAAAATATGGTATCAATAACTCAATGGGTTGGGGTGTGACATATATTCCTATCCCAATAGTCTAAAGTATATATTAATATAGAATAAGCTCAACATGCATCAAAGATGATGATTAGAGCTAATCAAGGACTATGAATTATCTATTCAAAACCATTAAGGAAAGGAAGACAAAGTAGTTAATTCTCTTAGAATAAAAAAACATGTCATGTTATCCATGATGTAGTATATTCTAGAAAATGATGTGCCACTAGAGAAGGCTCATACTTAGGTTCCAACCAATGAATTCCATGTGAGAGGGGAAAATGCCTCTTGATAGGTGCACATTACTATTGAAAAATATAGGCATCATACTTCAAAGGGATTGGATTGGGATCATATCCTTGTTATGTTTTGGGCTCACCAAGTGAGAGTGTCACACATCTCAGGACAAGAAGATATTACTATTGAAAAATACTAAAGGCATACTCCAAAGACCTAGGAACAACCTCATATCCCTGTTCTGGTTGGGGCTCACCATGTGACAGTGGAACATACCCTAGTGAGGGCACACATTTTTTTAGGGAATATATTTTGAATATTCTAGTTTTTGTTGGAAGCCATCACCCTATCCCTACTTTCATCGATGAATTACTTCACCAACCAACATAAGAGTCTATATGTGAAGATTCCCATATTCTTTCTCTCATTTTTGATGTTAATGAGCTTATTTAATTTGGGAATAAATATTTCAAATGATAACATATTCCCATTTGAACCGGGGCTCCCCAAGTTAGAGTGGAACATGCATCAATAAATGATTATATTCCTCTAGAAAAAGTATGGAATCTTACTTTAAGGGTTGTGATCAGGGTCATATCCCCTTTATGACTGAGGATCATTAACTGGGAGTAGCACTTTCTTTGGGACAAGATCAAATTATTATCAAACATGGTCATTATTATATTTTAATATTTTGTCATAAATGGGTTCATATTCAAATAACATGATATGGTTATCAACGTGTTCTGAATGTTGTCTGATAGTAGGCTTATATCCCTACACAATCCCAAATTGTCTGTGAGAATATTTTTTCCATGAAACAGAATGGGGTGTATATCCCTAATATAATCAATCCCAGTGTCCTTGAATTTGTTCAAAAAACAATCTCAATACCCCAAGGGTCCATCGAATATTCAACCAAATTAGAATATAATCATTACCATGATAGTCCTCTTAATTGTATTGTGGAGATGGATCGCATAGACTTTACTCGTGACATCCCCCAGGGTCAACCTCCCAATGTTAATATATCCTGAGGATAAGTAAATTATCCCCATTCCCAAACACATATGTATAGAGTGGAGATAAAAACACATAGTCCTTTATATTGAGAGGTTCAAAAAATACATAGTTCAATCCTATATATTTCTCCACCAACTACTAAATCCAATACAATTTCATCAGTAGGCTATCTTCAGACCATATGGAGGCTTTTTAGTCTGATGAAGATGATGTTGGCCTTTCCATATGTAGAGCATTAGTTATAAATAACATACCAAACATTTTTTATCATCTTTTTATCCCTAACTAGGAGATAATAGGTGATATATATAAGGAATGAATGATTTAACTACACAACAAATGTGGGAAACTCATCAGTTGTTCAAGTCTAGAATCCTCCCTTATCTTGGATATGAGGTTAAACTTTAGTCCAGTAGGATACTATGTTTTCATCTAGACATGATTGTTATCTTCATTCCCCATGAACAAAAACTGAAATAGCAGAGCACAAAAATAAAAACTACTTTCCACCAATGAATCATAACTCTTAAGCAAATAATCACCAAAGAATTATCATGTGTACATATTCAAGGATGGGTATTGTGCTGATGATGGAACATCATCACACCCCTATAAAATGAGAACTCCATAGATATGGTGTCTTCTAATGTATTATACTCTAAAATTATTAGGGGACCCGGCAATGTGTGAGCCAGTTTTTCACTACAACAGAATGTCCCCTCTTCAATAATTCCAAGAAATCATGAAAGGAGGGAGATGAAATCTTATTGATCTCTGGACTATCCCCCTTAAAGAAATGACAATTAATTTCAAACATTGAATCCAATTTTGAAATCAACTAGATAACCTCTTCCAAAGAATTAAACCCAACATGTTCGTTCATTTCACCCATCTCATACATGAGAATAATTGTTCCAAAATAAACAAGTTTCAATAGAAGCCAACATAGTATCCATATAGGAGAGAACCTATCCCTTCAGTCCAGATGAATATTATCCACCACCTACATGCCTCATATCATCAATCCCTGAGAGGATCCAAGACATATCAGCAGTTTTTGCTTACATACCAAAGTCCACTGAGTTAGAGAATGTTTTAACTCTGTCCCTATCTGTAGGCTCAACATCCCTAGAGAGGGTCTTAGGAAGATAAATAGTTGTTTCGGATCACCTTCATACCACTGGACTAGGGCAATTCACATATCAATTCCCATTACAAATGTTTTCAAATCCTTGACAAGAATACATATATCAATAACAATAGGATCAAAAAATATCAATTGTCTCCATCAATAATATCCAACCATCAAGACTATGGGAATTTTCATCATCATCATAATCATAGATAGAATCAATATTCCTCATGTTGGGAGGTATATATATATGGTTGACATCCCATTCCTTCCTCCTACAATAAGATGAAACTCTTTTTTTCATGGATTATTCGGAGAACACAATATAAAACTACTTCAAGGTCATGTTCATAGAACAATGAGGGATAAATATCGAGGGAAAGAAATTAAATCCCACTATTTTACTAAGACAAAAGTTTCTAATATGACCAAGGGTTCATCAAATGACATAAATGAAAACCATGTAGAATCATACTTTTGTGTTGAGAGTAATAGGTCATCTACCATTACCTAGTATACCTCTATTAATTTTGTCACCGTTAACATAGTAGATAATGTGGATAAAGATGTAGATATAGAGAGACACAATACATATAATTTACCATTAGAGGATGATCTAGATGCACCCACTGAGGATTCACATACCAGGAACTAAAGGTGGATCTAAAATATCACACCTTCTAATATTGAGTTTCTACACCTATGGGAAAACATGAATAAGGATAAATGGAATGAAGTGTTCATATACCACTCTTCACCTAGAAGAGCTTAAATAACATCCATGAAGAAGAATTTGGAACTATATGTGTATGAGACACACACTCTTAAACACATCATTGAGGTTCTACTCATGGGAAACATTCTCCCTAGGTATCCTCATTGGGATGAGAGGAATATACATCCTCTAATATCTCAATAACAAGTCGATCCACCTATAAGAGAACCATATGAACATCAGACCAGATACCTATATAGCCATGTGGTCTACATAAAAGAGGAACACCTAAATAGTCATGACAACCTTCCATTATGATGTCAACCTCTCCATCACCTAGGTGATCATTATATCATACAAAAAATTGAGAATCAATGGGAGGTGAAAATGGGGCCACCTCATTAAACCATACTCACTCCCTATAGATGTGATATGACTCATATAGTATTATCTATGGAATTCATCAACATTGTTGAGTCCTTGTCTATTGAATGGAATCCATGCATGGGAAATTTGCACCTCATCATCCCAATATGAATTTGTCACCAAAATATTGTTTGAAACATTTACCCAACCCAATTTCATGTGTCTATCCTTCTACAACAACAATAGAATGGGAGAAGTAGAACAACATCTAAGGTACTTCATGCACTAATGAAGTCCAATTATGGGCCCTCGTGAATGAAGTCGCTTTAGATGAGGTGTATTGAATAGAGACCATACCATCAAAATGTCATGTCACCATATCATTAATAGATAAGGATTAAGATGAGGTTATCTAGGGACACATCACACAACTGTAAGATTTTGGAATACTAAAAAATGTCAACATCTAGAGGTATCTGATTGAAAATGGTTTTGGGATCAACCTCATCCCAATTTCAACCATTAAACATTTATTTATATAGAGAGGGGGACATATCTCCCACAAATATAACCATTCATGGGTTTGATAAGAATGAGTGAAGATCTCCAGGGAAGATCAAACTCAAAGATTGGTTTGTGGATATCACATCGACAAATATGTTCATTATTATCTGGAAATATCACCACATACAATGTCTCCTTAAAATTACTTGGCTTTATATCCATGTGGAGATACCTTCAATATTTCCTCAATGTTTGAAATAACCCTTAAATGGAAAGGTCATAATAATACAAAGAAAAGGTTACCCCTTTTGAGTCTTGTATAATCACATATGTTAATAAAGGAATCAATACGGGGGGACATCCAATGTAGGATTAAAATATACATATTGCAACACCAAATGGATTGGGTATTTCTACTACACATCCTTGAAGTATTCCCAATAGTGATTACATGGTACCCATAAATATATTTGAGACTACCGACTCAACCCTAGATGTCATAGATCTTTTTTCCCCAGTGATAGTGTAAAATAAAACATACTTCAGAATCTCTCTAAGATGAATCTAGAAGTATGGGATAAAAAAATTTATCATGGTCTCCCTCACTCTTATAGTAATAGAGATTCACCTATATTTCAAAATTCATCTAAAAATTCTTCTAAAAAATTAGAGATGGAAGAATATGATGACGACCTTAGGAAATCCCCTCTTATAGTTGTGGAAGGAATATCCATCACTATTTATGAGATCATACATGAAAATATGGTAATATCATAAGACCCATAACCTACACTGAGTAATTCCCCCATTCCGATCCAGGATCAAGATATATACATCCCATTTCTAAAGAATCGTCGATATGTGCTCTCTTAAAATAAAACAAAAATGATTAGATTGAATCTAGTTATAGAAGTGCACTATCTCAGCATACCTTAGGAACATTGAGGTTTCAAGAACGCATCTATGAGGATTAACCTCTCTCCTGATACAGTTATAGAGGTATAATTATTAAATTTTATCAATGATAATTCCTTAATAGAATTGAAATACCCAATATATATTTTCAACATCTTCACTTTCAAGAATAAGAATGTGAATATTAGTATTTGAATCAATTTCAGACACATTGATCAATATTCCACAAATGATGAATTCCCATTTCTAATCATAAAACTCTTGATCAATACAAATTCTATATTCTATGATCATTCCACAATGGATGGGTACTTATCGTATAACTAGAAAAAGATGTCCCTTGAAGCTGAGGAATCCATCACCTTATGATAACCCTAGTGGATCTATTTCTATCAACTGATTTCCTTTGTATTAATGAATGATAACACTTTATGCCAAAATTCAATGAAATATATCTTCAATTCCTTCTTGGGATGAATATAATAATGTTATGTCAATTACCTAATGGTCAAATTCCATTACTATTCTCATCATTCCATGGATCATGAAATTGTGATAAAAAAGTTGTGGAAACAATTTTTCATGATTAATCTACTTAACTTCACTTTTGGGGTAACATTAGGTATATTATATAACAACATGAAATTATAGTATACAACATTGTATTCGATAGCATGTAGGACATGCATCACCAAGAACATAAGGGAATCTAATATATCAATAATCTACAATATAAATTTACTATTTTAAATATATTCAGTACATGATATAAATTTCAATGAATGCAACATTGAGTTAGATTTTGATGTAATTAATTGAGGCCTTCTTCGATATCTTGTAATTCACGCAATAATGAGTTTTACTAAATAAGAATATATTATTAAGACATTGTTATTTAAAATAATATGAAATATTTAAGCTTCTATGTTAGTATTCATGAATATAATTAACTAACTTATGAAAATTAATGGTTCATATAAATATAATTAGAATTCCTTAGTAACCAACTAATGAGAAATTAAAATAAAGGCCAATTGGATATAAAACGAAATATTATTATTTACATTCTTCCAAAGTAGTTTTTCCTTAATTAAAATAGTTAATTAAAATTAGTAGATAATATTAATGAAATACATATGTTGAAAATTTAATAAAATATTTTTGATATTAATCCATTATCTTTTATATGCATAATAATGTAAATTTTATCACCTTTTAACAAGGTTCCCATTTTATATCTGAACATTTACATTTTAATTTATTTAATATTCCAAAATAATCTTCATTTTAGAAAGATGAACCTAAAAATTTGGTTGTGGTGATTTTTTTATATTATTAAGAAAACACCATTTTTAATGAATAATTGAAAATACTACATTTTAGTTCAAAACTCTTATTTCAACTGATTTATTTATGAGATAAAATTATGATTTATATTTTTCATAAAGACTAATTAAATTTTAATTTTTATCAAATAATACAATTTAAGTGATTGGGATGAATTTTTTTTTAGAAATTGAATGTAACAATTGATCAAACTATTAGATTTTTTTACTTTAAAAACACGCATTGTCATCCCACCTATATGGTGAATTTTCAATTAATTTATTCCACATATGTGATTAGAATTTAAAAAAATGTATTCCTTATTAATAAGAAGAATAATTTATAATTTATAATTAGTTGAAATTAGTTTTTTACCTAAAATATTAGTGAGTGTAATTAAAATGAATTACATTTCTTAAGGAAAAGTTATGTTTAATAAACGACTAAAACATTTTCTTAAGGGACCAAATAAATAATCCACTTTTCCAAAACCTATTTTATGGACATATATGGGACATAAATCTTCCATTATGTTGTTTTGATCGTTTTTATGACTTTTTATGTAAGAAACAGTGTACAACTAACTTGTTTCCAAAAATTTCATGTGAGTCATTTTCATTCCCTATAAAGGCCACCACATCTCCCCATTTCTCACACTAGTCAAACAGCATAGGATCATCCATTAAATTCACAAATATATTTCCAACATCCATCCCCTAGACCTTTATGCCTCTCATTGGGTGGGAATCCTTCAAAGGAAGCCTTTTGGTACAAACCAAAAGAAGTTACTAGATTAATAGGTAACGTCTTCTCTCAAGCTATCTATAATCATTTCCATTATACACCCACTAAAATATATTTGCTCCATTTTTATTTAAACAATATCCTAAATATACTATGATATTTTAATGTAATGTTTTTTAAAGGTTCTGGGCGCAACAGAAGCTCGTGGGTGGATATGCCCACATGGATTTTTGTCATTAGAAATGATCAATCCGGGATCAATATGACGATAAATGCCAGACTCCAAGGATCAAATCACAAAAATCGACAAAAAAGAAAAATAGTCCTGGAACCACAAACGTGGATCATCACAGGTTGAATATAATTAATTTAATTAATTTTCAACAAGTACCTTTTACAACGTTCTTTCTTCATTGATATTTCTGATCATGTTCTGATGTAATTCATCATTGCCTCGTAGAATCCAGTTGTAGACTTCATCTAGCAGTGATCCACATGTGCGCTACATATCCATGGACATCTCCAAAGGAGTCTCTAGATGATAGATTGGCGAAACCGTTGCTTGCGTTGTCCACCTTAGATTGCGTTGATCCGACGGAGGAGGATCTCTCTCTCGGTCTTGAGAACGTTCTTGGAGGGAGGAATTTTTTTGGGCTTGAGAGAATTCTCTAGAATTTTTGTGCACAATGATTAAAGAAAAATGATGGGTTTGTGAGGATATTTATAATCGGGTTTAATGTTATAGAGTTTTGATAATAAATAAACGCCTTATGAATTTTATTTATTTCATTAACTCCTATTGGAAACCCCATGTCGAATCATTAATTCCTTGACATGCACACACCTAGATTATAATAAATATCATTTAATAAAAAAATATTATAGCCTAAAAATCCTGACTGGAAAAACTACACAGTGTGTAATCATTAATACACGGCGTGTATATCTTGTTTTTATTTTATTCTTCCTATATCATTAAAACGATTTAGGCTTCCTTGAATAGTTATTAAACCATATATGGGAATAATATTTATTCTACATGAGATACTTGGATACACATAGTGTGTGACCCTCTAGGCCACTTTCTCGTTGGCATAAGGCGAGCTTGCCTAAAGTCCAAGGTCACTGTCTAGAAATGGGTCACAGCACCTAAGAGAAAGAAGTTCATACCGCATTGATGTGTCACCTCATATAAATTCTTATGGTGTAATTTAATACCTTGTCTCAATATCTCATCAAGAAGGTTTCATGGCAGTGTCATAAACCTAAGTGCTTGATCTTTCATTCTTTAACTTCTAGAAATAAACTCGGTGTTACACCATGGCCATGGAATTTGGGCAACAGTTCTATTTCAATCAAAGGGCCCAAGATATCTACTTCCCCAAATATGGAAGGTACAAATCCTTCCTCGACTTATCCATTAACAACATTTCATTCGTGACACACCGAACATACCCAACATCTCACCAACTATCACCGTGATGGTTTTTATTAGCAAATGTAAGTGCGCAAGTCATGACATGTGTTAATCATAATCTTCTAGTCTAAGGACCATTACCCACACTTGTAGATAGAAATGTTAGATGACACCAAGACATGAGAAATTACTGCTGGTGGGTTTATTCTCGTATTCTCCCATCTTGTAGATTACCAAGTGCGAACTCCATGAGAGAGAGTTTCGTAGTCTTACGAGTACTCACACAGGATAGTATGTATACTATGTGTCCTATCATAGTATGTAATCCAACCGTAGAACTTTATTTAAGAATATTGTTATAGCATTTCAAGGTTCTCATCATAGATGGTATCTCCGATGACCTTATCAATGCAACAAATATTCCATGACATTATTATATTATAGTCATACATAATAATGAACAATATATAATAAGTGTATATTCATGTAATCAAAGTACAAAACAGTTGGTTTTCAGGACACCAACCCTAATAAACTCCCACTTGTACTAGAGCGAACTGCCTACGACTTTTATTCCACTAGACCTCATATGATGATAATGTTTCTACTTACTTAAAGATTTAGTCCAGGGGTCAGCCACATTTTCATTCATGGAAATACTAATCACTGAAACTTCACCTCTCTGAGAAAAATCCCTCAAGAGATGATACTTCTGAAGTATGTGATATTTCCGCTGATGTGACCTTGGTTCTTTTGCAAGTGCCACCGCTGAAGTATTATCGCAATAGAATGTGATAGGATTTTTATTTCTAGGTACTACATCAAACTCTTGGATAAAGCTTCATATTCATACTGCTTATTTTGCTACCTCAGAAGCTATGATATACTCGGAATCTACTTTAGAATCTGTGACCACACCTTACTTTGAGATCTTCCAGGTCACTACACCTCTATTCAAAATGAAGATGTATCCAGTCTGCGACGTCAGGACATCTTGATCAGTCTGGAAACTAGAATCTCCGTGTCCCATAATGACTAGTTCTTTATCTACTCTATAAACCAAGAACATATCCTTACTATGCTGCAGATGCTTAAGGATAGTTTTTACTTCCATCCAATGGAGGTATCCTAGATCAGTTTGATATCTACCTACCACACTTAATATATATGAAACATCTAGCCTTGTACATAGAATAGCATTCGTGAATGACCCAATCACGGATGTGTAAGGGATCCTTTCGATTTTCTTTCTTTCCTCGTGTTTCTTAGGACACATTTTCTTGTAAAGATGAATGGCATGTGACACTGGCAAGAATCCACTCTTGGACTATTCCATACTGAATCACTTCGGTATCTTGTCAATGTATGTACTTTGACTCAGGCCTAGCATTCTATTGGATCTATCATGATGGATCATGATCCCTAGAATATATGCCACCTCACCCAAGTCTTTCATAGACAAGCATTTATCCAACCATTCCTTAACTGAATGTAAGACAGGTAATTCATTTCCAATTAGCAATATGTCATCAACCTATAATATTAGGAAAATGACTGAACAACCACTAGACCTTTGGTAGAAACAAGTCTCACATTCGTTCTTAATAAATACAAATTCTGTTACGGCTTCATCAAAACGAATGTTCCATGACTGTGATGCTTGATTTAATCTATAAATGGTTTTATGGAACTTTCATGCCTTGTTGGAATCCATTAGAGTCACAAACCCTTCAGGGTGTGTCATATAGATATCTTCTTGGAGGTTCCCATTAAGGAATTCTATTTTGACATCCATTTTCCAAATTTCATATTCATGGTAAGCGACAATGGCCAGTAGAATTCTGATGGATTTTAGCATTGCAACTGATGAAAAGGTTTCATCATAGTCAATTCCTTGACGTTGTCTAAAACCTTTTGCAAAGAGGAATGCCTTATAGGTGTGGAATTTTCCCTCCATGTCCAGTTTCTTCTTGAATATCCATTTATTACCAATAGGCTTTACATCAACTGGAGTATCTACCAAAATCTAGACTTGGTGTTGGTACATGGAATTTATTTTAGAATTCATGGATTCTAGCCACTTGGTAATGTCTAGGCCTTCAACAGCTTCCTTATAGGAAATAGGATCATCATTTTCAACCAATAATGAGTCACCATCTTCAATGACAAGAAAAGCATATCATTCTTCTTCTCTCACCTCTCTCATGCTCCTAAATAGTTCTTGTGTCTTTGGAACAAATTGTTCTTCCATGAGGCTTTTTGTAATCTGTTCTTGTACCAAATATTATGTCTCTTGAGCCTCGACTTCACCTTTCCCACTAAATGGGGCTTTTTTCATTTTTCCTTGTATACATGCATGTCATACACCAAGTAGTTTTAGTTTGAAAGAATCTAAATACCCATCTTGATGTAATTTTTTAAAACGTTTCTCATTAACATGACCTACCCAGTGATGCCATTGTTGGGTGTGGTATGAGTCATGTGAATTAACATTTTCATAGATTTCCATTACTTGGTTTTTTTAGTCTAACACATAATGGAAATTATATAAATGGGCCCTACAAAAACAAATTCTATCTTTATAAAAGTAGTAACATTCATTTCCTAATTTGAAGATAAATCCATCAATATCTAATATGGATACTGAAATAATGTTTTTGGTTATAGAGGGTACATGATAACATCCTTGTAATACCAAGAAAATCGTAGTAGGAAATGTGAGGTGGTAGTCTCTGATAGTTACAACAGCGATTATGGCTCTGTTGGTTGCTCGTAGATCCACCTCACCTCGGTCAATCTTTCTAAATATACCTGGTTCATATATTTGGATACAAATGTGAGCACCACAAGATGTATCTAGTAACAAATTTCTAGAAACAAAAATATTGAATTCAATAACAAATGCACCTAAATCTTCCCCTTGCTTCCTTGGCTAGGTGCAGTTTTTCATCCTGTGGCACTTCTTGCCACATGCGAAACAAACAGCCTCATGTTCTCTTGCTTCCCCTTTGATCATCCTTTTCTTGGAAGTAATTCACGAAGCTTTAGGAATAAATATCTTTTCCTTACCTTTCCTTTTATTCACCATATGTACATAAGGCTTTTCACGCTTCATATCATTGTCCACATGGCGAATGTGGATAATAAGATTAGATAGAGACTTCTCAATGTTTTTCATTTTTAAATTAACAACAAAGTTAGAGAAGCTCTGGGGGAGTGATGTAAGAATGAGATCGGTACCCAGTTCTCAGTGGTGCTTCGGCTGGTGGCTCGGTGTGGGTTCAATGTCATTCCACGGTCGGTAACATCACCTCAGAGGGGCTTTGTTCTTGTGTGGATACGGTGGTACTCGGTGGGGCTTTGGCGAACAGCTCGACGCGAGTCCGACGGAATGCCTCGGTCGGCATCGCCGATTCTCGGTGGGGAATTAGTATTCAGTTCCTCTTCCTTTCGGCATTGCTACAACCGTCAGGTCGGGTCCCCTCAGTGATATCATGTTTGGTAGTGCTCTGGTGGTCTGCTGGCAAGTGGCTCGGGGATATATCTACAACACTATGGGGGGTGGAGTTTTTCTCCTCAGATCCTGTGAGTTTTTGACTGGTTATTTATTTTGTGTCTTTGCGATCTTGTTCTGTGGCTGGATCTCTATGGATTCCCTGGTTCAACTTCATAATTCTTCTCTGCACTCCTTACCACTGTGAGCTTGTGGCGGAACCTGATAAGGGTTCATCATGGTTCTGAATGGAGCAGATCCATGCCCAGAGCGGCGTTTCTATTTCAGGAATACTTTGATTCCCTTATGGGTGGTGTTCTCTCAATGCGGGGTTGGGTCATCCAGTCCTAGGTGATTATTCCTTGACCTTGGGTTTTTTGATCTACCTTCCAAACTTCTATGGCTACGGTGGTGTGAATGACCTTAGCAGGATGGTGGGGTTGGTCCAGGATGGTTGAGGTTGGAGGTTCATTTGGTTTTGTATATTCGGAATGATGGAAGGGCTTGCGAGACCTATTGGTACGGTGTTTCTTCCAGACTCGACCACATGGTGCAGGCTCCAGAGGAGGATCCAGAGCTATCTGTTCACCGTTTTAGTTCTTTATGGATTTGGACGTTTGAGAGGGTATGGAAGAAGCCATCAGATCGGGCATGTAATTTGACACAGGACACATGCTTGTCGTTCATCCTTGCATCAGTGGAGATCTTTTCTCAATCATTTTCTAGGGAGGGGTAGCTTCATGTTGTTAGTTTGGTTTATCTCACCTGAACTTCAGGTTATGAAATGTTTTGTATCGATGATGTCTGTTAGGTTTTCCCCCTTCATCCTTTAAAAGGGAGTTTGCTTTCTAATAATAATAAAAATTTGAAGGCCTTGGGGTCGTTGGATGGATGGAGATCTCAAACCTTTCTTGTCTTTATCTATCATGGTATAGACCATGGAGGTGCTCGAGCATGCTATAGGAATCTATGTCTTCATGAGACTTCATGAGCTCACTAGACATTGATGACAACATCAAACATTGAACGTCGAGTGCATCGCTCAAATTTTGATCATAGACCAAGAAATCTTCAACATTCTCCCCTTGGGTAGGCGAATCAATAATAAAGGACTCCATCACGTAAAACTTTCGTTCATGGCGTAGGATAACCCGAAGGCTCTTAAACCATTCGTTAAAGTTACTACTGGTGAGGATATTGTCTTTATCCAGAATTGATCGTAGAGAAAATGTGGTTGACGAGTTTCTCTTATAGAATCTAAAAATAAAAAGAGCAGATTTATCAGAACATTCTTGATTACATTTTATGAGAAGTAATAAAATTTTATTAAGTCTCCCAATATTTTATCAAGTTCCAATGGACCTCACCATTTAACTCATAATGTACAGTTTTTATGACATTCTAGTGGCAGGGATCCATATTCCCCTTCACATAACTCCAACAAGGGTTGGTCAAGCTATTTGAAGGTATTTAGGTAGGTAGGTCTTTGCAAACTATGAGCTTACAGTTCCTTGATCTATTGAGTGGACTCCCCAATCATGAAATCCTAACTTGGATTTCATCAACACTTGCCTCCATCATAACAAAAGTCTAGCAAGGGAAAATCCTCTTGAGGTAAAATGTTTAAGTCAACCCGAAATATTCATAAGAGCTTATTTTATAAATTTAAGTGTACCAACAAGGGTTTGTCAAATACATAGTTTTATTGAGTCTTTCCTTTAATAAAATAACAGAAGACTTAGTATGAATTAATATGGTATTTGAGGTATTTTATTCTTTATGCGTAGTTTTTCATTATCACATGCTTGTTAATATTAAGTGATGCTCGCTTAAGTGATTAACCATGTTTGGATAATGTTTACCCATAGTCTGGTTTTTATTTTATTCCATCTTTGCATGCTTGTTTTATTTCATTAACTATGTGATCGCGACAACATACATAATAAATATACCATGTAATCAGACAGAAATAAAATAATATGGCATGATAATGATCTTTTATAGTATAGCTTATCTAGTGGTTTTGATAAGCTAACCCTGACCTTGGGAAAAACACCTTGAACCCGATGGTTCATGTTTTGCAGCTCCCACCTATCCACCGTTG
Source organism: Viscum album (assembly GCA_963277665.1). NCBI lineage: Eukaryota > Viridiplantae > Streptophyta > Magnoliopsida > Santalales > Viscaceae > Viscum > Viscum album. The sequence continues at coordinate 112,582,174 of OY728119.1, read as the reverse complement.
TATCTTCTTGGGTTAGTTTCACCTCTTCTTCATATTTTAAACCATATCCTATGGCTTGGGAGATCCTCTGTTACATGGGGTTTACATTAAAGAAACCAAGGGCACGCAGTCCCTACATTCTATTGGAAGAAGGCTCATAGGCCAATGAATTTAAATTAAATAAATTTAAATGAAACCATACACACACAAAGGGTCTTTTCTCTAGCTGATGATCATCCATATCATGCAACGAAACTTGCACATAATTAGTATTAAAATTATTTTAACCGTTCTATTATTCAATATAAGTCGTACTTGAATTCAATTAATTATGTTCTTATAATTAATCAATTCATTATCTTAAATTCCTTTCTGAATTTCCTTGAGATTCTGTTCATCCATATTCCTTTTACGGTTCTTTGTACTTTGGAGGAATCCTAGTGAAATTCCATTTTTGGAAAGTACACGACATGTAGGCTATATTACATGGCGTGTATTCGTTTTTTCCTATTATCCAAAGTACACGCCGGGGGCTTTGGTGTGTTTTCTGTAATATAGAAATCTTGGAGTGCATGGCGTGTTGATTAATATAACATGGCATGTACTTCCTTTTTACGCCGTTATAGGCCTGGAAATATCGTGTACATGGTATATGGATTATCCTTGTACACAGTTTCACCTGGGCCGGATCGAACTACATGGCGTGTTGATTCAACATACATGTCATGTATTCCAGTTTCCACGTGCCACTCAGTTCTGGTCAAAAGGGTGTAATAAAAACTTAGGTATACTAAATTCACATGGTGTGGTTTGGCGGACCAGTACCGGTTCGTTGAACCTAAGTACACAGTGTATAGTCTTCACTACAAGTTGTGTATTCCTATGTTGTACATATATAATAATAGGCTCCTTCAGATGAGTTTCTAATTTTTATTTTCATCAGAATTAAAATTAAAAGGTCGTTTCAGTGATGTGAATCAAGAAACAAAGGAGTAAGAATAGATATTGTTCATTCAGTTTTATATATTGATTTATCTAGAATTGAATCAAACATAAATGGATAAATTATCGATGAAAATTAAATAACTATAATCAACGTTGAAACCTAGCTCTAATACCAATTGAAGGTTCCGAGCGCAGTGGAATCCTGTGGGTGGATGTTCCAACTTGGCTTTTTGTAATTAGCAATGATCAATCAGGTATCAATACAATAAAAAACACCAGACTCCACGGATCGAATAACAGAAATAGATAAAAAATAATAATAGTCCCAGAACCACAACCGAGGATCGTCACAAGTTGATTATAATTAATTTAATTAATTGACCAGAATTACCTTTTACTACGTTTATTCTTCGTTCATATTTCGGATCACGTTCCGATGTGATTCGTCATTGCATCGCAGAAGCCAATTGTATACTTCCTCTAGCGGGTATCCAAACATGCACCACATATCTCTAGACGTCACTAAAGGAGTCTCTAGGTGCTAGAGTGGACAAACATTTGCTTTCATTGTCCGCCTTAGATCATGTTGATCCGATGGAGGGGGATCTCTCTCTCGGTGTTCAGATCATCCTAGGAGGAAGGAATTCTTTCGTCCTTGAGATAATTCTCTAGATTTTTTTTGCACAATGATTAAAGAAAATTTTTAGGGTTGTGAGGATATTTATAATCGTTTTTGAGGATATAGAGTTATGATAATAAATAAATGCATTACGTGTTTTATTTATTTCAATCAATCTTATTTAAAACCCCATGCCAAATCATTAATTCCTTGACATGTGCCCATGCTAATTATAATAAATATCATTTAATAAAAAAATATTATTTCATCAAAATAATGACTAGAAAAACTAAACAGATTGTAATCATTACTACATGGTGTGTACTTATTTTTCTTAAAACTACACAGCGTGTAATCATTAATACATGGTGTGTACTTGTTTTTCATTTCCATTCCAAAATGAAAACTACACAACGTGTAATCATTAATACACGACTTGTATATCTTGTTTTCATTTTCTTCTTCCTCCATCATTAAAAATATTTAGGCTTCCTTGAATAATTATTAAACCATGTATGGGAATAATCTTTATTCTACTTGAGATACTTAGATACACTTAGTGTGTGATACTCTAGGACACTTTCTCGTTATCATTAGGAGGTCTTGCCTAAAGTTCAATATTACTATCTAGAAATAAGTCAAGGCACCCAATAGAAAGAGGTTGACGCTACATTGATGTGTCACCCAATGCAAACGATTACAGTGTAATTTAATCCCTTTGTCTCAATATCACATAAAGCAGGTTTCATGGCAGTGTCATAAACCTATGTGCTTGTTCTATCATTCTTTGACTTCGAGAAATAAACTCGTCATTACACCATGGACATGGAATTTGGGTGACAGTTCTATTTCAATAAATGGGACTGAGATAACTACTTCCACAAATATGGAAGGGACAAACCCTTCCTCAACTTATCCATTAACAACATGTCATTCGTGACGCACCCAACGTTCCATACGTCCCGCCAACTGTCTTCGTAATGGTTTTCGTCCGCAAATATAAGTGTGTGTGTCATAACATGAGTTAATGATAATATACCAGTATAAGGACTATTACACACACTAATAGATAGCAATGTCCTCTGACACCAACACATGCAGAATTACTACTGGTGGGTCTATTCTCATAATCTCCCATCTTGGAAATTACTATATGCGAACTCCATGAGAGAGAGTATCGTATTCTTACGAGTACTCACACATGACAGTGTATATACTTCATCTCCTATCATACTATGTCATCCAAACGTAGAACTTTATTTAAGAATATTGTAATAGCATTTCATGGTTCTCATCATTGTGGGGATCTTCCATAACCTTATTAATGCAACAAATATTCCAGGACCTTATTATATTATATTCATACAGAACAATGAACAATATTTAATAAGTGTACATTCATGCAATAAAAGTACAAAACAGTTGATTCTTAGGACACCAACACTAACATTTTTCAGCTACACTGACACACGCCTCCATCTAATAGGTAACGAGGATACTATTTCTATGTATAGTGAACTACTACCTCATGAAACGTTGATTGTTCACTTTATTTTAACACCTATCATGGTGTCCATTATGATGTAAAATATGACTATTTATGATATTTATATGTTATTTATTCATCTATAATTTTTATTTATAATATTTCATTATGCTTTCCATCTTGGGTGAATATGATATTTCATTTGTGGAAGTGTGGACTACCGCCCCCTCAAAGATATATGAATCGTTCATTCCATACATGAAATGTATAAAGTATGGTCTTAATAATCCTATGAAAAATATAAAACATATATATAATACTATAATTATAATATACATGTTTATTATTTATTATTAATTTTTTTAATATAAAATTGAAATTAAAGTTGCATTCATTTGTACGTATGGAATATCATCTCTGTGAACGATGCACTTCATTTATAATATCAAAATATAATGGAATATTATAAATAGATATTTACTTATTATATACGATAAATTATTAATGCTTTACATTATTTATATGACGAAATCATGATCAATGAATAGGAACAACAAGTAACAAGTCAAAAAATACTAGAGAAAACTAGGCAATTAACACCCAAAATAGTTAAAAAAATGAAAGCATTTTAACAAAAGGGTAATAAAATATTGAAATTAGTTGATATACGATATTATAAAAATGATTATGGTTATGATATTTTTTAGTAACATATTTTAAACCACTATACGGGAGGATAATGACAAGAAAACAAAGAGGAATGATAAGGTAAGGTAATTTTTTCTCAATTTATATTTCATTGAGACTTATTTGTTATTATGCACCAATTCAATATTATTTATCGTATATAATGGATTTTTTTATTGTATAAATAATCCCCTTATTTTAATGATATTATAATTTTAATTTAATTTCATAACTTTCTATAGATTATGATTCAAATGTTTCAAAGTGGTGTGGGACACTTTGAAATGTATTTAGATTATTCTCCTCAAAATTGTTCTTGGTGGTTATCTTTGAAATATAACTTCCTTTTTTTAGTGTTAACATTATCTTGAAAATATCACTTTATTTTAATTTTTTTGATTTCCATATTCTCATACAATGGGTATGAGTATTTCCTAAATCGTATACCAATTTACATACAGTTTCTATTTTGAATGTTATTTTATTATGAAAATAATGTATTATTTATTCAAAATAGATATTTCATATGGAATATTGTATATTAATAAAATTGGATATTAAATATGAGGAATTATTTGTACATGGAATGATGGTTGGAGGTCAAAATTATATATCTCCTCGATGCATCAACTGGTTCTCATGAGATGATTATATTGGCCGGATTAAATAGGATTATACCTATAGTTTTAAACTATGTGGAGTATGGATCTTCATAGTATAGGTCCTCATGTGCATAAGAAATGATTTCCAAAATTAATAATTTCATTCATTTATATTTCTATTATTATTCATCCTAGATATTTTTCCTTGACATATGTATGGATACATTTCAGATCAGTTCAATGATCAAATGGCATGTGTTTTAGTTTCTTACCATTCCATATTGAATTTACCATATCTAGTTATTTTAATCGAATGTGTTTTCAATTATTTTCCTTTTCATGTTAATTTTTTCATATTAATTCATTATTAATTTTTTTTACTTACCCTAACTAGGAATTTTGTCTCACCATTATTATGTTTCATTCCCTAAGTTATGAAAAAAATACTCTTTGAATAATTTTTATAGAATTATTTTTTTCCAGTTTATTATGTATCATGTTTTATTTTCCTTTCAAAATGTATTATGGGTATCACGTCTATAATAAGGATTTATAATACTTCTAAATTGGATGGTCCTTTGATATTTTATTCCATATAATCATATCAATGTAATAAAATAATGCACTTGCTCTAGGTTTCTAGGTTCGAGGCGTAACAATAGATATCAAAGGATGTTTAGAAGTAACCATATAAACCAGATTTAGAAAACATAAATTATGGAGCACAAACCAAAGAGAGGCATTGAAGATAGGTATACAAGAACATCCTAGAAATTTGTTTAAGGAATTGATTATGTGGGTAGTCCTAGCAATACATCCATGTCTAGATGCAAAAGGTGGATGTTGTTCTATCACATATATACCTTGGAGTAATAACTCTAACATGGGGTTCTGGCCGCAACACAGGGTAACCTAGTACATGAAAACGGGCCTTACTGCACACCAGTTTTGACACTCCTGGGGGATACACTTAGGATAGTTAACATTTTCATTACCTACCATTAATAAGTAATTGAAATTATAGATTACCCCAAAGTGACCAAAGTTTATGATTCTAGGATTCAAGATAAATTTATTTATGTTACGTGTTATATAATATTTAGATATATTCAATGTTCAAATCATTATGAGATAATACATGGTATTACATTGTTTATAAATTCCACCTAGAAGGAATAATTCTATCAATAATCATTGATAATGTAGATACTTATCTACTAAGGAAACAAATATATCTGTTACAAGAACTGAAGAAGTTTTAGGTATATTAGGGTAGCTTCTTTAGGTTATGAAAAATAACCTTTCCTGAATAGAGCAACCAATTCCATGGATAGAATCTACTTTTCTGGACAACTCTATGTGGAAGAATACCCCAATGTTCAGTGTGACAACTAATCAAATTTTAGCTCAGTAATGTATTTAGACTATGGAGAAGATATTTATGACCATGTAATGCTATGAAAATTTATAGGTTGCACTTGTGGTCTATTTTCTCCAAGGTGATGTGGACCTGTGGTGGTCCCTGGTCCATAATACAACGGAGGAATAATAAATTGAACTCATATAATGGATAACATCTACGGAGGAATTATTTGATAAATACTTTACTCATTATCAAAAAATTTAGATGTAGAGGAATTTCATTTTCGTAATGAAAAAGGAAGAATATAGTGTTGCATATTATGAAGCTACATCTACAAGGTTATCCAGGTATGTTACAGATTATATGTGCAATACTGAGTTCAATATTTACCACTTAATTGAAAGAAATAATCCAATTCTATGAAGGATTATAGTGTTTTAAATATTTTCTTCTTATCATGAAATCATTTTATGTTATATCAATACATAGAAAGAATTATCCAAGTCCTATGGGTTCATGTGAAACTAATAGAATAATTGGAATCTTGAACACCATGAAATAGGGAATGAATCAATGAATATGAAGGGAAAAATGGATTTTCAAACATGTGATAACTGTGGAAATAATAACCCTATTAAATGATTGAAAGTATTGATAGTTTGTTAAAACTTTAGATAAAAGGAATACCAAGAATAATAATGAAAATGAAAGAAATAAGAAACTATTATTCAATGTTACAATTTCAAAGAGATGGGGAATTATGAAAATTAATTCCCCAAGAATCAATAGAATATACCAAAAATAAAGTTATTATATCAAGGTCAAGTACATGTTATTGACACAACCAAAGTTGAAAGATTAATGTAATTCTGTATTTTGATTTATGAAATATTTTTTACAAATATTATGTTTTTAATATATGATTTATGAAATATTTAAGGATTATACTAAGGTAATTTTTTAATAAATATTTGATATCATATACTAAATTGCACCTAGAAATATTATTAAGTAGAAAGTTAAACTTTTTAGAAAACACATTATTCAATGAAGTAAAACCCTTAATATGTTTCGAATGTTGAGATAATGGGGAAGAAATGATTGATTTGGAAAAGTGCTGACTACCATGGAATTGATCAATGACTTGTCGACAAGTGATATATTCTATCACTAATGGAGTTTACAACACATTTTTATTTAAGAAGTATATACAACAACATGTGTCTTACTTAAGGAATAATAATGAATGCATGATTCCAATAACTTTATATCATGATTTGAGTTATTACCATATTTTAATAGGATACATGATGAAGTTATTTACTTATTTAGAATGTAAAAATTTAGAGATACTCCAAGTTGATTAAAGGTTAATGATATGTTCATTATCGAAATTCAAAGACCTTGTTTCTAATGTTTTGGATCATAATCCATTAGGAACGTTAACCATTTATAATATGGTTTAAGTACATCATTAGATGATATTTTCGAGGGTAATGTATTAATTCACCATACAATGAATCCTGTGTTTAGAGATGAGGTAGAAATATTTCAAGACATAATCAAAGGAAAATATTATGTTTATAGAATCATATATTTACTTTTATTCTTATAGAGTGAAATAATTCCTTTACAATATAAATACAATGGGCCTGAAAAAAAAATATCCTATTATCACTAGTTTTTATGATATCAATGGCCATTATTCACACCTATGGTTTACGGTTTTGTGGTAAAAAACATTCCACCAAATATTTCCTCTAGAGCTATCTATAAAAACATTATTTTTGTACTTTTTCTTCTATATCTGTGCTTCCATTTACCACCTATGTTCACCTATTAGGTAATCTAGTTTCGTGACCATTGTTCTTTCTTTTATCTCTTATTAAGAAGATTTGATATTTACTCTTTTTGTTATTTGGGACTTTAAAAATAGTTTATTTTCAGTCCCTAGATTACTGAGGTGAGGTTTGAATTACGATAATGAAATTTAATTAAGGTGGGGAGAATGTAACACCCTGAAATTCTAATGTAAAACAATTTATTTGATAGTGTTTGTGACATGTATCCCCTAGAACGTAAGGGAATATAATATCTCGAGACTCTACAATATGTTTTTAATATTTTAAATATATTAAATAAATGATATATATTTTAATGAACGCAACATGGAATTATATTTAATTTCATGAAAGAGAGAGGTTCCTCGATAGCTTTCATTACATGCAAGACAAGGTTTCACCAAATACAAATATATTATAAAAAAATTATTATTTAATATAAAATTTTATATCATAGAAGTTATGTTAGTTATTATGAATATTATTAACTAACTTATGAAAATTTATGGTTTATATGAATATAAAATGAATTCATTGGTTCCCAACTAATGAGAAATAAATATAATAAGCAATTGGATATAAAAAGAAATATTGTTATTTAAATTCTTTTAAAGAAGATATGTATTAATAAACATAGTTAATTAAAATTAGTTAATTATTTTATTGAAGTATATATATTATAAATTAAATAAAATATTTTTATATTCATCTATTAGTTTTTATATGCACAAGGTAAGAACAAAACCTATTTTACCAATAAAAACCTATATTCTTATAATGGTAATTTTACTTCCTTTTAATGAAGAACCAATTTTAAATCTAGATTTTGAGACTTTAACTGATTTAATAAGTGAAAATAAACTTCATCCTTAAAATAGAAACATTATAATTTAGTTATGGTGAATTATATATATATCTAGGAAACATATCAGTTTTTTAATGAATAGTTGAAAATACTGTATATTTGTTCAAATATACATTTTCATAAGATTTATTTATACTATTAAATTTTGTTTTATATTGTATATAAATTTTAATTATTTTATATTTTTATCAACTACGATAATTTTGGTTATTGGGATAAATTTTACTCTTAAATTGAATGTAAAATCTTATCAAAATTTTGGTTGTTTTTTATTTAAAAACCCACTTTGTCATCCCACATGTGGGTTGAATTTTAAATTAATTTCTGATACTTATTTTATTGGAATTTTGAAAAAAGTGTTACATATTTAGATTCAAAGTAATTTATAATTTCTAATAATGTTAACATATTTTTGACCAAAAGATTATTAGTGAAAGTAATTAAAATTTATAATAATTATTAAGTGAAAATTATTCTTAATAAAAGACTAAACATTTAACTTAAAGTCCCAAAAGACCAATAAAATTTTCGAAACCCTGTTTTCTATCCATATCTCGACCATAGAACTTCCATTATTGAGTTTTGTATATTTTTTATGACTTTTTAAAGGTAAGAACAAGTTGACACCTAACTTGTTTCCATAAATTCCAAGTGAGTCCTTTTCCTTCCCAATAAATTGTCACCACCTCTCACCATTCATAATACCTATCAACCCACTAAGTATCTACCAAGCTCTACCCATATGGATTCCCAACATCCCTTACATCGACCTTACAGCCTCCCTATGGGTCGGAAGAACTGTTTAAATAGAATCACATTCATAACACCTCTCTAGTTTCATTTTCCATATCCATCTTCTCAAATATCATTATTCCATTTTTATATAACAAAAGTATTATTATCGATATAATATGATGTATTTATTTCATTTTTTCGATCTAGAATTACACAAACCTCCATCTAATGGGTAAAAACATTTTATTTATCTTTACAGTGGTCTACAGCCTCACAAAATTTTGATTGTTCAATATTACTTTACCACTTATCATGGTGGCCATTATGATGGAAACTTTGATTATAGTCAACATATATGATATTGGTAATTTTTTTATGCTTTTGTAATTTTTTTAGAACATTCCTTTATTCTTTCCATCTTTTGTAAATATGATAATTTTGTTTAAGGAAGTGGGGAATACTGCCCCCTCAATGTGATATGACTCGTTCGTGCAATACATAGAACATATAAAGGATGGTTTTAATAAAAATATGTAAAATATAAAACATAGATAAAATATTTTAATTATAATATACATATTTATCATTTATTATCCATCATTTTAACAAAAAAAAATGAAATGAATGTTGCATCCATGCATACGCACAGCCTACTGTCTCCATGAACGGTTCACTTCATTTCTAATCTCCAAATATTATGGATAATTCTAAATAAATATTTAATGAATATAAAATATAATTAACTCATAGTTTACTTTATTTATATGATGAAATATTGACCTAATTAATATGAACAACAAGTAATAATTCAAAACATACTTGATAAATCAAGGTAATTAACACCCAAAATAGTTACAATAATGAAATAGTGTTAGGAAAAGGGCAATAAAATATTATAAGAAGTTAATATATGATATTATAAACACTATTATGGATATTATTTTAGTTATTAACATGTTTTAAACTACTATAAATGAAACTAAATAAAAAACAAAAAAAGTAATGATAAGGTAAGGGAATTTATTCTCGGTTTACATTTCATTGAGACTTATTTGTTATTATGGACCAGTTCAATTTTATTTGTTTTATATAAATTATTTTTATTATTATATCATGAATACCCTTATTATCATGATATTAAAATATTAAATTAATTTCCTACCATTCTAGAGATTATTATTTATTTGTTTGAAAGTGGTATGAGACACTTTGGACTGTTTAACGATTATTCTCCTCAATATTGTTTTTAATGATTATCCTTGAAATCTCACTTCCTTTTGATATTGTTAAACTTTTATTGAAAAAATCACATTATTTTTTCATTTTTCATTTGAATATCAATATTATCATACAATGGATATTAGTATTTACTAAACCGTATAACATTTTACATACGGTGTCTACATTGACCGTTATTAGATAGAGATAATTATGTATTCCTTATTCAATATGGATATTTTATAAGGGTATTGTATATTGATAAAATTGGTTATTAAGTATGAGTAATTATTTGGACATGAAATGATAGGTGGATCATAGACATTATATAGATCCTCAATGCATTGACAGGTTTTCATGAGATGATTAAGTTGGCCAAATTATATAGTTTTCTACCTATAGTTTTTAACTGTCTAGAGGATAGATCTTATTGGTATAGGTACTCATGTTCCTAAGACATAATGAATAATAATTAACCATTTCATTCATAGATATTTTAGTTGTTATTCATCCTTTATATTTTACGTTGATATATCTATGGATACATTTCAGTTAAATTAATTGATTAAATGGCATGTTTTTTAGTTTCTTGCCTTTCTATATTGAATCTTCCTTATCTAGTTATTTGAATGGAATGTGTTATGAGTTATTTTCCATTCTATGATAATTTATTCCAATTGATTCATTATTTGTCCCTCTTTAATTACTCATAATGAGAATTTAAGCTAACCCTTATTACGTTTCCTTCCCCAGGTTATGAAGAATAAATCATTGAATAAGTGTTCGTGGATGTATTTTATTCCGGTTTATTATATAGCATGTTTTTTTTGTTTATCCACTATATTATGGGTATCATGTATATAATATGGATTTCCAAGACTACTAAAATTAATGGTCAATTGGGATTTCATTCACTATAATCATGTCAATGTAATAAAATAATGCACTGGCTCTAGGATTCTAGGTTCGGGGCGTTACATATTCCTTTTCATTTTTTGTATGCCACCATGGCATCGTGGATGACCCAAAAAAAGTACTAGTACTTATTATATCAATTTAAAACCTGAGGAATCTCAATGAACTGAAGGGGATCCAAGGGAACCTCACATATTTTCAACATTTCATAAATAACCTGGCTAGAAAATCTCTCCCCTTTAAAAAGCTAATATTGGAGGCAATCACCTTTCAAGGGGATGATAACTGTCAAAAATAAATCTAGATTCTCCAGAAGTATTTGATACACCAAAAAATTTGGATGCCACTGTTAGAAAGAAATCCACTAATCCTATATATGGACATCATTGAATAATCATCTTTCACTCTCCTCACATTATAAAATTATTCAAAGAATGGGAAAATTATCCACTACCTCAGCTAAATGATCATTGGTTCTAAGATCCAATACTCAGATGTTGAGAAGAACTACCTCACACTTATCTTTGTAGTATAGATGATTATTCAGTAATTGTTTCGCTATAAATTCCAAGTGAACTCTCCTATTGATCTGATCAAGTAAATTCATGGTCATCCCTTGATTACTGGTCAATTAGATATATGGGAAATTATTATGAAATAATATGACAGTCTGTTTGTATAATAGATGTTAGTGAAAGGGAATGCCCTGTATGATTTCAATACGGAACATCCTATCCAAAAAGTACACTAGTAGACACTAATATTCTAGATGAAGAGTTTTTATATTCCCATTACACTCCCCAAACATAAAAGATATATTTTTATAGAGCCTCATAAAGGATTATCAGTAAGATAATAGAAAACCCAAAACTCAATTGGTTTATCTTAGGGATTGTATTTTTTTTCTTAAGGAAAATTAATTTTTACTGCTATTTGTCACTATATGAGGGCTTAACATATAATGGGGCCTAATAAAAACCCTCATCATTGTCTTGGAATTATCCCTACAGTTTTAAATAGCCTTCCTGGTCATCATAGGGTATTTAGAGCAAGTGATAAAGTAGATAAATGGTGAATATTCTATAAAAAATGAATAATTGTCCCATCTCACAAACTATGTCATATAACTAATGGAAAAATTCATTTTTATCACATAATGAATCATGTCCACCAATTATAGAATGATCATGCCAAAACATTAGATAATGAAACCACATCCATGGCCGACCCTGATCATGACGATAAGATCATTCGTATCACAAATAAAAATTATCTCATTAATCCTTATATGTGATATGGATGAAATTTTTCAATTAAAAACCCCCACGAATTATAATGTATTTATACCCACCCTAGGGTGAATGTAGCTAGTGATTTATTGTCTACCAAATTTGATCCTACCTATAGACCTAACTAGAAGGGAATATATTCAACATCGAGAAGTGAAATTCACTCATCGGGATGGTTCAATGAGAAAAAATTCCTCTAAAAGTGTAGATTTGACAGAATCTACCTCAGATGAATTGAAGTAAGACAAATTCTGTCAATCTTGAATAAATTCCATGTAGGCTCTTATGTAACAAATCAGTTTCGGAAGAGCATCACCACTAAATCAAGAGGCTAGGTTACTATTGGTAAACCCTGATACATGACTATGTGTAATTCACTAGAAAATTTCTGGCATTCCAAATTCATGAGAACATCATCCATTAGTCATTGAAATTTATACATATCTATAAATATTCCTAGACAATTATCTTATGGGAAATGGATATTGTGGGTTCATATCCCCTTTCCATAGCTAGGTAGTTCAGGTACATCCTTACAACTATCAACTTCTTTCCCAAATGGACTGAGGAAATGCCCCTCAAGGAAGTTGGGATGAGTAATATCATCAACTTCGTTATGTCCAATATCATCACCATATTTGGAATCACTCAAATGATATTGATAGAAAACAACAAAATATTTTGTTCTACTGAAATGAAGAAATGGTATTTGGAATACAACATGGTGTACAATCATTAATCCTTATATCATGAAGTGAAAAATTTTAAAATATATGCCTTTAATAATACTATATATATATTCTTCAAAATATTGTGAATAAGGATAAGAAATTCTGGCCAGAAAATGTCCTCGATACTTTATAGGCATAACATACCACCACACACACTACTCTGCATGAAACTTCATATTCATTTGCATATGTGATAGAAGAAATATTTCGAAATAGATTCTAGTTTTCCTCACACTGAATATCCATTTGAAGAAATGTCTTGGATGATGAGAAATTGAAAAAGGGGTTGGATGATTGTCTATATGAGAACATGTTTCCTGTATTTCACAACCAAGAAGTCCATAAAATTCAGATCACATGAGCGTCTAATAAAAATTTTCACCTTTATTCAATCTGTCATGGAGAACTCATGTTGGCTCTAAAACACCAATGATACCATGAAAGAAGGCACATATACTATAACCAAAATGGGAAGGGCCATATATCATACAATATGTCTATCACAATAGAGCCTACTCACTGGACACAATGTATGGGGAATGAGTCACCCCCCCTCACTAATGCAAGGTTTCTTAAGAAATACTTTTCATTACCGCCATTAAGTTTTTCTTGTCCTAAAAAATGATGTTAAAATATACAAATCATGTCCAGAACACATGATGTTAAAATGTATGGATCGTGTCCTAACCAAATGATGTTAAACTATGTGGATGAATCCATTCATTAAGACATTAAACTGAAAAACATCTCTCATTATAGTCTCATGCAGTTAAACTAAATAGACTTATTCCTAACCACATGATGTTAAAATCTGTGGAACACATCCTCAATGCATGATATAAAACTATACGAGAAGAATCATATCACCAAATATTCATCAGATATGAGCTAGATCTTTGATAGAGAAAAATTAGGTTCCCCCATCCAAATGTACAAGTCATATCCACATAGATAATAACCACATTCATGAACTATGTGTGTTTTTATTCATGTAATCACATCATACACAGTGATGCACGTACCTCCATCGATAAGACTAATATAAATATTCACTCTTCAAGTAAGGAAATATTTGTCCACAACATATGATGTAAATACACATGGATACCTAATATTTTTTTCTTCCACATTAGGTGGTCGTCTTCCTTACTGAAAGACATTAAATTGCATAACTAATATCCTCACTGCATGACCATAAACTGTATAGCTTCCTAGAACTATGTGTGACCTAATTCTTTTATTCACAGGATAAATAGTGATTCCTAGACGTCCATTAATGGGTCCATTTGAAATATTCAGATTCTTTCACATCAAGTCACCATAAAAAACCACAACATGATAAAATTTACGAACTATGTCTACACAGAACGACACTAAATTACATGGCCATGTAGAACTAATTATTGCTTGATTCTAATTCCATTGAGATATATAGGGTTTACTAGATCCAATATTTTATCCTAGCCACCTCATGATACTAAATTACCACATAAATTCATTAATTACCACTATTTTGTAAAAGGAACCTTTTCCATTTCTTGTTCATCACATAAAGCATAGATTGTATGGTCTTAGAAATTTTAGAAAGGGATCCCACACATGACTGATGCATATCAGTCCATCATAGGGTTATCATGGTACTTGCTGTAGGACCGTAAAATCACACCATAAGTCTTTTCTGTATGACTTGAAACTGCATGGTTTTGGTCTCCTTCCTGACATGAAATAGAACCAAACCATGGACCTCTCCTGAGAGAACAACAATAATTAGTGTTGGTCTCTCACCGCACCACTTCTCAAGAACTATTTTTTTCCAACTATCATAGGATATCTAGTGGTTACTAGATCTCTAATACTGGTTCTAGGAACATCAATAAATAGAAATAATTCCCTCCTATGCACATGGGTCAAAACTATGTAGAGGCTTTCCTCTTCAAAAACTACAAATTATGGATTCATGTCCTCACATTGTACCTAATGACACCCAAACCATTATTCTAGGACCAGACACACTATTCCATTTTCACATTAGAGATCATACATCCATATCTCAGGACATTAAACTGCTATTTTTCTAATGAACTATGTGTGGATTTATTCCTATAATCACAGAATACATAGTGATTCCTAGATATCCAATCATAGACCCAACTATAATAATCAATGAGAAAATTCTCTCATTACATATGGTTCAATGCTTCATAAAGTGTTCCCCATTAAAGAACTATGTTTGGGTTGATTCCTACCACCACAGGAGACATAGTGACAGATGTATCTTAGATTATTGGGTCTAGCAGTGATAAAATAAAAAAACTCCCATCCATTTATATGGGTCCGACATCCACATGGAACCTATTTACAAGAACTATTGATGGATTTATTCATATCCTTATAGTATACCTTGAGGCCCTCCTATATCCAATATTGGGTTCAACCACAATATATAAAATATAAATGTTCACCCCAAGATGCATATGGGATGGATCTATATAGTAAAATTCCATACCACATGTTGTTAAACTATAAGGAAAATTTTTTTGTTATACTTTTTTAAAATTACATGTCAAATATGTCCCCATTATATGATGTTAAAATTTGAATCCCATCACCCATAATCATTCCATATAAATTGACAACACAAACCTAACACCCATCAAATAGAGTATTGGGTTATTTTTCAATCATTGACTCCCCTCATCCCATAAATCAAACTTTTGGATTTGATCACCTCATATCACTACAAACCTTCCATGTACATTGTAAAAGTATTTCCAACATAAAGAGACACTTTTTACTATTTATGTATTCCTATGTCTCTTGTATATGTTCTTATGATCTCTATAAAAATGTCTCACTTTTTAAAAAGTTATTTCTAATCCTTATTAGACTAAGATCACTATGGTGAAACTAAACACCCTAGATTATTTGGGGCTATTCCCAATATAATCATCCAATATCATCCTCAGGACTCAAGAACGTTGCAAAATTATTTAAAACATTTTCATATCCTTCTCAGATGGATGTTAGAGACAATTGGACCATAAGTATTCTAATTAGGTTCTTGTGAAACGTTCTCCTCACATAAGGTCTATGTACATCACAACCTTAAATAGTGTGCACTTTTTTCAAATTTTTACAAACATAAATTTTAACCGTTGATGGTCCGAATCAAATGATTCTAAAATTATAGTGAAAGAGATAGAAAACTTATCATGTTGAAACCCCGCAATGTGTTGCCTGGGTAAGATTCAATTCTTATCTTTATAAACTCTTTATCTATGTGGGTTAATAAAAATTTTGGATGTAATTAAATGAGGCATAAATATTATAGGATATACTTTTTATCCCCATAAAAAGTTGACCCATGATCACAATACCCCCTAGTTCATGAAAATGTATTATTAATGATTTTTCCCATCTCATCTCTGTAAAAATGATTTCAATTGTACGAGACACAACTTTTAGGGCTTTCCAAACCTTCTGGAATATTAAATTTTAAATAAATCACATTTCATCATTGGATCTCTTCCAACCATTGAAAATCATTCATGGTTGTTGGAAAAGGATACTCGACATCAAGGGACCCTTTTTTGATACTGCATGTAGGCCTATGGATCCAGAAAATGCACCTATGGTCATCAACAAAATGTTTTGTTCCCTAGAAAAAAATGTATTTTTGATCCTATTGAGCATGATGACATCGTGGAAGAACATAGCACCTTAGAGTGTTTTGGGACCATCCCAGTAAGATTTTCCCATACCATCTGCGTGACATAAGAACTATGGGTCAAGATTTATAATCTCCATATCAAGACTATTCAAGAAGATTTGACAGCCTCAATTTTATGTCATTGTGTTTTGAACCCTCTCTCAAAGTATGAATGCGACAGTCCATTCCGGAACATTTTTATGTCCAACACCAATGACTCAAAACCATAAAAATTAGGGCATGAGATTCACAATAAAAGAGATACATTTCCCTAGGATTCCATAAACCCTTCCAGGATATTAATTTTTTCCATACCCAACATTATCTTATGGTTGTTCGATTCTTCAAAAATATTTCCTAACCCACAGAAAAGAGAGGCATAATTTTTGTTTCACAATTATAGCAATGCATAAGGGCTTTGACCTACCAACTAAAGGCGTACACTACATGCCGGAAAGGAACATTGATCCTTGTGTGCCTTGGTTACACCATAGTCGTACAACACACCATAGAGTGTTATGGGTCATTCCTAGTATTAATTCCCCATTCTATATTCACTAACTCAAAATTTTTGGTTGTGACTTATACAACCCAAACTCAAACTATCCAGGTGGCTCGAATTCCCTATTATTTTTCCCTCAATCAAAATTTCTCCCATAAATCCTATTATATCCATTAAAAGGGTAAGGTCACCCATTTTTTACCATGATATTGAGGGATAATGAATTTACCCTGTGTGTCAGAGGCATCCACTACATCTAGGAAAGGATCTCTAATACTTGTGAACCCTTACAACACCACAATAGAACTCAATAACATAGTGTGTTTTGGGTCAACCCTGGAATACTTGCCCCAGATTTAATATTCGTCAATAAATTCGTGAAATCAGGAATTCAAACTATAAGGAATCTCATAGTATGAGCTAGGAGACCCTAAAAAACAACAATAGAAGTTTCGAGGTAGAAAACCATAAAATACAATAATAGAATATCTGAGCTAGAATACCATAAACTACCATAATAGAATGTCTGAGCCCAATGAATATAAACTAAAGTAGTGGAAGGTTAGAGCTAAAAGGCCTTAAAACAAACAAATATTTCTCAGCTAAATTAATCCAAAACTCTAAAAATAGAGTATCCAGTCTAACAGATCTTAATCTATAATAATAGAAGGTCACAGCTACAAGACCCAAAAATACTAAAATTAATTGTTTGAACTAGAAGGCCCTAAACTATTGCACTGTAGGGTGCCATCTTAAAGGCCCTAAACTACATAAATAGATGGTTTGATCTAAAAGAACCTAAACTATTTAAATAAAGTGTCTAACACAAAATACCCAAAACTGTTACAATAGATGACCCTAGATATAATACCATAAACTACAACACAACTACAATTTATTTTGAAATGAAATAAAAATTCACAATACTGATTAGGTCGAAAACTAGTACGAGGTTTTCTTAAGAAACATTGGTGCCCATGCACACTATGTCCTCCACTAGATAAAGTTATGAAAAAATAGGTAAATATCATTATAGAGATATAAATCTTGTGAGGCCCACCATTATTCCTTGGAAAAATCATACTTTGATGACCACATCCACTAACTTCAAAAAAATATTGGTAATTCACCCAGAAGGAAATATATTTGAACCAAATTATCCACTTTTGAATTAGGTAATCTCAATATAAATGGTGCAGATACAACAACAAGAAATATCATGTTGGTGGGAATTTGGGATAATTTATAAATAATAAAATATTATGGATTAATCATCCAAATCCAAGAATTCATATTTACTTGATATTACGTAAATTATGGATATCCTTGAGGAATAAAAAAGTAAGATCATAAAAATATCAAGCATATCATGAATGAATGAAAATTCGATACAAACATATAAGGTTTATAAGATCTATTCTTGGATAGCATGTAGATGGAGGAATATAGACATATCGGATTCTCTATCATGAATATAAAACTAATGAAAATGCATTGAAATTTAAATCCCATCACATAATGTGTTAGTATATGTACTTTATCTATGAAAACATTTTCAACGGTGAAGTAATGCATTTTTGTAATCATTCAAAATATTTGTTTTCTGTATCTGTAATTAATTGTAACTCCTCTTCCCTATTAACATGGTAATCATTTTCCTTCCACTCTATGCCAAAGAGCCTATGTTTCTCTAGTAAGTTTTTCTATGATATTTGTAGTGAATTCTGAAATCAAAATATCTCTTCTTAAATATGACTAATTTAATAATGGAGATTTTCAACATCATCCTTCAAAGAACTGACCATGTTCTGGTGAGTTTTTTTCTTCCACCAAAAGCTGGATATCTTTGTTAATGGACTTATCATATTGAGGTTGACCATGATTTTAGTGAGTGTTACATTGGGTTTTTTTTTATTATAGAGAAAATGAAACCTCACCATCTTTGAGATCTGTTTTAGTAGACTGGAAATCAACATTTTCCAAAATAAGATGATACAGATCTTCATGTACCTCTAATAGATCACATAGATGTTCATCTTGAAGACAACATAATGATGGTCATTAAATCCATTGGAGGGCAGATTGATAGCTCTATACCTTTAATGTCTAATCTGATGAGGGACTTTCATTTGTAGAATCCACCTGTATTCAATGGGTAGGGATTCCCCCAAGAATCCATGTTCTAGATTTTTTTATCCATAAGATCATCAATCACCTCGAGAAACCCTCGTATAGTAGGGTTAATATTTCTTCATATATGATTTATGGAAATTCTATGAATTGGTGAGATATTATAGAAAACATTTTCAATGAAGATGAGTTATATTGGAAGTAATTAATGTAAACTTCTATGATACACATCAATCAAGATATATTGAGGGATGGGAATCCTTATATGTTCATGTATCTAATGTAGGAGGGAATTCCATCGATGGAATTTGTTTGACATTTCACCATCTTGTAGCACATTGAATAATCTTTAGTTACTGATGAAATATCGTTGGGATACACATTTATGTTGGGATTCACTGCAAGATCATATTATTGTTGAACATATTTCTTTTGAGTAGATTATTCAGATGTGTTGAATCAGGAACACATCATAGAACGAAATCTAAGAGAGGAAATGATCATTGGATAAGATATTTCGGTAGGGAAAACTGGTAGCTCATATTAAGGTGGAATGAAGATCCACTATAATATTTACCAACATGAAAATAGTGGTTTGAGAATTTAAATTTCTTGATATCCATATCAATATCTTGTTTGGTTGAGGTGGTATCAATGTGGCTAGTAGGTCCATAAGCAGCTTCAGTGTCAATGATCTACTTTTGAGTGCCATGATTATGATAGGATAGGTCTTCTTCAAAAGTTTTGTAGGAACTTATTATAGCAGGGAAGTGGAAGTAAATCTTGATTGGTAGTATATTCTAATAAATGCTTAGCTACCCCTTAGCATAAAGGTAGTTTGAGCCTCAAAGGACATTCAGTTCGAGTAAAGGGATGTGGTACCACATTATAGGGGTGGTAGTACTAGGAAGATGAAATTTCTTAGGGGAGTCACACTAGAGCCTATAGTGGAGACCTTGTCATATGAACACTATAGAAAATACTCAAGTTATTGTAGATGGTGAGAATATTTCATCAGAGTTACAATTATTGTATCATCTACTATTTATTTCATTTTTATACAGGAAAATAAAATTACATTTTTATCTTATCATTCTTAAATTAGAATGGGATTGGTCTGGGAATTCCTAGATGGTTTTCTGAAAATTGATACACCTTTGGGAGTGCAGTCAAAGAATGTATGTTTCCCTCTGAATGTGTGTTTTTGTAAAGAATCGCTCTTTCTGAAAGATTTATATTTGGTTTTTTTATAGAAAAATAAACACCCAATGGGTTTTTATCCAATGGAACCTACTTTCCAAACATAGGAACTCATTAAAATATTTTAACCCACAATGATTAAGAACTCAAATTGGTCAAGAGGATGGGAGTTTGGGCTCATCACATACTTTTTAGGGTAATTACTTCCTACTTTGGGACTCTCTTATAGATTTAAGTTATGTTCATGAATTCTTATTAATTTACAAAGTGTAATGTTGTTTTCCCTAGATATTTTCAATCAATTATTAGCATGTATGAAAATCAGAATCATGTGTATGTATTCTAGGTTCTTCATCACTCTATATATCTATATGTATTCAACGTTCTCCATCAATGGTATCCTCTCATATACTACTTAAATATTATTTGGACATTATTAAGATAATGATGGTTTTTAAGCCCTTTATTAGGGAACTCTAGAATTTATCATGATATAAGGAGACAGAAGTTGTTTTGATTTTAGAATCAAACCCATAAATTAGCTTCCTACATATCCTTGTGAAAGGAATCAAATCCCACGTAGTTCAGTTCCTATCAATGGGATACATCATACCTTTTAATGTCATGTGAATAGGACCTAACCATATAGTTTAACATCATGTGTCATGGACATCTAGGAGGAAGGTGCCTAGAAACATCATGGTGTAGGACTTATGCTTAAGCAAGCTAATGAACATTGAAGGGATATGAGATCCCAAATTAAATTAGACCCCACTAGGGTTATGACTTGAAGAGAACAAGGTTTATTTGGAATGTTGGGTTTTAACCTTAGGGAGGCTTCATATATATCCTGAATAGATGTTAATTAAAAGCCATGTTGATCAGTATGTCTCATAAAGGACTATGGCCCCTTGAGAGAAATGGGTTGGGGCTTACTCCAAACGGGATTCCCAAAAACAGGGTCCAAAAGGGATGTTTCAACACAATAAGATTTGGGGGATTAATTCGGGTCTTACTCCTAAGGAGGATTCCCACATTAAGAGGGTATGATTTCACATTTCATGGATGGAATGGTATAGATCTCGAGCCTTGAAAATGATTCCTACATATCCCAATTACTCTAGGAATCCGAGTTCACATAGTTCATTCAGTCAAGTTGATTTTTCAGATGTTGGTATCATCACAAATATCTAATCCCACATGATTCATGCTCATTGTGAAAACCAAAAGAATGTGAACGATTCATCAAACCACACATGCTTTCTCCAAAACTGATGGAAGAGGTTTTGGCTATGGTGGAAGAGGTCGTGATGATAATGGAAGAGTGTGTTGTGCAATGAACCCTTCAATGTGAAATGAAGGTAAAGGTTATTAGGTTTGTCCTAAAATTCATGGGGATTTTTCCAAGAGTTATGACTTAAAAAGGCTGTTGTAGTGGATCGATTATAAAATTCCATGTGTAAGGGAAATCAGGTGTGATCTTCACTCTTCATACTGGGGACGAGATACTCAAGATATGAGAGACGAGGAGGGGAATATATAGTCCTATCCGCGGAATCCAATACTATAAATTCCCCAATACTTTATTTAGGGAAAGGGTCTCCATGACCATAGATATATAAAACAACATACACCATAAGGATACTTAATATCATATAGGAAAAATGATATAAACCCTTGACCATTGAAATATAAACCTAGATGGGAGACACACTGATGTGCATTTCCAAAAGGTTTAATAAATTAGGAGGTCTTGGTGGAGGATTCAACTTGGCCCCATTTAGGAAAGGGATCCACAGAAAGAGAATGCCCGCCTAGGTATGCCATGTAGGTCCAAGGAGGAACTGAAAATGATTAACACATGAAGGATAAGCCTGTGAAAGATTGATATTCCTTGGGTAATGGACTACTTAGACAATAATAAATGGTTGATGGTTTAACTTAATCACCCTAGGTGTCCCTGGATGTCCTTGGAATAATCTTGTGCTGGTCTTTACTTAAGGAATGTACCTTGCATCGGAGACTACTTTTAATAAAAAGATGGTCTTCAAACAAGTATCTGGCATTTTATACCCTGAAGGGACTTTGATCTTGTTTATCTCTTTTATTTATCTCTTCTTCCATGTTTTATAGATCTACCTATGAAAATTAGAGGGACCAGGTTGAATGGGATACAGAATGAGAGAGTCAAGAGTTCTTCTGAATTTTTCAGTTCCTTAAATGGGAAGCCCAAGGTTCCTAGTTATAGGTAAGGAGGGGACCTGGTCAAAGGAAGTTGTCCATGTAGTTCATTGGTCTAGCTCCACCGTGAAGGTCCTCCATGCAGGGTTGTAAAACATAAACTGTTGTCTAGGTCCTCTATATAGGTCCTTGGTGTAGGGGCTATACCTTTAGGTTGTTCTGTTAGGAGCTGCACTGACCTTCTTGTGTGTAGGTATGATGTGTAGGTCCCTTTAACCATATTTCATTTCTTCATTTAAATTTACTTGACTCATTATGATATTCAAGGTTCCCTTCATAATATTTTTACCTTCCTTTATTAAAATGTTGTTTCAACAAAATCCCCCCATGATTAGATCCAATTGAAACGAGTGTCTAGTCTAGAGGTAAGAATATAGGAAAGGGATTATGAAAAATTAATGTTGGATTTTGTAGGTCCTCTACTTAGCTATGCCGCATAGGGAATAGGAATAGGTCATTCAACATAGGTTGGAAGTGTAGGCCAATGGTGCCTATAAATACCCATGTTCCTTTACCATTCCCTTCACATGTATTTCTTATTTTTTCTTCTCTTTCCATTGGTTTTTCATCCTTTATTATTGTGTTGTGCTATCGTGAAGGTAATTAAAAATTTCTCATAGTATATCCACTATTGAAATAGTACTACGTAGAGATATTTTATATAAGGGGTTGTGTAGGAGGACTTAATCAAAGGACCAATGCTGGGTAGCATACCAAAGGACCTACACAGGTTACTTTGTCAAAGGACCAACATGGAGAGTTTCCTTTTCCAAATTACTGAATTCATTGAAGTTAAAATTTGAACTCTCTTAAATCAATATTCTATATTAATGATAAAAATTTCATGATTATCTTACAGGAAATGGTTTTCTTGATAACATCAACTGAGGAATCTAAAATTCACCAAAATAATATTATAAAAGTCATTGGACCATAATATAATGGCACTGTTGAGAGTACCCTTCCTGAGATAGAGAAGATATTGATTCTATAACAATGTGAATATCCATAGGCAATTATCTATTGCTATATGGTAATTGGATTTTACAAGGCTCCCACATTCCATCATATAATAAATTATTTCTAAATACTTGGTTTGTAAAATAGCTCAAATATAATTTTATGATTATTACTGTAAGGGTTGTCCCTCTTCATGAGGGAACATTACCTATTAAATGCATATTACATAAAAGTGGTTCTACTCCTCATATGAAATATCATGTTCTAGATCCAAGGATTTATTTATATGATTCAACCTTTCTTGCAATAAAAATAAATCAATCTGATTGTTGGAAAGAATACTATGATATTTTCTCGGGAGTAGGATTCATGCATGAATGGATGTGGTCATTTGGTTTATACCAGACTTCTTTAGGGTCTAGGAAAGAGTTTCAGGATGTTAACATTCATGAAATGTTCTAGGTAATAATTACTTCTATTTAAAAAAAATATCATTCCTGAATTACTTAGACTATGGAATGTGCAAACAATTTCATTCCATTTGACGCATGGTGAGATCGACATTAGTTTTTGGTATGTCTAACAATTATTTAGGGCTCCCAATTTTGGGAAGATTTACAATTAATTCATTCCACCAAAAACAATATGGTATGACTTCTATAGGACTCCACAATTGGATTGTGAATTATTAAAAATAAAAAATAATTTACATAATGAAAAGAAAGGACATATTTCTAGGGTTGATGTTCAAGAAAGAGTGTGGATGGAAGCATTTTTTTAACTAGCAAAAGAGAGGGGTCATACATGCGGATGTCAACCCATTTTTTCCAACATTAGATAATCAAGTTTCATTAGGCGCATTTTGAACCACATTAGAGAGGTGTGATTACAGGCATTGGGGTTACAAGGTTAATCCATATATTGATGTAATGTTACACTTATCAAGATTCCGTTCCATGGGGAAAAGCATTTATTTTCTCCCAAACCTTGAGTCCAGTGGCGTTGTAAGGCAATGATATTTTGTTATTGCTGCTAAGTTGGAAGAGGGGAAATATATTGGGTTGGAAACCTCTATATTACAAGGAATCTATCACTTCCTATTGCATTTATACAATGAGAAGGATTCATTTAGATTCTAAGGTCCATTCCAGGTGTTATGTGGATGGATTACCACACATTTCTATTCTTATTAAATGTTGAATTTAGTTAGAGTCCCTAATGGCCATTTTACCCCATTTAGGCAAACATTTTCAGGATTGAGCCTCTGAACATGAATCTTGAGGAGGTGATGAGGACACTAAATTTATTAGGAGAATTCATTTACTTTATATGGGGTATTCCTCCAAATGAAGCATTTTTTTATAATTCTAAGGAAACTCATTAAGATTTAATGTCTTATATGGTGGAATTAAGGGTTAGTGTATTATCAAACTAGACTGATACAGAAATTTTCAGTGGGGATTTTATCCATTATAGGTTTTCTCGCCAGTTCAA
Organism: Viscum album; assembly: GCA_963277665.1. Lineage (NCBI taxonomy): Eukaryota > Viridiplantae > Streptophyta > Magnoliopsida > Santalales > Viscaceae > Viscum > Viscum album. Next base: position 112,556,663 of record OY728119.1, on the reverse strand, counting down.
ATGTATTAACCAATCGATTACCCTTCCTCCCACGTATATTAGTCATGAGGATCCCCCAATGTTATCCCAACAATTATAGATTCTGGCGAAATACATTTTTATTATTTTCCAAGCACTTTTAGGAAAAGTGAGAAACCCAAGGACACAAACAAACCCGAAAAACACATCCAAAACATACCAAAATGTTGATCACCCTTCTCCATCAGATGCATCAATTGGATTAGAAGCTGGATATTCGGAATCACGGGTTTCTTCATACGCTCTGGGGGATTTAACAAAATGAATACATTTGGTAGAGTCCATGAAAGATATTGTTCTTATTAATCATGGAATGAAAATAAAAAACTAAAGATGATGTAGATGCTTCAGAGGCTTCAGAACCATCAAAATGTCCTCACAGAAAAACCACCAAGAACACCAAGACTATGGAGACAACCCCTCTAACACTGAGGTGATGTAGTCACATCCTTCAAATATATGTTTCCATTTCATCTATTTATTCTTCTAAATAGTATGGGAGGATTGAAGGGGCTTTCCAATATGAGTTCTTTGGGTTTTCACCACATCAAATCCAAATTATGTTCGGCCTTTAGAAATTAAGCACTAGGAAAACATGACCCTCAATATGAATGATTCAGGGGATTTTCTCCAATTTCGCCTTAGAATACTAGATTTGGGTGATATTAGAGAACCATACGATTTTCATCTAGATATAAATTTGAACGTTGTATAGGAGTACATAAAGGATCTGGATATTTTTATATATATAATTGATGACCAGGTCCCAGCCTCAAAATGAGTATCTGACATGATAGATCAAGGAATATGCGACGGGGTAATTTTTCACCTTATGGAGGAATGTGAAATTTATTTTATTCCTAAGAATATATTTCCCTTTTATTTTGTTTCATTTCTGATGCGTTATCCACCTTCACGGATCTTCATGGGATTTCATTTTGCAAATTGAAATCATAGAAGGAGTAGCATCGGGAAAGGTGCATGAGTCACCAATTTATGGGCCTATGGAAACCCCTATCGATACACTAGATGAAACCCTTGGGTTTCTAGAACATTCTCCATGAGGGAGAACCATGATAGAGGTAATGTCGATGAAAAATACTAAGCCATTACCTCATGTTTCTGTTGCAATGAAAATAAGTACAATCTCTCCATTATCTTATGAAATTAAATGCAAGAGAGAATTGAAGTTGGTCAAACAAGTATTCCAAAGTGAGTATTCATGCTATCATCTTGTATAACAACCTTCATGACATACTTTTATAACCATGTTTTTTACAGTATATTCATTACATTTTTCTCTTAAGGGATGTGTTTTTGATCCCTCAAAGACTAAAATGGAATCCCTTGGAGAAGTACCAATTCATGATGATGCATTTATTAATTTAGTATATTATGTATCAAGGGATTTTGATGAATTTTCTTCTATTTCTACATATAGAGGAAGGTCATGGTAATGTCTGATGAATTTCATTTGGGTATTATATGTTGTTTCTAAAAACATTTCTATATAATATTTTAGATCTATTTATTATACCAGAGGATTTGGTGATAATCGATTTTGATACAATTGTTTCTCAAGATGGAAGGAGTGAGGATCATGAGTAGTCTGAGGTAGGTGATGGTGTTTATCCTAATTTAGCATGGCCTAAAAAATATTTCACTAGTTAAAGAGATAATAGAATAGAATGTCAGTAGAGATAATTTCAGCATCTATCAACATTTTTTGTATACATGAAATAGTGAAGGTGATATGATATAAAAATCCATATACACTAAAATGATGGGAACTATTAATCAAGGCATTGATATTGCATATTTCATCATGGATTTTGGGGATTTCAAGGAGGAGCTGAAAGTATGTATGTTATAATTATTTAATTTTCTATACATAATAGCTCTTTTATTTTATATTTCACATCAAAGAACAATTTATATAGTTCTATCCATATAGAACGTTTCAAAGGATGATCAAGAACAAGACATCCCACTCTATCCTACTTCTATTTATATTGGAGAAGTACTGACTGAGAATCCAATGTTGGGAGATCCCCCAGATCATCTAGTTACGACAACTCGGAATGATTAGGATAATTCCTTCCTTAAGAAGTAATTTCTCAAACTTCTGAACATGAGAATAGGGGGAGGAATATACTCAAGTAATAGACTTATTACTGGGTAAATGTCATTGAATTTATTGATAATTAATTATTATTGATACACTTTTGAAGCTAACAATCATTGTAAATCACTATTTAGGGTGATCATCTCCCACAGTTAGGTCCAAAGGAGAAGCCACTACGTTGGCTTAATTATCAATGGAAGATGAAGCATTTTCTTCTTTGAAATGAGCATAGGTAGGAACCTCTTTGAGTGATATAATACAAGAATCTTTTCCACATCAAGGTAGTGTTCTAATTCAGACATAGAGATGCAGGTTTCTCTCAGTATCGCTTGTAACAAGAAGTAGGGAACTATTTGAATGGTAATTTCAAAAAATGTTTTGGATGAGCTTCCCCCATATTTTAGTTGACTTCCAATACTGTTTATCATACATGAATTTTGTTTTTTTTATAATCATTGAATGTATAATGCGGTTAAAAGGACAGTTCGCTTGCAAGATCAAGAAAACAAACTGTATAAATATATTGTAAAAGAAAAATTGATGGACAACATTTAGAGTTTTAGTGATTCAGTATCCAAGGATGGAGACAGCCATAGAAAATAATTAATATAATTCAATCATCAAATTAAGAATATAAAGAAGAAAATGATGCATCTTCAGCAAAAATTGTGATTGTTAAATATAATCATAACCAATTGAACCAATCATTGGGAGAAGCCCAACTGGAAGGGATAAATTCCATTTTAACTACCAAAGATTCACTTCATTAGGCTGAGGATACGAAAACTGTTCAACTGGCTGAGCTTTAGCAAGAAATTGATAGTTCTTGGGAGGAAGATCAACAACTGAAGAGTCATGTTGAAAGATTCTTGTAATATATGAAATATGGGATCCATTGTGTGGATGTTCCTATGATTTTTCTAAATAAATAAATTGGATTTTGTCTCCAATCATATATAAGTATTCATAACATATTTCTTTATGTAATTGCAATATCAATACTGATTTTCCTAAAATTACATCTATGAGTCAGATAACCATAATTACAATAACAGGGATAGGGGAGCTCTAATTGTAACCGAATCCAAGAGTCTTAGTAACATAGTTTTACCATTGATAGGTTTATATGGAAAACCCTAAAAAAAGTCGGTTTTTGAATTTTTATTGCTCGATATAGCCTAAACCATTCCGATTATTTATCTAGTGAGTTGAGAAGTGACTTTTATCTAAAGTTTCATTACCATGTTTTTAGCCTGGTGAGTACCATGTCTCTTTTTTTGGGTATTTTAAATTCATTAATGTCAGACTAATAAAGATATTGTTTTAGTTTGAATATCTTGGAAAATTAATTTTTAAATTAAAACCCAAAAAAATCTCAATGGCTAGGAAGGTCTCAATATTCCTCAGATATTTCCAAGGATATTCTTTTGTCATGATTTTTATGGTCACCAAATTTAAAAAATAAAGTATAGAAATACAAGGAGTCTCTTCTAATAATGAAATTAATTATATTTGAAAAGCCCGTTATGTGGGATGTATCATTTATGGACATCTAGGGCATGCAATGTATTTCAAAACAATGTCATCCTTTGGCTGACATGCTTGTTATGTGGGAGACTTATGCAATGCCAACTAGAAAACATACTTCATGGATAGGTAAATTATTTCCTAGTAATTTTGGAATTTTATTAATGATATACAAAGGGGTTTAGGATTTGTTTTTTTTAAGAACACATTGGGTTTCTTTTCCAAGAAATTATGATTAAGAATAAAAAAGGGGGCATCTATGCCAACAAAGGAAATGAATGAGAGTCCACTGCTACAAGATTTTTTTGTTAAGGACGGTACATTTATTAGAAAGGGGATTTCTGATATTATGTTTTGTAGTTTCAAGTTGTGAAGTAAAGACATTTCGGGATTTCGAATAATATGTTATGCCATTAAAAGTCATGCAATAAGGTCATTTAGGGGATGTACAGTTTCATGTCATACAACAAGGAAACTTGGGGGATGTGCAGTTTAAAGTCATATAGAAAGGAAAATATGGTGTTGTGCAGCACAAGGTCATGTCATAACGACAATACATGGATGTGCAGTTTAAATTCATACAGGAAGGACATTATAAGGCTATGCAGTTTAAATTCATGCAGTAAGGAAATTATATGGTTGGGTAGTTTATAGTCATTCATCGAGGACATTATGGGGGCTGTGCATTTCTAATTCATGAAGCAAGGAAATTTGGGGGTTTTTATTTTAATTTCATGAAGTAAGAAAATTATGGGGTTGTTCATTTTAATGTCATAAAGCAAGGACATAATGGGGCTATAATTTATGGGATTTAGCTATGACTGAGGATTTGATGGTTTTCCAATTCATGGTAATTTTTATAGAAAATGTGAAACCATATTAAGGTATGGAATGGGATAATTGTAATATTTTATTTGAGGAATTTTAAATCCAAAGAGTGGTATGGGAAAAAAGGGATAAATGGAATTTAGATTAGGTCTCTTCCAAGAATGAAGTTACTTCTATTTTGAAAAACCTGTTATGGGGAGTGTATTATGTATGGGAAATTGGGGAATGTTCAATATAGCCAAATAGTGGAATCTTTATGTTGATAGTCCTTTTATGTAGGTGAATTTTATGCATGACCAACTGGGGAATGTACTGCCTAGTCAGATAAAGAAGCTCTCAAGAATTCTGACATTCTTTTTTCAAAAAGCTGATGAATATTTATGGAGATTAGGATATTCCCAAGTATAGAGTTTGGTTTAATGGAGAAAAGTACATTAATATAGAAGGGTTATTTTCATTTGTGATTTACAATGAATCGGACAAATAGGATCTCTACGAAGTTCTGAATCCAATGTTGGAATTATGGTGCCTATAAATTTATATTATATGACTAGGACCATAATATTATAGATACAATGGAAAATTATGTGGTTTAATTTCCCAAGGTCATTCAAATATGAATTGTACATATGGATATGTAAATTTTAAACGACAATATTGGAGAATCTTAGTTTAGGAGAGCAGATATGAGATAAATACAAAATGGATGACTGCTTTAAATTTTGGGGTTCCTCCATACCATAATTAATGCTTCAAGGGATAGAAGAGTCTACTCTCAAGAATAATGTTACCTCTATTTGATAAAACTATTATGGGGCTTGTATTATGTTGGTACAACTAGGTAATGTGGTATAGAGATAAATAGTTACATCCTTAGGCTGACAGGCCCGTTATGTAGGAGAACATTATTCATGTCCAACTAGATAATGTACTTCATAGTAAAGAAAACTTTCTCTCAATTATCATACATTCAGTCACTAGAAACTGTAGAAATATTATGAAGATCTAAAATAATTTCAAGATCATGAGTATGACATGCGACAAGGGAATTTTTAAATTCATAAAGGAAGTGTTTGGACCAATACTGGCCATGAATTTAGAATCCATTACATAAATCGGAATCATATGTATAAAAGGGGACAAACCTTGTTTCCATTATGGGCTCTCTTAAGATTGAGACCAAAATAAAAGATCTTGTATAGATATTTATCGTATGGAGGAGAGGGGGAATTTTCAATTATCATGTGGTTGTAACATGGATCTAAGGCCTAGTCTTCACTAGATATATTAATGGAATTAGAATCAATAATTACATAGTTATATGGGTAAAATGAAGTATAAAGTCATTAAATAAAGATATTATGTTGTGCATTTTATGGTCATATATAAAGTACATTCGGGCATTTGATACGAAGATCAATTGAATATTGCGGCTGGAATATGGTCTACGGGCCAAATTTTACTATTTTTCATTTCAAATCAAGAATCAAGGCACGCTTCATTCATGAAAAACGTTTACCCCACTCTAATAAAATTCAGATGTAGAGAATAATAGGGGTTTCTTGAATACGGTTTCATACATAAGATGAGAACTCATATTTCTCTCCTCATGTAGATCTCAATCATACATGGGATAAAAGAGGCATTAATTTCATGATGTTGTGGCTGGGTCCGATATTGAATGTCTGGACATCACTATGTATCTCTTATGGATGAGATTCATGTCATACATGGTTCATCAAAGGGTTTCTTATGTAGGTTTGATCCATACACAAGGAGTGGGGGATTTTTCTTAATTGCATACAAACCCAAGATAAGAGATTTGGGTGTTACTACAAATCTCAATAGAATGATAATCAAGCCACATAGAGTTCTTTTTACTTCACTACAGTTTAACGTCATGTAGTGAGGATGAAGGTGAACTGACGTGAAATGACTATATATCTCATGAAAATGAGAATTGAACCATGTGTAGTTTTTTTGAGAATATTGTTCAGTTTATCATCAAGTTATGAGGTCTTTAATTGTGTCTTTTATGGCATTACATCTAAGACCACAGATAACCCCAAACATGAATTGAGATACCTTATTTATGTATAGAATCTCTTTACCAAATTCCTAAGACCACATGATCAGTCCTTGGTATGAGAAACAAGGAGGGGTAAGAGATTATTTGGAAACATAATGGTAAATCAAGTGAAAGATAATGATATAATGATTGAATGGTGTTTGAGCCACAATATAGGATACGAGTATCACTATGTATCATTCTAGGGGAAAGAATCCAGTGACACATAGTTCTTATAGGTTCTCCATATGAATGTTTGATTCATATTCATAGGGTTAAAGGGAATTTTCAACACTATGACTGAACCAAATATTGGAGATCTGGACCTCACATTATATCTTAATAAGGCTATATTCAATCCACATGTAGTCCTACAAATGTTCCATGAGGTTTAACGTAATCTGGTAAGGACTAAGATCAACCATTGTGAAAAGAGAGAAATATTGTAGCAAGGATATGGGTAAAACCTAAGCATCACTAAGTATCTTTTGTGAGAAATAATCAAGCCATGCATAGTTCTAAAAATATTCCCTTTGCAAGTTTTATTCATGCACACAATGAATGAATGGGTTTTTTAGTAATGGTTGATTCCAAGATTGGAGATCTCAGCATCACTACGTATATGATTGGAATGAGAGTCATGCCACACATAGTTATAGAAAATATCATTCCCCACACTAAATGAGTTTTATTGTGATGGAAGAGGGATTTTGATACATTCTATAATAATAGTTATGCTCATGACATATGATGGTATGAGAATCAGACCATTTATTCTAGAAGGGTGATCAGTATGGGATTAGTTTTTATACTGGAATATGGGAAATAAATTTCATTCTGGTTGTGGTTGGGTCCAAGATGGATGATTGAGGCATCACTATGTATCTCTTTGAAATGAGAATCAATCCCAAAATATTACATAAAAAACTCCATTTTAACGTCTTGTAGTAAGGTGGTATATCACATAACATGAATTAAAAATTTTGGCTTCGCTAAGGAATAAGTCTAAGGTGTGTCTACGTATCTTGCTAGGGGAAATAATCAAGTCACATGTAGTTCTTAAAATGGGGTACCTATACTGGTCTGATTCATATATAGGGGGAAATGGGGATTGAGTTCCCCTAAGGAGTGGCAACGAATTGTGTTATTTTTGTGCATGGAAGCTACTCATATTTTAAAGGACAACAAGTATTTACAATTAGTGGTATATTGGGGGATTTATTTACTTAAAATTAAGGATACATTTATAGTATAGTTTAATGTCATGTAGTGAGAACAAATGCTGTCGTGCAGTTTAACGACATGTGGAAAGAATGAAGGTGCTACGTTGTTTGATGTCATACAACATGGATGTGTATGGTGCTATATAGTTTAAAATCTTGCAGCTAAGAAAATGGTTTATATGTTCTTTAACATCATACTGCTAAGATGGTGGTTTTTATGATGTTTATTATCTTGTGGTCAAGATGATGGTTTCTATGCAGTTTAACATCCTACGGCTAAGATGATGGTTTCTATGCAGTTTAACATCACACAACTAGGAATTTATATGTGTGATTACACAAAGTATTTCTTAAATATCATTTGATTGATTGGATCTATAATTAGTTCTCCATTTATTGAGATTACAGAATATGGTCCATTATAATGGACCTTGTGGAATAAGGTCCCTCCCACTTTGGATCATTATTTTTAGTTTTCTTTACTTAGATCATCGAAGTCCTATGGACCAATACCAATTCTCCTTGAAGAAAAGAACATAAGAAAAATTCTTTATTAGAATCTCATGCTATTCTATTATGATATAATTCTAGGTGAGGCATGGTATGAAATATCCTTTTGTCTAATCACTCAAAATAATCCACTCACTTTTGGGATCAGTTATCTATAGATAACTCGTAACAAACCACATATCTGAGTGAAGGTAATTAAACTTCGATGGGAAGGAAATATTCTATTCCATATACCAATGAGTATGGAGTTTCTCATGTGGTTGCATGGATTGTTGTCTTGTAATCCCATGAGAAGTGAAAAAGATTATCAGGCTAAGTCTTTTTAGTTTTATCCACTATTTTCTGGAGTATACTCAATAGGGACTTGTGGAAATCCTCTATCTTTCCATTGGCTGGTTGTATTTAATATTGTGTTCTTGATATAACTTCTCTACCTCAGCAGAACAGAAATTTTTGTCATTGTCCATTAATATAGTATGATGGACACCAATTCTGATGACGATATTATCTTTAACATACCTAACAATGCTTTCTTCCATGACTTCTTTAAGAGAAATTGTCTTAGACCATTTGGAGAAGAAATAGGTAATAGTAAGAATATACATGAACTGTTTAGTCATAGCTGGAGGATAAGGTCCCACTACATCCACTCCCCATGTAGAAAATGGAAAAGAGTATTTAGTTGTATGTAGAAACTTTGGGGGTTGATGAATGATTTTGGCATGAAATTTGAAGGGATGATACTTCTTAGTGAAATCTATGCAATCATGAAACATCAAAGGCCAAAAGTATCCAAGCCTTCATATTGGATTAGAAAGATTATTCCTAGATATGTAGGAATAACAAGATCCTACAAGTACTTCATTCATGATATCTGCGGTCTCTTCTCCATCAATAAATTTGAGGATAATTCCATCAAAGCCTCATTTTTAGAGGATCTGCTGGTGATTTGTGCCATCATAGGGAGTTAAATTAACTTCTCATCACTAGATTTCTTCTTTTTCAGCTCTATCCAGTGGAATTACTGCATCTTAGAGATATTACATGATGGGTTTCATCCATCCCACGGTAGGACCAAATTGTTCAATAATGGGACTTATTTTATTGATTTCCTATGTTCTAATTTAAAAAAAGGTGAAATCATATGGTGATGAGAAATTTTAATGATATTCTCTTCCCGATTAAGATCTTCTAGGGATATAGATGCATTTTCCAATACATAATCATGGGAATTTTTTGAACATAGTATGTAATAAAATGATGTATCTAAGGGAAATTCATCCATTTACCATCATACATAATCATATAGAGGGATTAACTATTATTTTATAATGGTGGAATCCCCATAGATCTACTTGATTACCAATTATAAATCACATTTCACTTCCATGTGATTCAATGGTACTTGGAGTGCCAATTCCAAACATATGAATGTGAAATGCACCACATCTTCAAACACTTCTTGGAGAAATTTATTGAATTCTATGTTGATGATGTAGTGGTTAAATCCACACCTCACTATAACCTGATCAAATTTATCCTTAGTAATCCTATGGTTACATGAAGTATGGCATGGTGGGAAGTTATTTTGCAGCAGTTTGATATACAATTTATGCGTCAAAAATTAGTTAAAGGAAAAGCATTGGAATACTTCCTTGATGAACACCCATCTGTGGAAGAAATGTCATTAAATACCAAAGTTCCTAATGAAGAAATATTCTCTATTCAGGAAAACCTATAGACATGAGAAAAGTATTTTTATGGTGCTTCCAGAATTCAAACGAGGAAGAGAATGGAAGACCCTAAACTCAAACAAATTGGGTTAGGAATTGTACATATCTCCCTAGAGAAGGTAGTGTATCCAGACTTCTTTTTGTTCTCATTTGGTAGTACCAACAATGAGGGTGAATATTAGACTCTCATTTTATGTTTGGAATTGGCACTCCAAGTACCATTGAATCACATGGAAGTGAAATGTGATTTATAATATTTCAAGCTTCACCCTCAATTTTGGAGGGGTGAGTTAGGTGCGTTCTTCTTGATGCTTGTTTCTATCCCCAATGATCCTCTGGTAAACCCAAATGATAGGTGGACACCATGGGGTTAAGACCTGTAATTTCTATTTTATTCCAAGAAAACACATCCTGATGTTACTTTAGAAAATAATTATACACCTCTTTCTCTTCTTGAGTAATTTCCACACTAATCAGGGTGGGGTGTGGATCTTTGTTTGTACGCAGATTTATTTATCTCAGTTCATCCATAGTGGTGGAGACACCTTCCTAAAATACTATATGGGCCTCTCTATGGTATTCATGTTCTTCATCTTCTTCATGTGTTTCTTCTTATCCATCTTCTTGAAAGTTAGGTGATGAAGTAATATTTTCATAGTTAGTGGAGGAGTCTGTATTTGGACATCCTAAAGATAAGGCATCCATTTCTGACTCAACTGATGATAAAGGGTATTTTTCAAGTTCTGAAGGGAAGACTGTGAGATGAGAATCATAATATCTATCTTTTTTATTTAGTGTGAAAACTTCTTATAGATTTTCTAATGATGAGGAGACTTATTGACACTCAATATATGGAATGAATACATATCCATTTAGTCTCTCTTCATTTTTTAGTGAATCAATGATTTATCAGGCATTATCAGAATCAATTTCCACAACTGCTACTATGGAAGCCACTGAATGATTATTTTCATGTGGAAATCCACTTTCAATTTTTTTAATGGGTAAAACATAATCTACGCAAATATTATTTAATGGGTCAGATGGAATCTTTTTTAGACCATTAAAAGTATTGATTCTAGAGACATAATTTTCTATGAACTATTTTTACATTTTATGAAAGAACTCCACATCCATGTATTATGATTCACATGTTTTGAATAGGGACTTATCACCATACTATTTCTTAATTTGACCATTAACACAATATTTGAGACATTGATGGTACAATGAAGAAATAAATAAATTCTAATATATCGAAGGCCTTCCCAATGTCATGTTGAATGTTTTGTCCTTCCAAACAACCATGCATTATTAATAAGATATGAGATCTCCAAATTGAGTTTTGAGCATAATATCACCAAAATTTACTTGATCATTATTATCATAAACCTGTAACATCAATGTGGAGGGAGAAAATGCAATTCAGGGAGGCCCACTCGATGAAGTTTTCGGATGGGAGTGAAGTTGACCCTTGATGCATTATCAATGAATTCTCATTGGATTTGAACATCATTAATCATGTCAGATATGTACATAGGCCTGAGTTTTCCATATACAACAGAATCCTCATCTTGTTCTGTGAGATATATTATTGCATGACTCTCTTCATCGTCATTATCTATATAGTAAACCTCTACAGTAGAAACCATAGTTTAAAAATCCTAATAACTTTAAAAGGCCTCTATAAGTTCTTCCTTAAGATCCTTTGATAGATTAATAGCATCTTGGATTGATAGATTACCCATTACATGGGTTTGTTTCTTCAATACATCATATTTCCAGTCTAGAGGTATGGGCTTCCCCGCATGGAGATGCTATTTTGAAGATTCCTTGGGAGCTTATGTCCCTAATGTTGATCGACCATCCTTTAATGTTTGAGCTAAAAGTACTTCCTCTCTTTTTGTATTAGGTCAGCTAGGTCTTCCCACCCACTGATGAGATGGTGATGTAGCCTCTTACTTGTATTTTGTGGTGATTATATCAAGTTAGACTCTATCATGTGTGGTAGAGTTTCCATGTTCCGGTGGAGATTGTGAGAGGGATATCCCTTGATTTTCTACTACATAAACAATTTGAACAGGGGTGTAATTGAAATAGAATCTTATAGAATACCCAATTCTTCCCTTTTATCCTTGAACTGGATGACCCCTAGCCATAGTTCCCCAATCAATTATGAGGAACTCAAGTTCATAATCTGAATATTTATTTGTATATGGACCCATTAATTGAATAACAATAAAAAAGAAGATACTCAACTCTTTATCTGATGAATATCCCACATGACAAGTCAAATATTATTATTCCATTTGGTCGGTTGGTGCCCATTATTTTTAGATAGTCGGCATGAAATTTTCCAAATGCAAGGAAAACATTTTCCTTGACACAAGAACATATTCTTCATGATCCTCTTTATCCTTATCACCATGTCACTTATTTGAGGTTTGTCCTTTAGGGGACTGATCTTTTTATGAATATGGATTGGTTTTAATGGATGTGGTTGGAGGTAGAGTCATTTGTTTCAATTATATTCGTAGATTGGCATGAGTTTGATTGATCATTTTCCTGAACATCCTGTAATCACACTTTTGTGAATTCTTTATTTTTACTTTGTTCCACTGACCTTTCTCCACTGGATTGGTAGTAGTAACACATGGTATATGGGTTGATGAACTTTTCAGTTTCACTTGTCTGGATTCCACCATCTTCTCTAGTTTATATTTGAAAAAAATAGTCATGAGTGGGGTGCCCCGATATTTTATGGAATGGCCAGTAGTTTAAGTGATCCTCATCTCCTTCTTTATTCGGATTCTCAGTCCATGTTAATTGGAATATATTTTTTCCCAAGGTTAAAATGAAGTAGTAGAGAATTTTTTTCATTCTGAAAAGAGTAGACATTATTCTTTAACTCCTCAAACTATCTTTATAAATGATCATTTTTATCATCTTGACAAGGAGTTCATTGATACTAACACTTGATAAGTGGACCACTATAGTATGGTGAGGGTGTTGAAGTTGGAGTAGGTACAGGAGGCTAGTTATGTGTGACTCTAGCATGCTCTGATTTTCTTTATCTTACTATTGGAACTGAGGGTATTACTCAAGATTTGGCTCTAGTCGTTGTTATGGAGTTTCCATTTACTGAAAAATTGAATCCAAATCCCTAAACCCACTTATGTATTTCACATGAATTAATGGTGTTCACACCTCATAACAAATATTTGAAACACAAATTGGTAGACATTAATCTTAAGAGAGTGGTATATTCGAGTAGTATGTTAATCCTTTCCACCGAGAAATAAAATCTGAAACTATTTCATTCTACATTCTCTTTTTGTTTGTGAGATCGAATACTGTTGTATTCTTCTAGGTCCAGATGAATTGTAAAAGGAATTTATGATAGTGATATTCACATCCCATAATTTATTGATACTGAAAACATGTATACTAGACAAAGGCTAGACCCTATAGTGATTTTACAATACATCTGAGTTTCCCAGACTCTTGTTGCTCAGGGGTCCCCATAATGGGATCACAGAAAGAGAAAAAATGTGTGATGTGCTAATCTGGATCTCCTATTTCATTGAATATTATAAATTTGTGATTATGAATGTTTGGAAGAGGAGGATTCAGATCCACCCATTTGGGATAAAAATTATTTTCTGTTTGAATCGGTGTGCTCCAACCTTCCCTAGCTTCCAATTGGGGTGTTAATTACTCAATGGTATTCATAAGAATTTGTGAAATATCCTTCTGAGTTGGGACCTGAATATGTGTGATGGAAGGATCCTTAATGGGTTCAGAGACTAGTAAGATCACTGGTGGTGGAACCGCTGGAATCTGTCGAGTGTAACCCATTAAGATTGGCATATAAGGGCATTCTTGTAACGGATGTAATTACTGATCTTCCTCAGTTGTAGTGACAAACTCTCTTGATTAATGTGTTCCATATGAAGTTCCAATTAGGGATCTTATTTCAAAGCATATTTAGTTGGAATATTGCCTCAAAGAAACTCTACATTGAGTATTCTTAAATCCTTAATTTCATCTTCCTACTGTGAAAATATTTCTTCCAACTAAAGGTATTGAGCTTCTGTTAGTCTAATATGAGATATGGTTTGACTGTTACCTTTTTACTTATAAGGTTCCTTGCGAAAAGGTGGAAGTTGATTATTTGAGTGTATACCTTGATTTCGGGAAAGTCTCTTATTTTTGGTACGCACACCCCATTTTTTTATTTTGTACGGAACATATTAGGAACAAGAACATACTCTTCAAATTCCCATGAACTGGACTCCTGCTCTATAAAATATATAGTGACAACATTAATGACATTCACTGATGCATAAATCATTCATGTAATTCATCAACTATAATTGTGACATCAAAGGTTTCTACGCCCTCCATGATACATTGTTCTTCTACTTGTTGGTTCCCTGGTAATTGCTCAGTGAATTGTAACCTAAAGGGAATTCTTTAATAATTCACTTGTGCTTTTACATTGCAGCTTCTTCACTAATCGAGAGAAAAATAGCTTCCACTAAGAATTGGATTGTGAATGTAAAAAATTCCCCATATATGCGGGTAGGGGTGGTTTATGTTCTTGCTTCTCAACCCTTTGGTCTCTTTTTTTAGACTCAGAGGCTTGGGTTAAATAATCTCTCAACCCTATGACATGGGGGTTGCTCCTAAATTATTATGTGTACTATCAGTGCAGCAGCTCTACTGATATTACGAATTCTGGTCTGAACATTGGATGGGTGAATTATTCTGGACTCACTTAAATCACTTGCTTTGGAAGACCATTGTGTTATTTCCAACATTTTCATAATCTGAGGTTAGATATCCTCTAAGGAGTCATGATCAATGTTATCAAATTTTTCTTGAAAATGTATCTCAATATCTTGCTCTGTTTGGGCCTAAATTTTGTGGAAGTCAATCGGGGCCTATCCCTATTGATCATCTCTTCAGTCATGAACATAATGTATTTTTTTAGCAGGCATGGGTAAATAAAATTGCATAAGACCACTTTGGGTAGGCTTTATTGACTTTATAGTGAATTGAAATGATATGATCCATGTGAACCCTATCCTCTAATATGGACAATATATGGGGTTTTTGTGATCAATTTTAACAACTTATTTGATTCATCAAGGCATGAACATTGAAGGGCCTCCTATTACTTCTCGATATTTGGATTTTCGGAAACCTGGATAGATGCCAAATAAATTTGGCACTAAAACCATTATATTACCTAGACATTAATTTGATATTCATAATATGGTAATACTTTGTCTTTTAAATGATGAAGAGTCTTCCATATGTTGAGGTGGATATAATGAATATAATATTCTACCAACATCTCTGTAATTTTGTATTGAGAGGTGGCCAAAGGCCATAACATGACTGGTACTTCACCCATAGCCAGTTATTATCATATACTCAACATATCCTCTTTATATTATTCCAAGGTATTCTCAACCTGGTCGTTCAGAGTGGATGCTTCTTGATTGATTTACCACAAGAAATATGACTTTTTGATGTTTCCACTGCTATATTTAAAGAAAATGTCCCATGGGAGGTTTAGAGAAGGACCATCACCTTGGGAATTCTTATGGATATGAACGTTTTTCACCAACTAGTAACAAGGAATCTGAAATGTCTGGACATATGTTTGCATGTGCCTCAAGATAATAGGGCTTTCTCATCACTACATTTTTTGTTAGATAATTATATTCACAATGTGAAACATTACTACAAAGAGATCTTTCACAATTAATTCTATCATGGGAAGGACCACCATGATGGATTATAGAAAATGGTAAATCCATTTTCTCATAGGTCTTATGGACACACAGAGGGTTTTCATGGCTCTCATCTAGATATAGGTTCTTGAGATTAACTAAATTTCCATGAAACAAGCCTTCATGATTACATTCCAGATGAGGAACTTCAGAATTACTATTAAAACTCTTGTAACTTGGTAATGGGAATGTATGATCTTTATTTGAAATAGGTAAATTTTTAAAGGATTCAAGAACTCCAGCATGCCAAATCATAGATCAACTCTTGATTTTTCAGTTGTGTTTCATGAGAAATATTCACAAACTCCTTCCTACAAGTAGTTGGGGTCACTTAGTAGGATAAGTGGTTATCATGGGCCTATGTATGTTCCATCTTTAAAATTTCCATCAAAATAGGCCAATAATATCAAATTGGAATGGTTGTATGTGCCAAATCCAATTGTCTATATGATATGGGGGATTGTTCCCCATAACCCTGTTGGACTATAAAAGAGGCATGTATCTGCTTCGGGATTTAATGTTGATGATTCATCCCAAGTATGGGGATGAAATTATGGGTTTGTCCCCCTGGAATTACTGAAGATTCCATTATGATATATTGTCGTGCTTTCAGGATATGGACAGGAATTTGTGTCTTCCCTTTCACCATTTCCAAAATTTGTTTGGTTAATTAAACAACTGTAATGATAATTTACATCTATTTTTTTTCTAGAGTATGGGTATGTGTAACACCCCATGCTTCCATGGTACATTTCTCTTTGAATAATGCAATGGCGTGCATTGTACGCAACTTCGAGATTCTAGCACACCACAACCAATCAAACTAGGCGTTATGAATAGTAATACCTACTTTTTAAAATTTTAGAAATTTTATCTCTCAAAATGGACTTCATTTTTGGATTTGGAATATCGAATTTAGCCTAGGGTGAAATTTTGGAACCTTTCGAAAAATGTTTATATTTTTATGAATAGTGAAAATTACTAAATTTTAATTAAAAACAACTTTTTTAATCAAAATAATTTATATTGATAAGTTATGAATTTGAGTGGTTTTAAAGTATATTTAGAATATATGTTTACCATTTAATACAATGTTGGTCATTGTACATAATTTTACAATTAAACTGGATATAAATGAGTGTCAATATTTTGATAGTTCTTATCTCTTAAAAACACGTTTTTTCTTTTAACAACGGGAATTAATTTTAAATTAATTTCCGCCACTTATATGTTTTGAATTTGGAAAAATGGATTCCATATTTGGAATCAGGATGTTCAAATTTTGTAAATAGGTAACTTTTATTTTTAGACATTTTGAATAATTACTACGGTAAATATTTTATTTACCATGGTTAAAGGGTAAATCCGGTAAATGAGGGTTAAAAAAATAATATTATAATAATAAATATTTCCCTAAAATGTTTCCTAACTTTATTGGTTGATACATGTCCGACCATGGGCATATTTGGGTCGATTTGGGGACCCCATGGTGCCACTTGTTAGTGATAGGGACACTTTATTTTAATTAAGTTAAAATGAATACAAAAATGACACAAGAATATATCTTTCAGGAAAACAATTGTTACATAGGGTTATATATGTTGTATTTTCGAATATAAATATTCATTAGAAATATAAGACGATTTCATACATAATTGTATTTTATTTAGAATTTTTAGACATTAAATAATTTAATTTATTTATGACACAATGATGATGCAGTAATTACTATAATAGTGAAAAATTAAAATACTTGATATTATAAATACCCAAATAAATATAATTGGAGACTTTTATTGAATTACAATGATTTTATAGGTTAATATGACATATTAGTATTGATTTAATTTACTTTTTTCGATGTAATCATTCTGTTATGAGTTTCAAAAACATCAATTGTTGAATAGTGTCAAAATTGACATAAAGGGTTTTTAAAAAAAATATTATATTATTAATTGATATTAAATTCCTAAATATCTAAGGTTCGGCCAAGAGACATATATCAGGATAGTTGTATCATTAATGGACCACTTGGGGGTCTCTTGGATGTATATCGTAAGTTTATTAACCATATAATATTAAAATACAAAGAGACATTGTAAAAGTGAAACTAATTAACTTAGAGTTAATACTTAAAGATAAGGTTAATATAGTAACCCAAAACTGTATAAATTCTATTGGTTGAGTGTTTTTCGACCTATACCCACCTTAAAATTTAAAGAATCCACTTTGGAGCCACTGGAAACCGAATATAAATTTATTATAAATTAATATTTCTAGCTTTTCCAAAGGTGCCCCTCACCTCTCTTATAAAAGGGCACTCTACCTTCTCATTAACTCACACCTTAAAAGCCTTTTGGTTCAGCCAAACCCTACCCAAATACTCTCTCAACTTCCCTAACTACAACCTAGAGGCCTTATTTTTATCATAAATCCATCCTAAGGATCCCTTTTGATCAAATCAAAAGGAAGAACCCGAAGAAGAGGTAATGATTTCACCACCCTTTTTCAAGTTCCTTTCTTCTTCCACTTCTTCTTTCATTGTTATTACCATTAAAAAATAATAAATCCAGTATATTATATATACTGTGATGTTATAATAAATATGGTACAACCATATTCAGTATTCTATCCATCCTTTGAATAACATGTCACCATATGTGCGTACGTACGGCTTACCGTCTCCACATCGTGGTGTAATTGTTATTCAATAAATTATTATTTGGATGGGTATAATAATGATGTGTAATTCGTGTAAATAATAAATACAACATGATACTTATTCTGTCTATATGATATACCATCCAATTATATATTATTTTAACATCAAAAGAATTATATTGTCGCTTGTGCGTACGTACGGACTACCATCTCCACGAAAGCGATTAGATTCGTTCTCCAGCGTATCCATTCAAGTATAATTATCATTTGATGATTTAAAAATAATTTTTAAGGAATTGATATAATTCTGGATCTGAATAATATATAACCTATCCAAAACAAACACAGCTTACATAACAAAGATTATAAAGGAAAACGAGTAAGTTAACACCCGAAATGACGATAATAATAAGATATTATTAACAAAACAATGTTAAAAGATCATATATGATATCATATTAATATAAATTATTATTTTATAATTCAATAAAAATTATTTCACAATTATATAGGAGGTTAACCTACCGTCAACCAAGGAAAAAGTACAAAGTAAGGGGTTTTCTTATCTCATTTTTAATTCTGTGAGAATTCCATTATTCACCACTTATTTATTACATTTGGTGTGTGTACTACCCATGTTTGTATTCATTGTGTAATATAATTTAATTAATGTATATTTAAATCATCATTATATGATCCTTCTTTCATTGGTGTATGTTTTGTATGTTACCAAATCAATAAGGGAATTTGAAATTTCAATTTCCACTCATTCGGCTTTACACATACCTCATTGATTATTTTACTCCAAGATTATGTGTAGAATCACTATTCATTTCATTATGTCATAAATTCCACTCCCCTTTATATGGATATACTTTTTATAGACATAATCACTCCATTGATAAATTATCAGGTCATCAGTATAAACTTGATAAGAGTAATTTTTACTCAATCTCGATTTGTTGAGTTAAACATCCAATTCATTGGTGTTGTTTTTACAATAATATTTGTGAATGTCCATTGATTGTTTTACACTGAATATCCAATCATATTGAGTGTATTTATATTTTTCACTCATCATTATGTCTTTTATTTATCCTTAACCTAAGGATACGACCTTTATGAGAGATTTCATCTCAATTTACATTCCATTGAGACTCCTTTATTGTTATACACCAAATCACTTTTATATAGTATATATAATGTACTTTGACATAATATATCATGAATCCCTTTATTCTCATGATATTACAATGTTTTGATTACCACAATTATTTGTATTCAAGTGTCTCTCTTTTGGTTAGAAACTCTAACTAAAATACATTTTTAAGTGTTTTAACGATTTATTATTCAAAATATTTCTCATTAATGTCCATGTTTTTAAAATGGTTTTAAGGATTTTTTTATATGGACATTATGGTTTTCAAATCAAAATTTCTTTTAAAATTTTCAAAGTGGTATGGGACACTTTGATTCAAAAATCTATTTTAAATGTCTTCTTGACAGATAGAGTGTCTTTTAAATGTTTTCAAGAAATAGGGGGATAGTTCTCTCAACATTTTTGGTGATTATTTTCATCTATGTCAATATATTTCATCATTATCAATTTAGGTTAATTTGATACAATAAAATCTTCCATATTGTATCGAATGAGATATGTTTGACTGTGGATGTGATATTTTTATACCATTCAGGTTTTGTGGTTAAAGTATTGACATTTTGTATGCTAGTTTTAATACGAATGTTTATGTTATGTTTAAAACTATTCATATGAGGAATTCATTGGACTTAGTAAGTGATGGGTGGAGCCCGCTATAGCTCCTCTATGCATCGGTAGGTCTAATGAGATAAACTAGTGTCTTGGCACAAGGCCTTGGAAAAATATTATTTGTAGTCTTGGCACGAGGCTTTGGCTATGTGGTTATGATAGTATGGCATTATGCATTCCATCATTATGAAAGTTGTTATTGATATGGCATGTGATTATTCAATTAGTAGAATATCCATGTGAATAAGTAAATGGCATTATTTCATTTTATTTTTTCCATACTATGTTGAAATTCATGTTTAAAAGGCTTTTGTTTTAGTTATACACTGCCTTAAATGTTTATTCCTATTTATGAAAGTTTCTACTATATTGTTATCCTTACTGGGCATTTGAGCTCACCCCTTTTCTATGTTTTATTTTTCCCAGGATGTGAAGAAGTAAATTATGAATGACCTGTAGGGATATTATGAGGGGATAATTTTGTGGACTATGGAGACAATATGTTGTTGTAGTAGTTTTTCACTTTATGATGTAATGTAAAACTTTATTAATATATCTAGTCTTTCCAAGGCTACTAAACCAATCAGTCTTTCGAGATTTGATCTTTCTTGTGATCATTCCAATATTATGTAATAATTCACTGACTCTAGGTAACTGGGGTCGGGGCGTTACAGTTGATATCAGAGGAAGTTTAGTACAAAACTTTGAAGCTAGATTTAGATAAACTCTGATTAGAGCACGTAGACCTAAGATGATCTTTGAGGATTAGTATATAAGAACTTCCTAAAATTTTGGTATTGTAGATATTTTGTGGGTTTTCCGAGAAATACATCACTGTCTGGATACAAGAAGGTAGAGGCGGCTCTGGCACAGATGTACCTATGGGTAAAACCAGAAAACACTACTTTGAGCTAGACTTGAACGGGAACTGGTGCATGACAATGGGCCTTTCTGCACTCTTGGTTACGACACTCCCGGGGGATATGCTTAGGATAATTTACATTTTCTTTACAAACAGATTTGAAGTATTATATATAAGATGAGAGTAAATGAACTTGGTTAATACTAATGTGTTTCAAATTGAGAATATGGTGACATGATAATCTTTGAATGATTTTATGACTAGTATTACTCACACAATGCTTTCTGGTTTTAGTCAATGCCTGGATTCCAAGGAAGTCATGGTGACTTTGAGAATGATGTACAAGGTGGGAACGGTGGTGGAAATGAGCAACAAAATGGAATGTTGATAGGCGTAAAAGATATCGTCTTTATGCCAAATCAAATTTCCAGAAATATGATCAATAAAATACATATTAACCAATTCCCGGACTCAACAAAGAAGAGAAAGTTGATGAATGATAAGAGCTCCAGCAGTGGAGACCATGGATAAAGGAATCCTCAATTTCCATCATGCAGGAAATGTGGAAGGAGACACCCAGGAAAGTGTCTCAATGGGACAAAGAAATGCTTTACATGGGGGAAGTAAGGACATAAAGTGAAGAATTGCCGAAGAAAAATGAAAATTACTATGGAAGATGATAAAAATGGTCCCAAGAATCCATTTACAATCATTTTCCGTAAATGTAGGGGACATGGCCATTACCCGAGTGAATTCCCTATTCTATAGGATATTTTTTTGGTCAAAGAAGAAGCTATGTGGAAATAAATGGTTGGAGAAATGTTTAAAAAGTAATAGTGCTCCTTGTTGATGGGTTTACTTTGGAATAATATTCTCTTTTATTTGTAACCCTACAGTTTGCCATGTGAGAATGATATTTGATTAAGAATTATTTTTCTCTTGTGGATATAGTTATAAATAACCATTTGGTTTTATATGATCAATGGGTTTTAGGCAATTACAAGTTATTATAATTTGTGATGAAAATGAATGTTATGAGATAAAATTTGTGGTTAAATTATGTGATGGTTATTTTAAGGAATTTCTCTCATTTTGGTAATGTTATAAAACATAGTTTTTGAAAAAGGACAACACGCAGACCATGTGACAACCCGTCGCGTCGGACAAAGCTGTGGGAATCGAACCCCCAACCAAAGTGCTATTGGGATTTATCACCTACCACTAGACTACGTGAAGTCCCGGGTTAGTATGACTATTATTTTTAGTTTAATGATTTTATTGATCAATAATAAGTTTGTTTGGTATCTTATGTCTTATCAAATGGATACCCTTAGTATAAGAAAATGATTTAGTGATTAAGTGATGAATGTTATTTTAGAAGATGTTCACTTTGTTGGGAACACTATATTCTCAAGGAAAATAGAATAGTATGGGATTTCATTTTAGGAGTAAGGGTGGATTTTTATATATGTTTTTATTTTGGATTTATAGTGATTTGGGTTGTTTATGGAAATGATTAGGTTAATTACTTTTAAGTATGTGAATTTAAGAGTAATTAATGTCATTTAGAGATACAATTTAACATGGAAGACTACACTCTTATAAGTTTTGGGTTTCAATATTAGTTTGGATTATATTGAAGGATTTTATGGACAATTGATTATTGAATGGTATTTATTAACCTTGGGGTATTGATAGTTTAATTTTAGAAATTAAAATTAGGGTTTTTTTCTCTAATGAAATATCTATTTGGGGGATCATCAGATATTATACTAACCATTTTGGGTTTGATTAATCTCTAAAGACAAGGTAAATATATAGTTTATCCTACATGGATCATGTATTTCTATAGAAGTTTATTCTAACTCTCCCATTGTGACCAGGTCTTCTTGAATACTCATTGTTCAAAAAAATGAGTTAGTGGTAAAAAGTTATTAAAGAATGAAAATCGACATAAAAAGTAAGTATATCTCTTTATGTTCTTAGTCAATATCATTAATGAATTCCTCGACCTTAAGTAATGTAACTTAAAACAAAAAAATGTTGTCTGTTTACTTTTCCTACTGGGAGACTAATGATCGTTTGTTGTCACGACCCGTCCTCGGGGCTCGTGCCGTGACTACCCCATGCCTGCCTTCCATAGGCCAGGGGCTGGCGACTAGCACAAAGGCGTAAATCCCAACAAAAAGGGAAGGCATTGCCTTTGAAAAGTAAACAAGCACCACAGAGTAAGCAAGCGGAAAAGTAAACACTAAGTAAAACTGAACAAGCTGTGCTGAAAGTAAAAAGGGGCCGGAAATACAAGCCCAACTGTAAAGTACAACTGAAAGGAAAAACAGCAACTGAAAGGAAAAACTGCAGCGTTGAGCCGTCCACTGGAAGTCCCACATGAAGGGTGGGTACAGATAGCCTCCACTTCTCCTCGGGTCCACCTAACCGCTCCGAGTACGTCCCACCCAGTGGTCCACCTCCAGGTATTGTCCTGCTCCGCACGCCTCCTCCACGATCAGCGTTGTCCGTCGTCTGCAACCAACACCATGAAGTGCGGGCATAGCCCGTGCAGGGGTGAGTATAAGCTACTCAGTAGGGACCCCGAGACCCCCGAAGGTCTCCCGAAATCCACAAAGGAAAAGTACAATCACGAAGTAACATCTGACACGGCTTAGGTATATGCCCATACATATACCTAAGTCTGCAATTCCCCGTTCGGCTCCAACGTCCGAGCCCAAGCACAACCCAGTCCACACAGGAAATCAAAACGCATACCCACGCAGGATAGAACAACACAATCCACAAAGGAGAGTAAACAGTAAATCCACACAGGGTAGCTCAACACAGTCCACAAAGGAGAGAAACACAAGATTCATCTCACACAGGTATACTTCTTCGGATATCGATAAAGATGATTATTGAACCATCTAAGTCGTCGGACCCACGAAGGATCGATAGGTACTAACCTTGCAGTGACCCACATAGGATCGGGCCCACGTAGGACCTGTAGGAGTTGGCTCACACAGAACGGCTGAGAGATGACCCACACAGGATCGGGCCCACACAGGACCGGTAGGCGCTGGCTCACACAGAACCGTTGAGCGCTGACCCACGCAGGATCGGACCCACACAGGATCGGGCCCACACAGGACCGGGCCCACGCAGGACCTGAAGCACTGATCCACATAGGATTGCTGAGTGCAGTAGTCGTCGCAGTCCGCTGAGGATCTCTGCACGGTCGTCGTCGGAGTCCACGGAGGATCTCTGCACAGTCGTCGCCGCAGTCCACTGAGGATCTCTGCACGGTCGTTGTCGGAGTCCACGGAGGATATCTGCACAGTCGTCGCCGCAGTCCACTGAGGATCTCTGCACGGTCGTCGTCGGAGTCCACGGAGGATCTCTGCACGGTCATCGTCGTAGTCCACAGAGGATCTCTGCACGGTCGTCGCTGTCGAAGTAGCAGTCGCAGCCAGGCTAGGGTTCCCGCACACAGCAAGCTCGTTCGGGAGGGTCCGCTCCACGAGCCGAGAGGCTGATACATCAACTGACACAAAGTCCGAAGTTGATGTATCCAAAAGTTCCGTATCGACAACAGGAACTCAACGTCGCAGACGGCACGTCAATCGGACGCCCGGTCTGAGAGATATTAGCATTTTCGTCCCAGGGGCCCGGTTGGTTTTTAAGGAAAAACCAATCCGACCGCACTCCACCTGCATCCAAACCTCGGGCGGAGTATGCCAAAAGATCTGTCTCACTTAGAGGAATTCAACAAAGCTGACGGTACGTCAATCGGACGTCCGTAGCTCAAGATATGAGCGTTTCCGCTCCGAGGGCCCGGTTGGTCTCGTGTACGAACCAACCCGGCCGAACTCAAAGTATTCCGAAACCTTGAGTGCGATATACCGAAACGACCGTCTTGATCCAAGGATCGCGTTGCCGCTGACGGCGAGTCGTTTGGAGGCACGAAGCTCATGTTACGGGCGTTTGAAAGAAAACGTCCGAAGATGGGGGGTACGGGCCCGGGCCGACCCGGCCCGACCCCCCTGGGTCGGCCCGACCCGGGTCCGACCCGGTTGGCCCGGCCCGGCCCGGCCAGGGCCGGTCCAACTCGGCCGGCTCGGCTTGGCCGAGCGGCGCGGGTGGAAGCCGCGGGCGCCGACCCGCGGCCTGAGAAGAAACCACGTCCCGCGTGCGGGCCGCGCTGGTGAACCGCGGACGCGGCTCTGCCGCGTCCCGCCTGGACAAACCGGACCCGCGCGGCCGCGGGTCCGTTGGCCGCGGCCGCCGGCGCCGCCGCGCCGCCGGCACCTTCCGCGGGCCACCGGCGTCGCTCCGGTGGCCCGTTTTCCTTCCCGTCTACGCCGTTGCTCCTCCCGGGATCCGTTCTTTACTGCGGGATCGTCAAACACCTGTTGCAGCATGTTCCGTCGTCGCCCGCCAAATCCGCACAAAACGAAGAACGGCGGAGGGTCGTCGGGCCGTGTTCGTTTGGCTCGCACCCTCCACGTTAGAGATAAACAACCGGGAGAAATTTATTCCACACAGGAAACAACAATTTTTAATAAGATTAAAAATTGTTCACAAAACGGTTCTTTAATTTCATTAAAGAAACATTGACAGGATTTAATTAAAAAGGGGGTAAATCCCATAATATAAAAATCCCTACCTCGTCGATCGTCGCGCGTGGGCGTTCTTCACGGAAAGGATCGTCGCGGAAGAGAGGGATCGTCGCGTCGTCGCGGGGAGGCGTCGCGTCGTCGCGGAAACCGGCGTTGATTCGGCGAACTCAACGAACCAAGAACAACAGATTTAAATTATAATTAATTAAATCTGTGTTTCAAACCAAAAGAAAAGAACCTTGAGCGAAAATCCGAAATCACTCACCTCAAATGGTCGGTGATCGGAGATCGGAGATCAGAGATCGGAAGAACGTCTCGGACGAAGGCGTCGTCGATTTCTGGGTTCGGCGTTCTTCGTGTTCTTCGCGTTCTTCGCGTTCTTCGCGTTCTTCGCGTTCTTCGCGTTCTTCGCGAGGGAGAAGAAGTTACGACGGTTCTCTCAAATCTTCTCAACGAAAATAACCAGAGGTTAAGCGTTGGCCTTATTTTATTATTACGCCAACGAATTTGAAAAACTGGTTAAGAAACGATCCATCAATTCGTTGAATTAATTCAACGAAAGAAACGACCCATTTAATTCACGAAAAAAACAGCCCATTTAATTCACGAAATAAACCGCCCAATTAAATGGTCTGTTAAGAATTTAGAAAACGCGTCGGTTGACTTCCATTAAGACGGGTTTTCACGGGTGCGTTTCTTAGCGGAAAGAAACTGCGGGGCTCGTGCGGGCCCCACCTCACAAATATCCTACCAAGGGGGTAGGATATTTCTGGATAGCATCCTATCCAGTTCAACTTAGTTCAAGCCGCCTTTAAGTGGCTTCAAGTGGCTTCCAAGTGTCTTAAGTAAAATAAAATAAAGTTGTCGCAAAATTATTTTATTTCTTAACTTTAAGCCCGAAAATTAAAAACCACACTCGAGCAAACGCAACTCCGGAAGAGGCGTTTCTAAGCGAATATCGGCGCTGCGATTTCATCGGTGCCCTCAGAATTCGATTCCGGGAACCGGTTAAAAAGTTAGAAAATCCTGCTCGTCCGTTCACTGAACGTACCCGAGCCAAACTTTGGAAAATGATTCCGGGCACACCGGGCCTCGGAATCAGGCGCCGTCAGAAACTGCGTTCTTGTAAAATTCCAAAAAAAAATTAAGAAACAAATTTCCTTGAAATTTACGGGTCTTTACATTACTCCCACCTCAGGACTTTACGTCCCTGTAAAGATACATCAAAAACTAGGGAAACAAATGTGGGTACTGAGCACGCATCTGAGCCTCCCGCTCCCAAGTGCTCTCCTGGAGGTTCCCGTGCTGCCATCTGATGCGCACAAGAGGAATCGATCGCCCACGTAGGACCCGCTCCTGTCGATCCTCTATCTCCACTGGGACCTCCGCAAAAGTCGCTCCATCATCCACGTCTAGCTCCCCATAGTCAATGATGTGCGTCGGGTCGTGCACGTATCTCCTCAGGTGGGATACGTGGAAGACGTCGTGCACCTGGTGCAACTGAGGTGGCAGAGCCAGGCGATAAGCCACCTCGCCAACCCTGCTGAGGACCTGGAAGGGTCTGATGAAGCGTGGAGACAACTTGCCGCCTCGTCCAAATCTCCTCAAACCACGTCGAGGTGAGACCCGCAAGAAGACGTGGTCGCCATCCTCGAACTCTAGTGGCCTCCGCCTCCTGTCAGCATATGACTTCTGCCGGCTCTGTGCTGTCCTCATCCGCTCTTGGATGACCTGGACCTTCTCTGTCGTGGCCCGGACCATCTCTGGTCCCACAAGTGCTGACTCTCCAGGGTCTGTCCAGCACAAAGGAGATCTACAAGGCCTGCCGTACAACGCCTCGTAGGGTGCCATCCCGATGGTGGAGTGGTAGCTATTGTTGTACGCAAACTCTACCAAGGTTAGGTGGTCCTCCCAGGTGCGACCAAAGTTGAGGACACATGCGTGGAGCATGTCCTCGAGAGTCTGAATGGTCCTCTCCGTCTGACCATCCGTCTGAGGGTGAAAGGCGGTGCTCAGACGTAGTCGCGTCCCGAACGCCTCCTGCAACCCCTTCCAAAGCCGGGAAGTAAAACGACCGTCCCAATCGGAGAAGATAGTCGATGGTACACCGTGAAGTCGTACAATCTCCTGAACTTAGAGACGCCCCAAGCTCTCCACTGAGCCCTGCTCTCGGATGGGTAAGAAGTGTGCCGACTTGGTGAGTCGGTCAACAATCACCCAAATGGAGTCATGACCTCTGGAAGTGCGTGGAAGTCCAGTCACAAAGTACATAGATATCCCGTCCCACTTCCACTCCGGGACCTCCAAGGGTTGTACCAAGCCTGCTGGTACCTGATGCTCTGCCTTCACCTGCTGGCAGGTGTGGCACCGTGAAACGAACTCTGCCACAGCCTTCTTCATGCCTGGCCACCAGTGCTATCGTCTGAGATCCTGGTACATCTTCGCCACTCCATGATGTACCGCCAAAGAAGAAGTGTGAAACTCTCTCAGCACATCCTCTCGTAAAGCGATTGGTACCAAGTTACGTCCTCTGAAAAGGACATCGTGCTCTGCTCCAAGGGAGAAACCATCAGGTGCCTGTCCCGAGGAAATCTGTGCACGCTGCATCTCACAGTCAACGTCCCCATGCTGTGCCTCTCTGACCCACTGAAGAAGCAGAGGAGAGACTGTGAGAGACTGAAGGAAGGCTGCTCCGTCTCTATCCACGAAGGATATCTGCAAAGAGGATAGCTGCTCTATCGCCTCCTCAAGTAGCTGGATGCCCGTCCTCCTGCTGAGGGCATCAGCCACTACGTTCCCCTTCCCAGGAGTATAGACTATCTCAAAGTCATAGTCCTGGAGGAACTCGAGCCATCGCCGCTGCCTCAGGTTCAGGTCCTTCTGAGAGAAGATGTACCTGAGACTCTGGTGGTCAGAAAAGACTGTGAAGCGCTCGCCCATCAGATAGTGTCGCCACGTCTTCAGGGAAAAGACCAATGCTGCCAACTCCAAGTCATGGGTAGCGTAGTTCTGCTCATGAGGCCTCAACTGACGTGATCCATAGGCAATCACGGCCCGCTCCTGCATCAGGACACACCCGAGTCCGGTCCTTGATGCATCGCAGTAGACTACGTATCCAACTCTCTCCTCAGGCAACCTCAAGATAGGTGCGCTGGTCAACCTCTGCCTCAGCTCCTGGAAGCTCTGCTGACATCTGTCTGACCACACGAAGGGTTTCCCCTTCTTCTTCAACGCTGAGAGTGGGGCCGCAACTCTGGAGAAGTCCTGCACGAATCTCCGATAGTATCCGGCTAGGCCCAAGAAACTCTGCACCTCTGTCACGCTCTTGGGTGGCTCCCAAGCTAGCACTGCCTCGATCTTCGCGGGATCCACTGCAACTCCCACCTCAGAAATGACGTGCCCCAAGAAGTGGACCTCACGTAACAAGAACTGACACTTCAAGAGCTTTCCATAAAGCTGGTGCTCTCGGAGTGTGTCTAGTACAACACGCAGGTGGTAGGCGTGCTCCTCCTCCGTCGTCGAGTACACCAAAATGTCGTCGATGAAGACCACGACAAATCGATCGAGGTATGGCTGGAAGATCCTGTTCATGAGGCTCATGAACACTACTTGAGAGTTGGTCACGCCGAAAGGCATAACCAAGAACTCATAGTGGCCATACCGACACCTGAAGGTCGTCTTCTGCACATCCTCGTCTCGAACTCTGAGCTGATGATAGCCTGACCTGAGGTCTATCTTTGAGAACCATCGTGCCCCCTTGAGCTGGTCGAAGAGGTCATCAATCCTGGGTAGCGGATACTTGTTCCTCACTGTCACCTGATTCAGGCGACGATAATCGACACACAGTCGCAAGCTCCCGTCCGCCTTCTTGGCGAACAAAATCGGGGAAGCCCAGGGCGAAACACTGGGTCGGATGAACCCCTTGCCCTGCAAGTCCTCCAACTGTACCTGCAACTCTCGAAGATCAGCGGGGGCCATCCAATATGCTGGAGTGGATATCGGGGCTATCCCGGGGTACAATTCGATATAAAAGTCTACCTCTCTGGGAGGAGGTAGTCCTGGAACGTCGTCGGGAAAGACGTCCGCGTACTGATCCACCACCGCAGGAAAACTGGGACTCCGCACGTCAACTTCTCCCAGGATGAGGCTAGACAACTGATGATTGATGGGCTGACCTCTCCTCTGCGTGAGTCCATCCTGTGCTGCTATGGCTCCCTTCTCGCCGGTGAAGGTGAACCTGCTCCCGTCGGTGCGCACACATCGCACCTTGCGCCTAATGCAGTCAATCTGAGCATGGACCGTAGATAACCAATCCATGCCCAAGATGACGTCGTAAGGCCTCGACGCTGCTACAAGAAGATCACAGCCGAAGCTCTCGCCTCCTAGAGTAAGCTCACACTGCCGGCACCTGTGCGTAATCGTCGAGTCTGCTCCCGTAGGAGTCTCTAGATGTAAGGATCGAGCCAACGGCTCCGTCGGAATCTCCGAGCTCCGAACAAGGGCAATGGCTATGAAAGAGTGACTCGCTCCTGTGTCTATCAGAACTGCAGCAAGGGTGGAATAGACACATATCGTACCTCGAATCATCTCTGGCGCGCCGTGGTCGTAGGCCTCCGCTGCCTGGAGCTGAGCCTGTCTCTGCCGGCCAGCTCCCTGTGGTCGGGGCGGGCCTCCTGGTGGAGGTGGTGGCAGAGCCTCAAAGCGTCGCCCACCTCCTGCTGCTCGGCCAGCTCCTCTGCCTCGTCCTCCTCCTCCCTGCGGACCGCCACGGTCGACCCTCTACCTCTGCCTGGGTGGTCCCTCCACCGTCTACTGCCCCTCGATACGACGGGTCGGGAAGTCACGAGCCATGTGGCCCTGCCCGCCGCACTCGTAGCACTGTTTGCCTCTCGGAAGGCTGGCTCCGGGCCGGGTGCCCTGCACTGCTGAGCCAGTGTCCCGAGGTCTCCTGCCGGAAGGTCTGGTCCGGATGGAACCCTGAGTCATCCGCCGGCTACCAGCTGCCGAAGACTCCGCTATCTGCCGCCCTGCGGTGGGTCTCGCTGTGGACTCAGCCAGGAAGCTCTCGATCAGGAGGGCTCGCTCTAGTACCCCTTCCTGGGTCGGGATGCTGAGGGAGATCAGCGATGCCCTGATCTCGTGTCTCAATCCCTGCTCGAAGGTCCAGGCCCGGAATAAGGGGTCCCGTACCATGTCTGTCGAGTACCGAGAAAGGTCGGTGAACCTCGTCGCGTACTGAGCGACCGTCAAGCTGCCCTGCCGCAGCTGAAGAAGATCCTGGATGCGCACCGCTCGGAGGGTGGTCGGGACGAAATCTGAGCGGAAGAGGCTCTCGAAGTCCGTCCAGATGAGGGTGGCCTCATCGTGTACCTGGAGCATCAGGCTCCACCAGCGTCCGGCTGCTGCGTGCAGTAGGCTCGCCGCAAGGATCACCATGAGGTCTGATGGTGTCCTCACTAGCCTGAAAACTCGGACGACCGCCTCTAGCCAGTCCTCGGTTGCATGGGGGTCTGACTCCCCACAGAATCTGGGTGGTCGCTGGCGCTGGAACTCATGCAGAGCTCCAAGGTGTCGTGCGTCGTCAGCTCCCAGTGCTGGAAGCATCGGGGGCTCGGCGGGTAAAGGTACTGCCGGTGCCTCTGCTGTCAACGGGCCCTCTACCGAGGCCTCGTCGCTCGACGGGCTGTCGTCGCGCCCTGCTCTAGGAACCCTAGCTGGCTGCTGTCGTCATGCCATCCTGAAAAGGAAACAAGTGCACCATGGTCAGAACAATATACCTGGTGAGCTGACACAAGTAATCACAAAGAAAACTTGAAACACACATGCAATCAATGTTTTCGTGCATTAAGTCGGAAATCAGAAGTCAGGGTCCTGGTGTATGGATACGTCGGCCGCCGCACCAACACTGGACTCCCTGGACTGATAACCACACTCAATACGCTAAACACTATTGCTTCACATAGGAGAAAGATCAGAGTCTGCGGTAGAACCGACCGCCTTTGATACCAATTTTTCACGACCCATCCTCGGGGCTCGTGCCGTGACTACCCCAAGCCCGCCTTCCATAGGTCAGGGGCTGGCGACTATCACCAAGGCGTAAATCCCAACAAAAAGGGAAGGCATTGCCTTTGAAAAGTAAACAAGCACCACAGAGTAAGAAAGCGGAAAAGTAAACACTAAGTAAAACTGAACAAGCTGTGCTAAAAGTAAAAAGGGGCCGGAAATACAAGCCCAACTGTAAAGTACAACTGAAAGGAAAAACAGCAACTGAAAGGAAAAACTGCAGCGTCGAGCCGTCCACTGGAAGTCCCACCTGAAGGGTGGGTACAGATAGCCTCCACTGCTCCTCGGGTCCACCTAACCGCTCTGAGTACGTCCCACCCAGTGGTCCACCTCCAGGTTGTCCTGCTCCGCACGCCTCCTCCACGATCAGCGATGTCCGTCGTCTGCAACCAACACCACGAAGTGCGGGCATAGCCCGTGCAGGGGTGAGTATAAGCTACTCAGTAGGGACCCCGAGACCCCCGAAGGTCTCCCGAAATCCACAAAGGAAAAGTACAATCACGAAGTAACATCTGACACGGCTTAGGTATATGCCCATACATATACCTAAGTCTGCAATTCCCCGTTCGGCTCCAACGTCCGAGCCCAAGCACAACCCAGTCCACACAGGAAAGCAAAACGCATACCCACGCAGGATAGAACAACACAATCCACAAAGTAGATTAAACAGTAAATCCACACAGGGTAGCTCAACACAGTCCACAAAGGAGAGAAACACAAGATTCAGCTCACACAGGTATACATCTTCGGATGACGATAAAGATGATCATTGAACCATCTAAGTCGTCGGACCCACGAAGGATCGATAGGTACTAACCTTGCAGTGACCCACACAGGATCGGGCCCACGCAGGACCTGTAGGAGTTGGCTCACACAGAACCGCTGAGAGATGACCCACACAAGATCGGGCCCACACAGGACCGGGCCCACGCAGGACCTGAAGCACTGATCCACGTAGGATCGCTGAGTGCAGTAGTCGTCGCAGTCCGCTGAGGATCTCTGCACGGTCGTAGTCGGAGTCCACGGAGGATCTCTGCACAGTCGTCGCCGCAGTCCACTGAGGATCTCTGCACGGTCGTCGTCGGAGTCCACGGAGGATCTCTGCACAGTCGTCGCGGCAGTCCACTGAGGATCTCTGCACGGTCGTCGTCGGAGTCCATGGAGGATCTCTCCACAGTCGTCGCCGCAGTCCACTGAGGATCTCTGCACGGTCGTCGCTGTCGAAGTAGCAGTCGCAGCCAGCCTAGGGTTCCCGCACACAGCAAGCTCGTTCGGGAGGGTCCGCTCCACGAGCCGAGAGACTGATACATCAACTGACACAAAGTCCGAAGTTGATGTATCCAAAAGTTCCGTATCGACAACAGGAACTCAACGTCGCAGACGGCACGTCAATCGGACGCCCGGTCTGAGAGATATTAGCATTTTCGTCCCAGGGGCCCGGTTGGTTTTTAAGGAAAAACCAACCCGACCGCACTCCACCTGCGTCCAAACCTCGGGCGGAGTATGCCAAAAGATCCGTCTCACTTAGAGGAATTCAACAAAGCTGACGGTACGTCAATCGGACGTCCGTAGCTCAAGATATGAGCGTTTCCGCTCTGAGGGCCCGGTTGGTCTCGTGTACGAACCAACCCGGCCGAACTCAATGTATTCCGAAACCTTGAGTGCGATATACCGAAACGACCGTCTTGATCCAAGGATCGCGTTGCCGCTGACGGCGAGTCGTTTGGAGGCACGAAGCTCATGTTACGGGCGTTTGAACGAAAACGTCCGAAGATGGGGGGTACGGGCCCGGGCCGACCCGGCCCGACCCCCCTGGGTCGGCCCGACCCGGGTCCGACCCGGTTGGCCCGGCCCGGCCCGGCCAGGGCCGGTCCAGCTCGGCCGGCTCGGCTTGGCCGAGCGGCGCGGGTGGAAGCCGCGGGCGCCGACCCGCGGCCTGAGAAGAAACCACGTCCCGCGTGCGGGCCGCGCTGGTGAACCGCGGACGCGGCTCTATCGCGTCCCGCCTGGACAAACCGGACCCGCGCGGCCGCGGGTCCGTTGGCCGCCGCCGTCGGCGCCGCCGCGCCGCCGGCAACTTCCGCGGGCCACCGGCGTCGCTCCGGTGGCCCGTTTTCCTTCCCGTCTGCGCCGTTGCTCCTCCCGGGATCCGTTCTTTACTGCGGGATCGTCAAACACCTGTTGCAGCATGTTCCGTCGTCGCCCGCCAAATCCGCACAAAACGAAGAACGGCGGAGGGTCATCGGGCCGTGTTCGTTTGTCCCGCACCCTCCGTGTTAGAGATACACAACCGGGAGAAATTTATTCCACACAGGAAACAACAATTTTTAATAAGATTAAAAATTGTTCACAAAACGGTTCTTTAATTTCTTTAAAGAAACATTGACGAGATTTAATTAAAAAGGGGGTAAATCCCATAATATAAAAATCCCTACCTCGTCGATCGTCGTGCGCGGGCGTTCTTCACGGAAAGGATCGTTGCGGAAGAGAGGGATCGTCGCGTCGTCGCGGGGAGGCGTCACGTCGTCGCGGAAACCGGCGTTGAGTCGGCGAACTCAACGAACCAAGAACAACATATTTAAATTATAATTAATTAAATCTGTGTTTAAAACCAAAAGAAAAGAACCTTGAGCGGAAATCCGAAATCACTCACCTCAAATGGTCGGTGATCGGAGATCGGAGATCGGAGATCGGAAGAACGTCTCGGACGAAGGCGTCGTCGATTTCTGGGTTCGGCGTTCTTCGCGTTCATCGTGTTCTTCACGTTCTTCGCGAGGGAGAAGAAGTTACGAGGGTCCTCTCAAATCTTCTCAAGCGCAAATAACCAGAGGTTAAGCGTTGGCCTTATTTTATTATTACGCCAACGAATTTGAAAAACTGGTTAAGAAACGATCCATCAATTCGTTGAATTAATTCAACGAAAGAAACGACCCATTTAATTCACGAAAGAAACAGCCCATTTAATTCACGAAATAAACCGCCCAATTAAATGGTCTGTTAAGAATTTAGAAAACGCGTCGGTTGACTTTCATTAAGACGGGTTTTCACGGGTGCGTTTCTTAGCGGAAAGAAACGGCGGGGCTCGTGCGGGCCCCACCTCACAAATATACTACCAAGGGGGTAGGATATTTCTGGATAGCATCCTATCTAGTTCAACTCAGTTCAAGCCGCCTTTATGTGGCTTCAAGTGGCTTCCAAGTGGCTTAAGTGAAATAAAATAAAGTTGTCGCAAAATTATTTTATTTCTTAACTTTAAGCCCGAAAATTAAAAACCACACCCGAGCAAACGCAACTCCAGAAGATGTATTTCTAAGCGAATACCGGCGCTGCGATTTCATCAGTGCCCTCAGAATTCGATTCCGGGCACCGGTTCAAAAGTTAGAAAAACCCGCTCGTCCGTTCACTGAACATACCTGAGCCAAACTTCGGAAAATGATTCCGGGCACACCGGGCCTCGGAATCAGGCGCCGTCAGAAACTGCGTTCTTGTAAAATTCCAAAGAAAATTAAGTAAAAAGTTTCCTTGAAATTTACGGGTCTTTACATTTGTCCCGACACAAACTTGTGATTTTCTTACTGTTAACTTTATCCTAATAATTTTTTCTATCCCTCTCCATCAGAACTTAATGATGTGTAATTCGTGTAAATAATAAATACAACATGATACTTATTCTGTCTATATGATATACATTCCAATTATATATTATTTTAACATCAAAAGAATGATATTGTCGCTTGTGCGTACGTACGGACTACCGTCTCCACGAAAGCGATGAGATTCATTCTCCATCGTATCCATTCAAGTATAATTATCATTTTATGATTTAAAAATAATTGTTGAGGACATGATATAATTATGGATATGAATAATATACAACCTATCCATAACAAACACGGCTTATGTAACAAATAATATAAAGGAAAACGAGTAAGTTAACACCCGAAATGACGATAATATTAAGATGTTATTAACAAATCAATGTTAAAAGATCATATATGATATAATATTAATATAAATGATTCTTGTATAATTAAATAACAATTATTTCACCATTATATAGGAGGTTAACCTACTGTTGACCAAGGAAAAAGTACAAAGTAAGGGGTTTTCTTATCTCACTTTTAATTCTGTGAGAATTCTATTGTTCACCACTTATTTATTACATGTCGTGTGTGTAATGCCCATGTTTGTATTAATTATGTGATATACATTAATTAATGTATATTTCAATCATCATTTTATGATCCCTCTTTCAATGGTGTATTTTTTGTATGATACCAAATCAATAAGGGAATTTAAAATTTCAATTTCCACTCAATCGGCTTTATGCATACCTCATTGATTATTTTACTCCATGATTATGTGTAGAATCACTATTCATTTGATTATGTCATAAATTCCACTCCCCTTTCTATGGATATACTTTTGATACACATAATCACTCCATTGATAAATTATCAGGTCATCGGTATGAACTTGATAAGAGTAATTTTTACTCAACCTCGATTTATTGAGTTAAACATCCAATTCATTGGTGTTGTTTTTACAAGAATATTTGTGAATGTCAATTGATTGTTTTACACTGAATATCCAATCATATTGAGTGTATTTATATTTTCCACTCATAATTATGTCTTTTATTTATCCTTTACATAAGGATACGACCTTTATGAGGGATTTCATCTCGATTTACATTCCATTGAGACTCCTTTATTGTTATACACCAAATCACTTTTATATAGTATATATAATGTACTATGAAATAATATATCATGAATCCCTTTATTCTCATGATATTACAATGTTTTGATTACCTCAATTATTTTTATTCAGGTGTCTCTCATTCGGTTAGAAACTCTAACTAAAATACATTTTTAAGTGTTTTAAAGATTTATTATTCACAATCTTTCGCATTAATGTCCATGTTTTTAAAATGGTTTTAAGGATTTTTTCTATGGACATTAAAGTTTTCAAATCAAAATTCTTTTTAAAAGTTTCAAAGTGGTATGGGACACTTTGATTAAAAAATCTATTTTAAATGTCTTCTTGACAGATAGAGTGACTTTTAAATGTTTTCAAGAAAAGGGGTATATTTCTCTCAACAGTTTTGATGATTATTTTCATCTATGTCAATATCCTTGATCATTATCAATTGATGTTAATCTGATACAGTACACTCTTCCATATTTTATCGAATGAGTTTTTTTTGACTGTGGATGTGATATTTTTATACTATTCAGGGTTTTGTGGTTAAAGTATTGACATTTCGTATGCTAGTTTTAGTACGAATGTTTATGTTATGTTTAAACATATTCATATGAGGAATGAATTGGACTTAGTAAGTGATGTGTGGAGCCCTCTATAGCTCCTCGATGCATCGGTAGGTCTCATGAGAGAAACTAGTGTCTTCGCAGAAGGCCTTGGAAAAATCTTATTTGTAGTCTTGGCACGAGGACCTGGCTATGTGGTTATGATAGTCTAGAATTATGCATTCCATCGTTATGAAAGTGATTATTGATATGGCATGTGATTATTCGATTGGTAGAATATCCATGTCAATATGTAAATGGCATTATTTCGTTTTATTTTTCCATACTATGTTTAAGATCAAGTTTAAAAGGCTTTCGTTTTAGTTATACACTGCCTTAAATGTTAATTCTTATTTATGAAAGTTTCTATTATATTTTTATCCTTACTGGGAATTTGTGCTCACCCCTTTTCTATGTTTTATTTTTCCCAGGATGTGAAGAAGTTAATTATGAATGACTTGCAGGGATATTATGAGGGGATAATTGTGTTGATTATGGAGACAATATGTTGTTGTAGTAGTTTTTCACTTTATGATGTAATGTAAAACTTTATGAATATATCTAGTGTTTCCAAGGCTACTAAACCAATAGGTCTTTCAAGATTTGATCTTTCTTGTGTTCATGTCAATGTTATTTAATAATGCACTGACTCTAGGTAACTGGGGTCGGGGCGTTACAGTTGGTATCAGATGAAGTTTAGTACAAACCTTGGAAGCTAGATTTAGATAAACTCTAATTAGAGCACGTAGAACTAAGATGAAATTTGAATATTAGTATAGAATAACTTCCTAAAATTTTGGTATTGTAGAGATTTTGTGAGTTTTCAGTGCAATATATCCCTGTCTAGATACAAGAAGGTAGAGGCAGCTCTGGCACAGATGTACCTAGGGGTAAAACCCGAAAACACCGCTTTGAGCTAGACTCGAACGGGAACTGGTGCACGACAACGAGCCTTGCTGCACTCTTGGTTACGACACTCCCGGGGGATAAGATTAGGATAATTTACATTTTCTTTACAAACCAATTTGAAGTATAATATATAAGATGAGAGTAAATGACCTTGGTTAATCCTAATGTGTTTCAAATTGAGAATATGGTGACATGATAATCTCTAAATGATTTTATGACTACTGTTACTCACACAATGCTTTCGGGTTTTAGTCAATGGTTGTATTCGAAGGAAGTCATAGTGACTTCAAGAATGATGTACAAGGTGGGAACAGTGGTGGAAATGAGCAACAAAATGGAATGTTGATAGGCGTAAAAGATATCGTGTTTATACCAAATCAATTTTCCAAAAATATGATCAAAAATATATATATTAACTAATTCCTGTACTCAACAATGAAGATAAAGGTGATGAATTGTAAGTGCTCCAGCAGTGGAGACCATAGATAAAGAAATCCTCAATTTCCATCATGCAGGAAATTTGGAAGGAGTCACCCAGGAAAGTTTCTCAATGGGACAAATAAATGCTTTGCGTGCGGGAAGGAAGGACATAAAGTGAATAATTTCTGAAGAAAAATGAAGAGTACTATGGAAGAAGATAAAAATGGTCCCAAGAATCCATTTACAGTCATTTGCCGTAAATGTAGGGGACCTGGCCATTACCTGAGTGAATTCCCTATTCTTTAGGATTTTTTCTTGGTCAAAGAAGAATCTATGTTGTAATAAATGGTTAGAGAAATGTTTAAAAAGTATTAGTACTCCTTGTTGATGGGTTTACTTTGGAATAATATTCTCTTGTATTTGTAACCCTACAGTTTTCCATGTGAGAATGATATTTGAGGAAGAATTATTTTTCTCTTGTGGATATAGTTATAAATAACTATTTGGTTTTATATTATCAATGGGTTTGAGGCAATTACATGTTATTATAACTTGGGATGAAAATGCAAGGTATGAGATAACATTTGTGGTTAAATTATGTGGTTCTTATTTTGAGGAATTTATCTCATTTTTGTAATGTTATAAAACATAGTTTTTGAAAAAGGAAAACAGGCAGACTGTGTGACAACCCGTCGCGTTGGAAAAAGCTGTGGGAATTGAACCCACAACCAAAGTGTGATTGGGATTTATCACCTACCACTGGACTACGTGATGTCCCTGGTTAGTATGAATATTATTTTTAGTTTAATGATTTTATTGATCAATAATAAGTTTATTTGGTATCTTATGTTTTATCAAATGGAGACCCTTAGTATAAGAAAATGATTTAGTGATTAAGTGATGAATGTTATTTTAGAAGATGTTCGCTTTGTTGGGAACAATATATGCCCAAGGAAAATAGAATAGTATGGTATTTCATTTGAGGAGTAGTGGTGGATTTTTATCTATGTTTCTATTATGGATTTATAGTGATTTGGGTTGTTTATGAAAATGATTAGGTTAATTACTTTTAAGTATGTGACTTTAAGAGTAATTAATGTCATTTGGAGATACAATTTAACGTGGAATACTACATTCTTATAAGTTTTGAGTTTCAATATTAGTTTGGATTATATTGAAGGATTTTAAGGACAATTGATTATTGAATGGTATTTATTTAACTTTGTGGTATTGATGGTTTAATTTTAGAAATTAAAATTAGTGTTTTCTTGTCTAATGGAATATCCATTTGGGGGATCATTGGATATTATACTAACCATTTTGGGTTTTATTAACCTCTAAAGACAAGGTAAATATTTAGTTTATCCTACGTGGATCAACTATTTCTATAGAAGTTTATTCTAGCTCTTCCATTGTGACCAGGTCTTCTTGAATACTCATTGTTCAAAAAAATGAGTTAGTGGTAAAAAGATATTAATGAATGAAACCCTACATAAAAAGTAAGTATATCTATTTATGTTCTTAGTCAATATCATAAATGAATTCCTCGACTTTATTTAATGTAACTTAAAACAAAAAAATGTTGTCTGTTTACTTTTCCTACATGGAGA
Organism: Viscum album; assembly: GCA_963277665.1. Taxonomy (NCBI): domain Eukaryota; kingdom Viridiplantae; phylum Streptophyta; class Magnoliopsida; order Santalales; family Viscaceae; genus Viscum; species Viscum album. The sequence continues at coordinate 112,516,615 of OY728119.1, read as the reverse complement.
CTAATGACCGTTTGTCCCAACACAAGTTTGTGATTTTCTTATTGTTAACATTCTCCTAATAATGTTTTCTATCCCTCTCCATCAGAACTTAACACTTAGTTTATCATACATATCCACGTTTTCCTACATGGAATCCTAGTATGGGTTATCTTGTGTGACCTTTATACCTCTCTTCCTTTCTTTTAATGTGATAATTTTATTGACTCTTTTTCTGATGTGGGACTTTCCATTATATTCTCAAGCCCAATTTTAAAAAAATATTGTGAGGACGCAATTTATTGAATGAGGGTAGAATGTAACACCCCATGCTTCCATGGTACGTTTCCCTTTGAATAATGCAATGGCATGCATTGTACGCAACTTCGAGATTCTAACACACCACAACCAATCAAACTAGCCGTTATGAATAGTAATACCTACTTTTTAATATTTTAGAAATTTTATCTCTCAAAATGGATTTCCTTTTTGGATTTGTAATATTGAATTTATCCTAGGGTGAAATTTTGGAACCTTTCGAATAACAATTATATTTTGATGAATAGTGAAAATTCCTAAATTTTAATTAAAAACAACTTTTTAAATCAAAATAATTTATATTGATAAATTATGAATTTTAGCAATTTTAAAGTATATTTAGAATATATTTTTACCATTTAATACAATTTTGGTAATTGTACATAATTTTACAATTAAACCGGATATAATCAAGTGTCAATCTTTTGATAGTTATTATCTCTTAAAAACACGCTTTTTGTTTTAACAACGGGAATTAATTTTAAAATAATTTCTTCCAATTATGTGTTTTGAATTTGGGAAAATGGATTCAATATTTGGAATCCGGATTTTCAAATTTTTTAAAAGGTAACATTTATTTTTAGAAAATTTGAATAATTATTCCGGTAAATATTTTTTTTACCATGGTTAAAGGGTAAATCCGGTAAATGAGGGTTGAACAAATAATATTATAATAATAAAAAATTACCCTAAAATGTGTCCTAACATTATGTTTTGATACATGTCCTACCATGGGCATCTTTGGGTCGATTTTGGGACCCCATGGTGCCACTTGTAAGTGATAGGGACACTTTATTTTAATTAAGTTAAAATGAAAACAAAAATGACACAAGAATATATCTTTTAGAAAAACAATTGTTACATAGGTTTATATATGTTGTCTTTCCGACTATAAATATTAATTATAAAGATACCAAGATTTCCTACATAATGGTATTTTATTTATAATTTTTATACATTAAATAAGTTAATGTATTTATGACACAATGGTGATACAGTAATTACCATAATAGTGAAAACTTAAAATAATTGATATTATAAATACCCAAATAAATATAATTGGAGACTTTTATTCAATTAAACTAATTTTCTAGGTTACTATGACATATTAGTATTGATTTAATTGACTTTTTTTGAAGTAATAATTCTTTTATGAGTTTCACAAAAATCAATTATTGAATAGTGTCAAAATTGACATAAAAGAGTTTTTAAAACAAATATTATAATATTAATTGATATTATATTCCTAAAAATCTAATTTTCGGCCAAGAGACTTATATCATTATAGTTTTATCATTAATGGACCACTTGGGGGTCGCTTAGATGTATATAGTAAGTTTATTAACCATATAATACAAAAATACAAAGACACATTGTAAAAGTGAAACTAATTAACTAAGAGTTAATACTTAATGGTAAGGTTAATATAGTAACCCAAACCTATCTAAATTATCTTGGTTGAGTGGTTTCTGACCGATCCCCACCTTAAAATATAAATAATCCACATTGGATCCACTAGAAACCGAATATGAATTTATTATAAAATAATATTTCTAGCTTTTCCAAAGGTGCCCCTCACCTCTCTTATAAAAGGGAACTCTCCCTTCTCATTAACTAAAACCTTCAAAGACCTTTGGATCGGCCAAACCTGTCCCCAATAATCTCTCAACTTCCTTCACTAAAACCTATGGGCCTTAGTTTCATCAGAAATCCAACCTAAGGAGCCCTTTTGATTAAATCAAAAGGAAGAACCTGAAGAAGAGGTAATGATTTCACCACCCTTTTTCAAGTTCTTTTCTTCTTCCACTTCTTATTTCATTGTTATTACCATTATAAAATAATAACTCCAGTATCTTATATATACTTTGATGTTATTATAAATATGGTACAACCATATTCAGTATTCTATCCATCCTTTGAATAACATGTCACCATACATGCGTACGTACGGCTTACCGTCTCCACGTCGTGGTGTAATTGTTATTCAAAAAACTATTATTTGGATGGGTATAATAATGATGTGTAATTCATGTAAATAATAGATATAACATGATAATTATTTTGTATATATGATATAACATCCAATTATATATTATTTTAACATCAAAAGAATGATATTGTCGCTTGTGCGTACGTACAGACTACCGTCTCCACGAAAGCGATGAGATTCATTCTCCATCGTATCCATTCAAGTATAATTATCATTTAATGATTTACAAATAATGTTTAAGGACATGATATAATTCTGGATATGAATAATATACAACCTATCCATAACAAACACGGCTTACGTAACAAATAATATAAAGGAAAACGAGTAAGTTAACACCCGAAATGACGATAATACTATGATATTATTAACAAATCAATGTTAAAAGATCGTATATGATATCATATTAATATAAATGATTTCTGTATAATTCAATAACAATTATTTCACCATTATACAAGAGGTTAACCTACCATCGACCAAGGACAAAGTACAAAGTAAGGGGTTTTCTTATATAACTTTTAATTCCGTGAGAATTCCATTGTTCACCACTTTTTTATTACATGTGGTGTGTGTACTGCCCATGTTTGTATTCATTATGTAATATAAATTAATTCATGTATATTTAATTCATCATTGTATGATACTTATTTCATTGGTTTATGTTTTTTATGTTACCAAATCAATAAGGGAATTTGAAATTTCAAATTCCACTCATTCGGCTTTACGCATACCTCATTGATTATTTTACTCCACAATTATGTGTAGAATCACAATTCATTTGATTATGTCATAAATTACACTCCCCTTTCTGTGGATATACTTTTGATACACATAATCACTCCATTGATAAATTATCAGGTCATCGGTATGAACTTGATAAGAGTAATTTTTACTCAATCTCGATTTGTTGAGTTAAACATCCAATTCATTGGTGTTGTTTTTACAAGAATATTTGTGAATGTCAATTGATTGTTTTACACTGAATATCCAATAATATTGAGTGTATTTATATTTTTCACTCATAATTATGTCGTTTATTTATCCTTAACCTAAGGATACGTCCTTTTGAGAGATTTCATCTCAATTTACATTCCATTTAGACTCCTTTATTGTTATACACCAAATCACTTTTATATGGTATATATAATGTACTTTGACATAATATATCATGATCCATTTATTCTCATGATATTACAAATTTTTTATTACCTCAATTATTTTTATTCAAGTGTCTCTCTTTTGGTAAGAAACTCTAACTAAATTACATTTTTAAGTGTTTTAATGATTTATAATTCAAAATCATTCTCATTATTGTACATATTTAGTATTTTATCCATCCTTTGAATAACATGTCACCATACGTGCGTACGTACGGCTTATCGTCTCCACGTCGTGGTGTAATTGTTATTCAATAAATTATTATTTGTATGGGTATAATAATGATGTGTAATTCATGTAAATAATAAATATAACATGATAATTATTCTGTCTATATGATATACCATCCAATTATATATTATTTTAACATCAAAAGAATGATATTGTCGCTCGTTCATACGTACGGACTACCGTCTCCACGAAAGCGATGGGATTCATTCTTTATCGTATCCATTCAAGTATAATTATCATTTGATGATTTAAAAATAATTTTTAAGGACATGATATAATTATGGATATGAATAATATAAAACCTAACCATAACAAACACGGCTTATGTAACAAAGAATATAAAGGAAAACGAGTAAGTTAACACCCGAAATGATGATAATACTAAGATGTTATTAACAAATCAATGTTAAAATATCATATATGATATCATAATAATATAAATGATTCTTGTATAATTCAATAACAATTATTTCACCATTATAAAGGAGGTTAACCAACTGTCGACCAAGGAAAAAGTACAAAGGGGTTTTCTTATCTCACTTTTAATTCCATGAGAATTCCATTGTACACCACTTATTTATTACATGTGGTGTGTGTACTGCCCATGTTTGTATTCATTATGTAATATACTTTAATTAATTTATATTTCAATCATCATTGTATGATCCTTCTTTCAATGTTGTATGTTTTGTATGATACCAAATCAATTAGGGAATTTGAAATTTCAATTTCCACTCATTCGGCTTCATGCATACCTCATTGATTATTTTACTCCAATATTATGTGTAGAATCACTATTCATTTGATTATTTCATAAATTCCGCTCCCCTTTCTATGGATATACTTTTGATACACATAATCACTCCATTGATAAATTATCATGTCATCTGTATGAACTTGATAAGAGTAATTTTTACTCAATCTCGATTTGTTGAGTTAAACATCCAATTCATTGGTGTTGTTTTTACAAGAATATTTGTGAATGTCCATTGATTGTTTTACACTGAATATCCAATCATATTGAGTTTATTTATATTTTTCACTCATAATTATGTCTTTTATTTATCCTTAACATAAGGATACGGCCTTTTGAGAGATTTCATCTCAATTTACATTCCATTTAGACTCCTTTGTTGTTATACACCAAATCACTTTTATATAGTATGTATAATGTACTTTGACATAATATATCATGAATACCTTTATTCTCATGATATTACAATGTTTTTATTACCTCAATTATTTATATTCAAGTGTCTCTCATTAGGTTAGAAACTCTAACTAAAATAATATATCATAGATACGGCCTTTATGAGTGTTTTAAAGATTTATTATTCACAATCTTTCGCATTAATGTCCATGTTTTTAAAATGGTTTTAAGTATTTTTTATATGGACCTTAAACTTTTCAAATCAAAATTCCTTTTGAAAGTTTCAAAGTGGTATGGGACACTTTGATTAAAAAATCTATTTTAAATGTCTTCTTGACAGATAGAGTGACTTTAAAATGTTTTCAAGAAAAAGGGGGATATTTATCTCAACAGTTTTGATGATTATTTTCATCTATGTCAATATCCTTCATCATTCTCAATTGATGTTAATCTGATACAATACAATCTTCCATATTGTATCGAATGAGTTGTGTTTGACTGTGGATGTGATATTTTTATACCATTCTGGGTTTGTGGTTAAAGTATTGACATTTCGTATGCTAGTTTTAGTACGAATGTTTATGTTATGTTTAAACCTATTCATATGAGGAATGAATTGGACTTAGTAAGTGATGGGTGGAGCCCTCTATAGCTCCTCGATGCATCGGTAGGTCTGATGAGAGAAACTAGTGTCTTGGCAGAAGGCCTTGGAAAAATCTTATTTGTAGTCCTGGCACGAGGCCTTGGTTATGTGGTTATGATAGTCTGGAATTAAGAATTCCATCATTATGAAAGTGGTTATTGATATGGCATGTGATTATTTGATTAGTAGAATATCCATGTGAATAAGTAAATGGAATTATTTCATTTTATTTTTTCCATACTATGTTTAAGTTCAAGTTTAAAAGGCTTTTGTTTTAGTTATACACTGCCTTAAATGTTAATTCTTATTTATGAAATTTTCTGCTATATTGTTATCCTTACTGGGCAGTTGAGCTCATCCCTTTTCTATGTTTTATTTTTCCCAGGATATGAAGAAGTAAATTATGAATGACCTGCAGGGATATTATGAGGGGATAATTGTGTGGACTATGGAGACAATATGTTGTTGTAGTAATTTTTCACTATATGATGTAATGTAAAACTTTATTAATATATCTAGTGTTTCTAAGGCTACTAAACCAATCAGTCATTCGAGATTTGATCTCTCTTGTGATCATGTCAATGTTATGTAATAATGCACTGACTCTAGGTAACTGGGGTCGGGGCATTACAGTTGGTATCAGAGGAAGTTTAGTACAAACCTTGGAAGCTAGATTTAGATAAACTCTGATTAGAGCACTTAGAACTAAGATGAACTTTGAGGATTAGTATAGAAGAACTTCCTAAAATTTTGGTATTGTAGATATTTTGTGGGTTTTCAGAGCAATACATCCCTGTCTAGATACAAACAGGTAGAGGCGGCTCTGGCACAAATGTACCAAGGGGTAAAACCCAAATACACCGCTTTGAGAAAGACTCGAACACAAACTGGTGCACGACAACGGGCCTTGCTGCACTCTTGGTTACGACACTCCTGGGGGATATGATTAGGATAATTTACATTTTATTTGCAAACCAATTTGAAGTATTGTATATAAGATGAGAGTAAATGACCTTGGTTAATCCTAATGTGTTTCAAATTGAGAATATGGTGACATGATAATCTCTAAATGATTTTATGACTACTGTTACTCACACAATGCTTTCTGGTTTTAGTCAATGGCTATATTCCAAGGAAGTCATATTGACTTCAAGAATGATGTACAAGGTGGGAACAATAGTGGAAATGAGCAACAAAATGGAATGTTGATAGGCGAAAAGATATCATGTTTATGCCAAATCAATTTTCCAAAAATATGATCAATAATATATATATTAACCAATTCCCGGACTCAACAAAGAAGAGAAAGTTGATGAATGATAAGAGCTCCAGTAGTGGAGACCATGGAGAAAGGAATCCTCAATTTCCATCATACAGGAAATGTGGAAGGAGACACCCAGGAAAGTATCTAAATGGGACAAAGAAATGCTTTACGTGCGGGAAGGAAGGACATAAAGTGAAGAATTGCCGAAGAAAAATGAAGAGTACTATGGAAGAATATAAAAATTGTCCCAAGAATCCATTTACAGTCATTTTCCATAAATGTAGGGGACCTGGCCATTACCTGAGTGAATTCCCTATTCTATAGGATTTTTTCGTGGTCAAAAAAGAAGCTATGTGGAAATAAATGGTTGGAGAAATGTTTAAAAAGTATTAGTGCTCCTTGTTGATGGGTTTACTTTGGAATAATATTCTCTTGTATTTGTAACCCTACAGTTTTCCATGTGAGAATGATATTTGAGGAAGAATTATTTTTCTCTTGTAGATATAGTTATAAATAAAAATTTGGTTTTATATGATCAGTGGGTTTGAGGCAATTACAAGTTATTATAATTTGGGATGAAAATGCAAGGTATGAGATAACATTTGTGGTTAAATTATGTGATGGTTATTTTGATTAATTTATCTCATTTTGGTAATGTTATAAAACATAGTTTTTGAAAAAGGACAATAGGCAGACCGTGTGACAACCCGTCGCATTGCAAAAAGCCGTGGGAATCGAACCCACAACCAAAGTGCGATTGGGATTTATCGCCTACCACTAGACTACGTGAATTCCCTGGTTAGTATGACTATTATTTTTAGTTTAATGATTTTATTAATCAATAATAAGTTTATTTGGTATCTTATGTCTTATCAAATGGATACCCTTATTATAAGAAAATGATTTAGTGATTAAGTGATGAATGTTATTTTAGGAGATGTTCACTTTGTTGGGAACACTATATGCCCAAGTAAAATATAATAGTATAGTATTTCATTTGAGGAGTAATAGTGGATTTTTATCTATGTTTTTATTGTGGATTTATAGGGATTTGGGTTGTTTATGGAAATGATTAGGTTAACTACTTTTAAGTATGTGACTTTAAGAGTAATTAATGTCATTTGGAGATACAATTTAACATGGAAGACTACATTCTTATAAGTTATTGGTTTCAATATTAGTTTGGATTATATTGAGGATTTTAAGGACAATTGATTATTGAATGGTATTTATTTAACCTTGGGGTATTGATGGTTTAATTTTAGAAATTAAATTTACTGTTTTTTTTTCTCTAATAGAATATCCATTTGGGGGATCATTGGATATTATACTAACCATTTTGGGTTTGATTAATCTCTAAATACAAGGTAAATATATAGTTTATCCTACGTGGATCATCTATTTCTATAGAAGTTTATTCTAGCTCTTCCATTGTGACCAGGTCTTCTTGAATACTCATTGTTCAAAAAAATGAGTTAGTGGTAAAATGTTATTAAAGAATGAAACCCTAAATAAAAATTAAATATATCTCTTTATGTTCTTAGTCAATATCATTAATGAATTCCTCGACCTCAAGTAATGTAACTTAAAACAAAAAAATGTTGTCCGTTTACTTTTCCTTCTTGGAGACTAATGACCGTTTGTCCCAACACAAGTTTGTGATTTTCTTATTGTTAACATTCTCCTAATAATGTTTTCTATCCCTATCCATCAGAACATAACACTTAGTTTATCATCCATATCCAGGTTTTCCTACATGGAATCCTAGTATGGGTTATATTGGGTGACATTTATACCTCTCTTCATTTCTTTTAATGTGATAGTTTTATTGACTCTTTTTCCGATGTGGGACTTTCCATTATATTCCCAATCCCAATTTTTTTAAAAAAATTGTGAGGATGCAATTTATTGAATGAGGGTATATTGTAACACCCCATGCTTCCATGGTACATTTCCCTTTGAATAATGCAATGGCGTTCATTGTACGCAACTTCGAGATTCTAACACACCACAACCAATCAAACTAGCCGTTATGAACAGTAATACCTACTTTTTAAAATTTTGGAAATTTTATCTCTCAAAATGGACTTCTTTTTTGGATTCGGAATATTGAATTTATCCTAGGGTGAAATTTTGGAACCATTCAAATAACATTTATATTTTGATGAATAGTGAACATTACTAAATTATAATTAAAAACATCTTTTTTAATCAAAATAATTTATATTGATAAATTATGAATTTGAGTGGTTTTAAAGTATATTTAGAATATATTTTTACCATTTAATACAATTTTGGTCATTGTATATAATTTTACAATTAAACTGGATATAAACGAGTGTCAATCTTTTGATAGTTATTATCTCTTAAAAACACGCTTTTTGTTTTAACAACGGGAATTAATTTTAAATTAATTTCTGCCACTTCTGTGTTTTGAATTTGGAAAAATGGATTCCATATTTGGAATCTAAATGTTTAAATTGTGTAAATAGGTAACTTTTATTTTTAGACATTTAGAATAATTACTATGGTAAATATTTTATTTACCATGGTTAAAGGGTAAATCCGGTAAATGAGGGTTAAAAAAATAATATTATAATAATACAAATTTACCTAAAATGTGTCCTAACCTTATTGGTTGATACATGTCCGACCATGGGCATCATTGGGTCGATTTTGGGACCCCATGGTGCCAATTGTAAGTGATAGGTACACTTTATTTTAATTAAGTTAAAACGAATACAAAAATGACCCAAGAATATATCTTTTAGAAACACAATTGTTACATAGGGTTATATATGTTGGCTTTTTGACTATAAATATTCATTAGAAAATCTAACAAGATTTCTGACATAATGGTATTTTATTTATAATTTTTAGACATTAAATAATTTAATTTATTTATGACACAATGATGATGCACTATATACCATAATAGTGAAAAATTAAAATACTTGATATTATAAATACACAAATAAATATAATTGGAGACTTTTATTGAATTAAACTAATTTTATAGGTTAATATGACATATTAGGATCTATTTAATTGACTTTGTTTGAAGTAATCATTCTTTTATGAGTATAAAAAAATCAATTATTGAATAGTGACAAAAGTGACATAAAAGGGTTTTTAAAACAAATATTATATTATTAATTGATATTAAATTCCTAAAAATCTAAGGATCGGCCAAGAGACTTATATCATGATAGGTGTATCATTAATGGACCACTTTGGGGTCTCTTGGATGTATATAGTAAGATTATTAACCATATAATATAAAAATAAAAAGAGACATTGTAAATGTGAAACTAATTAACTAAGAGTTAATACTTAATGATAAGGTTAATATAGTAACCCAAACCTGTATAAATTTTATTGGTTGAGTGGTTTTCAACCTATACCCACCTTAAAATTTAAATAATCCACTTTTGAGCCACTAGAAACTGAATATAAATTTATTATAAAATAATATTTCTAGTGTCTTGGCACAAGGCCTTGGCAAAATCTCATTTGTAGTCTTGGCACGAGTCCTTGGCTATGTGGTTATGATAGTCTGAAATTATGCATTACATCGTTATAAAAGTGGTTATTGATATGGTGTGTGATTATTCGATTAGTAGAATATCCATGTGAATAAGTAAATGGCATTATTTCATTTTATTTTTTCCAAACTATGTTGAAGTTCAAGTTTAAAAGGATTTTGATTTAGTTATACATTGCCTTAAATGTTTATTATTATTTATGAAAGTTTCAGCTATATTGTTATCCTTATTGGGTATTTGAGCTCACACCTTTTCTATGTTTTATTTTTCCCAGGATGCGAAGAAGTAAATTATGAATGACCTGCAGGGTTATTATGAGGGGATAATTGTGTGGACTGTGGAGACAATATGTTGTTGTAGGAGTTTTTCACTTTATGATATAATGTAAAACTTTATGAATATATCTAGTGTTTCCAAGGATACTAAACCAATCGGTCTTTCGATATTTGATCTTTTTTTTATCATGCCAATGTTATGTAATAATGCACCAACTCTAGGTAACTGAGGTCGGGGCATTACAGTATGTACCTTCTCCTGTCCTACATTTCTTATTTGGGGATACTTATTGTACTCATCTATGGGTGCAGAGAGTTGATTATGACCTAGGTTTTTCATCTGACCTTTCTGACTGATTTCTCTGAGTGATTCCAAACGAGACTGTTTTCAGGTATGATGGATGATAGAAGGTGTATGTTCCTACTGGATGTTTTCTTCCAACCATGGTCAAATGACTTATTTAAGTTCTTCCATATGATACTATTGGCATGATTTGTGAGTAAAGGTAGGTGTATGTTCCTACATTCAATTTTCCGCCACATTTGGTTGGTGATCTTCCTTGAATGTAGGTAGAGGATTCTGTTGACAGGATAATAGATTGTAAGAAGGTGTTTCTTCCTTATCATGTTACTCCACTATATTTGAATGGTCAGATTGGTTGGTAACCTCTGGATGACTCTGATATCGAATTGAATGATGAAGGAAAAGTGTATTTGCATGGTTGTTATTTTCCACCAAACTAAGTTGGTGGACTTCTTCGGAGGGTGGGAAGGTAGGAACATATTCCTTGTTAGCCATAATTTTCATCGGCGGGTTGTTTTGCATGCCCATGTTTGGGGGACTTAGTCTGGACAGACAAAGATAACACCCTAACATGTTTTGGGTTTTTTAATGCATGGTTTTGGCAGCAGTGATTTTTGGAAGGAGCTTTAGGGAGGGACCCATGTGTTTTTGGGTTGAGTCCATGGGTTTCCCCTTTCTCAACCTTCCTGGAATATTGGAGGGATCAGTGGTTACGTTGCGAGGATAGTTCCTATAATGATAAAAGATAGTGGTTGTCATCGTATACTTCTGGACTACTGGTCATCGTTGACCGGACTACCAGGGGTTATTCTTTATTTGGATGATCTGTCATGTAGCATCCATGGTTGGAATGGTACCATGTTGATGGTACTATTGGACTAGTGCATTAGAGACCAAATATTAAAGACATTGAATTAGTGATGGCATTCCTCAGGCATATGTTGATCCATCTTGAGTAGTAGTCGGGGTGTTCACATGTGTAAACTTGAAGGTACCCATTTGGAATGAAGGAGTTCATGGAAGAAACTATATGTATATATTAAAAATAAAAACAATGGACTGCCTAAAATTTTCAACTTTTGGATGAACACATTCATGATTGATTTCCTTTTCTAGTCCGCTTTTATCAATTGATAGTGGCCTGATACATGGGTAACACTTTAATCTTGTTTAAGGATTTACATCAGGTTCACCATTTTTCCTCTCAGAATGTGTGTTACGGTTAGAAATGATGCTTTTCAAACAATTTCCAATGGATTTGTTTAGGGAACTAGAAACACCAAGTGGTTCTGTATCCATAGGGACCTACATTCCAAAGGAAGGACCTCATTATGGATTTTGAACCCCAATGCTTAAAAACTCACATTGGTCTATAGGATGAGAGGTTGGGCTCATCAATCCCTTTTGAGGGGTATTATTTCCTACTCCAAGACTCTCTTATAGATTTCAGATATTTTCATGAACCATTATTAATTTTCCCAGAGTAATGTAGTTTCCATTGAAATTTACAATCAATTATTAGTAAGTGTGGAAATCAGAATCATCTATATTTATTTGAGGTTCTTCCTCGATGGAGATATCTGTATGTATTAAAGGTTCTCTATCAGCAGTATCATCTCATATAATGCTTAGAGATTATTCAGTCATTATTAATATAAAGATGGATTTTAATATATTCCCCGAGGTACTATGGAATTTATCTTTATCTAGTGATATGTAAGTTGGTTTGATGTTGGATCGAACACATAAATGATCTTCCAATGTATCCTTGTAAAATGAATAAGAACCCACGTAGTTTGGTGTCACTTAATGGGACACGCCATTACTTTTAAATTCATATGACAAGGACCCAACCATAAAGATTAACATCATGTTGAAAGGACATCTAGGTGGAAGATTCCCAATCAAATATTAGTGTAAGACTTATCCATAACTAGTCCAAGGAACATGGAAAGGATATGGGCTCCCAAATTTAATTTGACCCTACTAGGGATATGACCTGAAGAGAATAGGGTCGATTTGTAATTTTGGGTTTGACCCTCAGGGAGGATTCATACGTATCCCAACTATATGATAATCAAAGCCCACGTATTTTAGAAGTCTCGCAGAGGACAATGTCCCTTAGATAGAATGGGTTGGGGCTTACTTCTAAGAAGGATACCCAGCAACAGGGTCCATGACTGATGTTTAAACTCATAGAGATTTGGGGGATTAACTTGGGTCTTACTCCTAAGGAAGGTTCTTAGATTAAGGGGTTATGATTTCTCATTTAATGGATGAAATGGTTTTAGTCTTGGGCCTTGATTGGATTCATACTTATCATATTTATGGTGGGAATTATAGTTCTCGTGGTTCATTCAAACAGGTGGATTGTGTGGATGTTGGTATCATCACAAATATCTAAGCCCACATGAGTCATGATTGGTGTGAGAAACAAGAGGATGCGAAATATTGAACAAAAAAACATGATTTCTCCTCTGCTGAGGAATGATTTAGTCGCTGTGGTGGAAGAGATCAAGGTGATAGTTGAAGATGACCAAGATCAGTGAACCATTAAATGTGAAATGAAGGTGATGGTTATTAAGTCCATCCAAAAAGTCAAGGGTATTATTATAGTAGGGATTCCTTAAACGAGTCTTGTAGTGGGAGGAGGATAGCATTCCCCATGGAAGGGAAACTAAAGTGTGATCTTCATTCTTCTTACTGGGTTACGGAGGATCTGGGTTACAAAGCCAAGGAGAATAAGATATAGTCGCATCCTTGGAATTCGAGACTACAAACTACCAAACACTATAGGTAGGGTAAGTATTACCTGACCATAGATATATAAACATACATACATCATAAGGATCGCGACTCCCTTATAATACAAATATGAGAAACCTCTTACCATAGAATTATAAACCTAGATTGGAGACTTGCTGTTGTTACTTTCCAAAAGGATTAATAAATCAGGTGGTATTGGTGGTGGACTCGACTTGTTCCCTTTCAGACAGGGGATCCATGTAATGTGAATCCCTTCTATGAGTGGATTATAAGAGGGATTCATGGATATCTCATGTAGGTGGTCCACACAGGTTTTCCACATAGGTCCTAAGACAAACTAAAAAATTCTTAATAGAGAAAGTACAAGCCTATGAAATCTTGATATGCCTTCGAGAATGGACTACCTAAAAAACTCCTTGGGTGAGGTATTAACTTAATCACCATAGTTTCCCCTTGATTTACTTGATAGAATGTCGTGCTAGTCTTTATTTAAGGAAAGGACATTGTCTGGGTGATTAATTATTATGTAAAGAGGGTCTTTAAACAAATATCTTGAATTTTGGTCCTATAAGGGACTTTAATCATGTTTATACATTTTAATTATATCATCTCTCGGGTTTTATAAAGGTACTTGAAAAAATTCCAGGGACCTGGGTGAAGGATCTATTCAATGAGAGCATCAAGATTTCTTACTATTTCTTCAGTTGTTTAAATAGGAATCCCAAGGGGATTATGTATAAGAAAGGAGTGGTCCTGGATGATGGGAGGTTTTTTGTGTAGTTCATGGGTGTAGCTCCACCACATAGGTCCAAAATATAAGTAGAGTCGAAAAATTAGGATGGCCATAGAGGACTAATTCATTGCAGATTGGATTGCCCCAAGTATTAGATGATATTTCTTCCTCAAGATGACGTTGGAATATAGAAAAACTATTTTCAACTATGGGTAGACCATTTTCAAGATGTTATTATGGAAGATTTCTATATCTCACCACCCAATAGGTTGATTGAGTTCATGATCAAGTTAGTATTGGGAGAATATTTGGTTTCTATTAATCCATATAGGATGGCACTAGAAGAGTTTTAGGAGTTTATATTCCAGTTAAAATATCAGGATGTCAAATGATTCATAAAGGATAGTATATCTCCTTGGGGTTCTATAGTTATTTTCACCAAGAAGGATGATGTGGATCTATTCTTACTTGTGGATTATTAGATATTGAACTTGATAATGATCAACAACCAATATCCCCTTACACATATTGACAATCTCATCAATCAATTTAGAGGTTCTAGGAACTTCTGCAAGATCGATTTGAGATCAGGATACCACCAGTTCCAGGTGAGACCATTTTACACACCTCAAATTGATTTTAGGATAAGGCATGGATTGTATTAGTTTGTAGTTATTCCATTTTTTTGTATAACATATAGGTAGTATTCATGCCCTTGAAAAAATAGACCTTTTATTTTTTTCTAGATCAATTTTTATGTTGTTTTTAATGATGACATATTAATTTAATCAAAGTCAATATATTATCATATGATACATCTTCACGTTTTCTTGAGTTCAATGAGATAATATCATCCTTAAAAAATATATCAAAATTCTATTTTTTGGATTAATAATGTCCACTTCATGGGCCATGTCATATTTATTATAGTACTATCACTGGAGCCAAGGAAATTTATTGTAGTGAAATATTGAGAGTGACAAAATAGTTTCTTTAGGATAATTATTTTTATAGGTCTAGTATGTTATTATTGGTTTGTTATCCAATACATCTCCCATTTGGTAGCACCAATGTTCGGGCTGAACACGGAGGGAGTTATTTTTTTTGTCAGATTCTTGGATGGATCTTTTTATGAGATGAATGATAGGTTGACCATAACACCTATCTTAAAATTTGATTTTCCAGGTAAACAATATAATGTGAACTTTGATGTATCCTTTTTTGGATTTTGAGTATACATGATGCAGGATGATCAAGTGTTTTTTTGTCTTCTTATAGTTGAGGATATATGATAGGAATTATCCTACTCATGATATGTATTTAGAAATGGTATTACATTCATTGATATGTTGGAATAAATATCTCTTGGGAGATTGGATTTTTAAATACACAAACCATAAGAGACTCTCTCTCTTCTCTTCAAATCAAGATTTGAACTTTTCATAAAGGTGGTGGGTTAAGTATCTAAAGTATTTTATCCTTGATATGTTTTATAAACCATGAAATGAAAATTTCATTTCCAATTATTGGATCTGAAAGATGCATCCACATATAGTGCATGATTCTTATGATGAGTGGTTGATGATGGAGCTCTTTGGGGAGATGCATCACGAAGTTCCGGATTCATTGGGATGACTAGCTCTAACCTCATCATCTATCGTAATTGTTCTACTGGAGAAGATCATGAAATAGAATTTATATAGTTTTCCTCACTTTTCATATCTTAATGTTACTTCAATTTTTCATAATACTAAATATATTATAAAAAAATACAAAGACCATATCAGTTTAGTACATTTAGAAACTTTTAAATGTAAACACTTGTACATGATCTATCTACATTATCTTCCACTAAAATATCAATGACTAGAACCCCTCTTAGACATATCATACAAGAAATATATCTTCATAACCTTGATATGGAAACATAAAAAGGGGTGATCTCATATGCTCAGTGATGGTTAACAAGGAGACATGTAATAATAATCATGAGAATAAGGGTATGATAACATGATCATGAAAATAAAATCACATACCCATAATATCAAAGATTAGAAACATGAATCATGTTATAAATATTTGGTAGTTCATAAGACGAGAATTATATGGAAATAAAGAACATAATCCATGAAATAATAACATAGGAATAAAACACGATATTTTGGTAGTCACATAATCATATAATATGATTTTCATTGTGGTTAAGGCATCGCTTCCAAGGATATCTGAGTGGAAATTTTCCATTACTAATCTGGATTTACACCTCGTTCCAGCCATGTATTACAGAACAAAGTTCACTCCTCGTTCCCAAATTGTCTTAATGATCAAAGTTCAATCCTCGTTCCAGCCCTATATTACTGAACATGGTTCATTTCTCATTCCAACCCTATAATGCGATACTGAGTTCATTTCTCATTCTATCTGTTTCTATATCACGAGATATAAATTTGTACCCATTAATTGGAGGGAGATATAGGTCCTACCCATCTTATAATGAAATCAGACATACATGTTCAAATAAAATCATAAACAATAATATCATTACATATGCCAATAAATCGGTATCATAAACAAGTAAAAATATCATTACCTTTGGAAAAGGATACAGGTTTCTTATTCATTTTATCAAAATCATAACCCATGACAAAGAAATAGATTTTATAAACATATAACTTGTGAAAGATAAATATGTTTCAAAAATAACATGTCATTAAGAATAACACATTCATAGAAGAAAGATTAATGGAACCATTATATTCATTCCTATAAGGGCATGAGTAACATCCAAACATTTAAATAAATTATGTGAAAAAATTTGAAGACTTTTAAAGAAATCCTGAAAATGTTTTGAAAAGCATTTCTTTGAAAATACTTTTAAAACATAAAAATAAGTCTTGAAATTATTTTGAAAACAATTTTCCTTTAAATTTTCATTTAAAAAAATTCTTAAAAATTTTCCATTTAAAAAGGAAAAGGAGTCTTCAAATAAATGATAGTAGGTAATTCCATACATGTCACATGAGGTAAAAAGAACAATCATTTTACATGGTAAAAAAGTTTGAAAAATGTATTTCTTGGAAATAGATAAGAAATTACTTTGAAGAGATTGGAAAATAGAAAATGGTTCAAATTAATTTTAATTATTATAGTAAAATAGGTCAATATTCATAGAATCCCATTTTAGAAAACATTGTTTTTAAGGAACATTGATTTCCAATCGAAGAGAGGGTAATGTTGGGCTTTATTAAAAAATCATTATTAAATATCTTATTTACCCAAGAGTATAAAATATTATATTAGTACATGAATATATCATAAATAACTTGAAGAGCATAAATTTATTTAATTTTCTTTAGATATGTGTTATAATATTTCATTAATGGAAGCATAATCATAAACAATCTTGAAAAGGGATGTGATTGTTTCAATAAACTCTTATCACTTGGTAACAAGTGGATCATAATATATATATAAGATATGGAAATTATATAAAGATTATAATATCATGAAAAAAAGTATATTCAAGATATATCATGTAAAATGTAAGCACGTAAGCTTCAAAATTAATTTAGGTGCATAACAAAACCTGAGTCTCAAAGAACGAAAATTGAGAAAAAACTATTTTACCAATTTGGTAACTTTTGAAACATAAACCCAATGAAATAGAAATAATATAATGGATATTTAAATACAAATAAATTTAAATACAAGAAAAATTGAATACATACACGGTAATTATACACAACACCAAAATAAAATGGGTGGTGAATAAAGCATGTGTCTCACAGAAATAATAAGTGAGATGAAATTCTCTTACCTTGTGTCATGACTCTCTTCGTACTTATACAAAAAAACATGTGTAATAAATATAAATTTACTATATATATTTTACATAACTATATTATTAAATATAATAACATATATTCTTTGATAACAATCATATATTACCATCTTGTTAACAATCATATGTTAAGGTTTCACTTCAGGTAATAGTCTCTTTATTCTTCGCATGTGTCTTAATTTGTTATGATATTCGTCCTTATACGTATATCCTAATTTAAAGAATTTAAAATAGGATATAAATATAATTTATATTCATTATATTTATATTATAATAATATATAGAATATCTAATTATGAAATGGAATGGACTGTTCATGGATTTGGTAAGTCGCATTTACGCATGAACGTTATTTCTGTTTTTTGTTGTAGTTAAAGAAATAAAGAAAATGAAATATATGTATATATGTGAATAATATCATTAATGTAGAATTATATTTTAATATTTATCATATAATTTCACTAAAAATTTCCTTACTAAATTCCATATAGTATCTGAATGAATCACATCACTTTGACGGTGCAGTTGTCCGCTACATTGAAAGTAAAATAATATATTTGTTTTAAAAGGAATAAAAAAGTTTAAATACATAATAAATACAATATATAAATATTTAAATAAATGTTTTGTCGTAATGTCCATTGTGGTTGGTGGTAAAGGTAAAATGAACAATTTTCAATTAGTGAGGTTGTAGTTCTCCATAAACGTAAACAATATATATTAATTACACATTAGATTTGGGTGTTTGTGAGTTTAGGTAAAAATATTAGCATAAAAAAATAATAGAATATTTATTATACTTTTGTTTTTATATAAGCATCAAATAATGATATTGGATGGGGTGGATGAAGAGAATAAAATAAAGGAGATTGAGAGAAGACGTTACCTCTTAATCGAGTAACTCCTTTTGGATTGTGCCAAAAGGAATTCGTTGATAGATTTATGACCAAGGGGAAGCTTATACTAGAATAGTAAGTGTTTTGTAAGCTGTATTGGGTATATTTTGGATGCAACTATGTGGTTTTAGAGTTTTGAAGAAGAGGGGGAGTTGGTGGCCTTTTATATGGATGGGAAAGGATGCTCTTGGAAATTTTGAAAATAAGTTAGGTGTACCCAATTTTTAACCAAAACAAATCATACCAAACAAAAAATAATAATTGATGGTTCATGAAAAACTAATAGAAATAAAATGAGTTTTGAAAAAGTGTTTAAGTCATTTCGTATCATAAATTAAAGGTTTATTCCTTAGTTAAGATTAATTTTACCTTAATCAATGTAATTAATTTTAATTACAGTAACTAATTATTTGGGTAAAAAACTTAGTTGACATTTTTAGACATTATACAATATTATGATTACAAATATAGAATAATTGTTTCTAAATTATAACAACATAATTTTAATAAATTGATTTAAAATCAACCCAATATTCGGGTCGACAATAATGGTATTTAAAGTAAAACTAATCAAAAGATTACTATCTTCTAGTATCCAATTTCAATGTCAAATTGGTTCCAATAACATAAGTTGGAATAATTAAAAAATATATAATCTAATAATACTTTTCATTGAAAAGAAATTATAATTTATCCTTATAAATAAATTATTTAAAATGTAGTTTTGAATTAAAATCTGGTATTTTTCACTATTTATCCAAAAATAGATTTTCTCAGGAAAATCCCAAATATTCTTCATAAGATGTTTTTTTCATTCTAGATAAAAAAATTAGAGTTTATTTTATCAAATTAAATTTAAAAACGTTTATAAAATTAGTTTTATTATTTTTCACATGAGAAAATTAAAAGTACTTCATTCGAGAAAACAATATTTTTAATCATGTAAAGACATTACCAGAAATTATATCATTCATCAGAAATATGTTTTAATTATATAGAAACCTTATAAAAAATATTTTAAAATTATTTACCACTATTAATATTAGTATATTTAATGACTATATTATAATTATATCATTTAAATAATTATAACAATAAAAAGAGATTTCATAGAAACTCAGTGCTGAATGTAACATAAATTAATTCAGTGTTTCATGTTTCATATGCTAAGTTGATGTTACATGTAACATACACTAAGTCACAAGATAACAATAGTTTTCTTTGTAGTTAAGATAAAATTTATGTTTTTTTATTTCACGATTAACTTGGGGTTTTATATAACTCAATCCAAACATAGTGATGTAGTATAAATTTAACTATTTTAAGTGTTATGTGAAACAAAAATATCCCACATGTTCAATTAATTAAAAAACAAATAATTCACAAAATCTCAGGGAGTTACTTTCTACCCCCCATAAAATGGTTTTATTCCCAACAAATTAATTAGGGTTATCAATGGTTTAATACTTGAAAGTTTCATTCATTGAAACCCACATAGTAAATGGATACTAAAAAATCCCCAAAATGGGAATTTTTGAATGATAATAGTTTCCCTAAGTAATATATAACTAGGTTTCCACAATAGAGAACATAAATTGGGGGTAAATATTGGACATGGATTAAAAGTGTCAATATTTATAGGGATTGATTTATTTAATCAATCACAAACAATTGAATGACAAAATTAATGTTGAGGGCCTCAAAATCATAAATATGTGATGTTTTATAAGGCTATAATTTCAAAAAAAAATCAAGTTAGAAGGAATAAATATCTTTGATCATTATCCTATCTTTGACTAATTATTTGATTAACTAGGAATATAAAGAAATATACTAACTTGATATATTTCTATAAGAAACATTTTATTTTTTTGGTATTTCTTTTATCTATTTCTAATTCATCCATTACTATAATAAATGGATGTCTAAAAATAAAATGTGGTACCCGAAACACTAAAATACACTTTTAGAATACACAAATTCCCATAAAATAATGAAAAGTATAACTATTTATCTACAAATATTCCCAAAAATAAATACGGATAATACATTAGCTTCTAAAAATAGAGGGTTACAACACTGTTTTATTAGAAATAATTTATCATAAAAAATAATTATATATTAACCAGGACATTGCACAAGCCAGTGGTTGGTGTGAAACCCATATCATCCTTCAATAATCGGTTCATAACCCTGAGGCCATGCCTAACATGATTGGTTTTCACCCAAAATATGTGATGTCCTTTTCTAAAACCATAATAATATAATTTACAAAAATTAAAATGAAAGTCATCCTGGAAATAAGATTAATCATTAAATAGCCTTTTAACCATTGTTTTCAATACAACTATATCTATAAATACTTCCTATTATGTTTAGCTTAAAATTTTCTTGAATCTTTAACCATATATACCTTCTAAAAGATAAATCCCCACAACTTTATACATAAATCCATGAAATTAGGCTAGAAATGATTCCCCCAAATATCACATAGTTTCTCTTGGTTGTCGCATTCCAAACATGTGAATACCATCATCATATATTCTGTTGAAACATTGTAGTTACTTGAATTACCATATATACATATGAAACAAATGCATGCTTCCTTATTCCATAGATTATTAGATATATTCAACAAATCCAAGAAGTTATAAACTTCATCCATGATGGTATAAACTACTTCTCAATAATTTCATAATTAGTTCCAAGGTAATCAGTACCATCCAATTTAATTATATCCTACATGTATTTATATAAAAACAATATCCTAACATATGGAACATATTAGGGTTTATATTTACCTTAATCATGTTTTTTCCATGGACATTGTTGTGCCATTATATCAATTTTCTATTCCATCAGAACCATTCAACATGTTCCTATAAATCTATAGTGAAAAACATAAACTGACTAATCCTTATATATTTCACCATTAAAAAAATATAATTATTGAATCCAAATAAATAAATACTTTTATTACTCCACTTAATCCTTAATACATTAATAAGGTTACCTAATCCTATTACACAATACCTATTTCATTTCAAAAATCATCTATAGTATTGTCATCATTCGCAATGCTACCATTACTCAAACCACCTTGCAGTTTTATTTCAAAAGATTTACTCATGGGACATTGAGTTTCCTAATGTCCATTTATTCCACAGTTAAAACACTTAACCATTGAGTAAAACATTGGGCAGCCAATATTCACATCCATTGCATTAACTATACTTTTCTTGTTTCCCTTGTATTCACTTAATTTGTATCCCTATTTTCTATAGTTAAAACATATTATTATTCCTCTAAGACAACCACATAGGTGATTCTTTACACATTCTTGACACAAAGGAAACAAAATATTTTTTATTCTGTGGTTTCTGTTACCCAAAAATCTAGTGAATTCATTCTTTCTCTTCCTTGGTGATTCCGAGAGTTGGCTAAGGTACACATTTTTAATCATGTTCCATGAAAACTGATTAGGCATGATGACAACATATTTCACTCCAGTGATCATTCCACTTGATTTTTCATGATAAAATAATCCAACACATTCAACATCAATCTATTCCCATCAGGTTCCCTCCGTTGAATAAAACTATAAGTTTAGTATCAAAATTACTTATCTGAGTATAAAACCACATATTCATGAAGATAATTAATTATAATATATCTAAATCATCACAAATTATATAATATATAACACCCTATGTTGATCATTGGTTATTCATAGCCAACATATATTTAAATCCATCATGATTGTTTCTAATTAGTTTTATGAATTACCAAAGAATATCCACTGGGAGTGTCAAGCTAGTTATGAAACAAGGCTTGTTTTCATGTATCTGATTACCCCGAGTCAGGCCGATAACATTTTATCAAATTCGTTACCCCTTGGTACATATGTTTCATATTCACATCTACATTTGGCATCCAGATAGGGATTTATTTCGTATAAACCACTCGCTCTATACTTTTCCAAAATTCCAGGAAATCTTTCTACACGTTTTTTTATCCCAAGATGTCCTTGGGCATCTCACTAAAGTTTTCAGATCCTATATTTCAAAGGATAACAAATACATTTCTCTAATACTAACTATTTATAACCATGTTTTTCATATATTTACAATACATCACTTTGGCGGAATACTTAATACATTATAAAAAGAAATGTTCAATGACCATATTATTTTGGTGCCATTGGAAACATGGAACTTTAAATACCAGTACATGAGATAGATATATTTTTCCACTAGGTTCCCAAAGACTGTCATCCCTATTAGACATATGATACAATAAGTATATATTTATAACCATAGGAAGTAAACAAAAAAAGTGGTGTGATGAGATTCTCATTAAGGTTAAACAATAATGATATGTAAGAATAATCATGAGTATAAAGGTTTGATGACATTTTCATGAAATTATTTGATCATACATATCATATCAGATATAATAAAAAATATTCAGCTCATAAATATTGTTAGTTCATAAGATATGAATCCTAGGTAAATAAAGAATATAACCCATAAAATCTTTCCATTCGAATAAAACATGATATTGTGGTAAACACATAAGAATATAATATGATTTCCATAGTAGTCACAAAATCACCTCCCGGGCCATCCTAGTGGAAAAGGTCCTATACTAAACGGGGTCTACACCCTGTTCTAGCACTGTATTACTGATTTGAGTTCACATCACATTCTAACACTATATTTTGGAATCGATCTCACTCCTTGTTACAGAACATTATTAATGATCTGATTTCATTTCTCATTCCATCACAGTAATACTGAACTGAGTTCATTTCTAAATCCATCCATGTCTATCTCATGATATATAAATCTTTAACCAATGTATTTTAGTGATATATTGGTCCCATACTTCTAAAAATGAAATAAAAAATACATGTTTCACAAAATCATAAATAATCATATCATAACCCATGGAATGAAATGGGTATCATACACCTATAAACATATAATAACCTGTAGAAAAATATATAGGTTTCATAAAAATTTGATCAAAAGTATAACCCATGTAGAGAAATAGGTTTTGTAAACATATAAACAATGAAAGAGAAACATGTTTCATAAATACCTGGGAATTAATCATAAATAATTCATAGGATGAATATGAATGGAATATCATTTCCTATAAGTTCATGAGTTACATCAATAGATGTCATCATATATGTTTTTTTAAATATCATTCAAAAAAATATTCTTGAGGAAAACATCCTTTATTATCTTAAAAATTATTTTTAATACATAGAACCATTTGAAAATAATTTTCAAAGAAAATACCCTGAAAATTTATAAAGAAGACATTTAAAATAATCTTCAAAACATTAAAACCCATTTTTCTTCGAATACACTATGAAAATTTATAAATAATTCTTGAAAAAAAATTGACAATCATTTCATAGAAAATAATTTGAAAACATAAAAATAGGGATTGAAAACAAATTGAAAAAAAATTTCTTCAAAATTACATTTAAATAACATTTTCTTAAAAATTATCTAACTGAAAATGAAAATGAAGCTTCAAAGAAGTGACGACCAATAAATATTTACATGATAGATGAGGTAAAAAGTACACTCATTTTACATAGTAAAAAGGATTAAAAATTCCATGTTTGGAAAGTTATACGAAGATCCCTTTGAATAGATTGAAAAAATTAAAAATGTTAAAAATGTATTAAAATATTGTAAGATAATGGTGTAATATTCTTGGAAACCCTCTTTATAAAACATGGTTGTGAAGGAACATTGATTTCCAACTGAATAGAGGGTAAAATTGGGCTTCCAAAAACATTTTCATAACTATCTTATGTAAGAAAGAGTCGAAAAATGGCAGCGATACATGAATTTATTATAAATAACTATATGATAAGAAACCTGATAAATTTTCTTGTGATATGGGTTATAATATTTCATCAAATTAAGAATAAACATAAACAATCATGAAATGTGATGAGATTGTTTCAATAAAAACATTTCACTTGGTAACCCAGGAATCATACTCTCTATGTAGTAAAAATAAATTACCTAAATCATATAAAGTCATTAAAAGAGGTAGATTCATGATATATCATGTAAAATGGAATTATATACACCTCAAAATGAATTTAGGCGCATAACAAAACACGAGTCTCAAAGAATAAAAATTGAGACAAAACTAATTTACTGATTTGGTAAACCTTGAGACTTAAATGAAATGAAACAAGTGTAATAGAATGGATATTAAAATACACATAAATTTTCATATAATAAACATTCAATACATCCATGGGAAGTATAAACACCATAGAAGAGGTATGGGTGGTGAATAAACCATGTCACTCACAGAAATAAAAAGTGATATGAGTAGTTGGGGTTTGGCTTAGTGGTAAGCACCCCGTAATACTACATGGAAAATGGGGGTTAAAAACCCATGGGGCATAGGGTACTATAGCAGTACTGTAGTGGTACTGTAGCAGTGACGGCACTGTTCATAAGTAGGTACTATAGTGGCGGCAGGGCATTGTAGCGGCGACAATACTGTGCGGTACTGTAGCAGCATGTTACTATTCACAGAATGTGAATTAGCCTTAGATTTTGGGTCTACGAGCTATGTAATGGGATACAATCCCACTGGGCCTTCGGGATATGTAATGGGTTTCCCTCTACCCAGTTAAAAAGTGGTCTTTGCTTTGATTTAATAATAAAAATGAGGCTTCGGCCCCAACCTTTTTAAAAAATAAGAAGTGATATGAAATCACATTACCTTGTATATTGCCTCTCTTTATACTTGTACAAAAAACATTTATTATAAATATAAATTAATTATAAATCTTTTATAGAATCATATTATTATATATAATACCATATATGGTTTTATTATGACCATATATTACCTTCTTTTTAACAATCATTTATTAAGGTTTCACTTCGGGTAATGTTTGCTTTATTCATCTGGTGTGTCTTAATTTGTTATATAATTAGTCCTTAAACATATATCATGATTTCCAAAATTTTAAATCATGATATAAATGTCATTTATATTCATTATATGTGTATTATAATAATCTGTATGAAAGAAAATACATAGTTCATGGAGACGGTAAGTCGTACAAACACATGAATGTTGTTTCCATATTTATTCTCGTACTGAAAGAATGAAAGAAAATGACATATATGTATATATGTAAATAATATTATTATATTATAATTATAATTATAATTATATATATATAATATAAGTTTACTAACCACATATTTAGTACATTCCATGTAGTGTGTGAATGAATCACATCACTTTGATGGGGTGGTAGTCCACACTTCCTAAAAATAATTTCTTTACACCAAATGGAATGTAAAAAATATATAAGTGTTATAAAAAGGATATATAATCATAATGAGATAATAAATATAATATATGAAATATATAAATAGATTGACCATAATAATTTCCATCATGAAATGTGGTCATGGAAAAATGAAGAATCATTGTTTACTGAGGCGGTAGTTTGCCGTGTGTGTAAAGAGTAAGTTCATTACCCATCAAATGGTTGTGTGTGTACGTGTAGGGAAACCCAATAACATAAAAAACACATATTTTATTTAGTATTATTTTTTACACTATAATTTAATAATGATTTTTTTATGGTGTGGAGGAATAAATTAAAAGAAAGGATATTTAGAGAAAATGTTACCTCTTAATCGGGCAACTAGTTTTGCTTAATACCAAAAGGCTTCTTTAGATAGATTTCTACCCAAGGGGAGGCCTATAAGAGGAATATACAAACTATTTTGGTATTATTGGTCATATATTGGAAAAAAAAGGGATTTTAGAGGTGTGAAGAAGAGGGATATGTGGTTTCCTTTTATATGGAAGGGAAAGGAGAGACATGGAATTTTTGAAAACAAGTTTGGTGTACGAACGTTCTACATAACAAAAGTCATAAAAAACCTTCCAATCTATAAATTTAAAGTTACTGGACAACTAATGGACATCAAATTTCTTTTAAAAAATTTTATATATCTTTTTGGGTCTTAAATTAATGTTATGGTCTTTATTTATGATTAATTTTATCTTAATCGATGGTATTAATTTTAATTACATTCACTAATAATTTATGAAAAAAACTATGTTTACATAATTAAAAATTAAAAATAATCATGATTCCACATATAAAATCAATTTTCAAAATTTTAATCACATTATTGGAAGAAATTAAATTAAGATAAATCCCACTGTCAGGTTGATAATGCAGGGTTTTAAAGTAAGAATGATCAAATTGTTTTCTATGTTTTAATATGAAAATTAAATATGGAATTTTTTCCAAAGACATAAATTGGATATTATAATAAAAATATAATCTAATAAAAATTTTAAACCCAATTAAAATATAATTTATCCTTATAAATAAATTATATGAAAATGTAGTTTTGAATTAAAATCCTATATATTTCACTATTCATCCAGAAACGCAATTTCTCATAAAAATCCCAAAATAATCACCCTAGAATAATATAAAAATTATAAGTTAATAAAATAAACATTATTTTAACAAATTAAATTTCCTAATGTGTCAAAAATTAATTTTAATACTTTTCACATGAGGACATTAAGGCCATTTCATTCGAGAAAATGATATTTTTAAACATATAATGAATTTACCAAAAATTATATATTTCATTATCAATATTCATTAATAATTTAAATTAATTATTAAAACTGTTTTAAAGGTAGTTATCACTATTCATGCTACAATTTTCAGTGTCTTGATTATATTTATATGATTTAATTTATTATAACAATAAAAATAAGTTTCGTAGAAGATCAGTATTGCATGTAATGTACAACAAGTCGGTGATGCATTTTGAGTACACCAAGTAGGTGTTGTATGTAACAAATTCCGAGTCACAATCTAAGGTCAGAATTTTGTGTTGTCAATCTAATATTTATGTTGTGTTTAGTGAACAATTAACCTACTGTTGCATATAACAAAATACAAACATTGTTCTCAAATATAAAATAAACTATTTTCTATGTTACATGAAAGGTAAAACATCATAATGGTTAAATTAATTAAAATAATAATAATTCACAAATTGTTAGGGTGTTACATACTAGCACCCTTAAAATTAATTTTTATGTCAAATTTTTTCTATGATATCAATGTTTTAATACATTATATTTTTATTCAAAGAAACTCACATAAAAAAATGCATACTAAAACTTCCCTAAAAAGGGAAAGTTGGAACCATTATGGTTACCTAAAGTAACATATAACCCGGTTTCCACATAGGATAACATCAGTTGGGAGTAATTATTGTACATGGGGGGAAAGAGTAAATATTTAAATAGAGTGATTGATGTAATAAAAAACAAAAAATTGTACGATCAAAGAAAAGTTGATGGCCTCAAAGTCATAAATATGTGATGATTTATAAGGCCATCAGTTCATCAAACATTATGGTACTAGGAATTTTTTATCATTACTGTATATTTGAGTACTTAATTTATTTTCCAAGAATATAAAGAAATATATTTACTTGATATATTTTTATAAATAAAATTTCATTCTTTGGATGTGCTTTTATCAATTTATAATTCATCCATTACATCAATATTTGAATGTCCAGAAATTAACATTGATTCTCGAAACACTAAAACAAATATTTATCATATATTAAGGTTTATAAAAGAATTAAAAGTATTACTATTAATCTACAATTATTCTTAAAAACATATGTTATATATATTAATCTACAAACATAAAAATTGACTCTAATGTTTCATCATAAATAAGTATTCATCAAAAACAATTTTACATTAACTAGGACATCATGTAGGCTAGTGGTAGGTGTAAAACCCTTATCGTCGTTTATTCATGGGTTCAAGAGTCACGCCCCTTATAGAAAGGATTTGTTTCCACCCAAAATACATTATGATCTTTTCTAAAACCTCATAAATATTTTTAAAAAAATAAACAATTATGGACATCCTTGAAATAAAGTTAATCACTAAATAGACTTTAAATTAGTCTTTTCAATACAACTCATTGCATAAATACTTTCTCTGAATTTTATCATGAACTTTCTAGGAATGGTTAGCCTTACAAACCTTTTGGAAGATGAAAAATCAAAAAATATAAATAATTCATCCAAATATTATTAACATTGATTACCTTGTATATCACAAACTATCTCTTATTTGTCACATTCCAAACATGTGAATACCCTAATCATAAATTCTATTGAAACATGGTAATAACCTCAATTACCATTAATAGTTTTTGAAAACATGCATCCTTCAATGTTTCTTATATTACTAGATATATTACATAAATCCAAAAAATGGTAAACTTCGTCCATGATTGAATAAACTACATGTCAATAAGTCCTTAATTAGTTCTAAGGTATCGTCTAATGTACTTATATCCAAAAAATCTTTATTTAAATAACATTATCGTAACATAAAAACATGTTAGGGTTTATCTTCCCAAAATCATGTGGTTTCCATGGGCATCTTCTTGCCTTTATATCGCTTTTCTATCCCATCATACATATTCAACATGTTCTTGTAAATCAATAATGAATAACAAAAAATGAACAATCCTTTTTATATTTCACCATTCATATAAAATAATTCTTCAATCCGAATACATAAAAAAATTATTATTCAATTTCATCCTTATTCCATTAACAAGGATACCTCATTTTTCTACACAATACCTCTTTATTTCATATTTCATCTCTAGTCTCGTTGTCATCCAAAATGTAACCATTACTTTCACCACCTTGTTGATTCTCTTTAGAACCATTCTTCTTGAGACATTGAGTTGCATAATTACCATTTATTCCACACTTTTAAAAAAATCTTTTGATGAAGACATAGGGAGGCCAATATTATCATCCATTTCATTAACTCATATCATCACTTTTACCTTGTAGTTAATTGCATTTTGTATTTCTTTTCCATAGTCAAAACATCTTCTTGTTCCTCTAATACATTCACTTTAATGATTCTTTCCACATTCTTGAAACCAATTAAAATGAGTATACGTTCCCCAATGGTCTCCAATACCCCAACATCTAGAAAACTACATTTTTCTCATCCTTGGTGAGTCTGAGAGTTAGCTAAGGTACACAATGTTAATCATGTTCCATGAAAACAAATTCGGAATGATCACTATATCATTAACTACTATGATCATCCCACTTATGTACTCATCATCAAATCAACCATCACATTCAACATTAATCTAGTGCTTTCCAGTTCCCTCCATTAACTAAAAAAGAATCGTATTGTGAGGATTACATACCATAGTAGAGAACCACATAGTCATAAAGGGAATTACTTTTACAATGTCTAAATAATGACACCATAATTAATCTATGATACCATAGGTTCATCCTAGGTCATTCATCTAAAAATTATATTTTAACCCTTAATGATGGTCTGTGAAGAGTTTTTGGAAATTCCAAAGCATATCCCCTAAGGACTGTCTAACCAAGTGTGAGGTAGGGCCCCTTTCTATATACCAAATTACCTCAAGTCTAGACCAACATATCTTTTCAAAGTTATTACCCTTAGGTACATCTGTTCTGGAGCCACATACCCTTATATTATCTAGACATTAATGTATTTCTGGGAAACCCCTCACTCTATCCTTTACCAAAATTCCAGAAAATATTCCTAATATTTTTCTTATCCATAGATTTATCCTTAGACATGTCCTTAGGGTTCTCAATAAGTTTTTCTCATCCTAGATTCCAAAGTTTAAATAAACCTTCTCTTTGATACCAACTATATTGACCCTCTTATTTCATACATTAACAATAAATAACATTTTCAGAATACAATATACATTATAAAAGAAAAAACCAAAACTGTGTTAGTTTAGTGCCTTTGGAGACATGGAAATGTATTTTTTGATACATAAATGAGCTATGTTATCACCCACGAGGTTATCCAAGACTAGGACCCTCTTAGACATATCATATAAGAAATATGTTTTCATAACATGGGAATGGAAACATAAAAATGGGTGAGCTCGGATGCTTGGTAAGGATAAATTAGGGAGACATGTAATCATAATAATGAGTATTTGGTTATCATCACATGATCATGAAAATATAATAACATACCCTTCATATCAAATATCATAAACAAGAATCATTGAAAAAACATTGGCAGTTAAAAAGACAACAATCATATGGAAATAAAGAACAAAATCCATGAAATAATAACATAGGAATAAATCATGGTATTTTGGATGACAGATGAGAATACAATATTTTTTTCTATAGTAGTAAACACATTTTTATCATGTCCATCATAATTAACAAGATCCTTTACTAAAATGGGATCTCACCCCATTCAAGCCTTGTATTTCTGAATAGAGTTCACTCCTCATTCTAGTCTTATATTAATGAACCAAGTTCACTCCTCCATGAACTGATTTCATTTCTCATTCCAGCCATTTAATACTAAAGTGAGTTCATTTATTGATATAGAATTCTCTTTCTCATGAGATATAAATCTTTACCAAGTGCATTGGATGGAGATATAGGTCCCACCCATCTCATAATGAAATCATATATAGTTGTGCCAAAAAATCATAAAAAACATATCATAAACCATTTAATGAAATGGAATTAATAAACATGTAAACATACCATATCCTATAGAAAAAGATACAAGTTCAGTAATCATTTCATAAAAATCATAACCTGTGAATGAGAAACAAATTTCATAATCATATAACTAGTGAAAGAGAAAATAGCTTCATAAAGACCCTGACATGAAGAATAAACCGTTCATACAAATAATATTAATGGAATACATAGATCAATTCCTAGAAGGGCATGAGTAACATCAACAGATGTCATGATAGATGGAAAATAATTTCGAAATATATCTCAAAAATGTTTCTTGAGTAAAATATTTGTTCTTTTTTTAAAAGGGGTTTTTTAGACATTAAACCATTTGAAAATACTTTAAACAAAAATACCTTGAAAACATATAAATAAAACTTCAAATAATTTTGAAAACGTTTTTCATTGAAAACTTATAAAATAATCTTTAAAACATTTTAAAAATATTTTTCATTGAAACACTTTGAGAACTTATAATGAATAATTGAAAATGGTTTGAAAACTATTTCATTTAAAATACATTTCAAAGTTATAAATGAGGCTCGAAAACATAATGAAAATAATTTTATTTGAAAATTAATTTTAAAAAAAAATTCTTAACAGTTATCCATTTATGAATGAAAATTTGGATTCAAGGAAATTACGGTGGGTAATTCTATTCATGTCGTGTGAGGTAAATAAGAACATTTCTTTTTCATGGAAATAAGGTTAGAATATTACTTGTTCAGAAAGAAATAAGAAGATTCCATTGAATATGCTAGTAATGGTAAACTAGGTACCATTTCATTTAAGGATTATAGGATAATAAAACAATATTATAAGAAACCCTTTTCATAAATGTTGGTATTAAAGGAATATATATTTTTGACTGAAGATAGGGTAATGTCAGGATTTCATAAAAACACTTTTTAACAATATTATGTAACAAAATAAAGAAAAAATGATATCAACACATTAATATATCATGAATAAACAAAGTATATAAAAATTCATGAATTTTCATGAGATATGGGATATAATATTTCACCAAAAGATGCATAAACATAAATAATCATGAAATGAAATGAGATTATTTCAATAAACTCGCATCACTTGGTATCCTGGGGATCATACTCTCCATGTAAGAAAAAGAAATTACATGAAGCCTATAATATCATGAAAATAATTTTAATCCTGATATATTAAGAAAAATTGAATTATATACACCTCAAAATGAATTTAGGTTCATAAAAAATATGAGTCTCCAAGATGAAAAAGAAAGAAAATACAATTTTACAGATTTGGTAACATTTGAATATTAATCTTCGTGACATAAAGTTAATAGAATTGATATGTAAATAAAAATAAATTTAAAAATATTAAACACTGAATAAATCCATGGGTATTATACACACAACATTAAAGGAATGAGTGGTGAATAAATAATGTATCTCACAGAAATAAAAATGAGACAAAATTTCATTAACTTTAGTCATGACTCTCTTTATACTCGTACTAACCACCTCTATAAAAAAATATAAATTTATTTTCAATATTTTGAAAAAATAATATTTTTATATATAATACCATATATGTTTTTATTTGTACCTTTTATTCTTTGCTTTTTAATAATCCTATGTTAAGGTTTCACTTCGGGTAATGTTCTCTTTTTTCATCACATGTCTCTTAATTTGTTATATCATTGGTTCTTAAACATATGTAATTAATTCCATAATGTAAACCATGATATAAATATCATTTATTTTCATAATATTTTTTTATAATAATCTATCTAATTTAGATTTATAAAATGGAATACACCATTCATGGAGACGGTAAGTCGTATGTAAACATGAACGTTGTATACGTTATTATTGTTATATTGAAGTAAAGAAAGAAAATGTAATATTATTATATAGGTATAAAATATCATTAATTTTTAATTATAATGTTACATATATCGTATAATTTCAATAAACCCATCCTCAATACATTCCATGTAGTGTGTGAATGAATAACACAGCTTTGAGAGGGTGATTGTCTACACTTCCTCAAACGAAATTACTGTGTTTAAACAAAATGGAAACTAAAAAAAGATATCTATTATAAAAGTATTAAAAAACTAAAATACACAATAAATATAATATTTTTCATATATAAAACATATTTACCATCATAATTTTCAACATGAGACGTGGTATAAGAAAAAAAGGAATAATCATCATTTAGTGAGGTGGTAGTTCTACGTACATGTAAACAGTATGACTGTTACCCAGTAGATGGTGGTGTGTATAAGTTTAGGTAAAAACATTAGAATCAAAACATCATAGTATATTTAGTATAATTTTGTTTTTATAAATTTATGTAAAAAATATGTTGTATGGGGTGGAGGAATTAATTAAAACAAATGATCCTGAGAGAAGATGTTACCTCTTAATCGGGTAAATCATTTTGGTTTGTGCAACAAAGATTCATTGGATTGCTTCCTACACAAGGGGAGGCCTCTAGAATGAGGGTAAGAGTCTTTTAAGGTGTATTGGGTAGATATTTTTCTATCCTAAGTGTTTTGAGATTTGTTTAAAAGAGGGAGAGGTGGTTTCCTTTTATAATGAAATTAAAGGATACACTTTGAATTTTTAAAAACTAGTTAGGTGTACCCACATTGTTTACCCAAAAAAGTAATAAAAAACATAACAAATAAATAATTTAAGTCTTATGGCTTAAAAAGTTCAATATAATGAGTGTTTTACAATTGGATAATTCATTTTGGTTCTTAAATTAATGATATAGTCTTTAGTTAATCTTAATTTTACGTTAATAGATTTAATTAATTGTAATTACATTCACTACTCATTTTTTCAAAAACTAACTTGACCTTTTTATACATTATAGTTTATTTTGATTCCAAATATGGAATAATGTTTTTTAAATTCTAATCACATAATTGTCAAAAATTAAATTAAAATTTATACCACAGTATGGTCAATAATGCAGGTTTTTAAATTAAATATGGTCAAAAGTTTTCTATGTTCTTATATACTAATTCAAAGTGAAATTGGTTCCAATGACCAAAATTATATTAGTTGATAAAAACATAAATTAATTAATATTTTAAAAACAATTAAGATATAATTTAACCTTATAAATAAATTATATGAAATAGTATTTTTGAATTAAAATATGGTATTTTTAATTATTTATCCAAAAATGAAGTTTCTCAGAAAATTCCAAAATATTTTACCTAAGATAATTTCAGAATTATAAATTAAATAAATGAATCTTATTTTATAAAATTAAATTTTTTATGTGTCTAAAATTAATTTCATTGTCTTTCACAGGAGGACATTAAATGCAGTTCATTCGAGAAAACGATATTTTAAAACATATAATGAATTTACAAAAAATTTATATCATTCATCATAAATTGTTTTAATTATATAAAACCATTATAAAAAATATTTTAAAAGTAGTTATCACTATTCATATTACTAATTTTAAAAGATATATTATAATTTTTTTATTTAAAAAATTATAACAATAAAAAGACATTTTATATAAACTCAGTTTTCCGTGTATCATATGTGAAGTCAGTGTTTCATGTTGCATATGCCTAGTTGGTTTTTCATGTAATGTATTTCAATTCATAAGCTATCCTCGGTGTTTTTTTACTCAATCTAAAATTTATGCTGTGTCTAGTGCACAATTTACTTGGTGTGTCATATAAGGCATGCCAAACATAAGGATATAGTATAAAATAAATTATTTTATATGTTATGTGAAATGAAAAATATCACATAGATTAAATTAATTAGAAAAAAATAATTCACAAAATCATGGGGTGTTACAATTTATTTGAT
Organism: Viscum album; assembly: GCA_963277665.1. NCBI lineage: Eukaryota > Viridiplantae > Streptophyta > Magnoliopsida > Santalales > Viscaceae > Viscum > Viscum album. The sequence goes on along the minus strand of OY728119.1, from coordinate 112,481,033 downwards.
CAAGAGATCTTATATATGAATGAAAGTATATATGGTGTGGAGACACCATTAAGATGGTCACTTAGCTGTTGTAATTCTATTTATTTTCATGTACAAGTATAGGTTCCTATGGCCTTTCATGGGGAGAAAATGAGAGAGTTTGATGTTTCTATATAGGAGGGATATCATGGTTTGAAAAATATGTAGCATGATCTACATTTACCATATTATTTATTAGGTGTAACTAAAGAGGTAACTATCTTTATGGTGAGATGTTTCAACTGTTATTATGTGAAGTCTGAGAATTATATTTTTTCTAGATTGTTATAGATATTTATCATTACTAGGTGGAAATGGGATGATTTCAAAAAGGATTTATGACCTGACTACCCTAGACATCCAATAATAATGATGATGTATGGGTGATCTTGGATCAACTTATAATGGATTACGACTTCTTTTTAATTAGAGAAACCCTTACACTTAATGTTCTATGTAGTCTTTACGTGTCTATAATATTTCAGTTAAATGGTGTTTCAAGGATCATTATTTCTGATTTATATCATTGTTTTATGTATCCGTTCAAGAAGGGTCTTCGGAAGGCTATGGGATAACATGTTATTTTGAGAACAACCTATCATCATTATACTAATGGTCAATTAGAGTGGACAATTCCCTTTCAGGAGGAAATGTTATGATCTTATTTATTTGATTTTAGTGATTCATTGGAGTTACACATATAACTCATTGAGTTTTCATATAATAAAATATTTTACTAATCATCCAAATGGAACCATATAAGGCTTTGTATGGTAGGTCATGTTCCTCGCCTCTTGGATGGTCGTATGTAGGAGAATCCATGCAAGTTACCCTAGTATTACATAGGAAACATCTGTGTAGGTTTAGTTAATAAAGTGGTGGATGGGGAATGTGAAGATAATGAAAAATTATTATGATAAAAATCAATGATTACCTCTATATATTGAGGATGATCATTATGTTTTCCATTTAGTGGTTTGTAGGTTGGGGAAATGCGAGATAAAAATTTATAGAAAGAGGGTTGCTAGGTTTTTTGGTTGTTTGATATTGTAAAAAGGGTTAGTATTTTAGTATAATTATTATCCATTCTATATTTAAATTGTTCTATGAAAAACATGTTTCATCTGTCTAAAATTCAGAGTTATTTTCCTAACCTTTCTCATGCGGTAGACATCACAAAAATTAAGATCTATGTAGAAACTTACTTTATGGAAAATCCTATATTGATTATAGGCTATAATAAGAATTTACTATGATAGAGTAATACTCCTAGAGTTCATGTACAATGGTAGTATATGTGTTTTCAAGAGGATACCTAGGAGAGGGAGTCTGATATATGAGCATAGTTTCTATACGTTTTTTCTAACACTCTAAAGAATTATTATAGTATATTAGGGATGATCTATTATAAGGTAGGGTAGTTTGTAAGGTCCCTCATCTTTATAGGTACATCAATCTATTAGATTTAGTCTAAACCTATTTTTTGTGTTTTTCTTTCCATTGACCCATGTTGGTTAAGTCATGTTTAGAGATGGAGAACCTTGTTTATGAAGAATGTCCAAAATTTCACAGATGTATTTTTCTTGAATTAATGGTTTATGATTATAAACATGTGAAATGGGATTATGAGGGTTTTCAATGAGATTTTACGGAATCAAATGTGGTTCAAGAACATTTATAGAATATGGGCTTAAATTTGTCTCCAGAGAATTTGTATGTTGTGTAACTGAATTAGAAAATGTATAACTCCCTCTAGGATGATTCCATGAAATTATTGCATGTCATAAAATGGTTCATGTTGTGAATGGGTAACATTCCATAAATATATATTAAATGGCATTTAACCTTTTTATTGGGTAAAATACACCTGAGGAAACAACATGTCCATCAAATATCATAATTGAGAATTATAAAACCGTGTAACAGATTTACATGTTGTGTACTTCTTGGTTTGGAAAATTTTAAAGAATCTCAATACTTATTTTTTTATTTCATCTCATTTATAACCCTCCTCTCTCATCTCTATGAGGTTTCCAGGTGATTTTTGGGTGCTCCCCTCCAATGAAGTCATCCCTTTCAAGTGGTCAAACTCTAGTGAATTGTTTTTCTCATGTTTTCCATCCTCTTACTTTGTTTTCTATAGTCATGGTGTAAATATATAGATCATGGTTTTGGGGTATTGATCTTGATCTTATATGATCTAGGTTCTTCATGAAATCATCTAAGCCTTTTTTCTTTTTGGAATTTCCCAATTTGAATTATTTCATTTATCACCAGATATGATAGATGGTCTAAACATATCCCTATGACGTGTTCAATTTTGAAAAATTCTAAACATGGATATTTTATGAAAATAACCTGTGAATTAATTAATTAAATGATTGATGATAAAGAATCAAGGAACTAGATTACTCCTTTGATCTATTTGGATTCAATATTGTTGTGACCAATCTTGTGGCTTCCCGTTGGGTGAGAGAGCCCTTTAAAAATAATGTATTGGCTAATAGATTATTCGGTTTTGATCATGAAATGATCTTTATATGTTATAATTATATAGAATAACCTTGGTAATGATTTTTTGTATATCAAACTGACTGGTGATAACATGATACAAAATGGAAGTTCATTTGAATTAACATATGGTAATTTTCATAATTAACCATTAAGGCTTATGAAATGATATTTTGATATACTAGATATTGGGATTTGGGTTTTGATTGATGTTATAATGCATATATAGAGGGCCAGATCTAGATTAATAGAAAAATTATTATATATAAGGTAATTTTTGGTGATGCTGAAAGGCACATATATATATTGGGATATTCCTAGTGATACTAAAATGATTATATAGCGGTCTTGGCCCAGTTCATGATAAAATGATTACATATATTTGGATTGGCCCAATTCATGCTGAAATTATTATATATTGGTCTTTTCCTAGAGGATTAAATGCTTATACTAAGATATTTTCTAAGATATGTGATTATACCATGGTATAAAATTATGGTTGGCATGGTTGAGCTTTATTCTTAGATATATTCATGCATGATTCTAAAGTAAGTTGGTTGTGTATTATATTAATTTATTAATAAATATATATTTTTACCGCTTTATTTCATGAATTTATTATCCGATTTGTTTTGTTTTGACATGGTGGTGATTACCTTATGAGTTTTACTAACACCTTGTTTGAGTCATCATTTTGTACCCAAAAATATTATATGCATACATTGTTTAATATGGGAAAGGAAAATTTGTGGATGATTATATTTATTATATGGGTTGGAGTCTTGAATTGGACCGACATGAGGTTCAAGAATGAATTCATATTAGATTTATTGGTGTTTTATAGTCATTTTAGTTTTATTACATTAAGTTTGACATTTAGATACATTTATCTCTTCAATACATGATTCATTGTCATTGGTTTATTGGTTCCTTATTTTTCTTCCCATATTTATATTGCAATGTTTCAAATAATTTTGTTAATCTAATATTAATTGATGAATTTTGGTTTCCACTATATTATAACTCAATACCAGGGGGCATTGTATCCCCACAATATTCATCATACCCCCACTGCTAGTTGGCAGCCTCTATCATATATGGATGCACACTTGAGGTCCGATACCTAGTCCAATTTTCCACGTAAGAGAGTTCCATATCGGGGATGTTAAAATGTGTTTGTGTGTTCCTATGGATATAGAATAAATTAAATTTATTTCAAGTGAATCATTCATCAAAATTGTAGAGTGTTATAATGGTTTAAAATCTCCCAACCATAATTTATTTTTGAAAACCATTCTTCGTTCAAGGCTAATTTTCTTTATTCAGATATAGACATCATAATAGTTACAAATCATCCTTTAACCATTTGAAAATAATTTTAAAAATTGAGATGAGAATATAAATATTAGGAAAATATATAAAGATATTATAAAATTTTTAGTCCAATGAAATAATGAAAACCCAAGAAAAGTTTTACTTTGTTCACACCAAGTAATTTAGAACATAAATAAAACTTATTCAGGTCAAAAAGCAAAACATTTATCATTGAAAAAATTCAACCCTTTATAAATATAAAGAAAACCATGAAGGAATCAAAATAAAAATGATAAATCAAAAAATTTATCATTATTGAAAATACACCTTCCATTTTTAAAATCTTGTATACATTCATCATAGAATCAAATAATTTTCATTGAAAATAATTACATGATTTTGAATTGTATGAACCCAGAAAAATAATATATAATCATATGTAAAGTCATATTTAACATGTGTATAAATATTTTATTCTGAGATAATTATATAGGAGTTACATTCCTGGTCACCTCCTCCGTTATTTTTCTTCAATGACTATCCATTACCCAAATTATTGGAGAGATATATTAACCTCACCCACCATCATGATCTATATTAGGTCCGCACCTCATCATCTATAATGTCCTTGTACATTATGATAAAGGTAAAATTTATAAATATTCTATTTTTCATCATAAATCCTTTGAAAAACTCAATTGACCCAATATTCAAAATCACTTTCCATTTTCACTCTAAAAGGAGAAAAAATATCACACTTAAAAAACACAAAATTATATTATAGAAAAAACTACAATTGAATTTACTTTTTAAATCCAAAAAAATCATTAAGGGGAAGCTATTTAATGAGGAATTTATGTGCAAATGAGAAACTATTTTCATGTCATATATACTAACAAACATTCTTTTTTAAAAATATGTGATGAAGGTAAAAAATGACATTTATTGACTACATTAAAAAATATTCCATCTAAAACTATGGATAAGTAAGATAAATCTTTTTTAAATGATAAAAATAATAAAATTGATGAAATATTTAAAATTACATATATATGTAGGGGAAATGAGTTCAAAACAATTAAAAACACTTTAATGAAATATTTTCATGTGGATTTCATAAATTATTAAAAAAAAGAATACTGAAAATGGATTTTGAAATAGTTTTATAAACCACATTAATTATTTTAAATTAATGATTATATGATTCTATAATGATTTTTATACAACATAAAAAATAATATATGTTGTGAAAATGGAATTCGTCTTAAGGTAAGGAGATTGAGTTGAGAAATCTCTTAACTCAAGTATGACTCACCACATACATTCTCAAAAATTAAATAATAAAAATATTTAAATTATTTACATTATTTATAGGATTTTTATATTTTTAATCTTATCATAATACATTTTTTTACATTTATTACCATTAATTATATAGTTATGATATTAATTAAGTTCATGTTGGATTTTTTGAAGACATAGGTTAATAATCCAAAAACAAAATTGTTATACATGGTCAAAGGGTTCACTATTAAATAATATACAGAACCATATATATGTTATAATTATAATTTTAATAAATTCAGTACACAATTATCGCAATCTATATATGGTGGTCCTGAAAAATTATGCACATCTTTCCTTGGAGATGATAGTCCATGCATATCATGAATAAGATTTTCATTATTCTACAGGGGTGAAAAAAAATAAGGTAGATAATATTTTAAATTAATAGAATCAAAAATATGTTATATATTTAATATTTATTCAATTTATTAATAATTATGAAAATCCATATAATTGGTAAGTGAAAATGAATGAAATCACTTTTTTTATGAGGTGTGTAATACCCAAAAATTCCATGTAAATGTTTTTAAAATTAAATGGGATTATTTCAAGACACATATCTGAGATGGAATGTAATTATGAATCCCAGAGTGTGTGGAAAGAATTTTGGTACTATTTTTAAGGTTCATTAAATAAATGTGCAAGTGGGTTTTTCTAACATTAAAATCTATGCCCTCATACAAAATCTGAGGGCACCATTGAACACAGAGCATTGGGATTCACCTAGAAAGGGCCTAACATTGGCCTGTGTGGGAAAACAATGGAATGTAGTTTCAGGACATAAATAAAATAATTAGAGAACAATTATTTTATTTTCAAATCTTTATAAATCATAAATGGTAACTCAGATTGGAAATCTGAGAGTACCGTTGAGCTCGTAAGGGTGTGTTTCTCTTAGGGGAGCATAACCTTGACCGGCATGGGTTGATGGTGAAAGTAGATTTCATACTTTTGAATAAAAAGTATGATATAATAAACTTGATTATTTTATTTTTAATTTTAACATTTTAAATGGTTGTAGAAAAATGACGTTGTAATGTAATAAAATTGAAACATTGTTACATAAATGAAACATTGTAATGGTACTACAACACAACGGTAACGGAAAAGTGTTTCCTCCCTTAATGATTTTACCTGGGGGCTCATCATTGACATATTGGGATAAACACTCTGGATCTATAGAGGATCAGTATTGATGAATGAAAAATGATGATCACCAAAAAAATTGATCACTCCCCCGCCTCTTTGAAGATCCCTTCCTCGATGATAGATCGAGTACCTTCGCAGATGAATCACCTTCACTGACAGATTCCTCCTGCGATCGAACTCTAACCAGGTAGGGGGTTTTATTCTATGTGAATTCTCCCTTTTACTTTTTCTTTCATTTAAATGAAAAATGATGGTAAAATCACAAAGAAGTTAACCCATAGTTAGATTGTTTATGTGGGATGATTAAATATGTGGGATAAAAAGGGGATAAAAAAATATAGTGAATTATAATTATATATACATCATGTTTCTACTAATGGGAACAAATATGAGCCGATGTGAACGAAGGATGGTTTTTTTCATTTGGGATTTCGTGGGTTCTTCATGACTGATCTCCCAAATCAATAGTGATGTGACCTAGATACAATAGTAGGGATAGCAGCGATCCAAGATGCTCAAGGGCGTAGACGGTTCGGAAATCCGACCACCGGGGTAGACCTGGTGGTCTATAGAATATTTCATTAACCTGCAATTCTGGCCCACATCTACGGTCATGGGTGAGAGGAGGCACACACCACTGGCGCATCGAGGTAGCCGATGATGAGGCCCCTTCTAGCCACAACAGTGCGGCAGGGTGGCGTCATTCGTGTGCCACATCGGAGGAGCGTCCCACCCAACTAGCAATGGCACTTGTGGCACGTAGTCCATGCAGAACATGGTGGGGATGACCTAGTCATCCCCAGGCTGATTGAGTGATTCCCGCAGGCCATTATTTCATTCCATGGTAGGGGAACACGGCTTCGTCAAGCTGTGCCGGTGGAATAGGGAAGCGGTGCCTACCGCATCCCGGGTGGCTCGAACCGAACCACCCACTAGGATGGGTCCAGCATGGCCCATGTGGCTTGGCCTTGGGGCCAGGTCAGATCAGGCCAACCCAGAACAAACCGATTTGGGTTGACCAAACTAGGTCTAGTCATGCAGACCCCCCCGGCCGGGTTAGTCAGGTCGGTCCAACCAGGTCGGATTGGGCCCAGACGCAAACAACACCTAATTAGTAAAATGCCAATATCATTCAGATTATGCAACGGATTGATGTTCCATCTATGACGTTGTGACCCTTGTGATGAGACGATCATTTGAGCATACTCTATGTGATATTTATTGGTATTTTAAATGCGTCAGATGGATAAAATAGTAGATTCTCCCAAAATCATGTGCGCTACGAGCAGAAATCCTACAGCTGGATGTGACGCGAAGGGTATGACGACTGAGTGTTATTGATACAATTGGCCCATAGACTAGTGGGTCTTAGTGATCCATCTGGCCTAGATAAGAGAGGGTCATAGTGATCCGACTAGCCTTGAGACTAGTGGGTCTTAGTGATCGATCTGGCCCAGAGATGAGCGGGTCATAGTGATCGAGCTGTACTAGAGAAGAGTGGGTCTAAGTGATCCAACTAGCCCAGAGCGGAGTGGGTATTATTAATCCAGCTAGCCCAGAGACTCTTAGGGTTAATTGATCAAGCTATCCCATATATGAGTGGGTCTAAGTGACCTAGTTGTCCTAGAGATAAGCGGTTCTAACTGATTATGCTGGCCCAGACAAGAGCGGGATTAAGTGATCCAGTTGGCCCAGAGATGAGTGGGTCTAAGTGATCCAGCTGCCTCAAAAAAGAGCATGTCTCATGGACTCCATTGTCACAGTTGGTGAGAAGGCCTATATGATGAATCCCTTAGTAATACAAGGTGATATATATCTACGACTATTCATCTTACTTTCTATACCTAGAGTTATACATGGCGTGAGTTGTCTTTGCTATGTGATTTTTGCTGGGGATCTTTTTGGGTGGTCTTACTTTGTGGTATTTCCTTTTTGGTATGGGTTCCCTACTAAGTATTTTTGTACTCACCCCTGCAGAGGCCACAACACTACATGTTGTGTCTCGTGCACGTGATCGATGATTTAATAGAGACATTAGTCATCCAGGACCATTTTGTGGCTAGTGAGATTGGACGGACGAGACGTACATCTTCAGCTATTGAAAACTATCCTCCACCTACCCTCTTAGTTGGGCTTTAGCAGACTTACCATGCTAGCTATAATTTTTTTTGGGTAGAAGGCCTTGTATTCTGGCCCCTTTTACTTTCATTTGTACTTTACTTTCAGTAGTTGTATTGTAATAGTTTTTGTTTACTTTGTGTTTACCTTTTTAGAGTTTGTGTCATGTGCGTCTGTATAGGTTTAAAGGAAAATTTCTTCCCTTTTGTGATATTCCTATTCAGTGATAGTAAGCATCCCCAGGCCCATGGTAGGTGGTCTTCGGGTATTTACGGCATGGGCCCTGAGGAATGGGTCCTGAAAAAGTGGTATCATAGGAGGTATGTTCTACTATAAGAACTTAGAGTCCATAAATTTATATGGGTAAATAGTGTTTGGTGTTTCAAGATCATCTTTTAGGCTTGGGAGTCCAGTGTTCGTGCGGTGGCCGACATATCTATATACTAAGACATTGAATTCTGTTTTCCAACTCAGTATAAGAAAACACTGGTTTAATGCATCTTTGAGTGTTTTCTCAAGATTTTTTTGTGTTACTGCCATCTTACAAGGTATAATATATTGATTTTGGATCATCTTGATCTCTTTTAGGATTCCCTCACGTAGAGAGCCATCCAGGATTCCAGTACGTGACCACGAGTATGGTCCATAGATTGATGATGCTTTAGTACAGGGATTGTTTTCCTAGATGGAACCTTTAGGATGTGTCCTAGTGATACCACTACCTGTTGGTTAATAGTTATTATTGGCGCTACCAATAGAGGATGTATGTAGGCTCAGTGCCTTACACAAGTTCCAGTGATTGGGAACTCTGAGGTTCAAGAGAGAGAGAGATCCTCAGGTTTCTAAGGATTGGCTGGAGTTTGTGATGTGAGTCTTACACTTTGATAAGATTCCACTTGAATAGATTAAGTAAATAACATCGAGACTTATACTAGGATCGGTGGAAAGATGGTGGATTTTAACCATCTAGACTCACGAGGAGGTGACCCTCACTATGTCCGGCTTCATGAGAATTATAATGGAGGAGTTCATGCTCGTGACTTTGCGTTGAGTGCACATACAGGTGCTTCTCCACATATAGCAGGGCATCTTGATGGTGGATATGTACTTTGTGGGGTTTACAGACCTCACCCGTTATTCTATGGATATAGTGAGGGACCCCTTTTTCAGGTCCCTGACCTTTGAGTAGGGACTAAGAAAGGATATTAGGGAATGATGATTTCCCTCAACATCCCTACGCAGGCTAGGGTGCTGGAGCGAGCTCTACTAGTGGAGAGATTCCTCATTGAGGAGGCACCGATTGTGGCAGTTACTACCAGGTGACGGGTGTCCGAGTTATCTATGGTGGGTAGGAAATAGTTAATGCATAGGTCTAAGTATGACAGAGCATCTGGAAGATGACCCGAGTACACAAAGTTGGTGGTATGAGACCACTGGGGTAGCGAGAGTCTGAAGAAGAGTAGGGCATGCTACTCGTGCAGCAGGCAGGGAGACATGACTCATGACTACCCAAACTACCACATAGATGATCAGTGGAAAATTCAAGGGCCACCTACATATTGGTAGAGTTTTGAGTGAGGTGTAATTTTGGGTGGTGGACGTGGTAGGAGAGAAGGCAGAGCGGGAGGCGATGGATAGAGGTTTGAGGTGCTACCACCACCACCCACAGGTGGTCCACCGCGGGCTCCAGGAGCCCGTGGAAAGGGGAGAGAAAGCCTTCAGGCGATGGAGGCCTTCAACCACAGTGCTCCATAGATGATTATAGGTACTATATATGTATTTTAAACCATAGATGAAGTTCTTATAGACATAGGTTCTATTCACTCCTTTATTTCCATGGAACTGTTTTTGAATCTTGGAGATTTCGGTGGAGCCATTGGCTCGATCCTTATAGTAATAGACTCCTGCGGGAGTGGATTCAATGTTTTCACATTGGTTTTGATAGTGTGAGCTTACTCTGGGAGGTGAGAGATTTGGCTGAGATCTCCTAGTAGAGGCATCAAGTCCTTACAACATCATCTTGGGTATGGAATGGTTTTCAATAGTCAATGATCAGATTGACTATTTTAGGCGCACGTGTGGTGTGTTCATGGAGATTAGAACAGGTTTTCCTTTATTGGTGAGAAAGAAAATAGAGCTGTGTAGGATATACACGCACATAGAAGGATGCATTCAATAACTCATCAGTTGGCTATAATGACCCTCAGTGTAGTAGATGAGACAAGTCCACAGTTTCTTACAGTGGAGGATAAATACGAGGATGTCATTCCAGATGATGTCTTTCTATAGGATGTTCCAGGACTACCTCCTCGTAGAGATGTAGAATTATCCATTGATTTGTACCCTAGGTCAGAACTAATATCTACACCTGCATATTGGATGGATCCCGCATAGCTTTGGGAGATGAGGGTACAGTTGGAGGACTTGTAGTGGAAAGGGTTCTTAAGGCTCAGTGTTTCACCATGGGAATCCCCAATGTTGTTTTCCAAGAAGGAAGACTAAAGATTTAGGTTATTCATGGAATTATAGTGCCTAAACTAGTTGATTTTGAATATCAATTATACTCAATAGAGGATTGATGGAATATTCGATCAGTTGAAGGTAGAAAGAAGTTTCTCGAAGATAGACCACAAATATAGCTATCACCACCTTCGCGTACGAGATGAGGACATCTCGAAGATAGATTTTAGATGTCGGTTTGGCCACTATGAGTACTTAATGATGCCATTTGGCATGAAGAATGCCGGAAAAAAATTTTGGGGACTCAAGAATAGGATTTTCCATCCGTACTTATACCAGTTTGTAGTGGTCTTCATTGGTGACATCTTAGTGTATTCAGCGTCCAAGGGGGTGCCCACAATACACTGGAAGATGGTTCTGGACACACTTCGAGAGCACCAACATTATGGAATGATCATGAAGTGTTAATTTTGGATATGAATGGTCCACTTCCATGTACATATCATCTTAGATGCTATAGTTTTAGTGGATCCATGAAAGAACGCGGTGGTGCTTTCTTGGGAGCCACCCAAGAGAGTTGTTGTGGTTCAGAGTTTCCTTGGAATGGATGAGTAATATAGGAATATTGTACCTGAATTTTCCGAAGTGGTAGCACCCGTGAAGGTGTTGAGGAATAATGGAAAACACTTCATGTGCACATAAGGATGCTAGAAGATCTTTCAGCTGCTAATGGAGAGTTAAAAGAGTGCTTATATCTTGAGGTTTCCAGAGGATGGTTCCAACTACATTTTGTATTGTGACGCTTCAGAAAATAGGCCTGGTTTTTTCCTAATGCAATGGAAAGTAGTGATTTCTTATTAATCACGAAAATTTATACTGCATTACAAAAACTATGCAACTCATGACCTTGATTTGTAAATGGTAGTCTTCACACAGAAGATGTTGTGATACTACCTTATAGGAAGACAATTTATCATCTACTCTGATCACAAGAGTCTCAAGTATATTATTTCTTAGAAGGATCTAAACCTGAGAAAGTGGTGTGGATAGTGTTCCACTAGGAATATAACTTCAAGATTGTATATACTTCATGGAAGGGGAAAGTGGTGACAGATGCTCTCAGAAAGAGATCAAGTTCACAACTACTGAATGAGGTCTGAGAGCAGTTAGCCTCGCTTTATATATCTTCTGTGGATAAAGATTATACAGTTTTTCTTTTGTCAATGGTAGTTTCCCATCCACTCGTACAACGAGTCAGGGAGGAACAACTCAGAGATGCCACCTTCAAGACTACATGTTCCCAGATATCCATAGGGAAAACTCTTGATGGATTTTAAATAGGTGGGGAACACGTCATCCTTTTCATAGGATACACCATTTTAGTATTGGTGTTGTTATATAAGGTGTTCAGGGAGTTCCATACACCCCCTTTGGCAGTACGTCTAGGTGTGGTGAAGATATACATGACCTCTGATGTCAATACTAGTGTTCTGGAATAAATAAGGTGATAGCGTAGTTTGTCTTGAGATGCCTCACTTGTCAGCAGGTGAAGACATAGCACCAGGTTCCATCTGGTTTTACATAACCCCTTGTGGTACCAGAGTGGAAGTGGGATGTGATATAGATAGAATTCATAACATGTGTACCACATACATCCAAGGGGCATGATACCATCTGGGTGATTGTAGGCCAAATCACCATGTTAGCCCACTTTCAACCCATTCGAGAGTAGGGTTCAGTAGAGAGCTTGGGACACCTCTACGTGTAAGAGATATTTCAACTACATGGGGTCCCATCTCCGATAGTCTCATATCGCGATGCATGCTTTACATCCCAGTTGTGGAATGGATTGCATGAGGCTTTTGGGACTTAGCTACGCTTGAGCATAGCCTTTCACCCAAGGACTGATGGTCAGAAATAGAAAACCATATAGACCTTGAAGGGCATGTTTCGTTCTTGTGTTATTGATTTTTGTCTTAGTTGGGAGGACTGCCTATAACTAGTGGATTTTCAAACAATAACAACTACCACTCCACCATCTATATGGCACCATTTGAGACACTATATGGACGACCATAAAGGTCACCGTTATGCTAGAAATACCTAGGGGAGTCTGCACTCATGGGTCCAAAGATGATACATGCTACCACTAAGAAGGTGATGGTTATACTAGAGTGGATGAAGACTACACAAAGCTAACAAAATGCATATAATGATAGGTGATGGAGACCCTTGTAGTTCAAGGAGTGGCAATACATATTAATAAGAGTCTCTCCTCGACAAGGGATGCATAGATTTGGTCAGGGAAGCAAGCTATCTTTGAGGTTCGTTGGACCTTTCCTGATATTGTGTACAGCAGAAGAGGTGGTGTACCTCTTGGATCTACCACCATATTTAGAGATGGTGCACGATGTCTTCCAAATATCCCAGCTAAGGAGATACTTGCAGAACCCTTCTCACGTCATCGCCCACGGCGAGTGGGAGATTGACGACAGGAAGACATTTGGGGAGTACCTAGTGGATATAGACGATTTATATGAGAGGATCCATCATGGATGGTTGATTAATTTGTTTCATATTTATTGGTAGCATGAGAATCTCCAAGATAGTATGTGGGACTGGGAGGCTCATATTCATTCTCAGTACCCCCATTTTTTATTAGACTTTGTTTTTTCTAATGAATATTTAAGTCTCTAAAGAGGGGAGTAATTTAATACCCCAAAATTCCATGTAAAGGTTTTTAAAACTAAACGGGATTATTTCGAGATTAGGATTTCAGACAGAACGCAATTTTGAGGCCCGAAGTGGTTGGAACATATTTTTGAACTATTTTTAAGGTTCATTAAATAAACGTATCAGTAGGTTTTTCTCAATTTTAAACCAGTACCAAAATCGAAAATCCAAGGGAACTATTGAACTCAGAGCATCGATATTTTCCTAGAAAGGGCCTAATAATGGTTCATGCATGCCAATAGTGGAAAGTAGTTTTTTTCCATAATTAAAATAATTAAATAATTATTATTTTATTTTCAAATCCTTATAAATCATAAACGGTAATTCAGATTTGTATTCTGAAAGTATAGTTGAGTTTGTGATGGTGTGTTTTTCTTACGCATAGCTTAACCTCGACTGGACCAGGATGTGGTTGAAAGATAGTTTTCGGATGTTTTAAGAAAAAATGAAGGAAAGAAATGAATATTTTATTTTTTATTTAGAACTTCTGAAGTGGTAGCTATGAAACGGCATTGTCATGAAACGAAACCAAAACATTGTTTCATAAATGAAACTATGTAACGACACTACAATGCAATGATAATGTAAAATATTTTTCCCCTTTATTGATTTACCCATGGGGTGCATCATTAACATGTTAGGAGAGACACTCTAAATCTTTTTAGGATCATCATTGATGAACGATGATCACCAACGGCATTGAATACTCCCCCACCTCTTCAAGAGATCCCTTCCTCGACGATGAATCAAGGACCTTCATGGATGGATTGCCTTCAACAACGGATTCTTCCTATGATTGAACTCCAACAATGTAGGGGGTTTTATTCTAACCGAATTCTCCCCTTTCCACGTTATTTCTTTTAAATGAAGAATGAGGTCCCAAACAAGTTAACCCATGGTTTGATCGTTAATTTTGGATAGTTAAATATGTAGCACAAAAATGGGATGATAAATCATAGTGATTTATAATTGTATATGTATCATGTTTCTGATAACAAGAATAAATCTTAATTAACATGAATGAAGGTCGGTTTTTTCATATGCATGTTCGTGGGTTCATTGTGTCCAAACCCCCAAATAGACGGTGAGGAAACCCTGAGATCGTAGTAGGGTTTGAGGCGATCCAAGAAGAAAAAGGGTGTAGGTGATTCGATAATTGGCCAACCGGAGCAGACCCGGTGATATGTAAAAGATGTTGGTGGTGGCACCAGTGACTATGGACCGCGACGTACACTGTTGGCGCGCTGATGAGGCAGAATCTGAGGCCACTGTTGGTCATGGAGGTGCAATAGGGTGGCGATGTTCAGGAGCAACATCGGAGTAGCACCTCGACCAGCAGGCCGCAGCACGTGTGGCAGATGGTTCACACGGGACCATGGGTGGAGGACCCAACTGGCCCCAAGCCATCCACAAGACGCCAACAGATCGTGTCTTGATGACACGATAGAGGGGACGAGCGCGGTGCCCACAGCGTCCTGAGTGGCTCAAACCAGCCCGCCCAATGGGCTGGGATGGACCTGGAGGCCAGACCAGTGGCGCGAACCGGGTCACTGGGCGGACCAAGCTGTTCGTAGAACTGGCCTTCCAATTTGGGCCAAGCTAGATGGAACCCGGTCGCTAGGCAACCTGGTAGGCTAGACCCACGACCCTCCAGGCTTGGCCCAATGGACAAGTCATATCAGGTCAGCCCTGGCCCAACTAGGTGGGTCGGCCAAATTGGGTCTGTTCATGCAGGACCCCCGGGCTGGGTTGGCTGGGTCGGTCCAACCTGGTCGGACCATGCCCAGGCACAACCGGCCTCTGATTACTAAAATGCTAAAATCTTTCAGATTAGACATCTGATTTATGAACAGTCTGTGGTGTTGTGACCAGTGTTATGAGACGATCCTTTTCACATACATTAAGTGAGAATTTGTGGTAGTCGTGATGCGAAAAATGTATTCATGAGTATATTCACCTATAATCAAGTGTGATGCGTGTAGGAATCCAACCGCTGGTTGTGACGTGAAGGATATGACAAGAGGGTATTAGTGTTCTAACAGGAAAAAATATGATCAGGTCTTAGTGATCCAGCTGGCCTAGAGATGGGCGGGTGTCAATTATCAATCTAGGTAAGAGATGAGTAGGGCTTAGTGATCCTGCTGGCTCAGAGACTAACGGGTCTTAGTGATCCATCTGGCCTAGGGAGGAGCGGGTCTACATGATCCAGTTGGCCAATAGACAGCGGGTCTCATTGATCAATCTGGCCTAGAGATAAGCAGGTCTTAGTGATCCATCCGGCTTAGAGATGAATGGGTCTAAGTGATCTAGTAGCCCTAGAGACTAGCGGGCTAAGTGATCCAGCTGTCCCAGAGACAAGCATGCGTAAGCGATATAGATGGTAAGAGACGAGTGGGTCTAAGAGATCGAGTTGGACCAAGAGATGAGTGGGTCTCAGTGATCCTATTGGCCCAGGTGATGAGTGAGACTAGATAATGAACACCTCAACAATAAAAGATGATCCAACTCTATGACTGATATTCTTTTTTTCAATACCTTCAGTTATACCTAGTGTCAGCTATCGTTGTTATGTGATTTTTTTGTGTGATCTTATTGTGTGGTCCTATATTATGGTCTTTACTTTGTGGTTTGGGTTCCCTACTAAGTAATGTGTCACTCAGCCCTACATGGGCTCTACCCATATGTGTCTTTTCTCATGTAGGTGATTGACGGTTCGACATGGCCCATGGTGGTCTACGACCAGGTGGTTCCTAGTGAGATGGGATGGACATGACGTACTTCTATAGCTACCAACAGCTATCCTCCAACTACCCTCAATATAAGGCTTGAGAATACGTAACTTGGATGTTTTACATCTCTTTGTGGATTTGGGATTGTATTCTATCCCCTTATACATTTTAGTTGTATTGTACTTTCAGTAGTTGTCTTATGATAGCATTGGATTACTTACTGTCTACCTTTTCACAGTTTTTTTGTGTGCATGTGTATAGGTTTAATGGAAAATTCCTTCCCTTTTGGGATATGCCTATTTGGAGCTAGTTTCTAGCCCCCGTACAATGGAAGGAATACTTGAGGTAGTCACGACATGGGCCTAGGGGGACGGATCGTGACACGGTGGCCCAAATGTACACACGAGTGACGTTATCATTTTTTAACACATGGAAAATCCACATGAGTAATATATTATCCTTAGATAATCATAAATATAAAATATAATCATTATATACATAATTTAAAATAGCCATATTTTTGGGTGATGAAAATGAAACACATCACATCATGGAGGTGGTAGTCCATACGTATACATGAGTGATTATTTTAATAATCATAGGATTAAGACAGAGATGAAAAATGGTTATTACAAAAAATATATAAATAATTTAGTATATGTAAAATAATTAGGTTTTTGTAAGATAATTTATATATAATATTTGAAGGATGTGGATAACGAAAAAATCATGAAAATTCTTATTTATGACTTTTACCTCTTCTTTGAGGAACCCCATTTTTCATACACCTTCAGCCTTCCAGGATTATAATATATTGCGTCAAAAAACTAAATTAAAGGGAAATGAAGGTCTGAAAGGGGTTTGGGTAGATCATGGTTGAGATATATGTTTCAATAGGTGTGTGGGTGATGAATAATAATTTCCCTTTTATAAGTGACGTTTGTGGAAATCCTATAAATGCATGAACTATTAATATATAATATGTGTATAATTCATGTAAAATGGATACAAAGTTCTATTTATACTTATATATGTTGGATGAGGTCCAAATAAATTGATAAAATAATATTTTGACAATTTTTTGTGGAAATTTGAACATTATATATTACTTTTAACACTTAATTAACCCTTTTAATATTACCAATGTTTCAGATTTTTCATTCTCTTTGGTTCACGAGTGAAATTATAAAAATTAAAAGTTTCACATAGATGAATGAATTGTGATATTTTACATAATTTACTATCAAATTTACATAATATTTTATTTTCATGACATTCGAATGATTTAAAAATACTTTTTAGTAACTAAATATCATTTAAGTCACTTTAATGACTATTTTAATATCATGACTTTAATGCAATCAAGACAAAAGTTAAATTACAGTATAAATATATCATCTATCATTAATAACCTAAAATTATCCAAAAAAATATTTTATACAATAATTTATCCAAAACATGTTACATTTAATTTTTTAATATAATTTACATTATTTTTCTACCAATGGAAAATAAAATAGGTAAAATTTACATAATTGTTGATAGAAATTATACATCCACTTAAAATTAAAAATAAATAACTATCATACATATAATTTATTCATATTGAGAAAAATTATAACATTACATAAATTATTTTTAATCAGCTGGGATGAATTTCAATTTTCCAAACTCATCTAATTAAATAAAGTAATGTTTTTTATTTATTAATAGGCCATATCAAAAGTATTTCACCGCATTTTACTAATTTTAGCATTTATTGGGGTAAAAAAATTTATCATAGTTACTCTTCACTATGATTAAAAATAAACTTTTACTTATTTTATAATTGGAATATTATAATTCCAAATATTTAATCCATTTTCTATGATTTCATTTCCAAAATTTCTAAATATTTATTTTCATATGACTCAGTGAAATTCAATGATGAAATATATATTTCTGAAATAATTGTTTTAGGAATAAAAATAATTTTATACACAACTCTTGTATAATAATGTTTCCCAATAAATTAATTATATTATGTTTAATAAAAAGGGATTAAGTTTAGTTTAATATCAACCCAACGTAGAATTTTAATTCCAAAATTCATTAAATGAAATGATTGTTGTTGGTAAAAACGATATTTTTTACAATTGAATGAAAATTCAATTTTTCAAAAAAAAATCTCAAATAATCATTCCAATATACATATTATGTGATGATATCAAATGTTATAATTATTTTATTAGAAAATTTAACTTTATCAATAATTCATAATTTTATAACCATGTATGTAATTTGGTCATGAAAAATGATACACATCATTTCAGGGAAATGGTAGTCCATACATACACATAAACAAAATTACCATTTTTCTAATGGGTGGAGAAGAAATAAATTAGATTGTATTTTACATTTAACAAATCTTAAATATGATATAAATTTAATATTTATTCATTAGATTCACACTTCTGACAATATTCTTATGGTGGTTATGAAAATCAAATTACATTACTTCAATGAGGTGTTTGTCCACACATACGCACAAGCACATATGTTTCCTACCAAAAGAATGAATGTACAAAAAATAATTAATATATTACCTTAAAAAATAAATACTATTTTAAATATCTAATATATATTCATTTTAAATATCATTTTCACAATCCATATGATCCAGTGATGGAAAATGAAACTCATTTCTTCGAGGGGTGGTAGTCTACTAGTATGAAAGAGTGATGTTATCATTTACAATATACAATAAAATGATTTGAAAAACGGTTGGGGAATGAAAATAATAATATTTTAGTATTTTTAAGATACGTATGTAATTATTTTATCCAGGTAAGAGAATATTTTTAAGAAGGTGTAAGAATAAATAAATAAGAAACGGTTAACAGTTACACTTCTTCTTCGAGAAACCTTATTTCAGTTGTGTTTTAATCCATCTATGTTAGTCTTATAGTGATAAAATATACTATAATATATGGATAATAAGTTAGGAAAGTTATGTGTATTGATCATGGTTGAGATATATTTCTCTAGAAGTGTGAGTGAATAGAAGAGTGTGATCTCTTTTATAAGTGATGTGGGTGGTAAAATTGTAAATACATTAAAGTTTTATATATAATATGTGTATAAATTATGTAAAATGGATTAAAAGTTTCATATATTTGGATATAAGGATAATAAGATCTAATTAAATTTATATAATAATATTTATAGAAGTTAATGTGTCATTTTAACCTTGTCTCTTTGTTTAACCCTCTCTTTTCCCATATTAACCCTAATCATGGTTAGAAAATTTTCAATCTCTATAAATATCAAAGGTAATTCTAACAATTCCATGTAGAAAATAAATAAACAATCATTTAAATATTAATCATTTACATCCATATTATTTATGATTTTATTTTTATGATTTTATAATTATTCAATCAAAATCTAAAAATTAAATTTCATTTAATGTCATTTTCTTAACTCCTAAAATCTCATGAATTTAAAGTCATAAATATGAAAAAGGAATTATAATATAAATACATTCACCATTACTAATGATAAATAATAATACAATATAACGTTGATATATAAAAACATATCCAAATCATTTTACATTTATTTTTTGAAATTCATTAACATGAAATTTATGAAACTTTCCATTTGTTACATTATTGATGCGTAAAAGTTCAAGATAATTATTCAATAAATACAAATTTAAATTTTATTACTATAAAAAAACTTTTTATAAATATTTAAAATAATTATTTTTAACCATTAAAAAATTAATAGTATATCTACCAAGACATACTATAGATATTAAAATAACGAGAGTTACATTTTCTAATTATATTTTACATAAAATATTAGTACGGTTATAATAAAAAGAATGTGTCACCAATATCCCATATCATAATATTAGGATAATTATATTTAAAATCAACTAACACAATGAAATTAAATTTATTTTTATTTATCTTTAGACTTCATCCCAAACTATTAACACAATTTTATACATTTTCCCTTTTCTATGCTAAACATTCTTTTATCACAATTACATTTATTAAAAAAAATAGATAATTTTACATAATTTGAAAATTTTGATTATAAATATATAATCAATCTTATAAAATATATTTTCCCGAATATAGAAATAATTATTTTATTATAAGTGTTTTAAATACAATGGAAAACATTTAAAAATTAATATTTTTTTTAAATATAAAAATATTTTTATGAAAACATAATTTATAATGTGATATTATATTAAATTTATTATATTATGTTAAATAAAATTAGATTAATTTTAATTTAATACAAAAAACCATACAATAATTCTTTGAAAATACATTATATTAAATCACAATTTCATATAAAAATCAGTATTTTTATTATTCACTCATTAATAAATATTTTTCAAAAAAATAAAAATAATTACCCATATTATATATTTTATATGGTCATATAAAAATGTTTATCCATTTTATTAAATATGGTTTCTAAAATTTGTAAATTTATCTTATTAACGAAAATAACAAATATAACGAAATCATTATTTCAAAAAAAAATTCCCTTTTAAAACATTAAATATTCTTAAAGATTTATGATTTCATTGAAATAATTTAGAATTGAGTTAATTTTTTCTAAAAATTAACATATTAATTTTTATTAAGAAAACTTTTCTGCATATATTTCATATATCACGTACGCATGTTCATTCCCACTAATCCAACTAGTAGGTTATAACAGTCATATTTAAATAATTATATATCAATAGTATATCAGAGTTCTTTTAAGATGATGGTTTTTTATTGAAAAAACAATAAAACAAAATATTCATTTAAATAATTATAAAATAATATGAAGTGGGTTATAATTTTTTATTCATAATAATATAATCTAGTTTTTTAACTCACATTTCTTGTTAGAAAATTCTGGAATTAAAATCATCAATTATTTTAGATAAAAGTTTGTATAAATATCTATATATATTTGGAATCAATGATAATTTATTTTAAATCAAGGATATCCTTGTGAATATATGCCTATGTTTTCATAAAACATCTCAATAATTAATTAAAATGGTGAATAATTGAATTTTATAAGGTTGTATATTGAATGTAATGACCTATTACTATATTTTGTTGTAAAATTTATACTAGAATATAGGAAATAATTTTTCACCCTTAATTTCACCAAATTTCATTAATATTAATATAAATGTCACATAACAACTCCAAATAATTTAATATGACCAATATGGAGAATTATCTAGGAGTAATTCAGGTTATATCAACATGGAAAGCCATATAAAATTTAAAAACGTTAATTCACTATTCTATATATAGTTTAAAAATTGAAAAAATATTATGTGTGACTAATAATTTATTTGAACCAAAAGTATATATGTAACCTATCATGGATTGTATATGTAACGGTTAGAATAATATTTTTTGAGAATTTTGTATTTAATCAATTTGAAAATAGTGAGGCTGTTGGGATTAGTTCTATTTCATCACATTATAATAAAGTAAATTCCTTGACTTTATAATAAAATGATTAGTCATTTTAACGTATTTCCAATTTGAACACTCGTATAATTCTTTGTATAATCATATTTCATCATAATATTTTATATGTATGATATAATAAAGGGGTTATATTTTTATAGCATTTAATCTATGTGACCCTTGAGTACATAAAAGACTATCATTTTCCTAAATATGAAACTTATCTAACTAGTGTACGAGATATATTTTGACTTTAATTGCATCATTAATCCTCATGTCCCTCGGGACATTGAGTCTGTCTGGGATGGTGACAATGACACATCATATCAATGTGACTTTGACTTTTAAGTTTTTCTCTTTGCTTCTACTTAGGTATGAAGGCATCTCTGCTTGTATGACCCCGTCATCTTTCATGTTGACTTTTGTTTTCATTTTTTAATAAGAAGGGCTATGCCCTAACCTTTTTGATCAATGATTAGGAACTATGTGATCGAACTAGTAGAGTCTTAGTAACAAAATAACATAATATATATTGATAAAGTTATCCAAATATTAACTGTGCTTATCAACTCTATGTCATATGATACCCAATAAAGATCCATCCACTCGTTATTCTAATACATTAAAGTATTAAAAATAATTTACTCAGTAGAGTCATAAAATTAATACATGAACACCTCCACCTTTTATAGACAATATTTTTCTTTATTATATTAAATAGTCCTCTTAAACACCTTATAACTTATATATACATTTTTTCAAACCTAATATTTCTTTTAAAAATCCCCTTGTGTGTTATCATACCACACAGGTGATCTGCTCTAAGACCATTCCATGTATATGTGGCATATATGAAAACTCTATTCTCTCTATTATACCTTGATTTTATACTCCCCAAACCCTTATTGTTTTCCTCATAAAATTAATAATATGTATTCATTTACTCATGTATTGACAATTATAGTAATCATGGAACATATGATATACAATAGGAAATTCAAGAAATAAAATTAATATGGCATAGAACATGTGTGAAATATAAATCTCTAAGTTCCTATAATGATTAATAAACCAATTTTTGCTTGAAATAATATACATGATTATAAAATCCATACTCATAAGAAACATCATAAGTGATGTGCATCACTCAATAATGAAATTAGAATAAATATAAGATAAAAAATCATAAACAATAAATCACATCACATGAAACATGGATTTTCCCCCAAATATAGGTCAAATTATATTAGAAACAATGTATAAAAACCATCAGTTTTAATAAATTAACATTATATCTCTTCTGAGGAATACTTATTAATTATACGAAAAAATGCCCAAAGTCTGTATTAGTTTATTTCTTTTGGAAACATGGAAATGTAATGACTGGTACATGAGAGAGCTAATTATCTCCCACTAGGTTCTCCAAGACTAAAACACCTCTTAAACCTATCTTAAAAGAAATATATATTCTTAAACTTTTGAAGTAAACATAAAAATGAGTGAGCTCAGAATCTCAGTAAGGGTGAAAAATGGGAGACATGTAAGCATAATCTTGAGCATAATGATATGAGAACATTACCTTTAAAATAGCATATAATACCATAAATATCAACGATCATAAACATGAATCAAGGAATAAATCATGGTAGTCATAAAGAGATGAATCATAAGTAAATAAAGAACACAGACCATTAATGCCTAAAATTTATATAAAACATGGTATTGTGGAAGACACAAAAGAATATAATAGTATTTCCATAGTAGTCATGGAATCACTTCCATGTCCATCTTAGTGAATAAGGACAATTAATTAACAGGGTCCACACCATGTTACAAGCCTCTATTATTTAATTGAGTTTACTCTTAATTCCATTCTGGTATTACTAAACCAAGTCACTCATCATTCCAGCCCTGTATTACTGAACCGAGTTCATTTCTTGTTCCTACCCTATAATACTAAACTGAGTACATTTCTCATTCCATCCATGTCTATCTCAAGACATATAAGTCTTGACCCAATGAATTTGAAGGAGATATTGTTCCCACCCATCTCATAATGAAATTATACATAAATTTTCCATAAGATCATAAATAACCATATCACAACCCATGAAATAAAATTGTTATTATAAACATGTAATAATATCAAAACCTATAAAAAAAGTTAGGTTTCAAAATCATTTCATCATATAAATAACATGTGAAAAAATGTGTGTTTCAAAAGCCTATGTCTAGTGAAAGAGATATGGATTTCATAAAAAACAAATCATTATAACATAATCCATTCAAAAAAAATATAAACTGAAAAATTTAATATTTTCCCCAGAAAGGAATGAGTAACACCAATAAATTTTCTCTTAGATGAGAAATAATTTCGAAATATATTTCAAAAACATTTCTTGGGAAAAATATCATTTCTTCCTTAAAAATGATTTTTCGAACATCAAAACTTTTAAAAACCATTTCCTTAGAAAATAAATTGACTACATAAAAATAATTCTTGAAAATATTTTAAAAAAATATTTTCCTTATAAACTTATAAAATGTGTTTTAAACCATTTTTAAAACCAATTTCTTTGAAAACCTATTAAAGGGGATTCAAACATTTTGAAACCCATTTTCCCTCAAAAATTATAAAAGGAGCTTGAATTTTTTTTAAAACCATTTATTTTAGAAATCATTTCAATCTTATAAATGATGCTTGAACTCGTTTTGAAAAACAAATTCCTTGAAAACATATAAAAGAAGCTTTAAACAATTCAAAAAACATTTTCCTTAAAAACATATAAGATAAGGTTGAAACCATTTTGAAAAGAATTAATTTTAAAATTTATTTTCAAAATAATCATAAAAATTATCCTTTAAAAATGAAAATAATTATTTAATGGATTGACAGTGGATAAATCCATACATGTCTTATGATTTAAAAAAGAACATTCATTTTTCAAAGGAAATTTTTTAGAAAAATTCCTATCTTAGAAAGAAAAAATAAGATTCCTTTGAAAACATTGGTTAACTAAAAAAATCGTAAAAATTTCTTTTAATTATCATAAGAGATTAGTATAGTATTATTGGAATCCCTATTTTGAAATCATGGTTTCGAAGGAACACATATTTCTGAGAGAAGATTACTTAAATTCAGTCTTTATTAAAAACACATTCTGAACTATATTATATAGCAAAGAGTGGAAATAATGGAACCAATATATGAATATATTATGAATAACCATAGGATAATAAAATTTATGGGTGTTATTGAGAGGTGGATCATAAAATTTAATCAACGAATCATTACCATTAACAATATCAACAAGAAATGAGATTATTTCAATAAACTCTTATAAGTTGGTTACTTGGGATCATACTCTCCATGTAAGAAACAAAAATTTCATTAAGAATTAAATAGAATTAAAATAATTATATTTATTATATAACAGGTAAAATGGAAGTATATATACCTTGAAAAAGAATTTGGGTTTCTAACAAAACATGAGTATGAATGAAGCCAAATTTAGAAAAAACTATTTTACCAAATTGGAAACATTTTAAACCTAAACCCCATGAAAGAAATATCATAAAATAGATATTTAAATACCCATAAATTTATGTATAATAATCATTGAATCCATACATGGTCATTGTATTCACAACACAAAAGGAATGGGTGGTGAATAAAGCATGTATCTCATGGAAAAAATTGATATGAAATCTCCATACCTTTGGTATTGACTCTCTTCATACTCATGAAATCCAACTGTATAATAAATATAAATTTATTATACATTTCTTATGGAAATTTCACACCAAGAACCCAAAAATCTCATTATTTAAATTATTTTAATTATTTTAATTATTTTAATTATTTCTAACGATAATTTTTATTGTGTGTTATCCATGGATGAAATTTAAAAATTATGAGCAAGGAGCCATACTGCACAAAGGTTACCATAGTTAATATTTACCATGTGAAAATTATTCCTAAGGCTCTGTCATTGGGACAATTCCATTTCGCATGGTTGGAGCACAGTTTCCCAACAACGTGTCTGCTTGCAGGTAACCGTGCGTGGATTCCAAGCATATGTAGTATCCATCACACATTCTAAACTCTGTAGTTTCCTAGTTTTCTAAATAAATATAATTAAATGAAAAATATAATGAGAAATAAAATAAAATAAGAAAAGGTAAAATAAAATTTAAATAACGTTTTAATAATAATAATAATTATTATTATACTATTATTAAAAATCAAATGAATAATAATAATAATAATATCATTCTTATTATTGTTATTATTATTATGATTATTTAAGCAATTATAATTTTTATTATTATAATGGATTATTGTTATTATAGTCTGTTTGGTTTTTTTGGTTATTTTTTCTTCCATATCCCCCTCTCTTCCCCTCTCCCATGCATATCCCCCTCACCCACCTCTCCCTACATGCAACACCCCCTGCACAACCCCCTTCCTCCGACCTCTCCCCCTCATCGTCACCCTCCTCTTCGGTGCTCCCATTGGCTGTCACAACTCCTTCAGTGGATATACCTTGTGTGGAGGCCCTTCCCCACATGGCCGCCAACTTGGGTGAAACTTCCGTAACTGAAGCCTCCTCGAATGACACTCTCCTTAATTGTCCATTCCTCATCGCGGTGTGGCCGACCTCCCATATTCCCCCTTCTGTGAGAATTCATGTTTTTTAGGGTTTCTATTTTGAGTATTCTTATTTGGAAAAACCCTAAGAGTTTTGGTTTGTGGGTGACCCGATTTTATTTGGTTATAGGGTTGTAGATCACCTATGGGACCCTATTCATCATTCTCCGAGAGTTTCGTCGCTTTCGCACTCAACTGAGGTAGGTGTCCCAATTTTTTTCATTTCCACAGCATCTTGTTGATACTTTTGTTCTTCCTATTATTTTTTTAACTTTACCCACATCTTCAAAATATACGCAATTATTCTATTAAGGTGTTTTTAAATATTTATAACATGTTAAAAATATCTTTTGAGGTGATTCTTCAATTATTCCTATATATCGGTGCACTTAACATGTTTCATTTAATGCCTATTATTTTATTTAACTGAAATCAACTATCCCTGAGATATTAGGCCTTTTATAAGTTTTGGTAGTTTAGATTTAACTTATGAATTATTTTTAATGTTAAATTTAGATGCTTTAAAATAATTTTTAAATATGTTTCACTGCTCCATATGCATGTATTTAATTTATTATGAAATTCTCATGTTGGGATAATTTATTAAAAATACGTTTTGAAGTGGTTCTTTTTTTATGTCTTAGTGAATTCATGCAAAATGAGTTAGATAAAATTTCAATTGTTTTTTCTAGAGAAAATATATTTTTTTGGTGGTTTTGGCCCTTAGAAATATTTCTTTAAAATAGCGGTATTGAAGATTAGGCATTGCTTGGGTGAATTGGTGATTTCTTTGGCCAAACATTTTTTTAGGAAGATATTTGGCGTTTCATTAAAATTGGTTTTTGTTTCTTTTCGTCGACACTTGAGAACTTCCATTAAATGTTGGAACATCCATCGGTGCACTGAGAGTACACAAAGATGGGCATTCAAATGAAGATGGTATTTTAAAATAGTGTTTCCCTTCAAATTTGTTTTCTTTAATAGTTCTTTGTTTTTAAAATTGTACCTTGGTTCCATAAATGGTTTTGGTTTTTAAATAGTGTTGGATAGATTTCTAAAAGTGATTTTGAATGAAATCTTTATAATTTATGCATATATGTAACTTGGGGTGTGTTTTAGTAAATTCTAGCCCAATGGCCTGCTTGAGATCTTTTATAAGAATGTGCATCTCCTCAATGTCTAGAAATGATTTTGTAAAAGTGTTTGGATTTGAAAGTTTGATGTTCCCATTTGGATTTGTAAACATGGTAGATATATTTGGTTGTTTTGGTAATATATTATATCTTTTGATTTATGTAATGGAATGAAATTTAATGCAGCCGTGGGGAGAACTTTATGACATTATAATTGAATCTTTGTTTAAAATAATTAAAGATTGGCTGGCATATTTAAAAATTTTAAAGTATTGTTTATAAGTAATGTGACGTGAAGGTGAGGTTGGAACCTTTAATGAGTTTATATATATTTATATAGGAAACATCCATAATAGGGATATCCCTTTATGGGTTATCTTATCGGGTGTCCTTGTTTTGTGTAGTTATCTGTGGTGATGGTAGGTGAGGTGAGTCATGCGTGTGAGGGCCACCTACTTACATAGTGTATTTATATCTAACATTGGTTTGTGGGTGACTATTAGAAGATCGAGTGAAGGTTTCGAGTAAACATAGATTAGATTAGTTGGTGACCCCGGATTGCAGTTAGTGCATGGGGGATGTGCCACTGGATTGTATAGTTGAGGGCGTCCAGTTGGTTGTAGAAATAGGGTCTTCACTATGTCCAATAGTTGGTTCTGAAATGAGTATATCCATGGGTATTTTAAGGATTTTTAGGATCATCCTTGGTTAATTTATATATCTTTTTGTCTGAATCCCTATATGATAGATTTTGTAATCACACTTCTAGTCAGTTTTCAGCATTTGTAGTTTATTTTTTGTTTTCCTTGTTTATTTATTTCTTACATAGCCAATATTCCCTTTTTTGGGGTTTTGGTTTTTAAAATGGTAAAATCATCTTTTTGAGAATGGAAAGGTGGCATGTGTGTGTGTTGATTTAAAAAAGATTAATATTTTTATCTACCAACATGAGTAATAAAAACCTATTTTCATATCTCTATTTTCAAACTAGTGTAAATGGAATGTTTTGGAAGATGGAAAATTCATGGATTCTAGGGTATATCTATTACATTCCAACTTATAATTTCAATTCCCATCTATAATTTAACTTTTTAGTTTTAGGTTCTAGTTTTTTATTTATCTTGTTGCGATCATGGTTCTATGTTAGGTGGTGACCCATGAGGTCATATGGAGGTATGTTTAATTGCGTGACTATATATTATTTCTGTTTTTAGTATTTATCTATTATTTTAGTTTATATTTATTTATATTTATTTTATTTACAAGCCAAAATCATTCCCTACTATTTTTATTTGGTTCCTGACATAGGTCTATAAACTGTGGGGATCGGGAACACCCTTTGGAACATGTTGTGGACTGACTCGGGTGACCGGTTCAGGGTCGACCCTGATTAGTTCCCGACAAAATGGTATCATAGGGGGCCCTCCATATTTGGGGTGTCCATTGGTTGTAGATTAGCATTATCGAGGCTTAAGATGATGGTCATGTTTGGATTCTTATTCACAACCACTGGTGATGAAACCTAATATACCAAGGGTATTTCATGAATTTAGTCATTGTCCTATCTTGGTTTGTTTTGGATTGAGGGATGATAAGGGTAGAAAAATGGTGTTACATCATGATTCTTCATGGATTGGTGACCTATATGGATTTCGATTATAAGTTTTATGATCCTCCTAGTTCTTGATTCTTACTTGGTCATGGCTCACTACCATGTCATCGGGTTAAGCATAACTATTAGTTCATCATCCCATTGGTTCATTGTAAGTTGTGATCCATTTGGTTCTAGTTTGTGTGAGTGTATTCGGAAAATGTAAATTATCTTGGAATAATAATTATTTCTTTAGAGTGGTTTCAAAATTTTATGGTTGCTTTTAAAATTAATTCAACTTTTGAAATAGGAAATGGATTCTTCACAATGGTTATGAAATTGGTAAAATGGGTTTCCAAGGAAATTGTTTTCGACTAAAACATCGGTGCACACCTAGATTTGATGATTAAAAGAGATATATGACCCTTAATAATCTCTATAGATGGTCACATGTGTGTAGGGTTTGTATGAAAATTGAATGGGGGACCTCGTTTGTGACACCCCAAGAACTTGTGTTTCATATAATGGTAATTTCATGTTTTATTGATATCTTTTACCTGAAAAAAAATTATCTCTTATAGAAAAATAATATTTTGATGCAATGGAATAAGCACCAGAAATGGGTACAATGAAGTTTATTAAAATAAGAACACATTAGTGGTTAAAAAAACTAGGATTAAGAGGGAAATTAAACTAACCAAATATACCTATTAAAAACCCTATTAGGATTACCGGGAGACCTCCCAAAA
This sequence comes from Viscum album, assembly GCA_963277665.1. Classification (NCBI taxonomy): domain Eukaryota; kingdom Viridiplantae; phylum Streptophyta; class Magnoliopsida; order Santalales; family Viscaceae; genus Viscum; species Viscum album. The sequence goes on along the minus strand of OY728119.1, from coordinate 112,451,041 downwards.
CAACGATAACCCCGAGAAGATAATAGGCGTCCTTAGCATCCTCCATAATAAACATGATAATAGCCAAAGACACTACAGATACGTTGAGCATCAACGGTATTACATGAACCATTTTTTCTTCTTCAATCACCTTAAGCTTAAGACACCCCGAGACAAGGTTTTATATGGAACCAATCTGATTGTTACCACGAGTAACTGTTGGGAACCCAATGGCTATAATTATATCCATTAGTAATATGGTTTTTTAACTAAAGAACAATTAAGTATAACTTTATGATAGGATTTTCAAATTATAAGATAAAACTCCAACTACGATATGATACTTTATGTTGAATTTAAGTTTTGATAAAAATAATAAGTAATTTGAATACATTTTTGAAAATATTTTATTTTTTAAGGTAAAGAGTTTTATTTCTTAAATAGTGTTACAAATTATGTTTTATATCTTATAAACAAATTATTTTTTTGATTAAGACCAAGTTTTCTATATAATAGTTATCATATAGGTTAGTAAATCTCAATTTATAATTATAAAATTAAAAATTTAAAGTTTATACACAATTGTTCTCAAGAAAAAAAGTCTTTTTTCCAGCACATTTACCTACTAATGCTTAATGAAATCCATGTTTTAAAAGAATAATTTCTATACAGTATTACTACCCTTAAGACAACATGTTATTAGGTTAGCTTCTATAAAACATTTTGGGCCCGCTAGGGCCAGCCCTTATTGACCAGGGCCAAGGGAGGCAGCTCACTCAAGGTGGTCGAGCCTAGCCCTCAGCCCAATCCTGGGCCAGCGTGAGATCGAGCATGGGTCTCTCAAGGAGTGAATGTGTGTGCACAGCGTGGGCATGAGGTCGCGGTGTTCATGGGAGCTCATTTGAAGAACCCTCTCAGTTTATTGCACTCAGCCTCTAGTGGATCTCATCAAAGTCTTCTGAGTTTTCCAGTGTCTCCCGAGCACCTCTTCCCCCTCATCCTCAAGCTAGGTAATGGTTTAGTATTTGTCTTACTTGGTTTAAGTTGTATGAACATGTATATATATATATACTTGTAAAACTAGTAAACATCATCATACGGTTTGAGTTTATATTCCTTAAAAGTTGGAGGATCTTGAATACAATGTATTAACAACCCTAAGCATGGAAAGCCCATTCAAAACTATGTCTTAAGAACATATCGATTATATAATAAACATCTTTGTGAAAATATATATAGGTATATTATACACAGCCCTCATTTTTTTCTTGAGCCTAGATTTAAGACTTCTAACCATGAGTTTCAAAGTTATTAAGGAATTAAGAAATCCATGGAGTCATCATTAAGAAAATGTTTTACACTTATTTATATGTGTTCTTAAATATATATTGATAATACATATACATGTGGTTTATGCACTTCATTTTTATACTTTTAGATAACAATTTCAATAACCATGCAAGTGTCGAATAAGAAAGGTATGAGATCTTTATAAATATGTGGGGACATAAGACAACTTCGAATTCCAAATTGTATTTACCAAATTTTCTGAAGCCTTGCAAATAAATTAATGATTATATCCCCTCGATGAATTTTATATCTAATAATTATGTACTTATGAAAATGGGTATACTTAGAAAAATCAATGTTTGAAGGGGATTTTATAATTTTCATGAACTTATATATATATATATATACACGCATAGTTATATATGAATGTATTTGTCTATATAAAACCGTATCTTTATAATCCAATATATATATATATATAATATGACTTCAAGATTTAACCGATATTTACCCATAAATCATATTGTTGTAAAGGTTTTATTGAATTTCTTAAATCATCCTTTTTTACTAAGTTTTGTGAATGTATATATATATACCTATATGTATATGAAAAGATATATGTTTAAAATACATGACTCGTTGATTTTCATGAACTTCATAAGCATATTAAAGATTTTTTTAAATTTTTATTGTGATAATACCAATGTGGGTTTCCATTTTTACTTATAAAATCGTATGGTATGTGAAGAAAGTCCTACACATACATTTCAAATGTTTTTGGCTGGGTTAATCACTATTTTTATGTATGTCTAGGTTGAATGAATATTTTACACCACATGAAACCCTAAACACAGTTTTCCAAATGCATACATTTGATATGCTGAGTTCATGAGTATAGATATGGGAAGCTCGTGACCTTATATTTTTATTACTAATTACTCTTTACCCATTATATTAAATGGTAAATGTTTAAGGTTGAGTTCTATACCTTCAAGGATTAACCAGAAGTGTTTGAGATAATGTGAGTATATTAAACCACATGAAATGATATGTTTACCTCTTCATTTATTATGTTAAGTTTATCTTTTTATTTAATCATTAATGTTCTTGATTAATATGGTTAAATACTTTTTAATTTTAAGCGATCAAAATGGTATTTCATGTGTCTTAGTTGGCATCACATGTACACTTAATACAGGTACTAATTAATGGTTTAACCACACAATTCATTATTTTGTGCTAGACTCACTACATATGCATAAAATTATATGACTATAATATTAAGCTTATATGACCTATTCTTAGTTTATGGATTTAATTGTTCAATGTGGTGTGTGACATCTTGAATAAAATGTGAGGTGAAATAAGAAACCAATTAGGTAAAACACTTGGTTTGATATGTGATAAGTAATTAATAAATAAAAGTAATATATGTACTTTTATTTAGAGATATGAGTAATACATTGGAACTAGTATGTTCCGGGTTGGGGACCAGTAAAAGTAAGCCCTCTGTGTTGGGTTCCGGTTACAGCAGACCCTCTGGGTTGGTGTCCGGTTACAGAGGAACTCCGGGTTAGAGTCCAATTATAGTGTCTCTCCAAGTTGGGGTATGGTTACAGTTATCCCCTAGGTCTTGGAACGAGGCCTTGACACGGTCCGGCATATGCACTTCCCTCATTATGACTATGTAATTTAATTAACCAGAAAAATATTCGACTAGTAGAATATTTGGTTAAAAGAGCTTCTGGATTTTCAGCCGAGGCCTTTAATCACTAGACGTCTTGGCCAATCCCTTGATAAAATGTTTCAGAATTTCATGTGTATTTATGGCATGGCATATGTTTAGAACTCGGTGATTTAGTATTCTGCGTATGGAATTGAAGTTTTCATTTTATGCGCAACTATGACTATTCATTACCCTTAGTTGTTTAATTTTTTATTACACATTCTCATGACATACATGTTTAGAATTTATTTTATTCAGCATGCCTATGTCCAAATTGTGTGTCCTCATAATTCTACTAGCATGTTTCTAATTAAGCACTTTTATTATGACATGTCACATGTGTTACAATTTTTTTAAGCATATTGTTTTATGAGTGGTTTAAATAATGTTTTAAAAAGTTATTTTTGGTATAATATGTTATTTTTAAACCCCTTACTGAGCATTAGTATGCTCACCCTAAGTTTTAAATGAATTATGTTTTAGGTATCATTCATGTCTTCAATGAAGTTTCAGAATGCAGTTGGTTTCCCAGAACCTGAACCTCTCGATCATCTATAGCATGGGACATGATGTGATATTTGTAAATGAATGTGATGTAATAATTATGGTCATGGTTCATCATGTCTCATGGGAACTGGCTCTGTGAACTCGGGGGCGGGGTCCTTACATCGTTTCTGGATTATGTAAGAGGAATTGTACAGACACACATTGGACAGTTCGTAATATGCCACAGGTGTGGGTTTGGGATTAAAGGCTTATCATTGTTTTCTAAAGTGAATTTTGAAAATGAAAACGTCTTTGGAAACTTGGTTTCTTATTATAGAATTGGATTTTGGTTTTTCAAAAAGTGGTTTTGTGTTTGGAAAGTGGATTTTAAATGAAGTGGATTTCAAAATTTAAATGAATATGCGGTTTTTAAACAAGGTTGTTTTTATTGTGTTTTTATTTGTTTTGATTCTAAGTTAGTTTCTCATAGCACATGGGATTTTCATTGATCATATTATTATTTGATGTTGGTTTTGGTTTGTGCTTTCATGTTGTTTAGAGAATGCCTCCCAAAAATGTCTCCAATGTTTCCAATGATTCTTGCCTAGTTTTTTGTTCTTCCAGTACGTTGCTAGTTCTTCATGGTGATTGAAGTCGGTTAGAGGTCATTATGTTTCATGAAGAGGTAGATAGTGTCTTCATGGTGCTGGGAACTCATGAAGCTGTCAGAGTGCATGTTGTGTTGGTTTTTTGCGAGGGTACATGTTTGGTTTAATGGGTGTTCTTCTCCATAGAATCATTTCATTTCATGATTATGTGGGATGTTTTTAATTTTTTCTTCATTCAATGGTTCATACCTGTAGGGGTGAAGTCCTATGTAGACCATTTCAAGGAGCTTGCTTTCCTTTCTCTAGAGGTGGTGTCGTAGGATATGATAACGACTTATATAATCCTTGGGGGTCTTTTTCTAGATATCATAGAGTGGGTCTTATCTTCTACATACCTTTTTGAGAAGTTGGTGTATAATGCATTCATGGCTAACTTGGTTCCCATAGCATAGATGGTTGTTAATCTGGTGCCTCTCTTCATTCATGAAGGTTCATCATCTTGGAGAGGAGTGGGTTCCAGAAAAAACCTGGTCCTAAGGAGTAATCCTCATTGGTTCTAACTTCTAGTTCATCGAACCATATTCTTATGAGTCACCAGTGTGGCCAATCTACGCATTCATAGATATCTTGTCACATCCATCAGAAGATACGTCATCATTGTGGCCATTTTGGTAACCCATATAAGTTTTACTGTAAGTGTTGCTCAAAAATGGGGTTATGACGGAGGGATTCCTGTGCCTGACTGTGAGGCAGGGGTTGCTTCAGACATCAGAACCCCAGACACTAGTCTGGGGGTGATGCTCATCCATTGTCTGGAGTTTCTGGGGGTGTGAAACTCTGGTCTTGTTTTGTGTTCCTTTTTGGGATTGAAACATTTGATGTCTTACCATTCATGTTTTTCTAATGTTAAGCTTTTGGTGTCGTTGTAATTTCTCCGGTTCATTGTGGAGTAATGATGAATAGGTTCTATTGTGATTCAATTAGTTTTTCCCATTTGAAAGTGGATTTCTAAATATTTTTATCTCCTTTGAGTATGTTTAAGCCTTATGTTGGTTTGTTACAGGTTCGTAGTTCCCGCATTGGTCCCTCCTTAGGGTTGAGTGTTTGTGTTTTAAGATTCTATTCTAGTTGAATCCTTATGGTGGGGAGAATCCCCTCATGTTCTCCACTAGTTTTGGGTTGTGGTTTCGTCTAGATTAATTGGGTGTGACTTGATGAAGAAATAGTCAACCCTGAATCCCTTGTTTAATTTTGTTTTGATCGAGCATATAATTATGTTTAGGGAAAAACGTTTGGTTGGGTGACTTTCTAGGGGAAGAATTCTTTTTGGTGGGGATAAATGTCACACCCCACCCTCAAAATTTTATTATTTTAATTATTTTAACTATTTCTATACTCGTTGTTTTATTTTGAGAAAGTCTGGGTTGAAATTTAAATATTTTTATCAATGAGGTGTTTGGTGCATGGGTTGTGCAAGGTTAAGAGTAACAATGTGGAAACTTTGTGTGAGGGTCTTTCATCAAGATAGTGCCATTTGGAATAGTTGGATAGTGGCTTCTCAACTACACGTCTACTTACTGGTAACAGTTTGATGATGCTAGGCCTAGGCAGTGGCCGACGCATGGTCTAAACCATGTGGTTTCCAATGTTTTTGTATAAATAAAATTAGCTGAAAAAATAAATTAAATATAAAATTAAATATAAATAAATAATAAATGGTTAAATATAAGTTAAAAAACTTTATTATAATAATAATTTTTTTATAATATTACGATTATTAAAAAATTAATGAATATTAACAATAATGATAATATTATTATTGTTATGATTATTATGATTAATAAAAGTATTATTACTATTATTATTATGTATTATTTTTATTTTTATTTTTTTCCTCTTCCCTCTCCCCTCCCTTCTCATCTCCCACATGAATCCCCCTCCCCTGCTCTCCACGTGTGCAATGTACTCCCCATGTGCACTCATCTTCCTCTAGTCGCTCTTTCTCCCTAGTGCCCTCCTTTTTTGTGCTCCCACCAACTGTCGTACCACCTTTAATGGATCTCCCTTGCACAGTATCCCTTCCTCCTATGTCCTCCTACTCGTGTGCAGCTACTACAGCTGACCACTCCCCCAATCGAGCTCTCCTATGGTGGCCATCCCTCCTTGCGGTGTTGCTGACCTCCCCTATCCCCCTCTGGTGAGCATTCTTTTTTAGGCTTTCTAATTTGGGTCTTCTTTTTTGGAATAACCCTAAGTGTTAGGGTAAGAGGGTGGAATGATATTCTTGGGTTCTAGTGTTATAGATTGTATATGGGGCCCTAAGAATCATTCTAGGATAGTTTCTTCACTTTCACACTCATTTGAGGTTGGTGTATCCATATTTTCTTCTCCGAAGAATCCTGTTGATACTTGTGTTCTTCCTATTATTATTTTAAATTGATTCACAGCTTCAAAATATATCTAATTAGTCTAATACAGTGTTTTTAAATTTTTAGAACATTTTAAAAATATTTTTTGATGTGATTATTAAATTATGAATATGTATTTGTGAACATAACATGTTTAATTTATTGCCTATTATTTTCATATGATGAAATCAAGGCTCATTGATATATTTTTCCTTTTAAATGTTTTGGTAATTTAGTTTTAACTTGTAAATTTTGGTTAATGTGCAATTTGGATTCTTTATGTCACGAACCAGCCTGAGTCGACCCTGAACCGGTCACCCGAGCCGGCTCGTGGCAAGTCCCGAGGGGCGTTCCCGATCCCCTTGGGATGGAAACAAGTGTCAGGCACCAAGATTTAACCGTTGGGAATGATGTTTCCCATTATAAAAAGATAAATAGATAAATAAAGACTGGCGATAAAAATGAAAAATAGCAGAGGAAGGAAAAGAACTGCACATACCTCCCTATGACCCTCCGGGTCACCACTCAACTAGAGACCAACTTCACTCCAACACTGAGCTACTCACACTAGGAAAAACCTGAGCAAGGAAAATCCGGTAACTGAAATATAGGATAGGAATGAGCAATTAAAATGCTCCGTAGGGTTTCCAAGATAAACCACAGAATCTAAATGTTTCCTTTCCCAAAGAAATCCATTAACACCAGTTTGAAATACAATTATAAAAGTAAACTTTTCACATTTTAAAAACAAGAAACATACTTTTCCTTTAATTTAACAAAAATCCAACACAAGCTACATACAATTTCCAAAACCATTTTTCATTTCAGAAACAAAATCAAGATAGAAAGATCCATATTTTTCTAACAAGGAAGTAGGTAAATAAAACAGGCTATAACAAACAAGTACAATAGAAAGTGAAAAAACCAACAAGGAAGATAAGTAGTGCTAAAGGAAACAGGTAATAGTATAAGTTGTAAATGTCAAATGAAAGTAAAATAGAAAGGGAAAATAAGTGAAAGTAAAGGTAAACAATAATTTTTAAGCAATAACCATGGGCGATCCTAAACATCCCTAGAAAACCCCTGGATGTACTTAGGTTCAGACTACCTGCCGGAGTGGTACTCCATAGTCAATAACCAACCGACCGCCCTAACAGCCAACCAGTGGAATGCCCCAGAAGGTCTACTTACCAAGGGGGGACTAACCCATCTAATTGGGGTTATCCAACAACCGTCACTCGATTCTCTAAAAAAGACGCCCAGAAACCCATGGTGGTTTTAATAATACTGTGTAACTGGGAGGCCCTCGCACGCATGTCTCATCTCACCGCACTTTCCAACCCCTTACACGGAAACCGCTACATGACAACCCTCGAAGGGGAGTCCCCCTGTAGAGGTTCCCCATAAGTATGTATATATATATAAGTATACATACATCACAAGACGAAATTACCAACCGGGCCGTCACAAAATATGAACATTCAAACCAATTTCTAATACACATTATGTTTCCAAACGGGCATTTACATTTTCGCAAAAACATATTATTTTAAAAGAGTCAAAAAAAATATTACACTAGAGTTAGAAGAGGAAAACAGGCTTTTAAATCAAAATTTCGCATCCAAAGGCATTATCCAAAACGTTACACAAATACTATTTACATTTTCAAAGACAAAATAGTCCTTAAAATCCAAACACACACCCAAATAATTCAAGTTTACTGAACAGACCTTTAACTTTCTCAAACTCAACCCAAAACACATTTCAAAGCTAGACTGCCAAGTTTTAATAAACAAATTAAAACTATTCATTTTCAAACCAAGCCCAAACACAAAGAAAAATATTGTCAGAACATAATCTACATAGATCATGCCTTCGATTAGATCAACTGCACAGTTTTAAAGAACACTTTTCATAATTTAAAAAAACTCTATGATAATTTATCAAGCGGTTCTCAAAAGCGTCCAATGTTTTAAGGTCAAACTTACAGAAAAAAAATAGTAATGGTAAAACACATTTTAAAGACATGACAAAACATAAATTGCATCATTCTCACTTTCAAACACACTCCCTACACAGTTTGTAGTTTACCAAAGCACAGAGAAACTAAATAAAATAAAATAAACATTTCTCAGCATGGGAATAAATTAACAGTGGTGAAAAATAAATTAAATAAACAATTTTAAAAAATGCAAGTGTCAAAGTAAAGTAATGGGAATGAGACATGCGTATTTTTCCCACCTCAAGGTCATGCGACGGGAATGAATATTCGATGGGAAGATGAAAAAAACCCCAGAGACAAGTCTCACACTGTACAACAACATGAAAAACGTGAGAAACACAATAAAGTTGTTAGGATTTCGATAAAATAATGAAAAACCCCAAAAATTAAGAGAAAAATACAGGAGTTAAGTTCTCAAGATCAGAGAACTTGCGTCGGCAAGCGGGAAGGGCGGACGGTTCGCGGGAGTCTGGTGGCGACTTGGCCGGAGCGCGGAAGGCCGGAGACTATGTAGGGAAGCGGGCTGGTAAGGTGGAGGTTGGCGGGGCAGTGAGGGTGCGGGAGTGGAGGTATCGGAGGCCGCTGGCCAGAGGAGGCCCGACTGGGGCAGGGGGGTGGCCGGAGAAGAAGGGAGGCCGACAGGGTCATCGGAGGAGCAGGGCGGAGCGGCGGAGAGGAGTCCGAAGCGGCAAAAGGGAGGCCGGGATGGGGAAAACCGTTCTATGAAATGGAGGCTAGCGGGGCTTCGGGTCGGCGAGGTAGCGGCCGGCGGGGCGCAGGGTGCAGGCTAGGCCGCGAAAGGGGGGGCACGCGCAGGGGGGTCGCCAGATGGAGGGAGGAGCCGGTGCGCGGAGGGAGACCAAGATGGGAGGGAGGAGCCGGAACTGGCCAGTCCGGCAGAGGGGGCGCCACCCCTGCTCACGCTGAAGGAGGAGAATGGGGGGAGGGTGGAGGCTGCGTGAAAAAAAAGAAAGGTGGGAAAGGGAGCCATAGGTTAGGGTTATAGGGGGTAAGTTTAGGGTTTCTTGAAATATATATATATATATATATATATATATATATATGTATATATATATATATAAGATAATAACATAACAATAATAATAATAATAACAATATAAATAATGAGGATAATAAAAATAGTAATAATAACAATTTTAAAATAATAATAATAATAATAACAAATTTAATAATAATAATAATAAAATGTCAATATAAAAATTTTAATATTTAAAATGTCAGGCAAACGCACGGTCACCTGGGTCGAACGCACGGTCACCCTGGCAGAACACACGGTCACCGCTAACGATGTGGTGACCACGCACCAGCGTGAAACCTACAAACACAATTAAACTTTGGAAATTTCAAACCGGGGCCAAGAAAAGAGTGAAAAAAAAGGATTCTGTGGTTGGGGTGTGACACTTTCAAATAATTTTAAAATATGTTTCTCACCTCCATGATTCACGTATTTTGTTTTTTATGGTTTTTCCAATTTTTTGAATTTATTAAAAATGGTTTTTGAAGTGTTTCATTGTTTATTACTTTTTCAATTCATGTGAAATGAGTTGGATAAAACACCAATAGGGTTTTGATAGGGAAAATAGATGTGGTTGGACGTTTCAGCACATGGAAATATTTATTTAAACTGGTTGGATTGTTGTTTGGGAATTGCTTGGGTGAATTGGTGATTTCTATGGCCAATTATGTTTGTTTAAAAATATGTGGTATTACATTAAAGAAAAATAATATGTTTAAGTTGACTATTGAGAAGTTTCATTGGATGTTGGCACATCTATGGGTGCACATAGTGCATGCATGCATGTGCATTCTAATGAAGAAGGTATTTTTAAATAGTGTGAACCATCAACTTTTGTTTCATTAATGGTCCTTTGGTTTTATAATTGTACAATGGTTCCATAGATAGATTTTGGTTTTTAAATAGTGTTGGTAAGATTAAGAAAAGAGATTTTGAAAGAAATATTAAAATGGTATTATCATTTGTCACTTTGCATGTGTTTTGGTAAAAACAATTTCTCAAAGGGAATGTCTGAAATGTTTTATAAGATTTTATATCTTCTCAAAGTATCGAAAGGAATTTTCAAAATTGGCTGTATTTAGAAGGGTTAAGGGCCTATTTGGATTTGTAAACATGGTAGATATATTAGGTTGTTTTGAAAATTTCATGGATCTATTGTGAGATGTATTGGAATAAAAATTATTGTTGGCCTGGTTGACACATTACGACGTTGTAAATGATTATAGTTTTAAAAGCATAAAATCTTTATTGGCATGTTGAAATATTTTGAATTGTGTTTTAAAAGAAATGTGATGTGATAGACTTTTTGGATCAATTAATTATATGATATATATATATATATAGGTCACCTCAATAAGAGGGACATCCCATTATAGGTTATCATATAGGGTGTACGTGTTTGGGGTAGGCATGTACGGTGACGACGGGGGAGGTGAGTCACGCATGTGATAGCCTCCTACATACACAGTTTATTTATATCTATAATTGGTTCATGGGTGCCTTTTATAGGACTGAGTGATGGTTTATGATCCATCCCGATTAGAATGTTTGGTACCCCTGGATTTCAGTTAGGCCATGTGGGATGTGCCACTAGATTAGCTAGTTGAGGGTGGGCAGTTGGTTATAGACTTAGGGGATTCACCACATGTCTACAAGTGGTTATGAACTAAGTATGTATAGGTTTCTTCTAGGAATTTTTAGGATAACCCATGGTTACTTTATATATCTACTTGTTTTTAACATTATGTAATTGATTTTTTATCACACTTCTAGTTAGTTATTATCATCTTTTAGATAATTAGGAATTTTTAATGTTTATCAATTTCTTAATTAGTAAGTATTTATTTATTTGTGGTTTTTGGTTTTGAAAATGGTAAAATCATATTTTGATAATCAAAATGTGTTGTGTGTGTGTTGATTTAAATAGGAATGGTTTTTTTATCTACCAACATGAGAAAAAACTATTTTAATATACGTATTTTTGAACTAGTGTTAATGGATTGTTTTCAAGAAAGGAAAAAAACATGGATTATGTAGTTCATATTTGGAAATTCCTAATGATCATTTTGGTGCTCACTCATACTTTATCTTTTCAGTTTCAGGTTCTTATTTTGGTTTTCTCTTGCAATGACAGTGGTTTTGTGGTAGGTGGTTACCCACAAGCTCACTTGGAGGTATGTTTGGCTGCACAAATTTATCTTATTTCTATTATTAGTGTTTATCTATTTTTTTAGATTCTATTGATTTATTTGTCTTATTTTTATAGGCCAAAATCATTCCCAACTATTTTACTATGGGGCATGATACTAGTTTCCAGCCTGTAGATATCAAGAACGCCTATCAGAATATGCAACTTACTTGCTCGGGTAACTGGTTTAGGGTCAACCTTGTTTGGTTCATGATAATAACCATATTCTAATATATAATACATTATATTTTTTGATTATGAAATTATATTACCCTCTTTTTGACAATCCTATGTGTTGGACTCCTCATGTGTTAGTCATGTTTTAATGTTCACAAATCCTATTTATTCTGTAAAAGGTTGTTAATCCTCTATAATTTATCTTAAATCGTATGTACAGCTGATTAGTATATTTATGATTTAAATAAACCTTGTGCAGTATATTTGATTTACTTCATAATGATTTCTTTAAAGAATGAATAAGTCAAATCCATTCTATGAATATAACTGCTTAAGTTTGAATACAGATATTTGGCTAAGTCTGAGTCACTGTGAGTCTGCCACTGGTTATGTTTTTCTAGAAAAGGACCCAGACACCGTGACCAGACACCATGACCAGACACCATGACCATCCAGACACAATGACCATCTTGACATTTTGAGCATTTAGACACTGTGATTATCTAGATAATATGACCTTCTAGACACTGTGACCATCCAGACACTGTTTTCAACCAGAAACCGTGATAATCCAGACAACGTGACCATCCAGACACCATGACCATCGAGACATTGTGACCATCCAGACACTGTGACCATCAAGACACCATGACCATATGGAAATTGTGACCATCCAAACTCCATTTCAAGGAGAAACCATGTCATGAAGACACCGTTTACAGACAAACTGTGTCACTGTTTCTTAATCTATTTTGTCATTTTTCAAAATAATTTCTAACTATCATATATGAAGCATTTAAATTCACTGACATAATTAATATTGGTTTACAGACATTTCATCTGATAGTATGAGGTAAAAGGTGGAGAATACATGCATTATTTCAGCTTCAACACATGCAGTCTAGAATAAAAGAGTAGTGTGGCCTAGAAATAATATAGAGTGAAGCAAGGGTGTGAGCACGACAACGAATAAAACACATAGAGCATTTTCTAAAAGAGAGTAGACACATGAAACTCGACACTAATGAAGAAAAAATGAAGCATACTCGAATCTCAGAGTCAATGAAATCGTCACACTATCAACACCATGAAAAAAACAATTCAGATCTAGCTGACTTACGATGCACTATTTTTTATGAGAGGACTCGATTTCTGCATCTACTTCATCCTAGAAATATAGAGCTACATAGACTAACTATCAGAGCACCTCTAACCTTATCTCAATACTTCTTCTCTATTGTGTATTATTTGTATCTTTCGATCTGTGTGTGTGTTTAAAAACATTCATTGTCTCCTAAATCAAATTGAAGGATATAATATATCCTTTCTCTTAAATCTTTTAATACCTGTGTATTCCCACAGATAAGTGTCGAAGAAGTCCCTGTGTGACTTGTTAGTTTTTACCCACGAAAAATAGTGGAAGAGGTCGTGTGACATAGAAAGTCATGTGTACTTTTGTTAACCACGATCCAAGGTGTGGATCAAGTTACTTATATAAACTTCTTGGTGGCAGGTGATCACCAGGTAGAGTGTATTAGGTCTCACCTTGGGACTGAACCACTTGTTTTATATCCGATGTGTTTTTTACTTTAGTTTTCTCTGTTTTACTATTTAATCCAGAAATCACTAAATTTAATTTGATAGTTAATCTTGGAAATAATTTATAATTTTTTTCCTTATTAGAATATATTCAAATGTAATTTTAATAACTTAATTAGGATTACTAATAATTAATCAATCTTCTAAGAAGTTATTTAAATAGTCAAACTTTCATAATAGTATAACCTTGATTAACTAGGTTTTATTTAACTATTTTTGAACCTTTTTAAGAATAACTTTTTAAACAGAAATTTATATAGATACTCAATTCACCCCCCCCCCCTCTGGAGTACTGTACTCCAACCAACACTATGTTAAGGTTTCACTTCTGGTAATATTACCTTTATTCTTCACATGTATCTTAATTTGTTATAACATTTTCCCTTATACAAATATAATGATTTCTATAATGTACACCGTGATATAAATATCATATATATTTATTATATGTGTGTTATAAAAATATTTATAATATTGAAGTAAGAAATGGAATACATCATTCTTTGATATGGTAAGCTATATGTATGCGTAAACGTTTTTTCCGTTTTTACTATCATATTTATAGAATGATTGAAAATGAAATATATGTATATATTTATATAATATCATTAATTTAGAATTATAATTTAATATATATCATATAATTTCATTAAATAAATCCTTATTATATTCAATGTATTCTGTGAACAAATCACATTTTTTTGAGAGGGCGGTAGCCCACACTTTCTCAAACGAAATTATCATATTTACACCAAATGGAATGTAAATAAAGATATGCATTGTGAGAGGGATAAAAATTATAAATAAATAATTTATATATTATATTACATATATTATAAGATTTTGTATCATAATTTCTACCATGACAGGTGATAATGGAAAAATGAAAAATCATCGTTTAGTGAGGCGTAGTTCATAAATACACATAAATAGTATATTCATTGCTTTTTAGATGGAGATGTGTGTAAGCATTGGTAAATAAATTAGAATAAAAACAACCTAGTATATTGAGTATAATTTGCTTTATAAATAATCATGTAATAAATAAAGTGGATGGGGTGGTGGAGTCAAATAATTGAAAGGATCTTGAGAGAACACATTACCTCTTAATCAGGTAACTCCTTTTAGTTTGTACCAAGCAGCTTCCATGGATAAGTTTATTTCCAAAGGGGACGAATTAATTAATAATAGAGGTATTTTGGGAAGTACAATGTGAATATCTTGTTTGAACATATGTTTTTTTAGAGGTGTGGTGAAAAGGAATAATTGTTGGCCTTTTATAGGGAAGGGAAATGACACAATTGGAATTTTTAAAAACAATATATGTATAGAAAAAAAACAATTTACTTAATAGGAGTCATAAAAAAACTAAAAATTGTAAGGTGAATGGATGAATCAGATCTATAAAATGAGTTTTTCTTCAAATTTAGAGGAATATTTTAGTCTTAAATTTGTGTTTTAGTTCTTATTTATGTTTAATTTTTCATTAAATGATGTAATTAATTTTAATTACATCCACTACTCATTTTGGTAAAAAAATAAGTTGACCTTTTTAGACATTATAAATTATTCTTATTCCAAATATGGAATCCATTTCCCTAAATTCCAATCCGTGAAATATAATAATGTAATTAAAAATTAATCCCACAGTCTGGTTGGCAATGCAAGTTTTTAATGTTAAAACATTCAAAAGATTGTAATGTTTGTATACCCATTTTCCAACTGAAATTGATCTCAATGAACTAAATTTTATTAATTGGTAAAACTATTATCTATATAAATATTGAAACTAATTAAAAATATAATTTATTTTCATAAATAATTTAGTATAAAATTATTTTTTGTATTAAAATCCGGTAATTTTAACTATTCATACAGAAATAAAGATTCTCAACTAAATCCCAAAAATTCTCCCTAAGATATTTTCGACATTATAAATTCATAAATTATGTTTTTTTAATAAAATTAAATTTCTAGATGTTTCTAAAATGAATTTTATTATTTTTCATGAAAGGACACAAAACCAATTCATTTGAGAAAATAGTATTATTAAACATATAAGAACCTTTCAAAAAATTATATCATTCATCATAAATATGTTTTATGTATATAAAACCATTATAAAAATGTATTTGAAAGGTAGTTATCACAATTGATATAACAAAGTTTAATGTCCAAATTATAATTATATCATTTAAATAATTATAACTATCAAAAGATGTTTCATAGAAAATAAATGTTGTGTGTAATGTATTCCAGGTAAGTGTTACATGTAGTATATGCCGAGTTGGTGTTGCTTATAACCTACCCCAAGTACGAATATATTCTCTATGTTCTAATTAGAGTAAGATAAAATTTATGTTGTGTGTAGATCATGATTAACTTGGTGTTTCATATAATGTAATCCAAACATTGTGCTTTATTATCAAATGAACTATTTTCATTGTTATGTGAAATGAACAATATTGAAAGGGTTAAATTAATTCAAAAATATAATTCAAAAAATCACAGTGTGTTACATTCTACCCCCATTAAAATTCATTTATACCTCAAAATTCATCAGGCTTATTAAATTTTTAATACTTGAATTTTTCCGTTATAGAAACCCAAATTGTAAAAAAGAATACTAAAACTTACCTTAAAAAGTGAATATTGGAAGCATAACAGTTATCCAAAAGTAACATATAACCGGGATTCTACATAGTATAACATTATTTGAGAGTGAATATTAGACATGGATGAAAAGAATAAATATTTATAGGGACTGATTGAGGTTATCAATCATAGACAAGTGAATGATTAATGAAATTTTGAGGGCCTCCAAGTCATAAATATATGATGATTTAAAAGGACATTTGTTCAACAAAAATAATGAACTAGGAAAAAAACATTTTCCATTCATAATTATCATAACATTGAGTAATTATTTATTGAACATAAATATATGTAAATATATTTACTTGACATATTTCTATAAACAAAATTTCATTCTTTAGTTTTTTTATATATTTCTAATTTGTCCATTACATCATGAAATGGATGTCTGGAAATTAACTTTGATGCCTGTATTTATAAAGTACACTTTCAGAATACCATATGTTCCATAAAATAATGAAATGTATAACTATATTTATCTAACTATTCTTAAAAATAAATATGGTCAATACATTAATCAGTAAAAAATGTAACTCTACTGGTTCATCATTAATAATTGTTCATCAAAAATAATTACACGTTAACATGGACATCACTTAGGCCAGTGGTTGGAATAAAAACCATATATTCCTTTAGTCATGGGTTCAAGACCTACGTCCTTTCTATTCATGATTGATTGTTACCCAACATACATGATTTCCTTTTCAAAAACCAAACTATAGTTATTTCCAACATAAATAATATGTACATCCTTAAAAAAGGTTAATAAATAAATAGACTTTTAACCAAGGTTTTCAATACAAATCAGTGCAAAAATACTTCTTCGGATGTTTAAATTAAAATTATCATGAATTTTTATCCTTACAACCCTTCTCAAGAACGAAAATCCAAAATATTATAAATAGAGTCACAAAATCATCTTAAAATTGATTCCCACATATATAACAAATTATCTCCCAGTTGTCACATTCCAGAAAAGTGAATACATCCATCATAGATTCTCTTGAAACGTGGTAATAACTTTAATTACCATAAATAATTATGAAATACATGCATGCTTCTTTATTCCATTGATTACTGTATATATTCTATAAATCCCAGATATTTTAAACTTCATCCATGATACCATAAACTAAATGTCAATAAGTCTTTAATTAGTTCCAAGTTAATCAGTACCATCTAATATATTTATTCATATCTTACATATCATTATCCAAAAAAATAATATCTTAACATAATGAACATATAAAGGGTTATCATTCCCTTAATCATGTGTTTTTAGTGACATCACCTTTCCATTAAATTACTTTTCTATTATATTTGAAACTATTAATATAATATTTTAAATCCTTATGAAAAAACATGAACTAGAGCATCCTTATACATTTATCCTTTCATGGTTCATGAATCAAAAAACCTAAAAACTTCTAGTACTTCATCCTGAAGCCATTTACAAAGATACCTTATCCTATTACATAATATAACTTTCCTTTCACATTTATTATATAGTATCTTCATCATCAGCAATGTAACCATTACTTTCACCACATTGTTATTTCTCTTTAAGAGCATTCTGATTGGGAAATATAGTTACTTGATTATTTTTTAATCCATAATCAAAACACTTAACCTTAGATGTTGCATTTTGGAGGCCAATATTTTCATCCATTTTTTACCAACTCATCATTTTCCCTTGTAGTCGCTTTATTTGTGTCCTTCATTTCAATAGTCAAAACATATTCTTCTTCCTCTATGACATTAACTTAGCTGATTCTTTCCATATTACTGATACAAATGAAACTTAACCATCTTTCCTCCATGGTCTCCATTACACAAACTCTTAGAAAACTCCTTCTTTCTCATCCTTGGTTAGTTTGAGATTTTTTAAGGTACACATTATTAATCATGTTCTATGAAAACTTATTAGTCATGAACACAACATCTTTAACTTTAGTGATCATCCCACTTGACTTATAATCAAAACATTATCCATCATATTTGATTATTATCCAGTTCCTTTAATTACCTTTCATTGATTACAACTAGAAGCATAGTGTGATCATTACTTATCATAGAAAAAATAAATATATCAGTAAAAATAATTACTAATAGGATGTCTAAATCATGACACCTTACTTAATATATGAAATGATAGGTTTATCATAGGTTATTATTATCCAATTTATATTTAAATTATTCATGATGGTTTGTGAAGAGTTTTTTAATTCCCAAATAATACCCTCTGGGAGTGTCAAACCAGGTGTGAAGTAAGGCCCATTTTCATATACCAGATTACCCCGAGTCAGGCTTGGAACATCATGTTGGGGTTGATTCCCTTAGGTATATATGTACCAGAGCCACATCCACTTGTATTATCTAGAAATTAATGTATTTATTTTGAAACCACTCACTTTATCCATTACCAAAATTATAGGATATGTTCCAAAATGTTAACTCAACTTTATACATATCATTAGAGACATCACAAGTAATATCCTAAGAAATATACCATAAGATATCACTAAAGTTTTCTAATACTAGTTTCCAAAGGATAACTAAAACTTTACTCTAATACCAACTTTAGAGACCCTCACTTTTTATATTTTAACATTACATCACATTTACAAATTACTTAATACATTATACAAACAAACTCCCAAAGAATGAATAAGTTTACAACCTTTTGGAACATGAAAACATAAACATTGGTACATGTGAAAGATACATTATCTTCTATTAGGTTCTCCAAGACTAGAAACCCTCATATAAATATCATACATGAAATATATCTTCATAAACTATGGAAGGAAATATAAAAAGTTTTGAGCATGGATTCTTAGTAAGGGTAAACAAGGGAGACATAAACATAATACTGAGAATAAGGGTATGAGAACACAATCTTGAAAATAAAATATCATACCTTACATATCAATGATCATAAATATGAATCATGGCATAAATATTGGTAGTTCATAAGACATGAAACATAAATGAATAAGTAACATAATCCATAAATGTATAAAAGGGGAATAAACAAGGTATTGTGGCATAAACATAAGCATATAATATGAATTCCATAGTAGTTAAGACATCACTTCTAATCCCATATTAGTGAATAAGTTCTGTCATTAAAATAGTTTCACACCCTATTATAGCCTTGTATTATAGAACCACGTTTAATACGTGATTCATCCGAGTATTATTGAACCATGTTTACTTCTCATCCCACACCTATATTACTGAACTAAGTTCAATCCTTATTCAAGCTCTGTATTATTGAACCAAGTTTATTTCTTATTCCATCCTTGTAATGTGAAACTAAGTTTATTTCTCATTGATCCATCCCTATCCCATGAGATATAAATTGTTACCCAATGCATCGGTGGGGATATAGGCCCCACACATATCATAATGAAATCATACATACATGTTCCACAATATCATAAATATTCATATCATAAGTCATGAAATTAAATGGTTATTATAAACATTTAATCATATCATAACATATGAAAAAATATAGTTTTCATAATCATTTCATCATAAACATATCCGATGAAAAGATATGGGTTTAAAAATCCTATAACCCATGAATGAGAGATAGGTTTAATAATACTCCTTCCATCAAAACATATTCCCTTTATAGAAATAATATTAATGGAAATATTGAATATTTTCCCCAAAAAGTAATGAGTAACACCAATAGATGTTATCTTATATGGGAAGTAATTTTGACAAATTTTTTAAAAATGTTTCTTGTGGAAAATATTCTTTATTCTTTGAAAAAATGCTTTTAAAACATAAACACTATTGAAAGCCATTTCCTTTTAAAATACATTCAAAACATTTAAGGAAGGCTTGAAACCATTTTGAAAAGATTCTTCCAAAAAAAACAAATAAATAGATCTTGAAAATGTTTTGAAAACCATTTTCCTTGAAAACATATCAAAGGGGATTGAAAACATTTTGAAAATCATTTTACATAAAAATCTATAAACGGATCATGAAATTATTTTTCAAAAAAATTTCTTTGAAAAATATTTTTCAATGTTATTAAATGATTCTTTAAATCATTTTTAAACTATTTTCCTTGAAAACTTATAAAAGAAACCTGAAAATATTTTGAAAACAATTTTACCTGAAATCTTATAAAACATTCTTGAAAAATATTATAACAATTTCATTTAAAATAATTTTTAAAAAAATTATTAAAAATTATCCTTTATAGTTGAATATAAGTCTTCATGGGATTGATTGATGAAAAATCTATACATGTCGTAAGAATTTAATATAACATTCCTTTTGCACGGTAAAGAGGTTTCAAAAATTCCTTTTTTTTAAAAAGTGATATGGCGATTCCTTCGAAAAAACTGGTGAATGAAAAAGGGTAAATATTAATTTTACTAATAATAGGATATTAGTATAATATTATTGGAAAACCTTTTCATAAAACATTCTTTTGTAGGAACACATATTTCTGACCAAAGAGAGGGTAAAGTTAGGATTTCATAAAAACAATTTCTTAAATATATTTTGTAACAAAGAGTGGAAAAATTGTACTAATATATGAATATATTGTGAATAAATAGAGTAGAATAAAATTTGTGATTGTTCCTGAGAGTAGAATCATAATATTTCGTCAAATAAGTAAAATCATTAACAATATTGAAAAGCGATGAGATGGTTTTAATAAGCTTTTGTCACTTGGTTAATTGGGATCATACTCTCCATATAAGAAAATGAAATTTCATTAAGTATAAAATACCAAGGAAATAATTATATTCAATATATAAAATTTAAAATGTTAGTATATACACCTCAAAAAATAATTTATAAGCCTAACAAAACATGAGTCTCATGAAGGGATATTGTGACAAAACTATTTTACCGATTTAGGAAATTTTGAATCCTAAACCCCATAAAAGAATGATCCAAAATTGGATATGTAAATAAAAATAAATTTAAGTTTAAGAACCATTTAATAAATCAATATAAATTATACACACCACACATATGGAATGGATGGTGAATAAAACATGTATCTCACCGAAATAAAAAGTGTGATGAAATCCCCTAACCTTGTTTATTGACTCTCTTCGTACCTGTAAAAACAACTTGTATAATAAATATAAAAATCTGATATATTTTTTTAATAACCATATTCATATATCTAATACCATATATGGTTTTATTATTACATTATTTTATGATCTTGTTAACAATATTATGTTAAAGTTTTACTTCGGGTCATATTCGCTTTATTCTCGCATGTAACTTAATTTGTTATATCATTGTTCCTTATACATATATATTGATTTAAAAAACATAAAACTTCATATAAATATAATTTATATTCATTATATGTGTATTTTAATAATATATATAATTTATAATTATGAAATGGAATACATTGTTCGTGGAGATGGTAAGTCGTATGTTCGCATGAACGTTGTTTTTATTTTTATTATAGTATTGAAAGAAACAAAATTAAATATATGTGTATACATATATAAAATAATTAAATTAGAATTATGATGTTATAAATATCATATACGTTCACTAAACCCATCCTAAAAACATTCCATGTAGTGTGTGACCGAATCACATCGTTTTGAGGGGGTGCCAATCCACACATTCTCAAATGAAATTATCTTATTTAAACCAAGTGGAAAGTAAAAAAGATATAAATTTTAAAAGGTATACATAATATTAAAGACATAATAAATAGATTTTATGACATATATAGACATATTTTTCATCATAATGTCCACCATGAGAAGTAGTAAAGTAAAAAATGGACAATCGTCATTTAGTGAGGTGGTAGTTTGATATACAAGTAAACATTATGTTTGTTACCAATTTGATGGAGGCATGTGTAAGTGTTGGTCAAATAATTATCATAAAAAATATTAAAATTAGTTTAATTTTGTTGTTATACAACAATGAAATAATGAGAGTGTATGGGTGGAGGAAGAAAATAAAATAAAAGAGCTTGAGAGAATATGTTACCTCTTAATCGAGAAACTCCTTTTGTTTTGTGCCAAAAGAATTACTGAGATAGATTTCCACCCAAGGGTCATCATATAAAAGGAATGGAGGGATTTATGGAATTATATTTACTAGATTTGGACCATCATAAGTGGTTTTAGAGGTGTGAAGAAGGGGTGGCATTTTATAGGGAAGAAAAAAGACAGACCTGGAATTTTTGAGAAAGAGTTAGATGTTCCCAAATTTTTACCTAAACAATGTCATAAAGCCATACCAAATTAATAATATAAGGTTAATGGACTGTTAATGTCCATAAAATGTGGTTTTTACAAGTTTATAAGTCTATTTTGGTTTTAAATAAAAGTTTTAGTCTTTGGTTAAGCCCAATTTTATGTGAATCGATGTAAATAATTTTAATTTCATTCACTAATAATTTTGATCAAAAACTAATTTGACCATATTCAAAATTAAATATTATTATTATTCCAAATATGGAATACATTTTTAAAAATTCCATTCAATAAATAGGAAGAAAAAAGTTAAAATTAACCATGTAGTCAGGTCGATAATACAGGTTTTTAAAGTAAAAAAATTTAAAAGTTTTCAAGTTTGTATACCCATGGTATAAGTGAAATCGATCTCACTTAACTGAATTGTATTAATTTAAAAAATATTTTCAAATTAAACATTGAAAATAATTTAATATATAATTTAACCTTGTAGATAAATTAGATTAAAATGCATTTTTGAATTAATGTCCGGTATTTTTCACTCTTCATCCAAAAATGAAGTTTCTCCAAAAACTCCAACAAATTCACTTGAAGCTAATTTCTACATATAAAAAATAGTTTTATTTTATCAAATTCAATTTATAAATGTGTAAAAAAATAATTTTATTATTTTAGACAAAAGAACATTAGAAGCAGTTCATTGGAGAATATAGTAATTTTAAATATATACGGACTTTATAAAAAATTATATCTTTAATAATAAATATGTTTTATTTATAAAAACCCATTATACAAAATATTCGAAAATTATTTTTCACTATTAATATTATTATTTTTAATGGATATATTATAATTATATTATTTTAATAATTATAACAATAAAAATATGTTTTTTATAAAACTATGTTGTGTATGCAAAGTAAGTGTTGCGTGTAATGTACTCAAATTCATAAGATACACTTTTTGTCCCATTTAGATCTTGTTATAATTTATGTTCTTTTAGTTCATGATTAACTTGGTGATTCATATAACGCAATCCAAACACAGTTCTTTAATATAAAAAAATTATTTTTAGTGTTATGTGAAATGAAAAATATCAAAAAGGTTAAATTAATTTTAAATAAAGTAATTCATTAAATCATGGGGTGTTACATGACTTATTATTATGTCTCAATATATCCTATTATCTAGTCCACCAATTCAAATATAGTAAGACAATGGATAATAAGATCCTTAGATACCATTGTGTGATATCCAGGACATATTTTACTCATATGTAGAAAAACCTAGAAAGCCACTTGGCATCAACATAACCTCCCCATATTCTAGTAACATTTGACATGTATTGATGGTCTATAGTGTTATTGTGGGGAGACTATACCCTCTTTGTCAGATTGGGGAACAACAGAAGTGACAAAGAATAAGATGCGAAAATAATAATAATAGAGGGGAATTAAATCATCCAGATAATAATAAATAAACATAATTAGTGAACTGGGTGATATATGAAATATGAGTCATGTTACTATAAAAATAAAATGATATTTTGGGGAGATACATGGTGGAAATAATATACATTATATGTTGTTACAAATATAAAAAAACTACTATAATATAATCTCTAATAGCACCACAAGAATAATATTGATCTTATACTCCAATCATTAAACCAAGTACAGAAAACATGTTTTTGTAGTTGGGTACTTCCCTTTATCCCTAAATGAATCCATCAAGTCTATATGGGTAAACAATAGAGTCCCAAAATATGTTTGGGTAAAACCTTGTAGGCCACTAATAGTTGTGTTTAGAATTTTCTAGCCTATGAATGTAATATTTAATTGGGTGAATATACCTCTTTAATAAAGAAATAAAATAATTTTACAAAAATTATCATAGTTTCCTCAAGGTATGCTCATTTAATCATACCTTATTCTTCCAAATTTCTAATAACCTTGAGTATTTGAAAACTTATATAATATAATCCTAGGATTCGAGGCATATAACTGAGGCATCCATGTATAACAAAGTCATATAAAAGGTCCATTTCTCTATCAAACATAATATACTTTCATGTTTCTTATGGTAACATCCAAGGAATTCTATGTAGGGATCCAAGTATCAACAGTGGGATAATATACATTCATCTTATATTTGAGTCTGACCAAGGAATCCCATATAAGAATCTATGTATCTCCCATGATATGATATAATTTTTTGGGACTTATGGGCTCGTCCAATGAATTCCATGTATTAATATAACTATCACCCAAAGCATTGTATAATTTAATTTGAAATATGAGACCTTTCATTTCATTCCAAATATGAATCTATGTATCTCCCATGGAATGATATAATTTTATTTGATTCATTTTTTCATTAAATATAATGGATAATCTGCTCCCCTCAAAGAGTTCTAAATTTCATGTCAATGCATGGTTATACTATCAAATTTAGCAACATACCTCAAAGTGTTGTTCTAGCTGAGGTCACCAACCTCCAACTATGCCTATGGTATCAAGGGGTTATATAAGTCAAATCACATAAAATTAATTAAGACGTTACACATTTTAATGGTGTTTCATGGAAGATCCAGAATATAGAAAATGAAAAATGATATATCCATCTATATGTTTAGGGAAACATATTTTACTACCTTCCATAACATTGTTGTAGAATCCTTACAAAATATTGGCCTATGATTCTAGATGGAAATTGAGAAAATGAGAAACAAAAAAGGGGATTATATTATGTATCAAAAATATAATTCTATGGTCTATGATAGAAATAGATAATGTAATTTTCATGAATCATTTTCTTACTGAGGGTGACCCAACACAGCAAATGGCGGTTGAATACAAGCTTGGATTGTAGATATACCACAAATACTAAAATATATTTGGAGTGAATCTCCCATACTTGGTGAAGCTTTGTGAATGAGACAGGGAAAGTGTAAAAGAAAGGATAATTTCTTAGGGGTAACCATATTTTCCCACATTTTAATGGGTTGTGGGGATTGGACACTTAGTTTTCCAAACCATACACCAACCATGAGGTCTCCACAACTTGATTTCTAAACCTCACATGATTCATGTGCATGGATAGAAAACAAATGTGTAAACCCTATATTTGGAATTGTAAATTTCTACATGTTTCACTTGGCCGTATATTCCATGTTGTATATTTTACCTAAATTTTATCCTCCTATAACTCATCCAAATGTTTGTGACCCATAATTTCTAATAACCATGCACCAATGATGCACCTCATCATGTTTCTCTAAAAACGAAAACTCTGGGTCCCCAAACAATATTGAACACTTTTTAATCATCCATAACTTCCTTCAGAACTTATATTCAGATAAAAATAATGGATTATACAAAAATTAAAAGTAATTATACGTCTATGAATAACAACGATCTAAAAAATCATTAACACTTTTTCATCAAATCAGTATACATCTTCACCACAACAATATTCACTGGAAAATATAACCCATATAATATTCAAAAAACTAACTCATGCATTCTAAATAGATTTGATATCTTCCAAATGAATAATTCTAAGTGAAACCTACCATCCGACCAAACATTAGATGGATCCCCGTGAACAATCCATGGAGAGTAAACTTCTTTATCAATATCTCATAACTGAGACACAAAAACAAGCTACACTAATGAAGAGTCAACTGACATCTAATACATAATATTCATGCATATAATAGATCTAAATTAAGACATAATGTATCTAAATCCTATATATTAAACCACTCATAAACCTTTCCCAAACCACATCACCATGTGAATTTAGAGTCAAAGTGCACACATCTATATTTGAAAATCCAAGATTATATGTTAAATAAATATCTTAAAGTTCAAGAAACTAAATATTTCTCCTGTTTAAAAAATTCTATTAACTCTTAGAAAATAAATAATGAAATATATTATAATCAGTAAATATAATAAAATGATCAAAAACTTGATTACACCTCTACATACAATATAAGAATACCATAACTTTAAATATAATGTTATGGTTAGAATAATTATTCTAAATATATAAAACTTTTCTTGACACAATAATATTCATGTAATCCTCCAATATCAAAACACATCCAAAAAAGTGATAAAGAAAATAAAAATAAACCTCATAAGAAGAACCCTCCTCTAACAACCTAAAAATATTCATTAAATTCAACCTTTATACAATCAAAAGCTGACTACCACTCTTAATTCAAATTACAATCATAACAATTTCTTAATAATAATTATAAATGGTTCATAATTAGAGAAAAACTATAACGAATTACTATTAATAATGTAGTAAATTTATTAAATTGGCCACATTTGAAACATTCATTGATGATTTTAATACAATAACTTTTCCATACATCATTTGGCCTACCATAACACCACACTTTAAGATCTCATGACCAAAAAAATAAACCTCATCCTATAATTTAAAATAATTTAATTACTTCTTATATAAATCATGTTCGTGAAAGCAATTGATGATAGTATTCATATATCTTCCATGTTATTCCTCCAACATTACATTAAATATTACATTATCAATAAATTAAACAATGAAAACTCTAGACACCCAATGTTGGAATGTTTTTTTATATTCTCAACAACATGTGTATATCACAATACACATGATCCAAAAGATTAAAAGTATAATGATACTAAATATATATATGATTATTAAATTACATTGAAATATAATACACATCATAAAAAACATAAGATTTTTTCTTTTTATTACATTTAAACTATAAGTATCATTCTTAGTTTTTTCTAGGGTAATAGGAAAATAATACATATGGGTGAGTTCAGATTCTTATTAAAGGATAAATTATAAAGAAATATAGAAATAAATAAACATGTAATAATATTATAAGAAAATTATATATGTACTCATGATTGATATGAAATAATTAATTGAAAATTTTCATTCAATTTTATGATATCATAATAGTCAAATTATTCTATATACAAGATAATTTGGGAATAACATAATCTAAATATGGTATAATATATGAAGAAAATAATCATATAGAAAATTAAAATATAATTGATAATTATGTAATAAATAATATTGAGTAACATACCAATACTACAAAGGAATTATTCAAATTTATTATATATAAAATTGTTGAATACTACCAATACCCAAGATAATTTATGTTATGAGACTTAGAAATTCATTAGAGGTATATAAATGCTCCAACGTGACTCATCACTTAATAATTCTATTGGATTCATCATTCAGAAGGAATGAATAAACAACAAAATACAAAATAATTCCCAAGGAATATCTTACAAATATTTTCATAAGTAATCAATAATTATCTTTACTGAAATAACATGTATATGGATTGTCAATATTTCTCCAGTCAATAAATTGTGTAACTTTATATGTAAACACCCTTCATTAATGATTATGAAATATTTGGTGCTCACATAATAAATAGTAATACGTATATGGTCAGTCCAATAATATAAAAACTATATAAATACTATAAAATTTATTGAATATATCAATAAGATAATTTAAAATGACATGTAAGAAATAAATAACATCAATAGAGAGATATAGAGAGAGATAGATAATATAACAATAAAAAGAGAAAAATAGTTGGGTATACCCATTAAGAGAAACATAAGTTATGAGATAAAAATTATTATTATGGGTAACAAGATATAAGTAATTAAAAATATTGGTGGAATAATTAATATATAAATTCAAAACATTTTTATAAATGACAATAATGTACTTATAAATATTTTAAAAAATATATATGAGATTTATTAAAGATATCCATACCTCAAGACTCAGATAACTTCAATTTTCATCAAATATCCTAAAATATATAATTATCTTAATTATAAACATAACAAAAAGTGTATATTTAATTCATTATTATTATTACTTTTTTATTAATTTATTACTTGTATTATTTTTGATGCATTTATTTTTATTGAATCAATATTTGTGAGTTTTATTTTGTTCAAAATTATAAAATTACATCAATATAATGAAAATTTATATTTTTCACTATCCATGATATTCAGAACCCATAAAATTTTCATTTTATATAGATCACACCATTATATAGGCGAGTTAGTAAAATATTTTACTATATTTGAAAAATTCAATGTATTTTCCTTGTTATGCATAATTAAAATTATTAAAATGAATTTGATTGTTTATATTAAAACTAATTAGTATCTAGATTATTTTATAATTTCAAAATCATAAACATGGAATACATCAATTATTAAAGTTATATAAGATTATTAAATTCATATTAAATAATTTCAATGAAAACAATCTATGAAAGAAACAACATCATTCACATTGGTGGTATATAACTATCATGAGAAAATAGTGTTTTTAATAGAGTTTTAAAAGTATAAGATAAATAATAAATATTTTCGTATCATAAAAAATGTCATAAAATTAAACTAATATTTTCAAGAAACATTTAATGATTATTCATATTTTGGATGGGGTAGGAGTAGAATTGAAATGTAATAAAGAATGGTTTTGAACCTCTAACATTGGCATAGTAATGTCATAAGGGAATTGGGTTGGTGATTGGGAAGGTGAAATATCCAATTGATATTGGATCAATGTGATGTTAATACCCTATTAATATAGTCACTTAAGTTGATAAATAATAATTTTTATTTTTTTATGATTAGAAAATATAATATATGATACGGAATGGGAGACATGGGAACCCAATCATTCCTCATTGAATCACTTAATTTGGATTGAGTCTAAGGCCTTTAGTGGTGGTAATTTTAGTAAAAATGCGGGTCAAGAATGTTTCTAGGAGTTTTTAGGGGTTTATTTGGTTAGATCTAGTTAATAGTAAGAATGATTTTGAATGATGTGTCGTGATTATGAAAGGGTTGTTTGTATAGGAATGAAGAAGGGGAACCATTAATTAAATTATAGATTATTTTAATATTTAGAACCATGACTATGAATAATTATGATTGTAATTATAATGAAATGAATTTTAAATATATTGATAATAAATCAAAATCGATTAATATTTGTTACATTATATAATGATTTATGCTAGAGTAGTGTTGGTCTAGTATCTTTGGAAAATTGGAAATTTGAACAACTTGTTCATAATAGTTATATATTGGCTCCCACTTAGCTCTTTATAAAAATAACCCTTCTTAGACATATCATACATGAAACATTTCTTCATAACGACAGAAAGGAAACCTAATAAAGTGAGATCTTTGATGATAAATAAGGGTAAAAAAGGTACATACAAATGATTATGTAATAAAAACATGAGATAAAGGGTTTGATAACAAGATCTTAACCATTTAAAACCATATTCCTTATATCATATATCATAATCCTGAGTAATGTAAAACATAATGGCAGTTAATAATACATTAATCATGACAAAATAAAATAACATGATCAATGAAAGCATAACATTAGCATAAGACAGGAAATTTTGGAATATACAAAAGATTATAAAATAAATTCCTTATTACTAAAGGTTAAATATAAAGATTATCATAATGGATTGGATTCACTCTCAAAACCATCATTGTAGTCATGGTTCCCTCCCAAGACTATCATAGTCGATAGATTACCTTAGAAAATTGGGTTCACTCTCCATTAAATTCAAGTTTATCTCATAAGATATCAATCATTACTGAATGAATTTGAGGGAGATATTGGTAAGACCCATCACATAATGAAAATAAAACATATTGATAACAATAGATAATATATAATTAATCATGTAATAACCCATGAAATTAAATTAGTGTCAAAAATATTTCATCATCCAATAACCCATCTAATATAAATATGTTTCATAAATAATTCATCATTCCATCATAGCATACCCTTGGAAAAGAAACTAGTTTCATAAAAATATTTTCATAATAAACCTAAAAAATCATTAGAAAAATTTAGAATGGTATATTTGTATTGTATCCTTATTAATTTTTAATTTCAATAAAGGGATATTTGTTGTTTTAAATATAAATATCTTTAAAACATCATCAAATATATCTTCTATAAAATAACTATTCCTTTTTCAAATGACATTTTTAAACTACTTAGAAATTATAAATGAATAAATTTTATTTGAAAAATAAAATTTTAAAAATATGAATGAAACATTAATTATTTTTTTTTCATGATTGTGGAAAATTATTTTCGTTCCATATAAGTTATAAAAAATTTGCTTCCATTTTTTTGGAGAAGTCAGAATTTACATCATTTTCAAAACAAAAAGTATATTCCTTTCACATATTTCCGTAAAAAGAAAATATTGGGAAAAAAAATTAAACTATCATATGATAATATTAAAAACCTTATTCAATACCATTTTAGAGAATATGTATATGGAATAAAAATATTCTCAATGGATACTTAAACATAAAGAATCAAGAATGTTGATGAGATTGTGAAATAAATCCTTTAACTTGAGTTCGGATTGATTCAAAATAAATATAACCTCTAATATAATAATTATGAATTTATTATAAATCTAAACATTTTCATACATATAATATCTTTTATGATCACTTTATAACGTTTTAAAAATCCCTTTTCCCAATAATTAATTATTAAAATCATCATTTCTGGGAGATAAATGTTTTGTTTATTGTGAGTATTTCAGTTCAATTGTTCCAAGACTATTAAATTTTTCTTTATAAAGTCATATAAATAATATTATTAATTTCATAAATAACATATAAATTAATAATATAAATATTTATATTCATATAAATCAATATATAGAAAAATGACTCACATCATTCATGGAGATGGTATGTCATATGTATGCATGGACATTGTTTACATTTTTAAAAGATTGAATAAAATAAAGTTAAATACTAATTAACCTTTAAATTTTAATTATTATATCATTTATATATTATATATATTCATCACTTTTTTCCTCATTACCATCCATGAAAAATATAAATGAAAAATGAATTGCATCCCTTCGTTGAGATGGTTCTCCGCACGTAAGCACGAGTTAAGTTATCATTTCCTAGAAGAATTGAAAGTAATAAGATAGATATTATATTAAATTTATATAATAATAATTCTCTCATAAATATGATATATAAATATTAAACCCATGATAATATTAATCCTTAAAAAATAGTGATGAAAAATGAATTGTATTAGTACGTGGAGATGGAAAGTTGTACGTATGCACGAGTGATACATTAACTTATCATTTGATGGGAAATAGGATACATAATGGTGTTTTAATAGTCATGAAATTTATTAATATTTATTTTTATAAAGTTATTATTTTATTGTGTATACCATATCTTTAAAGTCCATAAATAGGTTTAGAAATTAAAGGGATTGGATAAGGTGGTTACATATTCCTTGATGTATAATCTTTAGATCTCGTCTAATGGGTCCACGGTTAGGTCTTTTGGGAATACCATAATCTATATGATTTTTATTTATATTTTTAAAAGGGAAATTGGTAGTGTTTGGTTGAGATATAAGGCTTAATTCTGTGTGGATAATTGAAGGAGGTGCTACCTTTTTATAAAGGATATGTAATTTCTCACAAGATTATATTATAATAAATTCATTATCCTGCAATATATCTAACAATTAATACAAAATAAATTAATAATAAGAATAATAACATAAACTAATATATTTTAGAAAAATTTATGTTGTGATTTTAACCCCTATCATTTTGATCAGCCCTTAGTTAACTATTTTAATTGTAACGATCATACCCACTTTTCCAATACTAAAGCGTTATAATTTTACTTAAGAGGTTGTAAATTGGTGCATAAATGACTAATTAATGATATTTTAAAAAATATCATATCGACCATGTTTTACTTCATGATTTTATGATTTTTAAATAACATAATAAAATAGTATTTTGATAAAATATCATTATTCGGAATTTTGACTCTATTTATTAATTTTACATTAAATACATCATGTTAATGGGGGATTTCTAATATAATGAGTCCAATAAACCATTATATTTACTAAAAATATATAAAATTATGTAATCACACTAAATCATTAAAATTATATAATTTTTTATATTTATTTAATCCATTTATTGTATTATTTAATTAAATGAAGAAATGTTGCATTATTGTTGCATAAGAAATTTTTCACATTATATAATTACTAAAAACTAAATATAAATTAATATAATTAGAATAATTTTATTAATCTAAAAATAAATATTTATATATTTTTTGTAACATATTTTTTCACTATATAGATACATAAGATGAATTTAAAACAAAGAGAGTGATGTTTTGTAACTTTTTTTATTTAAATAATATAAAACTAATTTTCAAGGAATAGTTTCCATTAAACAACTTAATTTAGAACCCAATGTATTAATGGTTTAATTTAATTCAACAAAATATAATTAGGGTAAAATAATATGTCCTTATCACCTATTTTTAATCTTTATTTACCCTT
Source organism: Viscum album (assembly GCA_963277665.1). Lineage (NCBI taxonomy): Eukaryota > Viridiplantae > Streptophyta > Magnoliopsida > Santalales > Viscaceae > Viscum > Viscum album. The sequence goes on along the minus strand of OY728119.1, from coordinate 112,418,184 downwards.
TTGGAAAGTGATAAAGTTTACCATGGTTACTATTTGTATTGAAAATAATAAAATGGATCTTATTACAGAATTTGAACCTCATTATTCCAAATAAGTTACTTTTTTCATATAATTCAATACATATATATATTAGAAATATTTATTAATTTATGTGTGGAAAATTCAACAGTAAATTGTTTTTATAAAAAATACATTTCAAGCATAAAAGTAGATTTATTTTTAGTGAATGACTAGAAAAATATTTTTTGAAGTTTTTAAAAAATATATAAAGAAAATATATATATATTTAATTAAAAGAAATCCCCAGTAACTAATAATTTAATTTAATAATATAAAAATACAATTCACACATAAAAACAATTTTTCAGAAATAGAACACTTTTATCTTCAAATATTTTTTTGTTTTGAATTATAATAATTTTATAACTAATGAATTAATTTTTTAAATGTGTGGACCATATATTTTTTCATTATTTATTTATTACCATTGATATCCACAAATCCAACAACTATAGGATATGGGTCACATACTAATTTAATAATTTTATGTGGTTTTTCTAAACTCAGTATTGTGTGTAACACTATTGTAGACATATAATTATTTAAAGAGAATTATTTCATAAAAATATTTGGGTGTTACAATCTACAAAAATGAAAATGAATTTTATCCTTGAAATTATTCACTCTAATATAAACAGATGAGGATACTTCTTCCCTATTATATCCTTATATTCCCACATAGCTTCCACAAATTTTTTGTTTCACCACAAAACATTGACAAGGTGAGTGGTCTTGTTTCATAGAACATTCACTCTATGATCCTAAATTTATACTAGTTGATATTAATAAGAATTATCTTGTTACAAAGGTATGAACTATGATATCACAGCATTTTAAGGATCAGTTTTCTGCTCCCCTAAGAGAGATACATGGAACATATAATGTACTTGAGAGGTATTTAGTGGAATTTATAATAGATAAGAGAGCATCCAAAAATGATCATGAATTTAAAAAATTGTTTATATAAATAGGTGTTTGTTTTCCATTCATTCCAAATCTCATCACCATGAAATATTACCACTTACTTAATGTATAACTATGTAAGTTGATCAAGAGATAAATCTTCTGTAATAGCAATAAATTTTTCTAAATTCATAAGGTGTTTGACCACAACACATATAGCATTATTCCCATTAGATTTTTTGGGTAGTTTGATGAAAAAAATCATGGTGTTGTTAACCCATTTCCATTATGGTATGGGTAATGGTTGTTACATCACCATATAATTATGTCTTTCATTCATAAATTTTTAATATACTAATCACAAAGAAAAATATTATGAAATATCTCTCTTAATTCCATCCATCCTAAAGTACTCATTGAAATCTCTATACATCATCATACTTCTAAGATTAACAGATAATGAAGATATATGAGCTTCATCCATCATCCCCTTATTTAAATCTACATTTTAGGGGGATTATAAACGATAATTTAACCTTATTATTCCAAAACAATCATGGTTTAACATGTGAGAATTTTCTCACATTCTATAGAAGTTATATATCTTCCTTATGTGCCTCTTGAATCGTTACTTAGATGGATGGATGAACATAAATTTTGAGAAAAATTTGATTTCTGAACTTCCTTCATAATTTCAAGATACATCCATTACCTGACCAAAAAACCATATCTTTTATTATCCTTTTAATAGATAAGATATCATGATCCTTTAAGCATAGTGCATCTCACACATTATTCTCTTTCCCAAGGTGGTAGTGTATTGGTTATTCATAATCATTAATCCACTCCAAACATCTTATTTAGTACATGTTTATCTATTTTTCAGTAAAAAATATATATTAGTATTTTCTGATCAGTTTATATCTCACACATTTCTCCATAGAGATAATGAATGTATATATTCAATTAAAAAATACCATACATACATCTAAATATTGAGTTAGAAAATTTTTTCATTGAAATTCAGTTTTCATGAGGCATCAACTATAAAAAAATATTTATACATGATTACTCTTCAGGATCCCTTCATTTATTCGTCACATAAGATTAAAAACACTTCTCCACTAAGGTTACGGTAGGAGTAGGTGAATACACATTATTTCTCTTCAACTCCTTTAAAAATTCCTAACATTCATCTTTCTAAATGTAATTAGATCCTATCCATGTAAAATTTATGAGTGGATTCGGTATCGATGACAAAGTATCCATAAATAATCGATAATACCCAACCTAACCACGAAATATATGGATCTCAGTAACATTATTTTTTCCACTCTAATGATAAATAACATCGTTCTTTCGAGGTTATACTAATATTTCATCACATGAAATTATATGACTCAGGAATGGAACTTTAAAAATAAAAAAATTACACTTTGTAATTTTTTTCATATGTTTTCTGCTTCCTTAGGGTCTTCAACACAGTTTTAAAATGATCTTAATTCACTTACTTTCTCATTTAATTTAAAGTAATATAATCCATAAATACTTACACAATTTAGTCAACGTTGTCTATAAATAATCTATTTATTAAATCTACGAACATAAAAGGGTAATTACTATGAAAAAATAGACTAACTACAAATTAATAGCATTCATAAATTGAAATAAATGTTGTCTTAGGTATGTCATCATTATTGACTCTTTGTTGATGATATATGAAATGAATATCACTCTTGAAAAAGTATTTTTGTCTATCTAGTTAATCAAAATTTCCTTCATACCATTTAGAAGATACTTGTTATTGATATTGATTTCATTAATTTATCAATAACCAAGGCATAATCATATTGATCCCTATTCCTTCTTAAAAAATAGAATAAGTTCAACCCATGGAGTCAAACATGGATGAATGAAGCTTTTTTCAACATTATCCTATAGTTTCGTCTTCAATTATTTCAACTCAATTAGGTCTTTTCTATATCGATTCTTGAATATATTTGTAACTCCAAACACATGTCTCATTAAAAAAACTTCATGATTCCATGGTAGACTACAAAAATATTTTATAAATACATCAATAAACTTCTACACAACAATTTATATCATTTATTTCATGTTTCTCACCAACCATCTGATATAAATAACCATTCTTGATTGGAATACTGGCCCATATGATTGATGTAATTTCAATCAAAATTTTATTTTCTTCATCACACTGATTGATTATCCTAATTCAAAACGGAATACTAAATGTAACATACCTTCATCAATAATTTACATGGTATTAATTTATAGAAATCCAATCCATTTCCAAAATAATATCTAATTAACCTAAAAAATTAATTAAAATATTAACAGAAAACCCAATACCACAAACATCAACCAGAGAAGAATCATAATCTTTTGATTTTATCATAAAACAATTAGGGGTTTTCTCTGCAATATCACCATCTAATTTTTTTTGTGGTACTATGATACCCTTATAAATGTCTATAGATATGAAAGAGTTTATATATATATAAAAGACACTGTAAATTGTAGAGTTGAAGGAAAGTGTACCTTTCCCCACATCTCTATCATTCCCCTCATTAGAAATATTGATCATGTGATATTTCTAATTATGTCTGGAATTACGAGTTCATCAGTTTAATTCATCATAAATACCATTTATATTTTATAATTTGTTAGCATAATTACCATACTCAATTCATTTAAAACAATTGAGTATGGGTGGTGCATTCTAAATAAATTTCTCTTTATTTTTATCATTAACTAACTTCTTCCCATCACTTCATTATTTTATTGTTATATGATCATACATTCCATACAAGAATTATTTACAATTTACATTAATATAATTTAACAAATTTTCCCTTCAACACAGTGATCATAATGTAAGGATAATCATATTTTCTCTATAGATTTTTGAGTTTCCATAGAATTTTATTTCTTCTTTTATAATCAAAACCATGAGTTTTATGGGAAAATCTACTGTCAAACTACAATTTAAGAGAACATGAAAATATTTATTCAAATATATTAATGTTCATTATAAATAAATCCCATAAAATAATTGAATTTAATTAACTAAAGAATCAATAAATTGTACTTTTATGGTTTGATGATAATACCAAAAGTGTACCTTGCAGGTTTGGTGAAATTTTATTCCTAGGTACCAAAAGATTTATCATCCATCTATTTTAACTCATTGAATACATTATCCAATTTTTTATGAATAAAATTTTGAAAGTACTTATTTAAATAAAAATTTTAAATTATTTACACTCCATGGATTTGATTTAATAATGTTCCATAATTTTTTTGATTAGATTTGACTATTGATTTTCTTCTCCTTCCTAATGACAAATAGCCAAAATAATATTATCATGTTCTAAGCAATAGAAAAATAAATCCGTATTTTTTGTGTTATTATTCAACTATTCCAAAACTATTGGATCAATATACTAAAAAAAGAAGGCGATTGTTTCCTCATGAAGTACTCAACTGAAATTTGTTCGCTCATTTCCTCATTTAGAAGCTCAACATGATTCATAGCATAATAAAATTGTGTGAGAATAGAAATAAGATTTTGTATTCTAACTCCTATAACATTTGGCTACTATGGATGAAAATTGTTTAATTTGTCATAACATTCTCCAATAACACAACTCCTTTCGGTTCCTTCCATTGAAAACCCCAAAAATAATAGTGCGAGCAACAATAATACTGGTGGTAAACCTCATAATCATGAAAAATGTTTTATAGGATATCTAAATCATGAGACCAGATTATATAAAACCATAGGTTTGACCTAGGTCATTCGTAATCATTAACATAACATTAGGATTTTATTCTATACTTTGACACATCCCTATCATTATTATCGAATTTGTCACATCTATGATTCCAATATTGAACTCTGTTGTTACCTAATACCGACTATTTATACCCATATTCTTCATAAAAATATATTATTTCATAATATATGAATATTACTTACAAAAAAAATATCCACTTCATAATATTATAGGCCTAATTTCTATAGAAACATGGAAACAAAAACAACTAGTTCTCAATAGTTGTTCATCATCTCCCTCTTAGATATTCATAACTATAATCCTAATTAAACATACCATACATAAAACCTATTTTGTAACATGGGAATGTAAACATAACAAAGGGAGAGTTATGATGGTCTGAAAAGTTAATTAAGTTAGATATAAATGAACATATAATCATAACAAGAGAAAATGTTTATGAGAACATGATATTAATATTTAACACCATTACCCTACATATTTTAGATCATAATATTCAGTTAAAAAATAAATATTGGAAGTTCATAATACATTAATCATAAAGGAATCAATGAACATGAGACAATATATGAAAACATTTTCATAATACATGTAATTGTGGCATACACATAAGAATATAAAATAATTCCCTTATTAGTCAACGATTAACACAAAGAATATAATAGTGGATTTGGTTCAATCCCCAAGTCATTGTAGTAGTCATGGTTTAATACCATGACTATCATAGTGGAAAAATTGACGCACGAAACTAGGTCACCCTCTATTCCAATCATATTTATCTCATGAGATATCAATCATTAAAAATGCATGGGAGTTATATATAGGTCCCACCCATCAATAATTAATATAATACATATGTGTTCCACATGGTCATAAATAATTCAATATATCAAAACCCATTAAGGGAAATGGGTTTCATAAATGTTTCTTTATATCATAACCCATGTAAAATAAATAGGTTTTATAAGTATTTCACCATTCCATCATTTCATATACTAATGAAAAGAAACAAGTTTAAGAAATATTTTTCATTATAAACATAACCCATATTGAGAAAAAGTTACAATGGTATCATGGGACCATATCCCTAAAAGTGTATATATGCAAAAAAGAGTTGTTATCATTGATGAATAGAATGTATATTAAAATATCATTAAATCATTCTTGATGAAATTACCAATTCCATATTCAAATAACTTGTCAAATTCTATGCAATAATAAAGGTAATTGTTTTTTAAAAATAACTTATGAACATATAAATTAAGATCCAAGAAAATATTAGTCATTATGGTGGTAAATTTAATTCATTATTTATAAGGTTAAAAAATTTCCTTCTATATTTTTTTCAAAAAAGTAACAAAGTACCTTGTTTGGAAAATAAGAATAATATTCATTTCAATCTATTTTTTTAAAAGACAAACATTGGTAAAAATGTCTTCAAAAAATAATATGAGAATATTAAAAAATTATTTAATATATTTTTTCATATATTTAAATGGAAGAAAAACATTACCCAACAGACACGTAAATATAAATAATCCATAATAATGATGATATTGTGAAATAAAACCCTTACCTCAAATTCCCCTTTCTTCAAAATCACTCCAAACTTTAGTATAACACAATTAAGTTTACTATAAATCTATAATAAATTCAAATTAGTATTTATAATATCATATATGATCCCTTTATAAGGTTTTAACATCCCATTTTGTCAATAATAACTTATTAAAATATTCATTCTCTATGTGTTACCTGTTTCATTTATCTTGAATATTTATATACATTAGTTCTAGTAATTCTGAATTTATTTTCTAAAATTATCCCCATAATATTTATAATTATATAAAGGTGATAAATATTAATTATATAAATATTTATAGTCATCAATGAAATTTATAGATAGATAGATGAATTATACCATTCATGGAGATGGTAAAAAGTATGTACACGTGAATGTTGTTTTCATTTTTAATGGATGGAACAAAAGAATGGTAAGTATACATTCATTGTTAAAAGATAATTATTATATCATATATATCATTTATATTCGTATAATTAAACCTCATTGCAATCCAAATGAAATTTAAATGAAAACCAACTCACATCTCTTCATGGAGGTGGTAGTCCACATGTACGCACGAGTAATGTTATAGCTTCCCAACGGGTTTGATGGTATGAAGATAAACATTATATTACCATTAATAAAGTATAATTGTTTCATAATTATCATATATAAATAATAAAAAAGCATAATTTCAATACATAAAATATGGGGATTAAAAATGAATTGCATCCCAAAATGTATATAGTAAATCGTACACATGCACGAGTGTTACATTCACTATTCATTCGATGGGAAATAGAGTTTATAATGGTGTATTAGTAATAACAATAATAAATTTTGATCATATCTAGGATTATAAATTTATTAATTTATAGTACATATAATATATATAGAGGAGGTAAATAAGTGTATTAAATAAAGTGATCGAGTGATCCGATTACCTCTTCTTTGAAACGACTCCTTTAGATCTCCACTAAATGGTAAAGGGTCAGTATTTTGGGGAGACTAAAACAAGTAGTATGTTTATATAGAGGTTCATAAGGGACATTTTAAGATATTAATTAAGATACAAGTCTCAATGTGTGGTTTATAATTTAGGGATGATGTTCCCTTTAACTATTAGGATTAGGGGATGTTTTGGAATTCCTTAAAAGTTTAAATTATAATAAATTTATTACCTGGCCATATACGTAGAAATATCCAAAGATTATAATATAATTTATGATAGGGTTTTAATACAATAATCAATTAATATTTAGTGAAATTTTCAGGTAATTTTAAACCACGTCACATTAATTAACCCTTAGTTAACCCATTTTAATTTTAACATTGATAAAAATATATCAATATTAAAGGATTGTATTTATTACATATGAGGTGATAATTAGACCATAAATGAAACAATTATTTAATAATAGATAATAAAATACCCACCCTATCTTATATCATGAATTTTATGATGTTAAAATAATTTAATAAAATATTATTTTGAGATACGTCGTTATTTTCATCTTTGATAGTATTCAATTAATTAAACAATTAATACATCAAGAAAAAGGTGGGATTAAAATTTAATTATATAAAACCACCATAATATTTTTTAAAAATCAATCTATTTTATGGGTCACATTAAATAATTCATATTATATCTCTTTTAATATTTTGTAAATAATATATTAAATTGTTTTATTAATTTGACATGTGTTGCATCAATGTTTCATAAGAAATTAAGGTCATTATATAATTACTAAAAATTAAAATTAAATTTATATATTGAAAATAATTTTATTAATATCAAATTTGATATATTTATTTGTTCATAAATCACAATTTCCTTTGTAAGGACACATACTAGATGTTAAAAATAAATAGTTTAAAATTTTATAATCCACATGACCCTGATTTACCCTTTACCAAGGGGATTAATTTTACTCTGATTAGTATTCATATCGAGCAAAAATAAAATGGGCCTAATTACCAAATTTAAACCTCATGATTCTAAATATGTATTATTCTTTTCTAATACAATACATATTAATTCATGGAATTAAATTATATTTAAGAACACAAAATGTGATAAAAACAACTTTTTAAAAACAATCAAGCATAAAACTAGTGTTTTTCTTATCATATAATGAGAAAAATATTTTTTGAAGGACTATAACTTTTGATCAAGTAAAGGATATATAAAATTCATTGAAAAAGGTCACAAATAATGATTAATTTAATTAATTAACATAAAAAACAAATAACATGGATAATGTTTTTTAGAAAACATAAATTTTATTTTCAAATAATTATTTTTATTAATTATAATCACTTTATAATTAATGGGTTCATTTTAAAAATTCTAGTACCATTTATTTTTAATAATTTAGTAATTACTTTTCATATGTACTGACACACGGGTTTTCATGCATATTTTTTTTCTTGGAATATTAATTTTCAATGTCTTTCAATGAATAACCTCGTATATTTAAATGTTTTAATTATATTATGAGTAATTTGGAATATGGAATTTAAATTTTGTAAAAATAATATATTTATAGTAATTTGAAATTTTGATTTATTTCTATATTTTTTTGAAAAAATTATTTAAGTGTTTATACTTTTTAGGTATAAAATAAATTTGTCATGCCTCAATAAGCCTTCAACCACGGTCCACGCAACACATAGCAAACCAAGATGGCCTTCCAGTCATGAATAACACAGAGAGGGCTTACAGGAGCCAAAGAAGCATGAGGGAATCAATATTATGAGGTGTCCCATTGGGGATCAAGCACATTAGGAGTAGATAAGGGGATAATCCTAAGAGAAACAACCCATAGTGATGAAATCCATGGAGATATGTGTGGAAGTAATCATTAGCATGGGGTGGTTCATGGCGGTGGGTAGGGCTCCTCTGGCCCCCAAGTGACCTCATTGTGGGGGGAGAAACACTGGATCATTTTTTAAGTAAGCTCCGCTCTGTGTCTCTAAATCGATGTGGGACAAGAGTCTTAGTTAGTGTTTATCCTTTAAAAAATGAATGCTCTTGATCTCTAATTTTCTTTCCACACCCTTATCGGACACCACATCTCCACCATACATCATTTCATTCTTAACTCTCTCTTTATATCATGACCTACAACTCCTACAAACCACTGTGGCATACCGCCCCGAATATTGGGGTCAACCATATCTTCACATCTGATGCCTCAGGGAACCAAGGATCATCTCATGCACCCTGATACATCTTCATGAAGATCATTTTGAGCCAATATAACCAATGTGAGGGTTAGAGGAAATAATGAATCATGTTATCCACTTCCATGCATAATCACATGTATCACTGAACTTAAACTGATTCACACACAGTTGCACACTACTTCTCGACTCCACTGATCCCATTTGAGGCCACCACCACCTGCCGAGCCGACAGTGACTCTTAATCCACTATTGTTGTGAATTATAAATCATAAGATATAATTAATACCATCACTGACTCATGAGACACCATTGCTATAACAATAACTCATGAGCCTCCATTGTTTAGATAGTGACCCATGAGTAACTATAGAGTGGTTACCACAGCTATCCACTAACAACCACTACCTATAACCATGGGAAAACCAAAAGGTTACCATCCACCACTAGAGAACCATCTACAACCACTTCTTCTGACCTTAGGATTTTCATCAAAAATAATTACATCCCTACCTGAGCCAATCACCACCATGATGAATTAATCATCTCATCCCGAAATTATAAAGGCTAGATATGGTTTAATGAAGCCATTGATAATCAAAATTATTTATCCTCCAAGCTCCTACTTCTGTTCCACCACTACCATATCCACTACCACCAAGTTACACTATCATCCCTTCTACTTCCACATGGATTTCCACATCCCCCTCAGCCATAAAAAATCCCACATTTGGGAGGAGTTTTTAAAACTCTCTATAAATTTTGGAGTTCCCAAATTGATATCCCAAGTCTCACAGATAAAAAATATTCAAAATTAAAAATAAGATATTTTTGGGGTAAAGAAGAAACTGTGGAGATTTTAAGAGAACCAAAGGTACTCCTTGCTACTTGTAAAAAAGGGAGTGAGCCCACTGATGAATAGAGTCTAACACCTAATGTTTTGAATAAGAACAACTTCTTCTAGAGAATTTGTTTTCACTATTATATTTTCACAACAATTTCATTATTCCTTCTTCCTCATCTACAGCCATTGTTTAGTTTTTAATGGAGGGGTAAACCCCTTCTATGATTGTGTGAAGGGGAGGAAACCCAATGTAATTCTTGAGTAATAGTTTTATAAAATTCTTCCTCTCCTTATTGTTTAGTAAACCATTTTCAATTTACTAATTTATATTTTAAATAGGGTATTATTGTATTTGGTTTATAAATACAACATTCTAAAATTGACTCGAATCCCCCCCCCCCCCCGCCTCTTCTTGGTGTTTTATCACACTTATTAGTTGATCTAGTGGCTGTGAATGAATGTATAAGTGATTTCTAAACTCTTTTTGAAAACATAGAGGGATAATATGGGTAATTAGGGTTCCCAATTTCTTATTAGGAATTTCATATGTGATCTAGTGGAGTTTCACTATGCCTTTTACAATAGTATGGAGAATTATCAATCCAAGGATATTTGAAGGACTATTATCACTATCAATCATTTTTAATCCAGGATGGAAAAGGTTAAATTATTGTATATCCTTTCATTAAACAAATTAATCAATAAAAAATAATCAATTCCAATTGGAACATGATAATAATACCAAAAGGGAATCTCATCCTAAAACCTGGTAATGTTTCTCTAAACTTGTCTTCAAAAAACATTTCCATTGATCCCTACACATTAAAATTCATTTCCATTAAATCACTTTCTCATTCGTGATATCTTGATTCAAAACAGTACTATAGGGAGGTGAATTAGGTCATTACTACTACTCTATACTTTGAGGTAAAATAGCTCTTGAAAACCCCCATTAATGGGTAGTTTCAAAACATGGTGTCTTTACTAGGGAGTGGGTTTAAATCAAATCCATAACTCATATAACTAGTTCCTCCAATGATTAAATCATATACATTGAACCTAATACTGATAGAAATTTATTTGGTAGCCATTTACTCTTAACATTGAGAACTAATTTGAAAAAATAATGATATAAGACTCAAGTGAAACAGAATTTGCTCATTTTGAACCAGAAGCCATGGAAATTAACCCACAATAGACCCTAAGGGACCTTTGTGTCCCACAATTTTCCAATTAGAATAATCAATTGACCATTAATATATAAATAATTAATTTTTAATTGTGAAAATATATTATAATTGAGTTACCCATGTTTTTTGGCCTGGATGATAAGAACTGAATCGGGACATTCCAGAGTTTAGTTATTTTTATTTGACTTTCATGCGAAGAGAAGACGTAGATGAAGAAGTCATGTGGAGGGAATTCCCATTTTCATTGGAGGGGGATTCTATAAAATGGTTATATATCCCACAAATTAAAGTTATCTATAACTAGGATGATCTCTAACTAAAATTTATATTCATCCCAGCCTCCTAAATAACCTCAAAATGGAATGAGATATATTACATTTGAAAAGATACTAGAGAGATTATATATCAATATTGGGAAAGATTCAAAAATTTATGTATAGGATGTCTTCAGTTAGATATAGAATATCAACACTTCATAATATTCTTCTACCAATGGATTCTAAACCATGAGATAATCCTATTGGATGCATCATCTAGAGGATCCTTGATTAACACATCACTTGTTGAATCTACGGGCCTAATTGAGATGATTTCTCATAATTCAAAATTGTTTGGAACAAGAGGTATAGGAACTGAAGGAATCTATAAGGTAAAATATTTTGACTCATCACCATTGATTTAAACCAAAATAGAAGAATTAACAAGACTTGTAAGATATATTACGGTGAAAAAAGTGAATAAACAACCTACACCACCTCAGGTATTTTGTTTATGTTCATCACACCATCACTTTAATGACCCATGTACAAAGGTACATGGTATAGAGAGCTATGTTGTTAAATTACAACCAAGAACTTTTCTATATTACAAAACATGGAGGAAAGGGAAATCCTAGATAGGATATGGAGGTCAAAAAAGTAATATTATACACTCGTTTTAGTAGAATTTTTTGAATCCAACTCCTTTCCAACAGCTATAAAAGTAACAGTTCCAACAATAAGACTATCAACCACCAACAGTTATAAAACAATCTTGTAGACATTCCCCTATATTGTAAACCATTATTAGAACTCTGTCAAGGAAGTGAGATGGGGGGGTTAATAATACAGTAAAATAATTTTCAAATAAATTTGATAATCACATGGACATGCTGTCCAAAATGACCTCTAAATAGGATCTAAAGGAGGATACATAGCTGGTCGTTCATCTTTGCACAACTTTATGGATATTGTTTTTTGAGAGGGTATGTAATCATCCATCAGATTGGGCTTGTGATTTGACAGAGGACACTTGCTTGCTGAATATATTTGTAATTATGGATAGTGTCATCATGATAAAATTTTGAGGAGGGGCAGATCTATGATTAAATTCCAGTTTTACTCTATTCCTACAGGTGTGATTTTTCATTAGTTCATGAAGTCTTTTTGGGATTCCCCCTTCATACATTAAAAGTGGTTTTTATCAAAATAATAGAAATATAAAGGCCTTCGGGTCATTGGATGGATGGACAATAAGAAACCTAAAAGAATGTGAGAGAATGACCATCATTAGGGTTGGAAAGTTGATCCAAGAACCAGAACCTAAGGTAGAAGAAAATGACCATGAATAAGGTTAATCTTGAAATTCTTCAATTTTAAAATAGATTCTGGAAGAGAAATCCACTCCATCTACACAGTAATGAAATAAGGAAGAGGATGATCCCAAGATAATATTTAGGAAGAAAATTATAGAATCTTAATTTAAAAGAAAAAAAAGTCGAAGAATAACATTTCCCATACCTTCACATATATATTTATAAAATTTAATAACATTGAGGAAGAGAATTTTAAGAAATAAATCAATGAGGCATTCCAAAATGTTGAAATTAATATACCCCTCAGGGAATCCATATGGAAAATTCCAAAAAACATGAAATTGCTCTAATAAATTTTCACCAAGAGAATGAGGTTATATGTGAATGATTGGATCAAACTTGGGAGAAGTGTTTTATCTATGATAACTGTAAAGACCAAAAGTTTCATTAATGGAAATCCCTCTTGATCTAATTAAATGACTCTTTATGTAAAATGTTTATATAAAATTTCAACTTATTTGGTTTTATGTTATGAATTGTGATCGTTTCTTTTATAGTAATTGAACATTGATCACATGATTAGTATAGATATAGGCCTTTAACAAACCCAATTAACTCAGACAACGGATGTGATGGCCTCATCCAGTAGAATTGCTCCATATGAAGGCCATTTGTCAGAGATCAGAAAAGAGGTGGCGTGTTTAGGCTTCGCTCTTTACCAACCCCAAGCTAAGCTTTATCATGTCAAGCTCGAACGTGACTGTCTACGGGTAAAGTGGATGTTGATAGAAATTACCACTCGAGCGATGTTATCCGAGCCACCCCACGAGTCTGTCACCATCGCACACTTTACCCTTAGGTCTTATGCAGCTCTTTTAAGGGGTTATGTAACAAATCGCTAGTACTATGTTCATGTACACTATTTTTTTATATAATAATTAATATACTTTCTTGTCGTTATTGATACATTTTAAATAGTTTTTAAAGTGCAAATAGTGTTTTTAGTTATTTTTTAATTAAGAATTCTATTTTATTAAATTAAGGGATTTTTTAATTAAATATTATTTTAATAAAATATTATTATTATTATTAAATTAATTTTATTATATATAATTGATCACATAATTTTATAAATGCAATTGTAATTTTTATTAAGGTTTGAATGCCATTTTTGTCAAAACCTGTGAATTTTCGATAAATGTCGGTTTTTATTTTAAAAGAAAAAATTAATATATTTATAAAATTATTTAGATAAAATAAATGTTATTTCTGGAATCATGATGTTGAAATTATCCAACGGTGAAGTTTTCATAATTTCTTGAGAGAGTCAATTTTTTGGGTAAAAATTAAATACTGCTTAAATATATAATGTGTTTTATCACATCATAATGACCCAATAGTTATGTAATAAAATACTATAAGCTTTATTATTGGCCAATATATGTTTTAAAATTAATATAATGTGATTTTGGGTTTGTTTTACTTACTTTTCAAATCATTAATGGACCCTTCAAGACTTATTAAACACCTTGTCTTTTTAAATTGTTTTCCATGGGAGTGTGACTCACCTCCACATAAGAAACCCTTTTATTTTTAGAAGTTTGGACTTTGGCCTTATAAAATATTGTTTTCCTCTTCGCTTTTCCAAAAAACGTGAGCAAAAACCATGGTATGGTTTGTGGTTTGGATTAGTTTAATTTAAGGGGTCCCAAACCTAAATAATAAAGAATTCCCTCACCTTTCCTATATAAACCCACCCAAGCTCCCACTTCCTCCACACTCAAAGAATTTGGAGTTTGTCCAACCTCTGCCCTATTCTCTATAGAATCCTCCCAAGGTTCCCCAAGCTCCCAAGAAGCCTCTCTCAAGCCTCTCTCAAGCCTTTGGAAGCACACTTCCAAGTTAGGGTTTTTTCTTCCTTTCTCATTTTGTCCAATTTTCTTTAAGTTGTTTTTCCCTATTAATTTCAATCATGAATGTTGGGGTATGGTTTTTCACCTCCCTCATACTTGACTCTTTATGTTTTAAAGATTTTAGACCCCTTTCACTCTCATTAAATTCTTCTCATGTACACCTGTTACTATGCCGAAATTCCAAAAGGAACTTCTCCCTGCTCATTTACATTCAAGAAATACTTTTGTATCATGAACCTAAATTCCATTACGATTGTTGGGAAATGTATCTATATAACCTACATACTGTCCATTACATGTAAATATTATGAGTAACCCTTTTCTCTCTTATGAACCTTCTTTTATGAATTCTTACATCACGCTGTTACGCTACCAAAATCGCACAGATTTTCTAATCCAATGCCATTGTGTACTGAATACCATGCCCATTTCTCTATCAAGGGTATTCACCTTTATTCACATTTAATTATTGATTATAAATATTCATGTATGAATTCCACATTCATTTATCGTGGAATAAATGATTATGTTTTATGAATCCATTCTTTATGATCCATGTGGCACACTTAGGCATGAAATGAAATGTTTAAGAAGGGTGCACCCTTATAACGCTCCAATGCATTGGGTAAAGTATAGTATCATGATACGTCATGTGTAATGAGTGTTGAATCATGCTAATTAAAGTGCAACAAGGGTTTACTCGTGCTTCATGTGTAATGAGTATTTACTCATGCTCCATGTGCAATGAGCCTTGGATCAAGCTAATTCCATGTTAAGCGTTGTTGCCACATTTCCATGTTATGATTATCAAGATTTATCATGCCTTTATGTTCATGTTTCTCTGGTGATCTATTGATATTCCTATTGTCTAAAATGTATTGTACTCATGTATTCCATGTTTATTCCCTTACTGGGCTTTATAGCTCACCCCTTTTCTTATACATGTCCTCGGGTTATCCCATGCAATGCTAAGTACGAGGGAATGTAGTGGTCATGTAAAGGAATTTTTCAATAAAGATGTTGTATTTCAAGTTTTATGTTGTTATGTAATGATCCTAATCCCCAAAGACACTAGACCTCTCGATCATCCTTATTGTATCAAGTGAATAGTTTATGTAATAAATCATGTTTAAATTTGTAATAAAAGTAGGGTTGTCATAGTTGGTATCAGAGGATAGGTTTAGTTATTTTTGGGATTATGATTAGAAACCCCAAGTAAAGCCTTAGAGACAAGACTAAGTATAATAAAAACATCCCTATGTTTTGGTAAGTACTGAGTAAGTGGTTTATCAAACAAATACATCCATGTCTGGATACGAGTAGGTAGAGGCGACTCTGCCGCAGATGTATCCTAGGGGTAAAACCCAAAAACGCCACTTTGAGCTAGACTCGAATGAGAACTGATGCACAACAATGGGTCTTGCTGCCCTCTTGGTTACGACACTCCCGGGGAATATGTTTTGATAAATTCCCAAGCTTAGTATGAACCCTTATTAAGGGAATTAAAAAAATGCCCCTAAGAATATATGTTAGAAATTAGATCATGAAAAAACTAGGTTGAAGCCTATAGACTCGTGAGTTAAGGATGTAAAATTTTATTTTTAAGTCATCAACTTTTTTCTTTGGATTAACCTTTGTGTGTTACCCCCAAACATTCCTTTTATTCCAGCCAATGGCCAGTAATAGGAGGACTCAGGCTAACAAACGGTGTGAAGATCAGAGTGATAATTGTACTAATGAGATTCCCAATCCAATGGGAGTGGGAATCCTAAACATTGTCACGCTTCTCTCTCAGCTAACTCGAGATTTGAATAGAAACACAGGTCAAGAAGAATGTCCAAACCCCCCTAATAAGGGAAAAGTTTCTATCAATAGCTTCATGAGACAAAGGCCTCCTACTTTTAGTGGATCATCAGATCCCATGATCGCTGAACAGTGGATCAACTCCATTGAAAAGATCTTATCCATCCTTCAATGTTCTGAACCAGAGAAGGTTCTCCTGGAGAATTATCGTATGGAGGGTGAAGGTGATCAATGGTGGTCATTGATCAAAAATACGAAGCCTGAGGAGGATATTGAGGCATTGGGATGGAAGGATTTCCGGAAGATGTTTTTCGATAAATATTTTCCATGCACCCTCCGGCTTAAGAGGGAAAGGGACTTCCTTTCCCTCAAGAATAAAGAAGAAGAATCTGTTGGAGCGTATGAGGAAAAATCACAAGGCTTGCACGATATTCTTTTGGCTTTTTTGTTACCCCCGAATGCAAGGTTGACCGCTTCTTTGGTGAGCTGAAGCCTAGCACGCGGAAATAATTAGCGATCCCTAACTTCGATAGCTATGAGGAAATTGTCCGATGTGCCTTCAGGGTCAAAATGGAGATTAGGGAATCACAGGGGTATCATGGGGACAAGAAGCATAAGGTGTACTTAAATGCTGGCGGTCCGATGGATAAATCCAACGGTGCTAACAATATCCAGCACCCCACTTGACAAATGTGCGGAAAGAAGCACCCTAGAAATTGCCTCAAGGGGATGAAGAAATGCTTTAAGTGTGGAAGAGAAGGGCACCTAGCTATTAAATATCGGCAAGAAAGACCTACGGTTGCGAAAGAGGATAAGAACGCTTTGTTCGAACCTCAATTCATTATTCATTGCTACAAATGCAAAGAACTAGGGAATCTTGCAAATTAGTTCCCAAATCCAAGGGTTTTTGGGGGTAACCAACAACCTCCAAGGCAGCAAGGAAGAGCTTTTTCCATCACTTCTGCCGAAGTAAAACCCGAAAATGAAGTGCTGTTAGGTACGCTAGTTATTCATTCAAGAATAGAGAACGTTATTTTTTATTTAGGTTCTATGAATTCTTTTATACCTCGAAAGTTTAGTAGAACATTCCCATCACCACCACAAACCATGGAAGTGAAGATGTCGGTGAGTACGGAAAATGGGGCAATCATTGAATCCCATGAATATAAGTCCTCCCCTGTTATAATCTGTGGATTGAATTTCCCGGAAAACTTCATCATACTCCCTCTGGTGGAATTTGAGGCAATTCCTGGCATGGATTGTTTTTCTATATATAGAGCCAAAATAAATTGTCGGGAGAGGGAAATCACACTCCATATGGAGAGTCGACCCCTGATTCTTTACAAGTGTAAGTAAGAGGATGAATATCTTTTAGCTCCATCATCTCATGCATGGATATTACTGCCCTATGAGCATGCGTATCTGGCTCAGATGATTTAGTCCAGGGAAGAAACCATCCTTGAAGAAATGCCTATTCTGAGGGAATTCACTGAAGTGTTTCCCGAGGAACTGACTGGTCTTCCTCCTAGAAGAGATGTTGAATTCTCAATTGCACTTATACCAGGGGAGCTACCAATATCCAATACTCTATATAGAATGGTTGTCATGGATATTGAAGAGCTAAAGAAACAACTACAGGAGAATCCGGATAAAGGGTTTATACGCCCAAGTGCTTCACCATGGGGTGCACCAGTCCTCTTCATCAAGAAGAAGGATGGGTCAATATGGCTTTGCATCGATTATCGTGAACATAACAAAATCACGATAAAGAACAAGTAACCTCTACCACAGATTGAAGACTTTTTCGATCATATGCATGGAGCACAATATTTCTCCAAGGTATATTTGCGGTCGGGATATTATCATGTAAGGGTGAAGAAGGAAGATGTCCCCAAGACTTCTTTTCGTACAAGATACGGGCACTATGAATTCATAGTAATGCCTTTCGGACTCACCAATTCTCTATAAATCTTCATGGGATTGATGAATAGAGTACTTAGAGATTACCTAGACATATTTGTGGTAGTCTTTATAGATGATATTCTAATATACTCCAAAACCAAGGAGGATCATGAGGAGCATTTAAGAACTGTACTGGAGAATTTGTGCAAGGAGAATCTCTATGCAAAGTACTGAAAGTGTGAGTTCTGTTTGAAGGAAGTCTCATTCTTGGGCCATATCATCACAAGCAATGGGATATCTATGGATCCCTCCAAAACAGATGCAATTGTGGGATGGTCGAGGCCAACATCGGTAACGAATATCCGTAGCATCCTGAGGTTAGCTGGATATTATAGACGATTTGTGAGAAATTTCTCATGATTGTCCAACCCTCTTACCAAGATAACTCGAAAGGTAGTAAAGTTTACATGGAGTGATGAATGCGAAGAAAGCTTCAAGGATTTGAAAAGGATTCTTTTCACTACAACTGTGCTCACTTTACAGACAAGTGGGGAAATGTTTGTGGTATTCAGTGATTCTTTGAAGAAAGGATTAAGTTGTGTGCTGATGCAGAATGATAAAGTGATATCCTATGACTCAAGGTAGCTGAAAATCCATTAGCAGAACTATCCAACCCATGATCTGTAGTTGGCAGAGGTGATCTTTTCCTTGAAAATCTGGCGGCATTATCACTATGGGTATAAATGTGAGATATATACTGACCACAAGAGTCTTAAATATATATTCACACAGAAAGATCTTAATATACGCTAGAGATGATTTATAGATCTCATCAAGGATTATGATTGTTCAATACATTACCACCCTGGGAAAGAGAACAAGGTGGAAGATGTCCTAAGTAGAAAGGACCCAGCGATTCTATCAATGATTAGAATTGAGATGGATCCAATATTCTTAGACTTGATGAAGATGGACATGGGAATCATAAAGAAGGAAACATCATCAATCCTTTCACAAATGATTACTCAACCGTCTCTTTTGGAAAGGTTAAAGGATGCTAAAAAGGATGATGTGGGAATTCAGGAAAACGTGGAAGCTATCAAAAAAGAGGTAATCCTCATAGTTTAATGTTAATGAAGAATGAATTGTGAGATTTGGGAAAAGGATATGTGTTCCATCACGTCTGGAGCTAAAGAAAAAACTTTTGGATGATTCACATAGTTCAAATTTCTCTATTCACCCAGGGAGCACAAAGATGTATCAAGATCTATGAGAAAACATTTGGTGGGATAATATGAAAAGGAGATCTCTCAATATACATCAAAGTGCCTGGTGTGCCAGCAAGTGAAGTCAGAGAGGAAGAAGTTTATGGGGATGATGCAACCATTTCCTATACCAGAATGAAAATGGGATAACATCACCATGGACTTTGTCACTAGACATCCGAGGACATCCAAAGGCAACAATGCAATCTGGGTTTTTGTGGATCGTCTTACAAATACTGCACACTTCATTGTTATTCGGGAGGATTTCTCATTGGATCAACTAGCATAGATATATATCAGGGAAGTGGTAAGGATTCATGGAGTTCCACTATCTATTATGTCTGACTGAGATCTAAGATTCACCTCTATGTTTTGGAAGAGTCTTGAAAAAGCTCTGAATAATGAACTGAACTTCAGTACGGCCTATCATCCTCAAACTGATGGCCAATCCGAGCGGACTATCCAGACACTGGAGGATATGTTGAAAGCATGCTCAATGGTCTTTAAAGGAGGACGAGATAAGAATCTTCCTCTGGTTTAGTTCTTTTATAATAATAGTTTCCACTCAAGCATACAAATGTCACCATATGAAGCCATGTATGGGAAAAGGTGCAGAACACCGGCATGTTGGGATAAGGTCAGTGAACGTAAGCTTCTTGGACCAGAAATGGTCGAGGAAATTGTGGAGAATGTTAAAACCATTCAGCAGCATATCAAGGCGGCCCAGAGTCGACATAAGAGTTATGTAGATAATCGTCGACGAGACCTTGAGTTTAAATTTGGAGACATGGTTATTATATTCATATCTCCGTGGAAGAAGGTCATGAGGTTTGGAAAGAAAGGGAAGTTAAGTCCAAGGTACATCGGCCCCTTTGAGATTCTTGATCTTGTCGGGGTTGCGGCCTATCGACTAGCACTTCCACCTATCATGTCCAAAGTACATGATTTCTTTCATGCATCCCTCTTAAGGAATTACATACTGGACCCTTCACATGTACTCTCTTCTAAGGTGGTACAGTTGGAGGATGATCTTTTTTATGAGGAGAAACCAGTGAAGATCTTAGATCGTAGAGAAAAAGTTCTACGAAATAAGACAATGCCCCTTGTCAAGGTGTTGTGGCGAAACCACAAGGTTAAAGAAGTGACTTGGGAATCAGAGGAAATGATGAAGCTGAGTTACCCACATCTGTTTTAGTGTGGGAAAAGGAAATTTCGAGGGTGAAATTTCTTAAGTGGGTAATATTGTAACGACCCAAAGTTTCATTAATGGAAATCCCTCTTGATATAATTAAATGTCTCTTTATTTAAAATGTTTATATAAAATGTCAAATAACTTAGTTTAATGTTAATAATTGTGACCGTTGATTTTATAGTCGTTGAACAGTGATCACATGATTAGTATAAATATAGGGCTTTAACTAACCCAATTTACTCAAATAAAGGAATCCATGGCCTCATCTAGTAGAATTTCCCCATACGAAGCCCATTTATCAGAGCTTGGAAAAGAGGTGGTGTCTTTGGGATTCACTCTTAAACAATCCCAAGATGAGCTTCATCATGTCAAGCTCTAACGTGACCGTCTACGGGAAAAGTGGATGTTGATAGAAATTACCACTCGAGCAATGTTATCCGAGCCACCCCAAAAGTCTGTCACCATCGCACACCTTACTGTTAGGTCTTTTGTGGCTGTTTTAAGGGGTTATGTAACAAATCTCCAATACTAAGTTCATGTACACTATTTGTTTTGTATATAATAATGAATATACTTTCTTGTCATTATTGATACATTGTAAATAGTTTTTAAAGTGAAAATTGTGTTTTTAGTTATTTTTTAATAAAGAATTCTATTTTATTAACTTAAGGGATTTTTGAATTAAATAATATTTTAATAATATATTATTATTATTATTAGAAAATTAATTTTATTATATGTAAATGATCATATAATTTTATGAATGCAATTGTAATTTTTATTAAGGTTTGACAGCCATTTCTATCAAAACCCGTGAATTTTCGATAAATGTAGGATTTTATTTTATAAGTGAAAATTAACATATTTATAAAATTATTTAGATAAAATAAATGTTATTTCTGGAATCAAGGCTTTGAAATTATCCAACGGTTAAGTTTTCATAATTTTCTGAGACAGTCAATTTTTTGGGTAAAAATTAAATAATCTTTAAATATATAATGTGTTTTATGACATCGTAATGACCCAATAGTGATGTAATAAAATACAATAAGCATTTTTTTCGTCCAATATATGTTTTAAAATTAATATAATGTAATTTTGGGTTTGTTTGAATTACTTTTAAAAGCATTAATGGACCTTTCAAGAATTATTAAACACCTTCTCTTTTGAAATTGTTTTCCATGGGAGTGTGACTCACCTCCACATAAGCAACCCTATTATATTAAGAAGTTTGGACTTTGGATTTATAAAATATTTTTTTCCTCTTCTATTTTCCAAGAACCATGGGCGAAAATCATCGGATGGTTTGTGGTTTGGATTAATTTAATATAAGGGGTCCCAAACCAAAATAATAAATAATTACCTCGCATTTCCTATATAAACCCACCCAAGCTCCAAATTCCTCCTCATTAAAAACCTTTGGAGTTCATCCAACCTTTTCCATACTCTCTCTAGAATCCTCCCAAGGTTCCCCAAGCTCTCAAGAAGCGTCTCTCAAGTCTCTCTCATGACTTTGGAAGCACACTTCCATGTAAGGGTTTTTTCTTCCTTTCTCATTTTTGTCCAATTTTCATTAAGTTGTTTTGCCCTTTTAATTTCAATTATGAATGTTGGGGTATGGTTTTGAACCTCCCTCATACTTCCCTATTTATGTTTTAAATATGGGAGACCCATTTCTCTCTCATTAAATTCCTCCCATGTACACCTGTTACTATGACGAAATTCTAAAAGGAACCTCTCCCTACTCATTTACATTCAAGCAATACTTTTTTATCATGAACCTAAATTGAATTAAAATTGTTGGGACATGTATATATATGAATTACTTACTATCCATTATATTTAAATATAATGGGGAACCCCTTTCTCTCTCCTAGCCTGCGGAATGCATTAGCGATCCAGGACTTCGACAACAATGAGGAAATTGTCCGATGTGCCCTCAGGGTCAAAATGGAGATTAGGTAATCATAGGGGTATCATGGGGAAAATAAGCGTAAGGTGGACTTCAATTCTAGTGGTCCGATGGATAAATCCAACAGTGCTAATAATATCCAGCACCCCACTTGCCAAAAGTGTGGAAAGAAGAACCCTGGAAATTTCCTCAAGGGGACGAAGAAATTCTTTAGGTGTGGAAGAGAAGGGAACATAGCTGTTAACTGTTGGTAAAAAAGACCCGTGACTATGACAGAGAAGAAGAACACTCAGTTCGAACCTCAACGAATTGTTCATTGCTACAAATTCAAAGAACCAGGGCATATTGCAAATCAGTTCCCTAATACAAGGGTTTTCAGAGGCAACCAACAACCACCAAGGCAGCAAGGAAGAGTTTTTTCCATCACTTCTGCTGAAGTGAACCCCGACAACGAAGTGGTGACAGGTATGCTAGTTATTCATTCTAAAATAGTCAATGTACTTTTTGATTCAGGTTCTACGCATTATTATGTATCTCGAAAGTTTAGTAGAACAATCCTAGCATCACCACAATCCATGGAAGTGAAGATGTCGGTGAGTACAGAAAATGGGGCAATCATTGCATCCCATGAATATAAGTCCTCCCCTGTTATAATCTGTGAATTTAATTTCCCGGAAAACCTCATCATACTCCCTCTGGTGGAATTTTATGCAATTCTTAGCATGGATTGGCTTTCCTTATATAGAGCCAACATAAATTTTCGGGAGAGGGGAATCACACTTCATATGGAGAATCGACCCCCGATTAATTACAAGTGTAAGGAGGAAGATGAATCTATTTTAGCTCCATCATCCCAAGCATGGATATTTCTGCCCTATGAGCACATGTATCAGGCTCAGATTATTGAGTCCAAAGATGAAAGCATCCTTGAAGAAATGCCTATTGTGAGGGAATTTGCTGAAGTGTTTCCCGAGGAATTTCTGGGTCTTCCTCCTAGAAGAGATGTTGAATTCTCAATAGATCTTATACCAAGGGAGCTACCAATAAATAAGACTCCATATAGAATGTCTCCCATGGAACTTAAAGAGCTGAAGAAACAACTACTGGAGAATCCGGTTAAAGGGTTTATACGCCCAAGTGCTTCACCATAGGGTGCACCAGTCCTCTTCGTCAAGAAGAAGGATGGGTCAATGAGGCTTTGCATCGATTATCATGAACTTAACAAAATCATGATAAAAAGAATTAACCTCTGCCACAGATTGATGACTTGTTCGATCAGATGTGTGGAGAACAATACTTATCCAAGGTATATTTGTGGTCGGGATATTATCAAGTAAGCGTGAAGAAGGAAGATGTCCCCAAGACTCCTTTTCATACAAGATATGGGCACTATGAATTCATAGTAATTCATTTCGGACACACCAATGCTCCAGAAATCTTCATGGACTTGATGAATATAGTCTTTATAAATTACCTAGACAAATATTTGGTAGTCTTTATAGATGATATTCTAATATACTCCAAAACCATGGAGGATCATGAAGAGTATTTAAGAACTGTACTGGAGACTTTGCGCAAGGAGAAGCTCTATGTAAAGTATATAAAGTGTGAGTTCTGGTTGAAGGAAGTCTCATTCTTGGTCTATATCATCACAAGCAATGGGATATCTATGGATCCCTCCAAAATAGATGCAATTGAGGGATGGACGAGGCCAACATCAGTAACGGGTATTCATAGCTTCTTGGGGTTAGCTGGATATTATCGACGATTTGTAAGAAATTTCTCACGATTGTCCAACCCTCTTACCAAGCTAACTCGAAAGGGAGTAAAGTTTACTCTGACTGATGAATGAGAAGAAAGCTTCAAGGAGTTGAAAAGGAGGCTTATCATTGTGCTCGTGCTCACATTACCCACAAGTGGTGAAATTTTTGTGGTATTCAGTGATGCTTCGAAGAACAGATTAGGTTGTGTGCTGATGCAAAATGATAAAGTGATATCCTATGCCTCAAGACAGTTGAAAATCCATGAGTGGAACTATACAATGCATGATCTGGACTTGGAGGCGGTGATCTTTGACTTGAAACTCTAGAGGTATTATCTCTATGGGGGGAAATGTGAGATATATACTGACCACAAGAGTCTTAAATATATATTCACACAGAAAGAGCTTAATATGCGATAGAGAAGATGGATAGATCTCATCAAGGATTATGACTGTTCAATACATTGCCACCCTGGGCAAGCGAACAAGGTGGAAGATTCCCCTAACTAGAAAGAACCTAGCGATTCTATCAATGATAAGAATTGAGAAGGATCCAATATTCATAGACTTGATGAAGATGGACATTGGAATCATAAAAAAGGGAACTTCATCAATCCTTTCACAAATGATTGCTCAACCATCTCTTTTGGAAAGGTTAAAGGATGCCCAAAAGGATTATATGGGAATTTAGGAAAATGTGGAAGCTATTAAAAAGGGGAAATCCACGGATTTTAATGTTAATGAAGAAGGAATTGTGAGATTTGGGAAAATTCTATTTATTCTATCACGTCCGGAGCTGAAGAAGGAACTTTTGGATGATGCACATAGTTCAAATTTCTCTACTCACCCAGGGAGCAAAAAGATGTATCGAGATCTCCAAGAAAACATTTGGTGGGATAATATGAAAAAGGAGATCGTTGAATGTACATCAAAGTGCCTGGTGTGCCAGCAAGTGAAGGCAGAGAGGCAGAAGTCTCATGGGATGATGAAACTATTTCCCATACCAGAATGGAAATGGGATAACATCACCATGGACTTCGTCACCGGACTTTCGAGGACATCCAAAGGAAATAATGCAATCTCGGTTGTTATGGATCGTCTTACAAAGACTGCACACCTCATTGCTATTCGGGAGGATTTCTCATTGGATGAACTGGCACGGATATATATCAGGGAAGTGGTAAGGCTGCATGGAGTGCCACTATCTATTATGTCTGACCGAGATCCAAGATTCACCTCTATGTTTTAGAAGAGTCTTCAAAAAAGCTCTGAATACTGAACTGAACTTTAGTATGGCTTATCATCATCAAACAAATGGCCAATCCGAGTGGAATATCCAAACACTAGAGGATATGTTGAGAGCATGCTCAATGGACTTTAAAGGAGGATTGGATCAAAATCTTCCTCTGGTTGAGTTCTCTTATAATAATAGTTTCCACTCGAGCATCCAAATGGCACCATATGAAGCCCTGTATGGGAAACGCTGCAGAACACGGGCATGTTGGGATGAGGTCGGTGAATGAAATCTGCTTAGACCAGAAATGGTCGAGGAAATGGTGGAGAGGGTGAAAACTATTCAGCAGCATATCAAGGCATCCCATAGTCAACAGAAGAGTTATGCATATAATCCTTGAAGAGACCTTGAGTTTAAAGTTGGAGACATGGTTTTTCTACGCATATCTCCATGGAAGAAGTTCATGGGGTTTGGAAAGAAATGAAATTTAATTCCAAGTTACATCGTCCCCTTTAAAATTCTTGATCATGTCGGGGTTGTGGCCTATCGACTAGCACTTCCACCTACCGTGGCCAAAGTACCTGATGTCTTTCATGTATCCCTCTTAAGGAAGTACATACCGGACCCTTCAGATGTACCCTCTTCTGAGGTGGTACAGTTGGAGGATGATCTTTCTTATGAGGAGCAACCAGTGAAGATCTTAGATCGTAGAGAAAAAGTTCTACAAAATAAGACAATTCCCCTCATCAAGGTGTTTTGGAGAAACCACATGTTCAAAGAAGCGACTTGGGAATCAGAGGAAATGATGAAGTTGAGTTACCCACATCTGTTTTAGTGTTGAAAAAGGAAATTTTGAGGGTGAAATTTCTTAAGGGGGGAATATTGTAACGACCCAAAGTTTCATTAATGTAAATCCTTCTCGATCTAATTAAATGCATATTTATGTAAAATGTTTAAATAAAATGTCAACTTCAATGGTTCTATGTTACGAATTGTGACTGTTACTTTTATATACGTTGAACAATGATCACATGATTAGTATAAATATAGGGCTTTAACAAATCCACTTTACTCAGACAAAGGAAGTGATGGCCTCATCCAGTAGAATTTCACCATACGAAGCCCATTTGCTGGAGCTCAGAAAAGAGGTGGTGTCTTTGGGCTTCGACCTTGACCAAGCCCAAGCTGACCTTCATCATGTCAAGCTCGAGCGTGTCCGTCTATGGGAAAAGTGGAATTTGATAGAAATCCCAACTCGAGCGATGTTATCCGAGCCACCCTAAGAGTCTGTCACCATTGCACACCTTACCCATAGGTCTTACGCGGCTGTTTTAAGGCGTTATGTAACAAATCCCTAGTACTATGTTCATGTACACTATTTTGTTGTATATAATAATGAATATACTTTCTTGTCATTGTTGATACATTGTAAATAGTTTTTAAAGTGCAAATAGTGTTTTTAGTTATTTTTTAATTAAGAATTCTATTTTATTAAATGAAGGGATTTTTGAATTAAATAATATTTTAATAAAATATTATTATAATTATTATTAAATTAATTTTATTATATATAAATGATCAAATAATTTTATGAACGCAATTGTAGTTTTTATTTAGGTTTGAATGTCGTTTTTGTCAAAACCCGTGAATTTTCGATAAATGTCAGTTTTTATTTTAAAAGTGAAAATTAAAATATTTAGAAAATTATTTAGATAAAATAAATGTTATTTCTGAAATTAGGATGTCAAAATTATCCAATGATGAATTTTTCATTATTTTCTGAGATAATCAATGTTTTGGGTAAAAATTAAATACTGCTTAAATATATAATGTGTTTTATGACATCATAATGACCCAATAGTGATGTTATAAAATACTATAATCTTTTTGTTCGGCCAATATATGTTGTAACAATAGAATAATGTGATTTTGGGTTTGTTTGACTTACTTTTCAAAGCATTAATGGACCCTCCAAGACTTATTAAACACCTTGTCTTTTTAAATTGTTTTCCATGGGAGTTTGACTCACCTCCACATATGCAAACCTATTATTTTAAGAAGTTCGGACTTTAGCCTTATAAAATATTTTTTTACTCTTCCCTTTTCCAAAAACCATGGGAAAAAACCAGGGGATGGATTTTGGTTTGGATTAATTTAATATAAGGTGCCCCAAGCTCCCAAGAAGCCTCTCTCAAGCCTCTCTCAAGCCTTTGAAAGCACACTTCCAAGTAAGGGTTTTTTCTTCCTTTATCATTTTTGTCCATTTTTCTTTAAGTTATATTTCCCTTTTAATTTAAATTATGATTGTTGGGGTATGGTTTCTCACCTCCCTCATACTTCTCTCTTTATGTTTGAAAGATGGGAGACCCCTTTATCTCTCATTAAATGCCTCCCATGTACACCCGTTACTATGCCGAAATTCCGAAAGGAACTTCTCCCTCCTCATTAACATTCAAGCAATAATTTTGTATCATGAACCTAAATTCCATTACAATTGTTGGGAAATGTATCTATATGACCTCCTTACTATCCATTACATGTAAATATGATGAGGAACCCCTTTCACTCTCATTAACCTTTTTTATGAATTCTTACGTCACGCCGTTACGCTACCGAAATCCCACCGATTTTCTAAGCCAATGCCATTGTGTAGTGAATACCATGAAAATTTCTCCATCATGGGTATTCACCTATATGAACATTTACTTATTTATTATAATGTTTCATCTATGAATTCAACATTCCTTTATCATGGAATAAATGATTATGTTTTATGAATCCATGCTTTATGATCCATGTGGCACACTTATGCATGAAATGAAATGTTTAAGAAGGGTGCACCCTTATAGCACTCCAATTAATTGGTTAAAGTATAGTATCATGATACTTCATGTGAAATTTGTGTTGACTCTTGCTAATTCAAGTGAAATGAGGTTTTACTCATTCTCCATGTGCAATGAGGATTTACTCATGCTCTATGTGAAATGAGCATTGGCTCATGCTAATTCTTTCATAAGTGTTGTTGCCACATTTCAATGTTATGATTATCAAGATTTTTAATGCCTTTATGTTCATGTTTCTCTTGTCCTCTATTGATATTCCTATTTTCTAACATGTATTGTACTCCTCATGTATTCCATGTTTATTACCTTACTGGGCTTTATAGCTCACCCCTTTTCTTATGCATGTCCTCATGTTATCCCATGAAATGATAAGTATGAGGGAATGTAGTGGTAAGGTAAAGTATGTTTTCAATAGAGATGTTGTATTTCATGTTTTAAGTTGTCATGTAATGATCCTAAGCCCCAAAGACACTAGACCTCTCGATCATCCTTGTTGTATCAAGTGAATAGTTTATGTAATAAATCATGTTTAAGTTTGTAATAAAAGTAGGGTTTTCATAATAACACCACTAATAATTAACAAATGTCAATATCCAGGGACATTCTCTATTCCATGTAGTAGTGGTTTTTTAAAAAGTTTAATTCCTTGTGTGATCTTTGTGGATCCATTAAATACATGTCTAACTCTATATTTTCATCATTTAAAATTGTTAAATTGAATCCCAAAAGTTTGGTTTTCAAACTATAAAACTGATCCTTTATCTTCCAAAGTAGAGTTTTGGAGGATGTTCTAGTGGGTGTGGATGGACTATTATTTCAATTATATTTCTATGTGCTGATAATGGAGGATGATAAAGTACTAGGGAATTAACCGATAATTTTGGGAAGATCATTCCAAAAAATGGTGAAGATTATCATTAATATACTGGAAGGAACCATCACAATGGAAAAGGGAGATGGTAATGTGTACATCACTTCCTTTAACCCCATGAGTAACCCACCAAAAAATCTACCACTCTTCGCAATTAACCAAGAACAAGGTATTGAGAACATTGAAGGATCAACTATGTTTAGGGAATTTTTAGTCTTGGAATATAACCTTCTTATTGGAAACACTAATTAACAAGAGAATGATCTAAAATATAGAAGTTCTTCTCAAGAATAAATAACATCTTAATATTTTGATACATTTCTAGAGGAACCTAACATGATACCCTTTTCTAAGGAAATTAATTCTTTTAATATAAGAAATTAGAATTCAATCTCATACCTAGAACAACAGTCAATTTTATAACTAAAACCTCTCACTTATGAATTAGAATATGTGTATCTTATAGAAGTAAAAATTTCATTGCTCATTTATAACTACCCTTCTCAAGAAAAAGATAAAACATTAATTATAATTTTAAAGAAAATATTCCATCTATATGGGAAAACCTTGAGTACAACCCTGTAATCAACCCCATGTTCTCATCCCATATAATTTTTCTAAAGGGATAGTCTATACCTGTTCTGAAACGCCAAAACATAATTAACCCCACCACTATGAAGGTTTTTAAAATATATATTGAAAAACTAAGAGCAACCAATATAATATTCCAAATTTTTAACTCACAATGGGTCATCTCCATTCATGTATTTCCCAAGATAACTAGTTCAAAAATAGTTTCCAATGAGAAAAATTAATTAATCACTATAGTAGTCCAAAATAGTCATAGGGTATGAATTGTCTATGGAAAACTGAATATATTAACCCTAAAATATCACTTCTTCATCACGTTTATAGAATAAATGCTCGAATGTTTTGAATACAAGACACAGTAACATTTCTTGGATGGATTCATTGGTTATTTTTAGGTACCCATTTCCCTAGAATACCAAGATGATACACTATTCACTTAATCTTTCAAGACCATTTCTTACAAGAGGATACCTTTTGGATTATGCAATTCTCCATGTACATTCGAGTGGTGTATGGTAAGTTTTTTAATATCACATGGAGGCAGACTATAGGTAATTTGGGATGAATTTAATATTTATGAAAACACTTTTGATCACTTCCTAGAGAACCATGACGTTTTATTGAGAATATTTATAAAGATAAATCTTGTTTTTTACATAAA
Source organism: Viscum album (assembly GCA_963277665.1). NCBI lineage: Eukaryota > Viridiplantae > Streptophyta > Magnoliopsida > Santalales > Viscaceae > Viscum > Viscum album. Next base: position 112,387,091 of record OY728119.1, on the reverse strand, counting down.
TATTTTTCTCTTTATGAAAAAAACGGGATTCTTTTGGGTCATATAATTTCCCAAATGTTCATTGAGTTGGATAATTTTAAAGATGAAGTAATAAAAAACAATCTATAACCCACTTATTTTAGACATATTATATCATATTTATTTCTATGGTGTTTTATAGAATATTCATCTAGAACATTATTAAGATAATTCAAACCATTTCCAACATAAATTTAAAATAATCTTCTTTTGTTTTTAATGATTATTACATTGAGTAACTTGATGATTTTATGGATTATTTTTTTACATAAGAAATTATGAAATCACCAAACCGGGTGCACCCATTTGTGTTACTTTGTGTCGTATCAAACCAATATATATAAGCATCCATCTACCATAAAATTAAAGTAAGGCCACAAGTGATAACTTATTCCTTTAGAACATTATAGTTTACTCGTATCAATTACACAACTACTGAAAAATAGTTCATTTTTGTTTTATTTTCATTAAAAATTCATATCTTATTTATTGGGAACTAAAGTGATTTTATTTACTGATTATGTAAAACTTATGTAGTTTCTCTAGAAAGATTATTCCCAACCAAGTATGTTAAGATATATCTAACCTTTTAATAATTCAACCTAGATATAAAGGAAAAGAAAGGAGTTGAAAACCAAGTAGTATATCGGCTCAATAGACACCAGAACACTTCTGAAACAAAAAATTTCAAAACTGATCCCACTCATTGATCACATGACATGTACCATCTCACCGTAACTATAATAAACCGAAAAAACATAATTCTGAATCGATATTATATATATTGGTGGATCCTGTTATGTGGAAAATCTATAATGATCAAGTTATTAAGAGGTTCTTACTGATAAGTGAAATTGAGTCCATGTTCATATTTTTTTCATAAATAATCTTTTCACGGCTACATTTTTCCTTATATATTGTCGATAAAGGTGTTAGAATATGTAATATATTTTCAAATATTATTTAAATATTCTCATCAATTATTTAAAAAATGTGAAAAGTTTCGATATTAAAGAAATATTTCAAAAATATAGAAGATGCAACAAAAAAACCCTCATTTAATGAAACATATATTAATTATGGGGCATTGATTTTATAAGAACCAATCCCATCTCTATAGAGAATTATTATAGTTTTCCTACTATTGATTATGTCTCTAAATGGGTGGAAGTAAAGTCCACCATGATTGATTATGAGAATTGTGTTTTTGATATTATTAGGACTAACTCTTTCTTTAGATTTTAAGTAAAAAAAAAGACATCCTCAGTGGACAAGGGGCTAATTTTTTCAAAATAATGAGGGAGGATATGTACAAAAATTATGTGGTGAACCACATGACCTCTCCACCTTTTTATCTTTAACCTAATTTCTATGATAAGGTTTCAATCTTATAGAACAAAGGAATTTTGGAGAAAATCGTTATACCTAACAAGAAGTATTGGAGGAAAATATGTGAATTTATGGACATACTAGAAAGGAGATAGGGTTATTTGAATAGATTTTTAGAGGGGGGGCATGTGCGCTGCATCTCCAACATTCTCTCCCCCTCCCCATAGTTTCCCATTCTCCCCGCCTTTCCCTCATTTCTCCTTCCCCTTTTCTCTCTCTTTCTCATTTTTTTGATTTTCCTTTCCCCCACCAATTTTTTTATCTTCCTTCTATTGTGATATTAGAACCCTGTCATTTCCCATTGGTTCTTCCTCTACTCTTCCATTCTGGCTATCGAGTTTTGCAAACAACTCCAGTCTGGTGTAACGGTTCTTTTGGTGTGTTTTTTGATTTGTTGGTTGAACCATTTTGGTGTCCTAGTTCATTGCCATGTGTTCTGTCTCATTATTTTGCAGTTTCCTCTTCTATTGTGTGTGGTGAAACTTAATTTTGTTGATGGTATTCTATCTTCCTTGTGGTAATTTTTTCATTTAGGGACGGTGGTTTTGGGTGAGTTATTGATTCTTTATGGAGACCATACTGCTTAAAACTCTTCTCTAGTTTCTAGTTACTTTTTCTCTCTCCTAGTTGGTCTGTTATGGTGGTCTCTAGAGGATTTTGGATGTGATTCTTGTTTGGTCATTGGTATTCCATGAGGCACTTTATTTGTTAACATTGATCTTTTCTATAGCTATGTTTTATGTTTTTTGTTGTTTCATTGATGAATAGGGTTTATCCAGTGATGGTTTTAACCTGTTTGATTCAAATAGGGATGGTGGGTTTGGAAAAGTTCATGGATCACTTGAAGTCATCTTGGTTTTTAGTCTTGAAGTAGCCTATGATGATCTGGGATGATTAGTGCTGGTTCTGGTTTAGGTTTTTCTTTCGAACCCCTTCAATTTTGAAGGTCTTTAGATATCAACGATGGAGATGAAGTTCTGATATGGTGGGTGATGATTTCTTGTGATGTGATGATGATGATGCACAATTTTTAATCATGGGGTGTGGCTCAAGGTGGAACATTCCCCTAGGTGATGATGATGTGTCTTTTTATTGAATTTCAAATTTGAATTTTGATTTTTGATTTTTTGGGTTGAATGTTGGTTCTTATATGATGTTAATGTTTATGGTGTTTGAAATATGGTATTGTTAGGTTTCTACTCAACCATAAAAAGGTTTATTCTAAAAATGAAAAAAAAGAATACATACCATAAAAAATACAAGAAATCACAAAGGTATGATCCCCTATATAATAGTGTATGGAAAAATAGAAATCCACTAATGTAACTAGAGCAAGAATCCTATTAGTGATTTAAATAGATTAATTTGGATATGGTTATTTTTTTAGATATATAAATCTCCATATACAAGATCTAGATGGAATATGAATTGATTTTTTTTTTTGAAAACTCAAGAATTCACAAGGAGATAACCATATAAGATCATAAAAACTAATCTAGAAAAAGTCCTTCCAACCTAGATACCATGTCATACTATATGATTGAAGGAATATCTTAATGATAGGTAACATTCATTCTATGTGGGAAGGACCTTTTATTCTTAATAATGTCTATAATGTGGGTTAAATTAAATTTAATATATCAGACCATGGAAAACCATTCCATGTGAGTGGGGGTGGATGATAATGTTCCAAGGGAATATATCTCAAAAATAGGTGGAGGAGATTAAAATTGTCCAACAATATACTATTTTATTCCCATTAGTTTAGTTAATGAAAATTAAATTGACCATAGGAATTTCATTGAGGAAACCCGAGTTCAACTATATTCCAAGGATTTAGGATCTGACTAGCTATTCCCTACTTCTCATGAGCTTTAATGGAATAGTTCTTTCACATGTATGATTTCTTTTATAGGACCATAATGATGTAATTTAATAGTAAACCCCATGAACTATAACTAAAGTAAGATTAAATTTGATAAGAAAATTTTGGTAAACCGTGAGTTTATTCTTTCATTTTTTTATATTGACAAATTCCTCCATGTTTGTAAACATTTGATGAGAACTGGAGATTCTAGAAGCTGTGGTAAACTATAAATTGCATTCCCACACATGAATTTAAACTTTACACGACTTATATAGGAGACATTAGTTTCTTAATAATATTATCATTCCATGATTTAGATTTCTACATTAATGATTTTATATATGTAAAATTGATAATTGAAATATTAATGTAAAGCATGTATATTAAAATGAGTTCTCGTGAGTGTAGGGAATTAGTTGTCTATTATAAATGAAATTTAGAAAACATTTTTCATTCTTTGAAGTTATTAAATTCATGTGAATTTATTTTTTATTATTACTCATTCCTTAAATAATTGTCTAATATCATATTCCCTATTCCTGAAGGGATTTATTGACTGTGTAATTTCTATTTAATCTTGGGAATATTTCTTGAGAGATCTTGGGACATGCCACCTACTATAATTTGCATTTAAACTTTTTAGATCTATTAATGTAAAAAAATTGATTGAGGAATCATTTGAAAAACCATTATCCATTAAAACCCCTTTTATATAAATCCTCATTTAGACCACAAAGACCTTGAATGACCTATTTTGGGATAATCCATGTTTTAAGACATTTTTATGCATTTCTACCCTACACATAGTAATTATGTGATGTTATAAATTTAAATTGTATGTGTACTAGAAAAATCATTGTAAATGGGATGAGTGAAAATATAAAGAAGAAGTGTGGGGGAGCTGTATATAGGGATTGGGAGAGGTTTATATTCATTATACGCTATATTGTATTCCCCCTCATAAAATTAAAAATAATAGGTTGTGATTTAGGAGAACCAAAAATCCCCATCACTGGACCAAGGATTTTTATCATATGTGGTTAGGTGGTATATGTGATATTTATTATAAGAATAAATTTAAAAAACTAATGAAGCATTACATTGAAAACAAATTGAGGTTTATAAGTATAGAAGAAAATAAATATGGGGCATAAATAATTCATTATGTTTTTGTTTGATCATGACCTTACTTTGTGATTATAGACAGAGGGAGTTATTATAAATTTAAGGGGATAATTTAATTACACATTAATTTATGGCGCCATGTTTTATACTATAGATAGAAACCTCCTCATTGAGACATAAATATTAAAACATAAATTCCTACCAACCATAACTTTCAGAGATATTAGATCCCTAATTACAATCCCTCATGATTTTATGTGTCTTTTTTCATTACAAATTGGATAAATTAGTTCATTTATAAGGATATGGATAAGGACCATGTATTCGTGATATGATAATAACACTATATGAATTTATATCATGTGTTATGAGTGAAAATATTCAATGATGAGGTTGATCGGGATTTGGAATTCTTGATAATTACAAAGTAAGGAATATGAATGAATTATAAGAGATGTTCATTATTTCCAAATGGAAAAAACTAATATGGTTTATTTAATTGTTTCATAAAAAAATAAGTAGTTAAATGGATATTTTATATGGAAATTTACAAAAATAAAATTTATATAGATTTAAATTTACTGCTTTTGAGTTTTAACATATGTAACTTTATTTCCCACTAAATTCAGTGTTGACAATTTACAATTGGGGACAAGAATAGTTTAAGTGTGGGGGTATTAAACACACGGATATTTTAAAAAATATTTTGTTACCTATACTCTTAAATTTCATTTTTTTCAATGAATAAGGCAATATATTTCAATTATTTAATTAAAATATGGATAATTTTGAATGTTTAGTTGAAAAAGTCTAAAAAATTGATAATAAGTTGAAATTGTGAAGTATTTATAAATTATTTTGAAAATCTATTTAAGTGTTTATAATTTTCATATATATAAAAATTACCAAACCCTAAAAAGCCTTCATCCTAGGGCCCCACACCACAGAGCCATCCCAAGAGGGCTAGCCAATCATGCATCCCATCGAGAGGGCCTACTGGAGCTGGTTCAGCATGGGGGAACCATGCCCATGAAGTGGCCTTCTCGGGATCAATCCTAAAGGGAGTAGACCTTGGATGAAGCATGAGGGTGCCAGCCCATGGTGGTGAAACCCACGAAGTGATGGGATATTGTACTCACCATCACATAATGGTGCATAGTGATGGGAGAGGCTCTTCTGATCTATAGGAAACTTCATTGTGGGAGGAGAGTTGCTGGAACATTTTTAAGAAAGTATCGCTTACTGTATCCAAACTGATGTGGGACAAGAGTCTCAGGTATTATTCATCCTTAAAAAATATGCATGCTCCCTCAATCAAATCTTTCATGAAACTTGATCAGGCACTATGTCACAAAAATACACTTACACCCGTCTCACACGCTTGATGTCACCATCACATGTAACTCTTACAAACAACCATGGGAGACCACCCTAAAGTTGGGGGTCAATCCTATGTCCACAAAAGAGGCCCAAGAGCATGAGGGTTCATCTATTAGACCCTTGTATGACTCTGTGAATCTCATTTCACCCCCCCACCCGAAACCCACTATGAAGGCCAAAGGGGTGAGGGGGCAATGTCCTCCACAGACATGCATGCTCATCTCTACTTCCACGCTTCTAAAACCCCTCCCATGGTATCACAACGTCACTCAAATCCACCAAACCCATTCAAATCCACTAACACTAGTACATTTGATAGTGAATGGTTATCCACCATTTATATAATGGTGACTCATTATCCATCATTAATACCAATGGTGCCTTTTGATCTACCGTTGAAGACAATAGTGGCTCATAGTCCACTTTTGAACCCAATGATGACCCTTGAGACAATGTTGAAGCCAACGGTGATGCATAAGCTAATGTTGAAATAGACAGTGATATTTGAGCCACATTTGAGCTAATGGTGTCTTGGGAGTCACTATTTAGTGGTAACCATATCTACACGCTGACTCTCATAAACTATGCATCCCTTATTGAGATTTTCACCAACGTGAATAATTACCCGAATTAATTGACCAATGTGAAGGATGAATGAGGTTTGATAAGACACCACTACTCGCCATTATCACATCATCATGCTTCTACTAGCATGACACCACTTCCCGGTCCACTACCACCAAGTGGTGTTACCACCACCTCTACTACAATATGGAGTTCCAAATACCTCAAATGAAACCAAATCCAACATCCACTAGGAGTATTAAATAATCTAATAAATTTGGTTTTTTCAAATTAACACCATGGTTATAATGGATACAAAATATTCAAAATAAAAAATAATAAATTCTAGTGGGGTGGAAGATACATGGGAGATTTTAAGAGAACCAAATTTAGTAGTCACATTTTATAATAGGAGGATATGGACAACTTATGTATAAATTCAATAACCAGAAGGATAGAATACAAGCTACTACTTCTGGAGACTATGTTCTCACATCTTAATTTGAAATGTTTTCATTGTCTTCTACCTCATCTACCCCCATAATTTACTTTTAAATGTTAGGTTAGACCCTTTCAATGATTGGGTGAAGGGGAGGTGACCCATTTTAATGTCGAAGTCTTAGTTTTAGAAAACATTTAGTTCTCTTTGGGGTTATTAAATGGTTTTCAATTAAAGAATTCAGAGTTTCAATGTGATGAGATTGTGTTTTTTTTCAAGTCTAAACATTCTAATTTTATAATTGTTAAGGAATATTATTCTTTCTCTTCTTGGGACTGGTTTATCCTGATTGGGAGATCATGTGCCAGTCAAATAAGTTCATAGTGATTACTAAACACTCGTGGATAACATGGTGGGATAATCTGAGCATTAGGGTACTCACATCTGAATAAGGAATATTTTACGTAATTTCGGGGAGATCCAGTATTCCTTTCAAAATTAGAATTAGAATAATCAAAAAAGTAAATTTGGAGGATTATTCCCACTATAAATAAATTTTAATCAATTTTAGACAAGGATAAATGATTATTAATACTTTTATTAAATTTATTAATCAAAATAATATACTTAATTCCAAAAGGACCATGAAAACATTGAAAAAAGGAAATCCAGACCTAATTTTAAGTCAATTTCTCTAAAATTATCTTCACAAACCCAGTCCAATTCTTCATAGCCATTCAAATTTCTATTCTTTAATTCACTTTTTAATTTGGGACATGTTGATTCAAAACACTACTATTGGGATATGACTTTGGATAGTAATACTACTACACCCATAGGGGGTGGAATTAGATTTTACCACACCCCAAAATTTTTATCATATTCCAACTTCATTGAAATGTATTCCTTTTATTCCATTAAAATTATTCACTCCAAATTAATCATCATATAATTAAATCATTTAAATTCCTAGTCTTATTCATTGAAAACAGAAAAAATTAATAATTTGGGAACTAAAATATTCATGGAAATATTAGTGTTTCACCTATAATTAAAATGGGTATATAAAAACATAAAAATAGTAATTAATTATCGTTATGTGGTTTTTTAATCTAAGTGGTGCATGTAACACAAGATATCATATAAATAAAATTTTTACAAGAGATATGTTACATAAAAATATAATCTTCTCACAGTAAACCAACTTAAAATGATTTTCCCATTAAATTAATCACTTTTGTTGAAACTAATGAGGATACTTATAAACTATTACATTCTAAGGATCCCACATAACATTCTCAAATTGGTTGTTTCACCACTAAACCTTGACCTTGTGAGTGTTCTTATTTCATAGAAATTTATCTCTTCGATCCAAAATATCTTCCAGTTTTTTTCATAAGAATATTGTTGCTACAGTTGTATGACTAATAAGATCAATACATGTGATGGGTCATATGTGTGATTTGTTAGGACCGATACATAGAACACATCATGAACATGAGAGAGATTCCGTGGAAGTGAAAATCAATAGGACATCTTCTAAATATGATAAATAATGTTGAATATGATAATGTTCTTAGTTCATATTTTTTCTACCATTCCAAATATCTTCACCCTCTTCCATGGTGATATTCATAGGAATACCTTGTCACCCAATTCAAACACATCACCATTTTTATGAATATTATTATAAATATTTGGTTGATTCTAATATTCTTTTTTGTGATATTGAATGGATCTCAGATTCTATACTATTTCCTCAGGTAGATTAGGTCCCAGATGATTTATTTATCTGAAGTAATTCAATCATGTTTTAGTTCTTCATTTATTGTCATAAATTGCTTCATACTGATATATCTGAATACTAGAGTGAAATAATTTTTTATGAAGAAATTCTACAATACGAAGGTGTTGATTCCAAAAACCTTTAAAATCATAAAAGTAATATATAATCTTATCTTATATATTTCAAATTCTTATCAGAATAAAAATATTTTTTAGGATGATATGTAGTGCTGAATCTTTTCTCTATATCCACAGAATGCTAAAGACTTCTCTAAAACATTTCAGTAAACCTTGGATCATGATCAAATGTAACTGAAAGTGTTAAACAAAGAAATATTACAACATAATTAATTTATAATCGATTATTTTGATCAATAGATAAATATTATAAAATATAAATGAAGTTCGATTACTTCTAAAGATGATCAACTGCAATCCATATAGAATTATGGACTTTTAATGTGTTGTGAAGTTAGTTAAAAAATACGTGTTGATTATTTCCCATTTCTATTTTTTAATAAGTAATGGTTGTAATTTCCACATAGAATTTTCTCTATTAGCCTTAACTTGTGGACATACTAAGAAATGATAATCAAATTATACAATATATCCCTTCAATACATCACATAATAAATACTATTTTAAAAATATATACATCTTCATACTTACTATATGAATATAGAATGATAAAATATGATCATTATCTATAAACTACTTTTAAAAATATAATATTGAAGGGACACATACATAGTTCTTAAGAATTACTATCCAATCATAATCGATGTTGAAATCAGAAACATTTCTCACCTTCTTTTGTAGATCTACATCATTCTTCCATGAATCTTTAATATTCCGATGGATAGACGGTTTAACACACTTTTGTAAAAGATAATATTTATCCACTTCAGTAAATATTTCAAGATTTATTCATTTAAATTCGAGGAATTTCAGATATTTTTGGATCTTCATCATATTTAAGCTATCATGGTCCATTCAAATCTGACTATATGCTATATTTTTTTCTCTCCCATGGTGGTAATGTATTGATCAGTCATAATCATTAATCAACTCTAACCATATTCTTTGGTAATTTGTTTTCTAATTTTTAGAAGAAATATAATTTAAATTTTTTTTATTAGTATATATGTCCCACCACTATCCATAGATATAATTCCTCTATATCTCTAATAAAACATTATTGTAGTTAACTCTAAATCAAGAGTTGGATAATTTTTCTCATGGACAAGAAATTTCCATGAGACATACTATATAACTATATAATTTTACATGAGGATTCATCCCAGCCCTTTATTTAATGTATCATTATATATTACAAACCCTTTTCCACTCTATGATAGTGTAAGAAAAGGGTCATTAAAAATACATCTCTTTAATTCATTTTGCGTGAGGAACCATTTGAATACTGGAGTGAAATATCTTCTTTCCCAAGTTTACCTAGTGAGTGGGTTTGATTACCATGAAATATTCTACACAATTTAATTATAATGTATTTCCAAACCAAGAAAACTATGGATATCAGTAACAATTCTAGGTATAATATGATGATCAATAACATCATTCTTTTAATGGTCTACTTATATCCCCTTACCTAAGCTATATTACCCATAAATGACATTTTACAAATACATAATTCATAATTGGTAAATTTTAAATATATTTTCTCCTTCCATAGGGTCTTTATAAAAATTAATCAATTGATCTTTATGTTATTCCTTATTCATTCAATAAATAAGAATAAAATTTATAAAGACTATTATAAACTGATTAATGTAATCTATAAGCGAACTATTCGTTAAATCAATGAACATAGTGGGAGAATTAGTAAGATTAAATGGAATCACTATGATTTCATAGTGTCTATACAATGTGCGGAATGTTTTCTTGGGTATATCCTCTTTCATGACCCTCAATTGATGATATCTAGAATGAAGATCAATCATGGAAAGTATTGTGCTCAATTTAGTTGATCAAAAAAGTTTCCAATATAGAGTATTGGATAAATTTTCTTGATAGTGATACCGTTATGTTCTTGAAAATCAATACAGAGTAGAATTGATCTACCTTACTTCTTAAAAAACATAACAGGTTATCCATAAGGTGATCCAATTAGATAAATGAAACCGTTATCAAGATTATCCAATATTGTTTCATTAATTATTATAACCCAATTGAAGACATTATATATTGATAATTTAAAATAGGTGTGGCACTAGGTAAGAGTTCTATTTGATACTCAACATCACAATTCTATAGAAGACCCTGGAATTATTTTGGAAAGAAGTCAATAAAATATTACACAATAGAAATATAATTGATGTTGAGTATTTACCCAACCATATAAGATAACCACCCCATTTTAAAAGTAATCATGACCTGTATAATGGATTTAATTTCTATTAGAAGTTAATTTATATTAAAACATTGATAGATGATCGTAGAATGATTTATAATTTCAAATAAATCATACATTCCTCAATAATTGATTTGGTATTTATGTAATGAACTCTAATATATTCCCAATATAACATCTAATACAACCAGAGGAAGAATAACAGGATTATTATGAATCAAATTAAAAAAACGTAAACAATAGAAGAGTCATACACATGGGATGTTAGCATGACACCATTATGGGTTTTTACTCCTCAAACAGCATCTAAATATTGAGGTGGTCCTGTGATATCCTTATATATGTCTTTAGATACAAAAGGGTGACTACATATAAAATCAAATAAGACATTCAGAGATCTAGAGTAGATGGAAACGGTATCTTTCATCAAGTCATTATCTTACCCCTCATCCGATATAGTGGTCACATGATATTTCACTTTTCCTATGAAAACTAAGATGTTGTTGACATTAATCATCCTGATTAACCTTCATACTTGATCACTAGTGATTATAATTCTCATAAACCATTCAATTATAATTGTGTTGTGATTATTATTAATTTTATGGATCTTTTATCTTTGTGGATAATGGTCTAACTTATTCCCCCCACTATAATATTCGATTTCATAATGACCTTCCATTATACACTTAAATATTTTTCCATTTTACATAATAAAATTCACCATATCTTCCCTTCCCCACATAAAGCATAAATGTTGAATCGTCTTATTCTCTATATGGTGTATATAATTTCCTTTAAATCTCATTTTTATTTTCTTATAAAAACATTTTATATATCGGTAACTCCAATATCCATATCCAACATAAGATTCAATCAAGAAAATAATCATAACTATGGATGTACCTTATGCATAACACCCTTCATATACTAGGTTTTAATACATAGAAGACTCTATAAACCTTTATTTAATGTTAGATGATAATAAATGAATCATAACTCTCATGTCTTGTGAAATTTTTCTCATTTTTACCAATAAATTGATTGTCCTTTAATTTTAACTCAATCGATTATTTCCACATTATTTAACTAATAATACAAGGACAACACTTCTTTGAAAATAATATTTTAAATTAATCACACTCTATGGAATCAATTACATCATATTCCCTCATGTTTACGATAATATTCCACCATCGATCGGTTTTTCCTTCTACACACTAAACCAAAAAAAATTAATTTTCATGTTTTGAACACTAGAGATATAAATTTATTTTTTAGTGGTAATAATCTATTTTTCAGAACCTACTGGCTCTTCATTCCAACAAAAATAAGGTAGGATTTCCCCGATGAATAAATTTTCTAATAATTTTATTTCATTTTCCCAATTCAATTATCAGCATGATTCAAATATTAGGAATAGATTTTTGAGTATAAAAAATAAATTTGTATTACATCTCCTAAAACATTCAATTTCACAGAAGGAATATAATTTCATTTTCTATCACATTCATCTTTAACATTATTACATCAAGTTCTATCCATTGTATAAATCTAAAATAGATGGTGTGAGAAACAATAATCATGGTGGGAAACCACTTAATCATGAAAAATATTTTATAAAATTTGTAAATCAAATCACATTATCCTATGAAACTATAGGATTGACCAACTTAATTCATTGTCATTTCAAAAACAGTAGGATTTTGTCATATACTTAGACTTATCCCTAAGGTTCATATTAATGTTTTCCCATCATTGTTTATAGATGTTAACTATCACTTTTGCTGATACCAAATATTAAAAACCATTATTTTGAAATATAGATTTTATATTTATAAATATGAATATATTTTAAATAAATAACAATCCATGCTAAATATTATAGGAATATTATCTTTGGAAATATAAAAACATAAACTACATGTTAATAATAATTCAACATCATCTCTATAATAGATCATAAAAATGATCACCCTTATTACACATATCATATATAAAACCTTTCCACATATCATGTGAAAGGAAGAATAATAAAGGGAATGATCTGATTCTCAGAAAGGGTAAACAAGAGAGAAATCACATATCATGAAATTATAATATGTGAAAAAGGATATGAGAACATGAGATTATTATTAGAAAAACGATACCATGCATATCATAGATAATAATATTGAGTTATGACATAAATATTTTTAGTTCATAATTTATGAATCATAACGGAATGAAATAACATTACCCATTTGAGTATAAAATTAGCATAATATAGTGAAATGTGAAATACACATATTCATAGAAAACCATTTCCTTGGAATTCAAGGATCAATACAAATATTATGATAGTGGATTGGGTTCACTCCCAAAACCCTTCTAGTAGTCAATGTTCACTCCTAATACAATAATAGTAGAATCATTCCCTTACTAACCTGGGCTTACTCCCAATTCATTTCTTTTTATCCCTTGAGATATCAATATTTACCCAATGCATTGGAGGGTGATATAATTCCTACCCATCATATAATGAAAATCATACATATGTGTGCCAAATGATAAAAAAGAATTCAAAATATCGGAACCCATTAAATTAAATGGGTATCATAAACATTTCATCATATCATAACCCATTTAAAATAAACTATTTTCATAAACATTTCATCATTGTGTAACCTATGGAGAATTAATGGGTTTTATAAACATCTTTCCACCATAAACAAAACCCATATAGAGAACGAAATAGGTTGGTATCTTTGGATCGTAGACCCAGTAATGTATAACTGAAATCAAGTTTTTTTCATTGATTAAGAGAAATACCATTAATATATCATTAAATAGTTCTTTTAGAAAATAATCTTTCAATTTTGAAATCAATTGTTTTCAAAAATGAACAATTATAAATGAAAAAGTTTTATTTTAAAATAACTCTATAAAAAGTCAATGATGATTAAAATTAATGACTATTCATGTCAATAAGAAATTATACTCATGTTTCAAAATTTAAAAAAACATTTCTTCACTATTTTTGTTTAGAAAGTCACTATATACCTCATTGGGAAAACAATAAGAATATTTATTTTGAACCCTTTTGAAAAATTTAAAACAAGGGTAAAAATGGATTTAAGATAATAATAGAATATTTGAAAGAAATTTAAATTATTTTTAGAAAATAAGGATATGGATGAAAAATATTTCCCAATTGTGACTTAAATATAAACAGACCTTACTATTGATAAGATTTTGAAATAAAACCCTCACCTCGAGTTCTCCTTGATTCAAAAGAACGCTAAACTTCGATATAATAAATTTAAATATATTATAATTATATACCAGAGTAATATTAATACTTATAATTTCACACATAAACACATTATAATGTTTCAACACCCACTTTTATCAATATTTCCTTATTAAAATATTAATTTTTTAGGTGTTAGTTATTTCGTTTATCAATAGTATTTCAGTTTAGTAGTTATGGTAATTGCACATTTATCTAGATTACATTACCTATATAGTATTAATTATGAAAGAAATATCATATAAATTCATTATATATACATTTTATATTCATTCATAAATTTTTATGATATAAAAATAAATTACAACAATCACAGAGATGGTAAGTCTTACATACGAATGAACATTGTTTTCATTTTTTTAATGGATGGAATGAAATAGTGGTAAATATTAATTTTTCATTACAAGATCAATATGGAATGATATATATAATATATATTCATCAAATTCTACATAATAACCATACATGTAAAATATAAATGAAAAATGAATTACATCACTTTATAGAGGTGGTAGTATACACGTACACACAAGCAACATTATTGTTTCCCAAACAATTGTATGGTAAGAAGATAGACATGATATTAAAATTAAAATAGTATAATTTTTTCATAAATTTAATATATAAATACTAATCCCATTATAATATGCATCATTAAATGACAATGATTAAAAATTAATTATATCTATATACAGAGATAGTGTGTCGTACATATATACAAACTATAAATTAACATATCATTTTATGTGAAAGAGGATGTATAATGAATATAATAATAATAATAATAATAAAATTTATTAATATTTGGGATGAAAAATATATTATTTTAGGGTACTTACTATATATTTAGAGTATGTAGTCAAAATTATAAAGGAAAGTTATTGGGTATGGGGATTACCTCTTATTTTAAAAAATTACATTATATTTCTTCTTAAGGGTCCTGTTGATGACCATCTATGAATACATAGCCTCTATAATTTGTAAATTGGAGTTGATAGGGGAAATTTGTAGAGTTTCTTCAATAATTAAGGATTAATGTGGTGTAGAGAAGTTTGGGAAGAGGTTCACTTTTATAATTTGGGGTGAGGGTAACTTTTGGAATTTCCCAAAGGATGAAATTATAATAAATTCATTATGAAGATACATGTATCCAAATGAAAATTGAATAAATTATAAGGTAATATATGTATTTAATCCCATTAACTAATATAGTTTAGACATATATTGGTGTAATTATAAAGCTTATCATTTTTATTAATCCTTAGTCAACGAATATTAATTTTAACTATGATAACAACTTTTTTAATCTTTATGGGATGTAATTTTTACATATATAGTGGAAATTATCCAATAAATGAATGATTCAATACATTTAAGACTATATTTTATCAACCTAACCTTATATGAATATTTTTATGTTTTTTAAAAAAAACAAAATTTCTAATTTTGATAAATTGTCATTATAGTCAATTTTTAAACTATTCATTTAATTAAAATTTAAATACATCAAGAAAGATGTATTATTAGAGTATAACTCTTTCAAACCTACCTAATATGAACTATAAATATATTATATTATTAGGAAAAATTTATTCATTAGAAGCATATAATTTTTTATATTTTTAAAATACATTATTATATTTTTTTATTAATGGGAGAAATATTGCATCAAAGTTGCATTGTAAATTAAGGACATATATAACAAAAAAATTAAAAATAATTTTTTGTAATGAAAATAATTTTTTTCATTTAAAATTAGACACTTATATATGTTCATAAATTACTTTTTTCTCAATGTGGACCCAAAATATATGTTAAAAACAAAGAGGGTAAAATTTTGTAACTTTTTATTTAAATAATACATAATCCATTTAAATTGAAAACTATTCATTAAATTTATTAGTTTCAAACATAAGGATTTAATGTTCTAAATCCATTGATAAATTATTAATTATTATGAAAACATAGTTCATATTAACTTTTTTTAATCCCTTTTTACTTGATTTACCCTTTACCAAGAGGATAAATTTTACCACAATTACTATTCATATTGACCAATAATAAAAGGGTTATGATTAAAAAATTTGAACCTATTGATTCTAAATAATTAATTTATTTTCCATATTAAATACCTATAAATATAATAAATTCATTTTAATGTATGTGTAAAAAATAAGGAAACAAATTCTTTTTAGAAACAAATATTTCTTTAATCAAAAATGGTTTTATTTTTATACCATGACTTGAAAATTATTTGATGAATGTTTGATAAACTTTATCAGGTAAATAATATATAATCTTAATTAATATAATTTAAAAATAACTACTAATTAAATTTATTAATATGAAAAAACATTGCACTAATGGAAATAATGTTTCCTAAAAACATAATTTGTATTTTCAAATAATTTTTGTTTTTAATTCTAATCATTTTATAACTAATGAAATAATTTCATAAATGTGTAGAAAATACAGTTTTCATAAACTAGTGATTTATATTCATACCTACCACTCCAATGGATATCCAATAATAGAAAAAAATAATTTTATAATGTTACATAGTTTTTCTAAACATGGTGTTGTGTGTAACACAATCTATCATAGAAATAAAACATTTTAATGAAAAATATCTCATAAAAATATCAGGGTGTTACATTATAATACCATTAAAATTATTTTTACCCTTTAAATTAATCAATCTAATAAAAATATATGTGTATATGTATTCCCTATTACCACCTTAAGATCCTACGTAGCTTCCTCAAATTAGTGGTTTCACCATAAAACATTGACTAGATGAGTGGTCATTTTTTTGAAGAAGATTTTCACTATAATCTAGATTATCTACCAATGGTTATTTATAACTGTTATATTTATCAAATCATATGAGCTATGATTTATGTATATGTGAAGGGTCTATTATGTGATTCCTCATTAGAAATACATGGATCACATCATGAAATTTAGAGAGATTCAGTTGAAGTACCGATCGATAAGCTATCATATCTATATGATGAAGAATTTAAAAAGGGAAAATATACCAAGGGATTAGTTTTCCCTTATTTTAAAAATATAATTACCTTATTCCATGGAGATATTTTTAGGAATACCTTATCACCCACCTCAAATTCTAGACCATTCTGAGGATTATAAAGATAATATATTTTTTTCAAATCCGAGTTTAATTTATTTTTCACTGAATGAATCTAACCAAAAATTTCATTTAATCAATTAGGTCAAGACCAAATATATTTATTTCTTGAACATAATTCTAGGATGTTGTATTGCTACATTAGTTACCATGGATGGATTCATAATGAGATATATGAATACTAGAGTAAAAAATAATTGTTGAATGAAAATCCCACCAAAGGAAGGTATTGTTCCAAACCACCATTGAAATACATAGATAAAGATATAAACATATCTTCTTGATGTTGAATGGTTCTCTCAAACGTACCTCATTTATGAGGATAATAATCAGTTCTCAAACTTATCTATGTATCCAGAGTTGGAAGAAGACTTATAAAAAACATTAATGTAAATCTCATATCATGATCAAATACAATTGATCGTGGTACACTACAAAATCATACCACATTATTAATGTATAATTGATAATATTGATCAAGAGATAAATCTTATCTAATTAAAATTAAGTTTTATGAATTTATATTGATATATACTAAAACCCATATAATGATAGGTTGTTTATATGTTTTTTGGAGTCCAATGATTAAATATAAGGTGACATATTCTCATTTTCGTTCTAGTATGGGTGTTGGTTATAAAATATCATTAGAATGTTTTCTCCTAGCCTTAAATTTATATAATACTAAGCACTATAAAACATATTTTTAAATATCACACTTCATTACATCCCGCAATAAATATACATTCAAGTATCATTACCTATTTTTATTTCTAGTATGATTGGAAAATGAAGAACTATGATCTTCATCCATTATCTTGTTTTTAAAATATAGTTTTAAAAGGACACATATGTGGTCCCTAAGCCTTATAATTCCATCACAATCAAGGTTGAACAGATGTAAAATTCTCTTATTATTTTACATCTTTTTAACTTAATCTTATAACTCTAAAATATTCACTTGGATAGATGGTTGAACACTTGTTTGAGAAAGATAAGATTCCACCCCTTCCATAAATATTTCAATATCCATCATTTTCATGTCCAAAAAATATTTGATATTTTTTCACCATAATCAAGGATAAGATAGTATGGTCCATTCAAATTAGATAACTCTCCCCCTTGTTCATTTTATTATGGTGGTAATTTTTTTGAGTATTTATATTCATTAATTATCTCCAACTAACTTTTTTGGTTTATATTCAAATATTTTTAGGGAAAATATACATTATCTTATTAGTATATATGTCACACCCTTATCTAGAGGTATTTCTCCTCCATATCATTAAAGTAAAAATTACTACATCTAACAGTAATTCATGAGTTGGGAACTTTTTCTCATAGACAATAAATTGGAAGGAGACATAATCTCTAACCATATCATTACACATGATAAAGCTTCCCATACCCTTATTTTATGCATCAATATAGATTATAAACCCTTATAAAATACTTGTTATAGATATCATTGGAACATTCATAGGCCTCCTCTTTAGTTACATAAAATAATCCCTATATTCAATCATATCAAGGAGCTTGGCTCGTTTTTGAATTAACTTAGTGAGAGGATTGGATGAGTATTAACAATTATCCACAAAGTTCCAATAATATCTATAAAACCCTAAAGAAAACTAAATAACTCAGTCATAGTGTTTTGTATTGGAAAATTATAAATAACATTATTATTTGAGGGGTCTACTAATATACCCTTTCCTAAAATTATATGAACTAATAATTAATATTTCTATATCAAAAATTAAATTGTGGTAAATTTTTCATAAATATTCTCTTTAGGGTCTTCAGCACAATTATCTAATGATACTAATGTTATTCCCTAGTCATTGAATTAAAAATAATTTCATCTATAGACTACCACAAAATGATTAATGTAATCATAAACTCCTTATTCCATAAATCAATGAAGATTGAGGGGGTATTAGTAAGACCAAATGGGATCACTCAAATGTTATAGTGTATATACCCATTACAGAATGTTTTCATGGGTATATGCTTCATTTGGACCCTTAATTGATGATATCCAGAATGACGATCAAACTTGGGAATGTATTAATACTTGTGAATTTGATCAAAAAGTTCATCAATATTGGGAATATGGTACTTGTTCTTGATAGTGATCTTATTAAGTTCTTGATAATAAATGTATACTTTCATTGACCCAACATTCTTCTCAAAAAACATTATAGGTGAAGCCCAAGGTGATATACATGGTTAAAAAATACCTTATCAAGAGTCTCCTAGAGTTACTTCATAAATTTTTACATCTCAATCAGAATAATTCTATATAGAGTCTTTTAAATTGGTGTATCACAAAATACTAGTTATATTAAAAACTCAACTTCAATATTTGGTGAAATACTATGAGACCCTTATGGAAAGACATCAATAAAATCATAAAAAATAGACATATATTTTATTTTTAGCCTCTTCCCAATAATATGAGATAAATGAACCTTTTTAAAAAGAATCAATCCCCTTGTAATGGAAGTAATTTCCATAATAAGTCTTTTTTTTATCACACAAACATACTGTAATTGGTTAGTTTTAAAAGTCATTAATAACTTCCCTTTATCAGAAATTCTTTTTGGATTTATGTAAAGAAAGACAATCCATAACAAAATAACATTGAATTCACCTATTTGAAGAATGAAAATAGTTAAAGGTAACTCATTCCCGCCTACCTGGACTAGAGAATAATAATAGACTTTGATTTTGATCATCAATCCATTAAGTTTTTTTTATGATGACTCAAAATATACTTTTTTAGGTTGTACTTTGATCCCCTTATAAATTTATTTTAAAAAGTGTTTTTTGATCTAGAAAAAACATGAAATTTGTAGTTTTAGAGTTGATGGTAAGTGTACCTTTGACCTGATTATTATTGTTCCCCTCATTAGAGATAGGGATCGCATGAGATTTACCTTTTTCTCTGCGATTAATAGCTTTTTTTCATCCATCATCTCCATGAAAAATCAAATTCGTAAGACCATAAGAATAATTCAAATAATCCATGCATTTTAAATAATGGAGTATATATGGTGAATTATATTGAACAAAATCTCAATTCACATAATTATCTAAATTCTTCCCATCACTTCAGTATTCTATTACTCGATAAACTTAATTTTTACAATTGAAATTTCACTATTTCTATTAAGAAAATTTCCCCATGTTTTTCCACTATTTAAGAATAATATAAGGATCATCTAATTCACTCTATTTTTTCTTTTAATTACCTTTGAGTTATATTATTATTTTTTTATCATAACCATGACTCTAAGGGTTAACTCAAATATCTAACAACATTTACATATCACTTAAAAAGTTTATTTTTAGTTTTTGATGTCCCTTACAGATATATCCTTTCAGAGACATGGTTTTATAGAACTAGAGAATTAATCTACCTTAATTTAAGGTTTGATGATTAAAACATATTTTTACCTCACATATAAGAGAACATTTTCTCATAAATACCACCATATTCATCATAATTGTTTTTAGCTCAATGAATTATCACTCCATTTTCATATGAATATTATGAGAAAAGTACTTGTGGAAATATAATCTTTTAATTTCTTCCCACCCTATTGAGTTAATTTCATCATGTTCCTCCATTTCTTAATAAGATTCCACCATTGATCTGGTTTTCCTTCCAAATGATAAATATCCAAAATAACGTTTTCATGTTCCAAACACAAAGGAAGAAAAATTATTTTTTTTCGTGGTAGTGATACATTGTTCAAAACTAGTGGGTCATAATACCCACTAAAATAAGGTGTTCATTGCCTCACAAATGACTCAACTGAAATTTGTTCTCCAATTTACTTATTTGGAAGATCTTCATTATCAATAGAATTAGAAATTTATGAGATAATAAAATGATGATTTCCCATTTGGGATCCCATTGCCTTCAATTTCTCAATAATAAAATTATTTAATTTCCCATTCAATTTAATATTAAAATGATTTCTTTGTGTTCCAATCACTGAATAAAATGAAAAAACCTAGTGTGAAGAAAAATAATCATGATGGGAAACCAAATAATAATAAACAATCATTAATATGATGTCTAAATAATGAAACCTTATTCTATGAGACCTTATGATTAACCTAGGTAATTCATGATCCTTACCAAAACATTAGGATTCTATAAAAAACATAGTTTCATACCTAGGGTTATTGCTAATGTTTCCATACCCTTCTTTCTAAAGGATAGCTAAAACCTTATTTGTACAAACTATAGTGAACCATACTATTCATATAGATATTACATCTAAATAGATGAATATTTTTTGCATAACATTATAATACATAGCATATTCATATAGATCTAGTATCTTTGGAAACCTTGAAACATATATAACTGGTTCATAATAGTTCTACCACATCTCCAACTTAAATCTTCATAACTATCAACCTTATTATACATATTATACATAAATCTTTTATTTATAACCAAGAAAATTAAACATAAGAAAGAGTTATCTATGATGCTCAGTAAGGGAAAATTAGCGACATAGAAATGATCATATAAGTAGAAAATTTCAAAAATGGTAAGAGAATATTAGTATAAAATTTAAAAACTATAATTATATATCATAGATCATAATCTTAATTCATGGAATAATGAATGGAAGCTCATAAGACATAAATGGTAATTGTATCAATGAACATAATCCAAGGGATCATAACAATATAATAAGATGTGAAATTATGACATACACATAAGCATAGAAAATCATTTCCTTCATAGAAAATGATCAATTCAAAGAATATTATAGTGGTTTAGGATCACTATCCAATCTAGTATAGTAGTCTAGTTAAACTCCCAATAATATCAACGTATAAATTTTCTCCTACAAAAATCGGTTCACTCCCCATTATTCTTCTATTTATCTCATAGGATATAAATCCCTACCCGATGTATTAGAAGAATATAGAAACTCTACCCATCAAAAAATGAAAACCATTTATATGTGAAACATAAAATCATAAAGAATTAATAATATCGAAACCCATGGAAATAAATGGGTTCCATTTTTATTTCAATTTAGTACAACACATGTGAATGAAATTAGTTTCATAAACATTTCATCACTTTATCATAGCATAACTCCTAGAAAAGAAATATGGTTTCATAATCATCTTGTCATTATAAACATAAACCATCTAAATAAAGAATAATGATTATATGGGTTATATTACCAGAAAATTATTTTTCAAATAAATAGTTTATTTCATTGATTAATATAAATACCATATAATGATCATTAAATCATTATTTATAAAAATACCCTTTCCATTTTGAAATCAGATATTAAAAAAATAATATGAAACTATAAAGGAAAATATATAATTTGAATAGAACCTTTTAAACACGTAATAGAAGCATCGATTCAAATATTAGTCCTAATGGAGGTAAAATAAATTTATTCTGTATACGCTAAAAAACATTACATCCACATATATTTTTTAGGAAAACTCAAAAAGTGTCTTGTTTGGAAAATAACAAGAAGATGATTTCCCAACAATTTTGTAAAAATTAAAAATTAGTAAAAATTAATGTAAAAACACGAAATTATATATCCAAAAACGTATTTAAAAACAACTATATAAAATATGTATATGTATGAAAAATATTCCATAAAAATAATTAAACATAAACATGTTTAATATTGTTGAGATTGTAAAGTGTGCATATTTACTCTAATTCTCTTCAATTGTAAAGCACCCTAAACTCCTATATATCAAATTTAATTTTTTCATACATTAATAACATAGTTATTTTCACACTAATAATACCATATATGATTATATTATAATGTTACATCACCCCCTATTATCAATAATTCCTTATTAAAATCATCATTCCCATGAGTTAGTTATTTCGTTTGGCATTGGTGTATTAGTTCGGTAATTATGTTGTTTTATAATTATGATGTTCCATAGTATCCATAATGTTAATCAAGATATAAAAATCATATATATTCATTATATACATATTTAGAGTCATCCATAAAAAATAGAGACAGAAAAAATGAATTACATCATTCATGGATATGGTACGTCATACAAACGCATGAACGATGTTTTCATTCCCTAAAATGACAGAGAAAAAGAAAGGTAAATATTAATTCAAATTTATAATATAAATATTGTAACACCCCGAGAGATTTTAGATAGTAATTAATTATTTAATATTTTTTTCTATATTCAAAACTAAGAAATAATAAAAAGGTTTTATAAATATTTTCAATGAGCGTATGTTTTGAATGAAAGTATAAAATATTACATTATTTTTTTTCATAACGTTTAATGATTAATATATGTTATAATTATAAAGTATGGTATAAGTAGTATGTGATTATTTTAAATGATAATGGAAATATAAGTTTCTACTAATATATATATATATATATATATAACAATGTGAAATTATAAATTAATGAAATTATAATTTTAAAAATTTATGAATATTATGATTATAATATTAACATATGAAAATCATTTCAATTATAAAAATTTTATAATATTTTTAGATATAAAACTATACATGATTGTAGAAAATAAAATAAAATTTAATTTATGTAATATTAAAATAAAACGGTAAAATAAATAAATGAATTAAAAAAAATGAAATTGAGAGGGGTTATAGGGTTTCGATTTTGAGGGTTTCGTGAGAAATAGAGGTCGGGGTCAGGAGAGGGGTGCGATTCGTGAGCCGAGAGAGTTTATGCAATTCGTGAGGCTGAGCACGATCAGTAGGCGAGGCTGATGTCCATCGATGGCTCATTCTCAGAAGCGAGGTCGAAGTGGCACCAAGATTCTGGATCTAGATTGGAGTCTGAATCCCGTTTCGAAGAAGAAGTGTTCATTTGCGAGAACCTGAGGTGTCAATCCGAGTCGAGCTAAGTTTCAGGAGTCCTCTGTTCGCCGTATGACATCAATGAGTTTGATATCAGCTTAGGGTTTTCACTTTTAGTTTTAAGGTTGATTTCCGGTCTGGAAATGAGTTCGAGCAAGGGTTTCGAAGCGTGATTAAGGTTCGACTACACCTGATCTGTTTCACTTTGACGTATCTGAACGATATTTGGGGAAATTGATCCTCGATTTAAAAAAATTCCTTGTGTCATCTAGTTATTCAAGTAGGCGTTGTTTATTCTAGTTTTTGGTATCTAAATCTGATTTGTAGACTCTTTTTTTTGGTTTATTAACTCACTGTTGCATCGTTATCCTTTGATTTTTTTTTCTTCTCCAGACATCGATAGATTCATATTACTTGTATTTTTATGGATATTCATCGTAGAAATTTGTTGTCAATCCTTATCTTGAATTTAATATTTGACATATTTCCATCTATTCCAATCACTCTATCTTAATTTAATCTACCTTCAATCGTAATCAACCTGCTGGTCCTTGTCTTTACATCTGACAATTGTATTATGCATATCAACAGAGAAATTTAATTTATTGTGATACATTGAATTTTCTTCTATTTTATTCATATTATTCTTTCAATCAATGTATTTCTAATTATTTAATTCGATATCGGATCAACTTGTGATCATCTTGTATGTCTTTTTCTGTTTCCTCTGTCACTCAAATAAATATATATTAAATCAGTTTCCCAACTTGCATTAAAAAATCCAAAATTTAACTTCCTAGTTGATATAAATTATACATTTAATCTTCCCCTGGTATGTGTATAAGAATTGGAGTGCAAAAGCCTTTTAGAGGGAAAAAAATAGAGGGCCAAACTTCTATTATTTTTCTTCTGTGTGTTTTCCAGTTCTAAAAATTTGAGAAACAGAGTACGCGAGTTTGAGTTATGTCAATGGAAATGCAATGATATTTTGCAAGAAAAAGGTAAGGGATCTTTCTATTTATTTTGTCAATTTGTTTTCTTCAAAAATTATAATTATACAAGTGGAATTTATTTCTTTTATGGGTTTTCAAATGAAAATCAGCATATCTTTCACTTTTGAAGTTGTGGTAGATTATAGTAGAGGACTTTATTTTCAAACATGTACTCTGCTACTTCATTATATCTGTCATGCCAAATTATTTTCTACCCAAATTATATTTGCGCAATGAATATTTATTTTATATCCGATTTCTTCACGTCTCAATGATGACCGTAATAGAGTTTTTCTCCATTTTTCATCTATGGTTTTCAAAAAAATTAATTGGATTTCTGTATAAGGATTTATATATAATTTCAGTACAATAAGATATATTATTTCGTAAGGGAGTTCTATCTTTGTGTAAGGGAGTTTTCTCCATTAAAAATTAGAATCCCCATTTTTGTGGTTTTAATAGTTTAAATATTTTATTTTCATTAAATCCAAATCTATACTTTGAACTCACAAATTAATACGTTTGTTATTTCTTCATGCATGATATGTTTATATGAATATTTATAAATTATCATGTTTATTAATAGTATATGTAAATTCTTGATACATATATTTATATTGAATTATTATTTTTCACACTTTAATTTAAACAATCCAAGTATCTAATTATTGGAGTAAGATACATATGTACATGCTAATCAAACATATACATATAAAAAAAAAATAATTTAATTAACTTTTAAGATCGTTGGTTCTAATTCATGTTCTATGATTGTGTATATTTTTATAAACTTCTTAAATTCACATTTCATAAAACTTAAGTGCATACAAAAGTATGACTTTATTATACTGCTTTGATAATTTTGTGTGTAACATATAATTATTCATTGATATTGACTGATTTTTAAGAAGATAGAATTATATGATTGTTATTACTATCAGATTACCTTCCTGCATAAAATTAATTTTAATAAATATGCCTTTAAAATTTCAAGTGTGTGGATGTTGATTTATCATAAATGGGATTATGCAACGATTAGATCATACCATGTCGAAAATGTAGTTTTCAGTAAAGACTGGTATTTACTTGTTCCTAGAATGATTTTAAATATATTTTCAAGATTTAAAACTCTAGTGAAAATTATAAATAAGTAAGGCAAGCTAAAAAAAAAGTTTTATACATAAAATGGTTCTAGAACTTTGTAAATATGATAGGGAGTTGGATAACGAATCCATCCCTTAAGTGGGTAGGCCCAAGATAGCCTTCAAAGTTTCAAGTGGCCTCAGTTATTTTGTTTTAAGAGCTTGCTTAATATTTTCAACTGAATCACTGGATTTATTTTAAAAGTGTTTTCAAAGTATAATTATTTTTCAAAAGGATTATATTATTTTATATTGGTTGTTTTACGAATGAATTCACAATTGAAAATTTTCAAATATATTATTGAAATGATGTTTTTTTTTGAAAGTGATTTATCAAAGGTTTTCAAAACCTCTTACTGAGCATCATTTGTGCTCACCCCTAGATTTGAAATGTTTTCACATGTATCTTAGGAGTTTGTCATAGATGTCTTCGCTTATGGAGTTAGCGCGCAACGGAAGCATAATGGAAAAATGTATTATTTCTGTTCAACTCTGATAATGTATGTTTATGTCTAATCTTCCAGAACCTAGACCGGTAAAAGATCCTCGTTTTGTTTAAAGTGTTGTGTAATTTTAATGTTAAGTTTATAAAAAAAATTTAATAAAAAAATTATTACACAACATTTTGAAGCAACGAGTCCGGAAGAGCGGGCTCGGGGCGTCACACTTGGTATCAGAGGAACGGTCTAGATCACTTGGGAGATTAGATTTTGTCTTAAAAAAAACAAATTTATGCCTTAGGATTTTCTTTAGTTAGTTAAGTCCCCTTAACGTTTCTTAATTCTGAAGATGGAAACTCAGAATTTTTGTAAGACTGACAAAACAATTGCGAGGGCGCAATTCATTTAAGGTGGGGAGAATGTAACACCCCGAGAGATTTTAGATAGTAATTAATTATTTAATATTTTTTTCTATATTCAAAACTAAGAAATAATAAAAAGGTTTTATAAATATTTTCAATGAGCGTATGTTTTGAATGAAAGTATAAAATATTACATTATTTTTTTTCATAACGTTTAATGATTAATATATGTTATAATTATAAAGTATGGTATAAGTAGTATGTGATTATTTTAAATGATAATGGAAATATAAGTTTCTACTAATATATATATATATATATATAACAATGTGAAATTATAAATTAATGAAATTATAATTTTAAAAATTTATGAATATTATGATTATAATATTAACATATGAAAATCATTTCAATTATAAAAATTTTATAATATTTTTAGATATAAAACTATACATGATTGTAGAAAATAAAATAAAATTTAATTTATGTAATATTAAAATAAAACGGTAAAATAAATAAATGAATTAAAAAAAATGAAATTGAGAGGGGTTATAGGGTTTCGATTTTGAGGGTTTCGTGAGAAATAGAGGTCGGGGTCAGGAGAGGGGTGTGATTCGTGAGCCGAGAGAGTTTATGCAATTCGTGAGGCTGAGCACGATCAGTAGGCGAGGCTGATGTCCATCGATGGCTCATTCTCAGAAGCGAGGTCGAAGTGGCACCAAGATTCTGGATCTAGATTGGAGTCAGAATCCCGTTTCGAAGAAGAAGTGTTCATTTGCGAGAACCTGAGGTGTCAATCCGAGTCGAGCTAAGTTTCAGGAGTCCTCTGTTGGCCGTATGACATCAATGAGATTGATATTAGCTTAGGGTTTTCACTTTTAGTTTTAAGGTTGATTTCCGGTCTGGAAATGAGTTCGAGCAAGGGTTTCGAAGCGTGATTAAGGTTCGACTACACCTGATCTGTTTCACTTTGACGTATCTGAATGATATTTGGGGAAATTGATCCTCGATTTAAAAATTTTCCTTGTGTCATCTAGTTATTCAAGTAGGTGTTGTTTATTCTAGTTTTTGGTATCTAAATCTGATTTGTAGACTCTTTTTTTGGTTTATTAACTCACTGTTGCATCGTTATCCTTTGATTTTTTTTTCTTCTCCAGACATCGATAGATTCATATTACTTGTATTTTTATGGATATTCATCGTAGAAATTTGTTGTCAATCCTTATCTTGAATTTAATATTTGTCATATTTCCATCAATTCCAATCACTCTATCTTAATTTAATCTACCTTCAATCGTAATCAACCTGCTGGTCCTTGTCTTTACATCTGACAATTGTATTATGCATATCAACAGAGAAATTTAATTTATTGTGATACATTGAATTTTCTTCTATTTTATTCATATTATTCTTTCAATCAATGTATTTTTAATTATTTAATTCGATATCGGATCAACTTGTGATCATCTTGTATGTCTTTTTCTGTTTCCTCTGTCACTCAAATAAATATATATTAAATCAGTTTCCCAACTTGCATTAAAAAATCCAAAATTTAACTTCCTAGTTGAAATAAATTATACATTTAATCTTCCCCTGGTATGTGTATAAGAAGAGGAGTGCAAAAGCCTTTTAGAGGGAAAAAAATAGAGGGCCAAACTTCTATTATTTTTCTTCTGTGTGTTTTCCAGTTCTAAAAATTTGAGAAACAGAGTACGCGAGTTTGAGTTATGTCAATGGAAATGCAATGATATTTTGCAAGAAAAAGGTAAGGGATCTTTCTATTTATTTTTTCAATTTGTTTTCTTCAAAAATTATAATTATACAAGTGGAATTTATTTCTTTTATGGGTTTTCAAATGAAAATCAGCATATCTTTCACTTTTGAAGTTGTGGTAGATTATAGTAGAGGACTTTATTTTCAAACATGTACTCTGCTACTTCATTATATCTGTCATGCCAAATTATTTTCTACCCAAATTATATTTGCGCAGTGAATATTTATTTTATATCTGATTTCTTCACGTCTCAATGATGACCGCAATAGAGTTTTTCTCCATTTTTCATCTATGGTTTTCAAAAAAATTAATTGGATTTCTGTATAAGGATTTATATATAATTTCAGTACAATAAGATATATTATTTCGTAAGGGAGTTCTATCTTTGTGTAAGGGAGTTTTCTCCATTAAAAATTATAATCCCCATTTTTGTGGTTTTAATAGTTTAAATATTTTATTTTCATTAAATCCAAATCTATACTTTGAACTCACAAATTAATACGTTTGTTATTTCTTCATGCATGATATGTTTATATGAATATTTATAAATTATCATGTTTATTAATAGTATATGTAAATTCTTGATACATATATTTATATTGAATTATTATTTTTCACACTTTAATTTAAACAATCCAAGTATCTAATTATTGGAGTAAGATACATATGTACATGCTAATCAAACATATACATATAAAAAAATAATAATTTAATTAACTTTTAAGATCGTTGGTTCTAATTCATGTTCTATGATTGTGTATATTTTTATAAACTTCTTAAATTCACATTTCATAAAACTGAAGTGCATACAAAAGTATGACTTTATTATACTGCTTTGATAATTTTGTGTGTAACATATAATTATTCATTGATATTGACTGATTTTTAAGAAGATAGAATTATATGATTGTTATTACTATCAGATTACCTTCCTGCATAAAATTAATTTTAATAAATATGCCTTTAAAATTTCAAGTGTGTGGATGTTGATTTATCATAAATGGGATTATGCAACGATTAGATCATACCATGTCGAAAATGTAGTTTTCAGTAAAGACTGGTATTTACTTGTTCCTAGAATGATTTTAAATATATTTTCAAGATTTAAAACTCTAGTGAAAATTATAAATAAGTAAGGCAAGCTAAAAAAAAAGTTTTATACATAAAATGGTTCTAGAACTTTGTAAATATGATAGGGAGTTGGATAACGAATCCATCCCTTAAGTGGGTAGGCCCAAGATAGCCTTCAATGTTTCAAGTGGCCTCAGTTATTTTGTTTTAAGAGCTTGCTTAATATTTTCAACTGAATCACTGGATTTATTTTAAAAGTGTTTTCAAAGTATAATTATTTTTCAAAAGGATTATATTATTTTATATTGGTTGTTTTACGAATGAATTCACAATTGAAAATTTTCAAATATATTATTCAAATGATGTTTTTTTTTAAAGTGATTTATCAAAGGTTTTCAAAACCTCTTACTGAGCATCATTTGTGCTCACCCCTAGATTTGAAATGTTTTCACAGGTATCTTAGGAGTTTGTCATAGATGTCTTCGCTTATGGAGTTAGCGCGCAACGGAAGCATAATGGAAAAATGTATTATTTCTGTTCAACTCTGATAATGTATGTTTATGTCTAATCTTCCAGAACCTAGACCGGTAAAAGATCCTCGTTTTGTTTAAAGTGTTGTGTAATTTTAAAGTTAAGTTTATAAAAAAAAAATTTAATAAATAAATTATTACACAAAATTTTGAAGCAACGAGTCCGGATGAGCGGGCTCGGGGCGTCACAAATATTATATCATATATATTAATCAAATTATTCCTCATTATGAACCAATTGAATTATAAATAAAAAATATTCCCATCGCTTTTTGAAGGTGGTAGTCCACATATATGTTTCAGCGGCGTCATCATTTCACAATGGATTTCATTGCAAGAAGATACAAATGATATTATCATTATATAATAACAAATTTTCCATAAATATAATTTATATATATAAACCAATTATAATACCCATAATTAAAATATAGTGATGAAAAATTAATTGTATCTCTATGTGGAGACGGAAATATGTATGTTTTCATGGGTGTTGCATTAACTTCTCATTTGATTGGAAAGGGGGTGTATACTGGTTTTTTAATAATCAAAATAAAATTTGAAAATATTTAGGATACTGATGTTATTATTTTATGGTATATAA
This sequence comes from Viscum album, assembly GCA_963277665.1. Classification (NCBI taxonomy): domain Eukaryota; kingdom Viridiplantae; phylum Streptophyta; class Magnoliopsida; order Santalales; family Viscaceae; genus Viscum; species Viscum album. The sequence continues at coordinate 112,355,912 of OY728119.1, read as the reverse complement.
CATTATTGATTCTCTGTTCCATCACAGAGTCCAAGGAATGACAAAGGGGAGTACTTCCAGCAAAGAAAAACAAAAAGAAGAAGAGAGAGGGAAGAAACATCAAATGTTGCAAAGGCATTAAGGCGTGCAAGTAACTTGTGTGTCAGCCTTGGGTGCACATGTTACTTGCACCCCAGATGTAAGGCGCACAGGTCACTTGTGCGCCCACATTTAAATTTCACCAAAATCCCAGGAGGCCTATAAATACCCCTTGTGGGCCCTCATATTCAAAGAGGATTTTCCAGAAATCAGATACAGAGCTCTAGGTGCCCAAGTCTTCATCTCATGTCTTCCAAACACTTATAAGTTAATTCATTACCTATAATGGAATCTCTAAAGAGTAATAATAGGGCCTAATTGTTAAAACTAATCAATACTTGTGCGCCTAAGTGTCCAGCCCTTAAGGGAAATGAAGACACTTTCGTTATGTCATGCCCTCTCAAGGGAACTTGCGTGCCACCCTTATAGAAACCTCTAGGGATGATACTAATGGATTGAGTTCCAAGTTTCCCAAGTATTACCCTATGGTTTTCTGTCGCCCAAGGTGACTAATTTCATGCAAGTCTACTTGCATGACCAGGACTTGCGCGCCAGAACGATACTTGTGTGCCTCCTTCCTAGTCACCTCCTTTCCTTAAATCCACCTCTCATCTTCAATACATAGCCTTAAAAACCCTCTTCAAAGACACTTATGGCATGGTTTCTTTGTTTTATTCCTTATGTGAAAGTAATTATATGGAACATCTCTCAAAACCTCGTGACACATAACTTTATGTCACTACAGTTAGAGATTTCCTCCATTCAACCTTGTCCCTTAAGGTGAGAGAGTCTTTGATATGGGTATCCTTCTCAAGAGTAATCCCCAAGTCTTTTTCCTTTAATTCTAGGCATCCTTCTCAGGAGTAATCCCCAAGTTAGAGTATACAAATCTCCATAAAGTAAAAATACCTTTATGGACCCTATTCCTATTATTTTTTTCCTGAAGTAAGTCCCAGTCTTCATCTACTTGGGAAGTCATACGTATGTAAGCCCCAAATCTTTCCTTGTGACCTTATCTTTCATGGTAGAATCATCAGGTTTACTGATACCTCTTGTCTCTAACACTGAGCATAACTCACGTGGGCTTAGAGTGTAAAAGTATCCACGACATATATTCATGGGCAGTTATTCATACATAATCCCCACACTTCACTTGAACTACGTGGACTTTGATTCTACCGTAAAACTAGAGTACGTAGGAAGTCTCTTTAAGGTTCAAGCCCATTAACCATTAATTATCATCTTTCCCATATGACAATGAACTATATCATAATTCTCAAACTATGTGGGTTCTGATTCCTTTTTAACAGAATACGTAGGTAGCCCATCTATGGGTACGATCCGAACTCTGAGATAATTCATGTATTTCTGGATGACAATAAACTCCATGTGCTTCATGGAGTAACTTTAAAACTAGTATGGTTGTCAATGAACAATATATCATTACATAATGTAGTAAAGGATACCATTGACCAAGAACCTCCAATACACATGGATGATTCTTTATCGATGGAGAACCTCAAATACATATAAATGATTCTCTAAATCCCACATATATTAATTATTGATTGTCAAATCTTAGGGAAAGATCATTTTCATGCTTGTTAAATTAATTAGGATTCATGAACATTTTTTAAATCATTAATAGAGTCCTAGAGTAGGCAATAATTTCCCCCAAAAGGGTGCAATGAGCCCGACCTCCCATTCTCTCGACCAATGAAAATTCTTAAGCCTCATCATTCCATAACTAATGAGAACATTCCTTTGGAAAGTAGGTCCAAATGGATATATAATCATTGGGTGTTTCCAGTTCTGTGAATAAACCCATTGGAAACCGATTGGAAATTTTGAACCTTAAAACAAACGAGGACATCCCCACTTTAGAGAGTGAAACCAAAATGGTGAACCCGGTGTGAATCCTTAACCTAGTTAAATGTTGTTTTGCCTATTTGTTAGGCCCCTATTAAACTAAATATGAGGGCCAACAAAGAAATCAATAATATATGTGATAATCCAAAAGATGTAGATATGACCAGGAGAATCTTGATTATGTTTTCTATATCAAACATTCACTCATTTCTCAAGATCTCTCAGCAATCAAAATGGCTTCTCTAAAGTTCACCCTCGTGAATTCCTCAGTTGCTACTTCTGTGGGATTCTTGTCCACTCCGAGGATGACATCACCCACTCAGTATCCTCAACACTGGATCTTGAATGCGTTGGTCAAGGAGCACCATTATCATGGTACCATCCCGACATTAGAGGCTGCCCGATGAGCCCTCCATGTCAAAAACACACCCTGGTGTCCGGACAACAACAACCAGCAGTCAAGAAGAAGGTGGTGGCAACCACCGTCTTAAATCTTTTCGGGTCGTTATCCCCATAGCACAATAATCAGTCCCTCCCATACTACAGGGATGTTGATCTAGAGGTCACTCAGGGCCTCCATTCCAGGATACAAGAGTCCTTCCTGAGGACTCCCACCAAAAATCGATGTCTGACTCATGTGGTAGTGCACCCTCAACATGATGAGGGTGTTTCCTCCAGGCATTCGGTTCAGGTTCCAAAAACTTGAGCATGCAAGACGAACCACCAAAGGTGATGACCGGTCAATAGGGAGTAGGTTCTTTCCTCTTCCCCCTTCAAAGAAGTCCATCAACCTATCTTGATGGAAAGCAATGAGTGGGCACACACACCCATCTGTTCTAATCCCACTATCCAGCTGACTCGACTGACAACAACTCACATTTCCCACCAAGAAATTCCAGCAGAGTACTACAGACATGAACATACACCTGTTTATAAATCATCAGCTAGTCATCAGGCGCTTCTGACTTCATTTGATGAATCCCGCCAACCCAATGTGTTGACAACCAGTAAACAGGCACATACACCTGCTTACCCTCATCAATTCTGCCAGCAATATCACCTACCAGTTTTGAAAGTAGTTTGTCAACCATGTTCGGAAGAGTACAATCAAGAGGCACATACACCTACTGGTATTCATCAAGCTATCCAACAGTCTCATTAGGTATATTTTAGAGATGTCAATTGGAAAGCCCCAATGAAAAACAGGAGGTAGATACAAAATTTTTCCCCCAAACATGAGTACGGTCAGAATCCAATGACAGGAAAAGGAGGACAAGAGCAGGCACACACACCTACTCCAATCTCAGAATGGATGTATATTCTCATTCCGGCAGCTGAAGTCACCAAGCACATTCTTTCAATGGTGAAAGAGCAGAATAAAATACATGCTCATATCCTGGATGCTTGTTAGGATATTATAACAGCTTCAGCAGCATCTAAGGAAAAGAAACACAAATCTCTCCCTATCAGTGGGTTGAATCATCAGTATGTCACCCTGGAACAGATACACACCTTTGTTCCAGTCGAGGAGGGTCGTGAGGAATACTCCCCCATGTCATATGGACAATCGAGTCGGGAACATACACCCTATTCAAATGAGGATCGTCAGCCTAACCTTGCCATTTCTCCTGAACAGGCACACACACATGCCCACAGTAACCACTTCTGTCAAAAAGTGGTTATCAATGCGAGTAAGAAGGCGTCCACTAAAAAGACCCATCCAGCACAGTTGAAAAATCAAGATCCAATCTGCAATGAGGCCTTGCTCAACACTGGAGTCCTTGAATCCCTCAAACAATTATCTGTTGCAACTCATGATTCTACTCTCTCATTTCCCAATATTGGGAACAATAATTCTGAAGGTCTTCATCAGAGACTTCCTCATGAAGGCTTGCTTCATGAAAATTCGGTCGATCTTGAAGTTTCATCTTTAGTTGAGAGTTGCGATAACCCTCTGCGTTGCCAGAAGACCAAGGAGAAAAATATTTCATCTTTTGTTATAACCCACCATGGTGGTCCTCCCCATGATGATGAATTTAGCTACTAAAGTCCTCTCTCCAGTAGTAATTCGCATTTCATGGAAAATTATACAATGGACAATGTAGTGAAAGGAAAGCCCTCTTATCTTGAGGCACTTGAAAATGTGTATCCAGCCATGTCTGATGGTTTATCGTTAGTAGGTGAAATACTCTCTCCACGAAAAAACAACTCGGGGAATAGGTCATTCTCTAAACCACCCTTGGGTCATGAATCTTCTAATTTGACAGATGAATCCTCTACCAATCTTGTTGATTCTAATGCAACAAAAAAGAAGCACCAACATTGGTCCAATCTGGTGGAAGAATATTCATCCAATGATAATGGGGAATTACTGAATATGAGAAAATGACTAGTTAAAGATGAAGTACCAGTCATATTTTGGCCTTTTGCTGACTCTCAGTATGATATTCTACAAATGTTGACAGAATATTGTATTAATGATGTTCATCTCAACATACAAAAGACTCTTTGTCAAATAAAAAAATGATATTACCTTATGATGAATATCAAAATCATGTCAAGGTAATAGAAGGGTTTCAACGCCAAATTAACTTAGCATCTCTACTAGTTTCTCAACATCCAAGGGTTGAAAAATAGCAGAGATCCCTTTAGCGCACATTTCTTGGTGCATTAGAAAACATGCGCCAGTTAATTACCGATTCCCCATCTGGCATTCATATCAACAGAAGGGGTATCCATGGAGAATTTCATTTCACTGCACTCTCCAATCAACAAATCCCGCCAAAAGTGGTTTCATGAAATGTTATTTCCCATGGTCGGCTGCAGCCAACTAATTTTGCGTGTAATCAAAGGCTTACTCAAGAAAAATCCTCAACTAGTTCTTCACAAAGTCCGGCAGACAAAGAAAAATTTGTCGAATTTCTCTTGCATCAAGAAAATGAGAATGTCGAATAGGCTTCTCATTTAGAGAATGTGTATCATCCGGATCAGATGATACATCCGGCCCATTTCCAGACTAAAATCTGCAAAATTAGGAAAGCTATTATGTGAATTTCTGCTATAGTATCTCAAGAGTCATCTCAGCTTTCCAGACTGGTGACTCCTTCAATCCAACCCTCAGATTCAATAAACATGATTCGAGGAGTTGAGAAACAAATACAGGAACATCCCGAGTCCTCCAGACTGGAGACTTTTTCAAATTTTCAATATATTCCTCAGTGAAAGTGAGTCTTCTCTTTATTAGGGAAGAAGCCACAAGAAGAACGCAGATCATAATTATCAAGAAATTCCCTCCAAATTATAGTTCATAAAGAAGTTCCTGAGGTATCATCCAAACAAAAGGCGAAGTCTCGTAACAGACTTGAAGGAAGACAACATCACATAAATGCAGACATAAATTATGCAATACGTTTTGCATCGATAAATGTCATCAATACCATTGTTACAAATCCCCCAGAACATGAGGCTCACTCAGAGGTATCATATGAATAATTTCTTGTTCAAGAGGCTGTACACACGAAAATAAATGAAGGAGGTGTGCGTACTATAAGAAAGAGGGTTTCCCAGGGGAAAGACATTCCTTTGGGTAATTCCCTTCCATACTCCAGAAAGTCATATACCAAGGAAATGGGTAAAGGTCAAGTTACATTCCACTCTACCTCTGGAAAAGGAAAATCACTCTCATTAGAGGAATGGTTCATAGAACAAAAAGAAGAAATGAAGGAATTAAGGAGGTTAAATGCAGAACTACTTCAAGGTATTCTTCTCTTAAGCATGCTAGAGTTAATCAATCAAGGGAATGTTTTACAGCTAGTGGTATGGATAAAAAATATCCCCCTTTACAAATACACCCTCATAGGTCCAATACTACGGGTCATACGTGACAACAACTGATAATACTACCATCAGTGGTAGTACCGGTCGCCACACTCATCCAAACTCCTATCATTGAACTTGCTCATGCCCAAGATCAACCAGTTGTTTCTCAAAAATTAATGACAACCATTGACTCATTAATAGATTTTTTAGAAGCTATGGAAGGTAAACGTGCACAAGTTCAACCAGAAAAGAGATCTTACCCTGAATGGGTGGATGCAATTCTTCCCCCATCAAATTTTCTGAATACCACATTCCCAATTTTTAATGGTTTGGGGGATCCAGAACAACACTTGACACATATCTTTACTCATTGTGAACCTATGATGGTAACTCTTCAACAAAAAAATCATTTAATCTCAAGTGTTTTGTGTAGTCATTACAAGGACCTACTTTTGTCTGGTATATAAGTTTGCAATCCTGGTCAATTACTGGGTGGGAAGATCTCTTTCAAAGGATCCTTCTTCAATTTAGCTCAACATTTCGAGAGATGATGGTTTTTGATCTTCCCAATTGTAATCAAAGGGATATTGAAAGATTTTTAGGTTTCATTGCTCGCTGTAAGGGATTAACATATTCCCTAAGTTTAGAACTCCCTCAAGAAGAGTTTCCGCCAATCTGTGTGGCAAATCTATGTGACGAATTGAGCACACCGTTGATCCCTTTGATATACACAGGAGGGTGTCGAGACCTTAATTCAATCGATCAGCATATAGAAGATTCTCTGATAAAGACTAATGCTAAAAATCGTGTAATTCTATCAGTTCCAGGAAGGAGAATAAGGAAAGCAGAGACTATTACAGTTACACTTAAACATGCACCTGTACCTGCTTCCACTTCAAAAACATCATCATATCGAAGGGCTCCACCTCCTGAGCGTCAACAACAATAGCTCCCTCTTCAAGATGATCAAAGAGATCAAAGGCAAAAATAGTTTGAGGATTTTAAGAACAAAGTTTATTATTTCCAGAATGAACAAGTTCTTGGTTACTTCATCTCGACTCTGGAAAACAATCTGGTTCAGTTTCCAAGACCCAAAAGGTTGAACAATGAAGGAGATGAATACATTCCAAGCTATTATCTGTTTCATCAGATGTTGGGTCATCTTATTTAAGAGTGTTTTGTCTTCAAAGACCTCCTACAAATGATGGTGGACTCTGGAAAAGTAAAACTGAAAGGTTCTTCAGCCCAGGTAGCATGTGTTACTACTACTGATCCAGAGGAAGAAGGAGAGTGGAATGAATTAAAAATTAAAAATGCACAGAAATATGATGATTGGATGGTCAGAAAAATGATCAACCTAACTCATGCCATTTTACGAACACAATTGAATCAAAAAATTGTGTCTTCTGCTATGTCTGCCATATCAAAACCCCATTTATCAGAGGAAAATCCTCAAAGAAGCAACGTAATTTGAAGAAAGAAGAGTAGTTAGAAGAAGACAAGCTCATTTCAAAGCCTAAGATGTCTTCGATGCAGGCAGATTTTATGCCATCTGCTTCAAAAGCATGGGCACCGCCCCACCCAATAGAACAGCCTAAACTGGTTCATCAGGAAGAATATTCATCAGATGAAGAATTGATCATTGGTTCTGTTAACATGATTCATTTAATGGATCCATATGCCAATGAAATTTTTGATCATGATGATCCCAAATTCCTTGTATCTAAAAGAGGAGTTAGAGGGAGAGACAGAGGTCTAGGATACAGGGGATGACGTGCATATTTCAAATTCCACTATTTCAATCCTACCCCTACTAGAACTGTATATGCAGTAGAAACTCTTGGAAAATCCCTTCAGCAGGCTCAATAGAAACATGAAATTTCATACCCACATGGAAGATTCGGTCCTGACACAGTTATTTTAGAAGAATGCTTAGAGGTCACACCTTCTTCCTCTCAGCAAATAAATAGACTTAGCTGGTCTAATCTACTGAAGCCAAGAGTGTTTTCAATTCCTTCCCCAATACGGGATGAATCTACTACCAAAGAATCAACTTCCATGTCACCTGCAATACCTCATTTTCATGATGAGAAACGTAGACCTATGGACCAAAAGTATGATGTCCTGAAACATTTGGCCCATGTACCGGACAAGTATTCAATTCTGGATGCCTTGAATCTGTCAAAAGATCTTTGGGAGGTGCTTATTGAGGCTCTATCACGTCCTCAAGAATTCAAAACTGAATTTGTTACAGCTGAATTCTACCATATAAAGAATGATCATGTAGAATTCCATGCATTGATATCATTTACAGATGAAGAATATAATGATGTTGTACATGGACATATCAGAACTTTATATCTATCTATAAAATTCAATGTCATAGACATCCGAAGACCTTTCATTGATAATGGATCAAGAGTCAATCTCATTCCTATTCATACACTTCGTCAATTGGGCCTCACCGAATATGATTTATCTCCATCTAATTTGATGTTTCAAGGATATGATAATAATTAAAAAGAACCTCTGGGTGAGATTACACTCAGAATTCAGTTTGGATACCTTGTGTCTAATTTAGATTTCATGGTTGTTCGTCAGGACACAGCCTTCAACATTTCTCTTGGATGACCTTTTCTACATCAACATGCGGTCGTACCTTCGTCATACCCTCAATGTCTCAAATATTGTTTCAATGGTAAAATTGGGACATTTTATGGGGACAAGGACCCATTCAAAACATGTGAATCTCAATAAATTGGGGCATAATTTTATCACATAGAGGGAAAGGAAAAATCCACTGTAAAGAAGGTCACTAAAATTAATGCTCCAAATGGTTTGGAAAAGATTCCAGTAAATCCATTCATACATGTGAGTACTAATTATATGTTTCCTCTCAGTAAAATTAACTGGATAGACCTAAATCCAAACACTCTTATGGAAACTTCTATAATGTTAGTTACGACAGTTGAGTGAGACTTCATGGGAGAAATTGTTCATTCACCAAGAAATGATGAAATCTTAGATGGATATGTCTTCATTTCATCCGCTGAAATCCAACAATTCTATACTTAATCAACCATATCAGAAGACGTTGTAGCAATACCAAAGGAAAACAGTGATGTTGATTCTCAATCCATTATCCCCTCTTTGCCACCCCAAGAAAACCCTTCATCATCAATAGGGTTTGAAATGGTGGCCTCTTCTTCGAGATGTTCAAATTATAACTTCTCCCGTAACTATGAAAGTTCATCTTCGTCATCTACTCTGGATGCAGAAAAAGAAGAAATAACACATGTTGAAGATAAGAGGAAGATATCAGGGATGCTCCTCTAGCATTTGAAGAAGGTATCTCTACCATTCTGGATGAACTCAAAGAAATAAATCTGGGTATAAAAGAAAATCCACACCCCACTTTTGTTAGTGCGTCCATGACTCTTGAAGACCAAGAAATATATATTTCATTTCTAAAGCTAAATAAAGATGTATTTTCTTAGAATTATACGGAAATTTCAGGTCTTGATCCCAATGTTTTCACTTATCATTTGGGTTTTCCAAAAGAACATCGAGGATTCAAGCAAGAAGCTAGAAGAACACACCCAACCTATACCTCCAAAATTGAATCTGAAGTTGATAAGTTTATCAAGTATAAATTCATCATAGAAGTTCAATATCATAAATTTCCGTCTAATATTGTCCCTATGAAAAATGATAATGGAAAATTAGAGTTTTCATTGAATTTAGAGATCTTAATAGGCATTGTCCTAAAGATGATTTCATCGTCCCGATTACAGAACTTATAATTGATGCAACAGCAATCTATGAAGAAATTTCCATCATGGATTGATATTCTGGGTATAATCAAATCTGAATGGCTCCATAGGCTGAAGAGGCTACAGATTTCAGAGCTCCTCAAGGTGTGTTTTCTTATCGGGTAATTCCCTTTGGCTTAAAGAATGCAAGTGCGACGTATCAACATGCCATGCACCATATCTTCAAACCCTTCTTTGGGAAATGTGTCGAGTGTTATGTGGATGATCTAGTATTTAAATATATACATTTTTTGGATCACTTAGATGATCTAGAAACCATATTCAGCAAACTTCGACAACATAATTTTAAGATGAAACCCTTGAAATGTGCTTTCGGGGTGACCTCAAGATAATTTCTTGGCTTTGTCGTATGCCATCGTGGTATCAAAGTCGACCTTGAGATGAAAAATTCAATCCTTAACATGTAAACTCATTGAAATTTGAAGGAGTTAATAGGACTTCAAGGACACTTAGCCTATATTCGGCATTTAATTTCTAATTTGGCCGGCAAGTGTTTACCCTTCACCAAATTGATGAATAAGGGAGTCACCTACCAGTGAACTGAGGAAGGTCAAGAAGCATTCGACATCCTAAAAAAATATCTCTTGAGTCCACCATTGTTGATTCCACCTGTTGAAGGAAGACCCTCATTCTCTATGTGACAGCTTTAGAGCAATCACTGGTTGCCTTCCTCGCCCAAAAAAATGATGTTGGGAATGAAAACAGCCTTTACTATCTCAATTATACTATGCTTGAGGCAGAAACTCATTATTCAATTATTGAATGGTGCTACCTATCATTAATCTTTGTAGTTCGGAAATTGAGACACTACCTGCAACATCATCAGGTCCAATTGGTATCCCGCAATAACCCGCTCAAATTCATCCTCATTCGTTTTATGCTTAAAGGACGTCTGGCAAGGTGGGAAGTTATTTTGTAGTAGTTTGATATCCAGTATATATCTCAAAAGGCAATAAAAGGCCAAGATCTGGCCGATTTCCTTGCTGAACACCCATCGTTTGAAGATACATCTTTGAATATTGAACTTCCTGATGAAGAAGTCTTCTATATTCAAGATAACTCTCAAACATGGGAAATGTATTTCGATGGTTCTTCCAGATGTCCGACAGGGAAGAGAATGGAAGATTCTAAATTCAAAAAAGTTTGGTTAGGAGTTGTTCTTGTTTCCCCAGAAAAGGCAGTGTTGCCTTATTCCTTCTTATTGTCGGGAGGAGGTACAAACAATGAAGCAGAATATCAAGCTCTCATCACGGGCGTAGAATTAGCACTTCAGGCATAGGTGAATCACATGAATGTGAAAGGTGATTCATATTTTGTAATCAAACAAATCAACGGGGATTATACCATCAAAAAGAAAGAGTTAATCCCTTTGTGCTGTTACATCAGAAAGTTAATGGTGGAATTTTCCTCAGAACCGACATTATCTCATGTCCAATGATCACAAAATGCCCAAGATGATTTCCTAGATAATATAACCAGAGCCCTTGCAGATCCAAATCAGGACGAGACAATCATCAGCATTTCCCACCGTTTATGGTTTCACTATTCATTTCAATAAGAACAGAGGAGATTAATGAAATTAGTCCCATATCTAAACCATATGGTCATGCTACAGGGTGGAAGACACTAATTAGGTAATACCTCCAAAATGGGACACTTCCACCTGATAGAGCCAGGAGAGAACAAGTCTAGTGACGTGTGGTCAATTTTACTCTTCATGATAGCCAGAATCATCATAAAGTTCTCTACAAGAAAGTTTTTGATTGAATTATCTTCATATGTATTGATGGTTAAGAGACAATATATTTCATTAGTGAAATTCATGCAGGAGTTTGTGGTTCCCACCAGTCTGGACATAAAATTCTGATCAAATTCGAAGGTTGGGATACTTCTGGCCTAAAATGATAAAAGATTGTGTTGAATTCTCTAAGAAGTGTCATTCTTGCCAAGTATGTGCCAACTTCATTCATCAACCCCCAGAGTTGCTTCATATATCTAAATAGTCATGGCCATTTTCCACAAGGGTAATGGATGTAGTAGGACCTTATCCTTCAGCTACATCTAAGAAGTTTAAGTATATTGTTACTACTACTGACTTCTTTTCCAAATGGGCAGAGGCAATACCTCTCAATTAAGTTAGTTTTAAAGGCACTGTTAGCTTCATCAAGTCTAACATCATTACCAGATTTCGTGTCCCTCATACCATATTGACTGATAATGGCACCAACTTGTGTTCATCCGAGGTTAGAAATTTGTATCAAGAATACAACATCAAATCCAACCATTCATCTCGGTATCATGAAGCGGCCAATGGCCAAATAGAGGCCTTCAATAAGACGATTTCAAACATACTACAGAAGATGGTGGATAAAGATAAAAAATTATGGCTTGACAAACGTTTTCTTGCTTTATGGGCTTATCGGACCACCACCCGCACTCCTACGCAGTCAACTCCATATTCGTTGTTATATGGAACAGAAGCAGTCTTTCGCATTGAGGTTCAATTACCTTTGCTCAGAGTAGCCATTTGTGATCAGTCATCCACATATAAACAATCTCAAGAAGCGATTTGATGAATTAGAATGATTTGATGAGAAACGATTGTGCTCCATGCACCACTTGGAAGTCTATCAAAATTGAATAGCACGGGCTTTCAATAAAAACGTTTGTCTTCATTCATTCATTCAAGGAGAACTGGTATTGGCCCTCAGAACTCCAATGATACCTGGAAAGAAACCTCCAAAGCTTGAGCTAAAGTGGGAATGACCTTATTCAATACAAAAGGTGTACTCCAATGGAGCTTATTCTTTAATCTCAATGGATGGAGAACTCATCACGACTCCAACCAATTCCAGATTCCTGAAGAAGAATTTTGTGTAACAAAAATGGTATCGTCATGCATGACATTAAAATGTATGTGCGTCCTATATGACATTAAACTGTATAGATTTCATCTTAGCTACATGATGATAAACTATGCAGCAATGTTCCATGCATATGACTTTAAACTATTTTCACTTCCGTCCTGGATATACAATGTTAAACTATACACCACTACGTCCTACAGGACGTTAAACTGTAAACAGCCCCTCATACGTCTTACATGACATTAAACTGTGCCTACGTCCTATATGACATAAAACTATATTGTCCCCCATGACGTTAAACTGTGTGTTCTTCCTAAAAGATGTTAAACTGTAAATCCCCCTCATTCATCCTACATGATGTTAAACTGCAAACGTCCTACATGACGTTAAACTATACATGTTCATCCTACATGACGTTTAAACTGTGAAAAGTTCCCTTAATAAGTCTTACATGACGTTAAACTGTGCACATGTCCTACAAGACGTTAAAATTGACAACAATACGTTCTAGATACATGGCGCTAAACTATGAAACACCATCGTCCCACATGATGTTAAACTATGTACGTCCCTTTGTTCCCTACTACATGACACTAAACTGTACAGCACCATCATCCTTGCTATATAATGTTAAACTATATAGTCCCCCATTGTCCTTGCTGCAAGACATTAAACTGCATAGCAATACGTTCTAGCTAAATGATGCTAAACTGTGTAGCAGCAGTCCATGCAGATGACCTTAAAATATTTGCACTTTTGTCATGTATGACAATAAACTAAAATAGTCTCGGACACCCTCACCTGAGAGGGAATCATTATTGACATTGATCTCTAATCATGTCATATTCCAAGGACTACGTGCATACATGGCAATGCTTGAACCATGAATCTTTGGTTCAACCATCATTGCACTAAAGTCCCCTTTCACCCTTCACATGTACGAACCAAATCTGTACATAGGGTATTTCAAGAATTACGAGCGGCTTGATTCCCATCCCTATGGGATACATAGGAACATTTGATCATCCATCTAATACAGCCCCAAGTCTTTGGCCCTAACCCCAAACTCTACTTTCAGTCCCTTGGCTAAAAATTCCCCCTCTGAGCACATGAATGTGGAATGAAAACCCTGGTATTTATTCACATCAGGTTTATGAAAAACACACGATGCGTCTCCCTCATTATGGTCCGAGCTCTACGACCCTAAACTAAGATCTCCTATTCTCCCATCCCACATGATGTTAAACTGTATTTCAAGAACTACATATGGCTTGATTCTCATCCTAATGAGATATGTAGTGAAGTCTCGCATCTCAATTCAGGTCCCATCCACAACATGATTATGGTCAGCATTGGTCTACGTATCTCCTTCTTGCATTGGAAAATACCCATTTTCATGTGTCATACTCCTAACCTTAAATACTTCCAGATCTCCATAATGCTTTTTTTGACTTCTGGTCACAAAATGTATGATACCCAGAAATTCTTTTTCCTGACCATACAACACGTGCCCTTAGGCGGCCTTGCAAAAATAGTCTACATAATGGACCTTTCATCCAAAATATTATTTGACTATGCAGCCAATGCCCATAAGTTTCCCTTCATAATTCAACCCCCCTAAAGGGATTGTCAAATAATGGTAACTTCACACTTGAGGGGAAACCTCTTTTGTCCTTATTGGTCTTAACGAAGATATGTAGGGATCCACAAAAACAACCATCCTTAACATATTTGTCCCATACTATTTTTCATGATCTGAAAGTATTCAGTTCTAGAGTTTATATTTTCCATCCCTACATTTGGGTCAGACCCTGGTAAGAGTGACATTCATCCAATTCATTGAAAAAAAATTTGGGAATATCCTCTCCATATTCAAATACCTCTCTCCATACAGTAGACTCTATGCTTTAGGAAATTTGAATCTCCATAAACTTTCACCGGCTTTTATCAAAAGAAAAGTAAAATTTCTGGGAGTTCTTTTAACTAACTGTGCAGTTTGTGCCCTTAGGTGGCCTTGCATAAGCAGTCTACATAACAGACCTGTCAGCCATAAGATGCTATTTTTTGACTATACATCAAATGCCCTTAGGTGGCCCTGCATAATTCAACCCCCTAATAGGTTTGTCAAATAGTGGTAACTTCACTCTTAAGAAATACTTACTCTAATTACTTTTAGCCATTTTTTCATATCATCCCTCTGATTGAAAATTTATTAAGTCATAGTTTACATGTTTTCTCCCATATATGAATGTGGTAATATGTTTTAAAACATATTATCAAGGGATTGAGTTAATTTTAATCCATTCGGTCATATCTATTCGACCTTAAACATTATCCTTTTTATGTCTGACATGCACGACTTTAAACTGCCAACAAGAGATAGGGTACTCTTTAAATTGGGAACCTGTAAAGGGAACTCTGAACAAAAGTCGAGTCCCAGCTCACTAAACATACATTTTTTATGATTTACGCAAAATTGAGCAACAAAAAGATGCAAAGTTTATGGATTTGTTTGTATAATCCTAGAAAAAATCAAACTATACGTACTAGGCCCATTGGATTAGGTAAACAAATTGAAGCAGTTAACAAGAGAATATAGGTACAAAGGATTGAAGATGAAGTGTCTTTCGTCATTGATGAACAAGATTAGAATAACATCCACAGATTGGAGTCTCTCCTCTTTTTCAAGAATTACAAGAGGCGTTAAACATAACTTTTTATTTTATTTCCGGCATCCCGAACCTCATCAGCAGCCACCTAGAGTTCATTCACTCGACCAGCTTCACACTTTTCATCTTGATGGAGTGCTTTCTTGGCATCTGTGATGGCTTTCATGCCATCCGCTTGGACTCCTTCCAATGAATTTGTAAGCCAGTCATGTTCCCCAGAAACGGCATGTAGCTGTTGCTGTAGGTGCATCTGTTGGACAAATTTCTTTGTGATTTTATTCTTCAGCTCCTTCATCTTTGCAGCATGATTAGCCTCAGTTCGGGACACCGCAGCCTCGAATTTGCCGATATTGGTCAGCAGCCTCACTCTGATCAAATCTTGACGGCAATTTTTCTCCTTCTCCATCCTTAAGATGACTTGTTTCACCGCGGTATGGATCTCTTGATAATCAAAACTGCCAAGTCCCAGTATGAAAAACAAGGATGATAGTCACGGGATCTTCAAAGCCATCTCTTCAAAAGGCAGTTCAGATATGATCTTCTATATATTTTTTCATTCCTTACATTGTGCAAACCAGAGCACCTTCTGTACCTCCAGGTCTGATTCGACATCTCTGTCACAAGGGGGAATATAGTCCGAGACTAATGCACTTAAGGAAGTGCCATGTTCTGATCATTACCCATTACCCTTGGTACTTCACTTTCAACTCCCGTTGGGGCTAAGGCCGAGGCTTCACGTCCAGATCTAGCCACTAAAGTTGGCGAACCTACATAGTCAATTGAAATATTGTGTTATTTTCAAAGGATAACAAAAGCTATTTAGTTGTCTTGCAAATTAAGTACAGTGAAAAATATTATCATATTTTACCCAACGGTAGATCAGCAGCATGAGAAGGCTCCTCTCCATCTTTCCTAGATTCAACAGGGTTTTTAGGACTGGTTTCCGGAAGCTCTGTCGGGTTAAGCGCCACTTGAGCTAGAGTCTCTGCAATGATGGGGTTGTCTCTACCCCCTTTAGGAATCAGCAAGTCAGCAGCTTGCTCAGACAGAACTGCACATTTCAACCAATCATGGTCATAGATGTAATCAAAAAATAACAGGACGAAGGATAACACTCATATCCAAAATCTTCTTAATCTTTTGGTAATTTAACAAGTTCAAAAATTTCATCAAAATAAGAACCAAGTTTCATCATTTCATCCAGTGATATCCCATATTCCTCATTAGTCTCACTGGTGGGAGCACTTGACATGTCTTCTTGGAGACCCTCCTCCTGTGACCTCTGACCCCAGATAGCTTCCTCATAGAAAATTTCGGAGTCAGTTGTAGTGGTCGTCAAGTGTTCTGGTGCATGTGTTGAACCTAAATCATCACAGAATAGAAGTTAGTTGATGTTTCATTCAATGTTCTATGAAGTATTATTAATTTACCAGAAGAAGGATCTTCTCTCCTTGCAGAAGCAACAGGAGAAGTACTGGGAACAGACACTGGCTCTTCTTCTCTCATCATTTCTTCAAGAGCATCCAGGTTAGCATGAATTTGCGACTATTCATCATCACCCTACATCGTCCTTAGAGAAGGGTCAGTTATCTCCCTCAAAGGGGAAATCGAAGAATCCCCTGTAATCGCAAGAAGTATGAGCAACCTTTTCATTAGTTAGGATCCATGACTATCTGAAGGAGTTACCATTACTGATGAAGTGTCTAGCTATGGACTTCTTCCTTCGATGCCTTTTCATCTTTTACATTTTGGGTGTGTTGACATAGTCACCTAAAAATACAGGTATTGGATAGTTTAAAGCCATGTTTATCTCCTACTTCATGGCTTACTGGCCTAGAGATATCTCATATGGCTCGTAAAGAGATCCAAGGACTCAAAGAGCAGTGCCACCAAGGCAGTACTACGGTGAAGGGACCTCAGTAGTTCCTTCCTTAACAAGGTGCAAGATGAAGAAATTAATTTCCTTGAGTAACAATGATTTGACTGAAATCAAGTTGCAAAGAAAATAAGGAAAGAAACTTACATCTTCAAGAGCCACGTAATCATACCACTCCTCGTCTATTGAAGCACCAATCCCCTCAGTGGTGCCACAATCCATCATTTCCTTCACTCGCTTAGTGATAGAAATAAAATCATCACTGGCATATATGAGCATTTCCCTCTCTCTGATGCAAGCTCACACTTCATTAGGGTTATCCTTGAAGTAGATATCAGCAGAAGCCTGGAGATCCCCCACTCCGGGGATATGTAGCCTTTTGCATAAGTATATCCAGATGGTTTCAGTATCAAAATATAAACTCTTTCATGTCTGGATAGCCTCTAGTCGTAAATATTTAGAATGTGTACTAGAAGGCCGCGAGGAGTGTCCTACAATTTGTGATGTCAACTTCTTCTGAGCTCCTAAAATTGCAGATAAAGGATAAGAAAATGAAACTTGTTGGTCTATAAAAAAATGGTGAAAAAATTGCATCAATTATATAACTCACCATGAGTCGATGGAGTAGGTCTCCTGAATATGGAAATATTATTATATTTGGCACGAGGCCGCTTTAACACATTTCACGCCTCATCATCCCCATCCTGGGAACCCAGTGAATTAGCCTCGGGTGAGGAACCTGGTGAATCAGCTCTGGGTGAGGAAGAGTCACTTTATAAATGAAGGGTTTATTTCCTAAAAATTCTCTTTTTACTCCCCACCTGGGGGAAAGGAAGATTCAATACCCCTGCCGGGTATGATGCTACCCAGTTCTCGGCATACCATGTAGTTAATTGACTCACCGCTCCAGCAACTGGTAGATCAAACACTACCCTGGTCTTCTCCATAGCTGTCAACAACCATAGTTGTCAAGGAACCATTGGATGATGATCTGATCCGACATGCACAAGAGGGGATACGACAATCTGCTGCAGACATTTGAATTGGCGTGAAAATCTATATGGAGCATAGACCTCACATATAATCTCTCCGTCAATTCTGGTGGCCAATAAACCATCCCTACAAGACAGCATATATGACCTCAATTCCAGGATAGATGTTCCATCATCAACAAACTGCCAGGTTGGTGGGTTTATATAAGGAAATAAATGAAATTCCTTGAACATGCTCAGCCTCACCTTCAGATAATAGGAATTGAGGGACAATAGAGAAATTTCAGAAAATGCCATCACTGATGGCCTAAAAGAACTTCCAGGAACCTGTACTCCGCTCTGTACAGCGTATATCCTAAAGTGAGTGGAGAGCCATCCCCAAAAAAATGGAATGGTCCCACTATTCTCAAATTAGACTTACTCATATAGACATGGAGTAAGCTCCTGTGAATCTTCGCCAAAACCGGGGTGGCTAACCCAACAGTATTTCTCTCAGCCAACTTGGATGCAACAACGAAGGTCCCTATCCTAATGACTCCCTTAGAATCCCTAACTGGGAGAAGATATATGCTAATCCACAAGGCTAAGAAGCCCGCCAGATGGGTATTCTTTGGGATTCTTTGATCCACTTCATACCCCCACTTTTCAAACTCTCCTGCTTCAAAAGTTGCCTAGAATGTGCCAAGAGCACCCCTCTTATATGCACTAGGGCAGCTGGTAAGACAAGAACAGGTGGGCCCTTTCTCCTTCTTCTTGATGAGAAATATATCCATCCACTCTACTGGAAGAATATTCTTTCTATAATTGGTTTCGGTGGACTTTGAATTCTTGATCTTGAAAAAGATCATCATCAACTCCCGAGCTAGAGTCGAAGTCTTCTCAGAATCATTCCACATCGCCTTCGGAGGGATGAACTCATCATACTTGTCTCCCAAAATTAGATCCCATAAGATCTTTTAGACTTCCCACAAGTTGATGCCAACTTCTCCATGAGTCATATGTAAATAATTGGTTTCTGGGATCTATCAGCTGATTAGATCCAGCACAAAATCATCATTCCTGTAGACATATGTCTGCCCAGCCCAGACAGCTTCATATATTGCATCTCCCTTCAGATCCTCAACAAACTCTGCATAGGTTTGTCTCACCCAATATTCCCACATCCAAGTTGGATTCACACCTCCTCCAAGATAGAAATACCAACTCTTTTTCCATCCCTTGGATTGGTCTATCTGAGAATTTCAGAGAATATAGGGATAGAAATGCGACTACAGCTCAGGGTTGTGAGGCTTCAGATCTAGAGAACATGGTCTATGATGCATTCTGAATGCCTTCTCCACTGTTCCAGCATTGGAAAATGATCCTACAAATGAGACATTTGTCGAAGATAAATTGGTGTAAGTCTGAAATCAGGAATGAGGAATATAATTATTTGCCTCTGGAACGTTGACTTCTTGCATATGACCATGGCCATATAAAGGCAAGTAAATGCTCTATGGGAAATTGGAATGATATTTCTTCGATTGCTTAGCCAAATATGGGAGATTGTTGTCACAGATAACATAATAATCATGGCCAACAACGTTCATCATGTCATCTATTCTCTTGATGGCCAACTCATCAGTTGATCCAATCTTCCTTGGAGCCATTGAATCTACACAAAGATCAAACAGTTAACATTTCAGTAAGTTTATTTTTATGAAATATTTGTGAAGAAAACGAAAAATGGATAAGTCATTAAGGCACAAAAGTTTTTTCGCGCAAGTGTTACCGCACAAGTAATGTCTCTCTAATGATGTCGCGCAAGTTAAAATCCTTACTAGAGAAGCGTGACACAAAGAAGAGAGATCAACCGAGAAAGAAAAACACTTGTGCGACAAGAGCTCAAATTATTTGGAAGCAGGATAGTTTGTGCAAAGTGACACCCATATATATAGGTGATCCCACAACCCTGCGAGCCGGAACCTGCATGCCGCAACTTGTGCGCCGCAACCTACGTGCCTAAAACATGTGCGCCGCTAAACCCTGGTTTCCCGTTTTCCTCAGAGTCAAATCCTATTTCCTTTTTCGGAACCTACTCTGAGGGGGGAATTTTGTTGATGCTCTATTCCATCATAGGGTCCAAGGAATGAAAAAGGGGAGTACCTCAATCAAAGAAAAACAAAAAGAAGAAGAGAGAGGGAAGAAGCATTAAATGTTACAAAGGAATTAAGGTGTGCAAGTCACTTGCGCGCTAGCCTTGGGAACGCATGTTACTTGCGCGCCAGATGTGAGGCATGTAGGTCACTTTTGTGCCCACATTTAAATTCTTCCCTAATATCATGAGGCCTATAAATACCCCATGTGGGCCCTCATTTTCAAAGAGGATTTTCCAGAAATCAGATACAGAGATTTGGGCACCCAAGTCTTCTTATAATGTCTTCTGAACACTTCTAAGGTAATTCTTTACCTAGAATGAAAGCTCTAAAGAGGAAGAATAAGGCCTAAGTGTTAGAATGAATTAATACTTGTGCGCTTAAGTGTCCAGCCCTTAATAGAAATCAAGACACTTGCGCGCCGCCTTTCCCTCTCAAGGGAACTTGCATGACACCCTTCTAGAAGCCTCTATGGATGATACTAAGGGCTTGAGTTCAAAGTCACCCAAGTATTACCCTATGGTTGTCCATCACCCAAGGTGACTCATGTCACGCAAGTCTACTTGCACGACCAAGACTTGTGCGCTAGAACGATACTTGCACGCCTCCTTCCTAGTCACCTCCTTTCCTTTAATCCACCACTCTTCTTTAAGACATAGCCATAAAAACCCTCTTCAAAGCCACTTATGGCATGGTTTCTTTGTTGGATTCCTTATATAAAATGAATTCTGTGGAACATCTTCCAAAACCTCGTGGCTCATAATATTATGTCACTACGTTTAGAGATTTCCTCTATTCAACCTTTTCCTTTAAGATGAGAGAATATTTGATATAGGCATCCTTCTCAGGAGTAATCCCCAAGTTAGAGTATCCAAATCTCCATAATGCACAAATACCATTATGGACCCTATTCCTTGTCTTTTTTCCTAATGTAAGTCCTAGTCTTCATCTACGTGGGTAGTCATGCGTATGTAAGCCCCGAATCATTACTTGTGACTGCATCTTTCATGGCAGAATCGTCAGGTTTACTAATACCTCTTGTTTCTCACACTGATCATGACTCACGTGAGCTTAGAGTGTAAAATTAACCATGACATATCTTCATGGAAAGTTATTCATACATAAGCCTCACAATTCACTTGAAATATGTGGACCTTGATTTCTACCTTAAAAGTAGAGTACGTAGTAATCCTCTTTAAGGTTCAAGACCATTAACCCTTAATTATCATCTATCCCATATGATGTTAAACTATATCCTAATTCCCAAACTACGTGGGTTCTAATTCCTTTTTAACAGGCATACGTAGGTAGCCCATCTATGGGTGTGATCCCAACTTTGAGATAATTCATGTCTTTGTGGACGAAAATAAACTCTAAGTGCTTCACTGAGTAGCTTTAAAACTATTATGGTCATTAATGACCAAGATATCTTTGCATAATATACTAAATGATACCATTGACCAAGAACCTCTAATACACATGGATGATGCTTTATCGATGGAGAACCTTAAATACATATAAATGATTCTCTAAATCCCAGACATATTAATTATTGATTTTCAAATCTTAATGAAAGATCATTTTCATTATTGGTAAATTAATAAGGATTTGTGAACATATCTTAAATCTATAAGAGATTCCTGGAGTAGGCAATAATTCCCCCAAAAAGGGTGCGATGAGCCTAACCTCCCATCCACTCGACCAATGTAAATTCTAAAGCCTCATCAGTCTATAAATAATGAGCACCTACCTTTAGAAATTATGTCCAAATGGATATAGAATCATTGGGTGTTTCCAGTTTTGCGAATAAACCCATTGGAAACTGATTGGAAAGTTTGAACCTTAAAAAACGAGGTCATCCCCACTTTGGAGAGAGAAACAAACAAACATGGGAGAAGGTACAGAATAGTAGAAAATAACATTATCAGATAAGGCAGTTACATAATCTTTGGAACAGCACTTTTAGATCCCCTCTAAATGGTTCCATGGTTAGACTTTTGGGAAGAAAATAGATCAAGAATGTGAATAGTAAAGTTTATAAAGGAAAATTTAAAAGTTTTCTTGTTATAGAAAACTAAAATTGGTTTCCAAAAGTGATTGAGAGGTTCCCAATTATAAAGGAAGTGTGGACCACTTTTTTAATTCCCCAAAATATTAAATCATAATGAATTAATTCTCAAAGAATCAACCAACAAATGGCCATGTTTTTGAAGATATAGTATGACAAGGTTATAATCCCATACACTTTTAGAATTTAGACAAGTTTTAGTATTATTTTAAACTTTATGGTTTCAATTAACCCTTAGTTAACAAATTTTAATTTTAACTATGATAACTACATTTTCAATATTAAAGGGAATGAAATTTTACTTATAGGGTAAAAATTGGACCATAAATGGACAATTAATTAAATTTGACACTAAATAATATCCACCTTGTCTTATTTAACAATTTATTTGAATTTTAAATAAATACATAAAATGTTATTTTTATAAAATGTCATTATTATCAACATTGATTTTTTTAAAATTTATAAATAATTTATTTTAATAATTAAATAATTTTTAAGTTAGTAAAATGGTTGTATAAATATATTATTATATTTACATCCTAACAATGCTATAAATATAGGGTATATAAAAATTTATATTCTCACTATTTAAATAAAAATAAAACATATGGAAAAATACAATACATAACTCAAAACTAATTTCAATATAATGATTTTAGAGTATCAATGTAATCTTGAATTGATATCTAGAGGAATGATAGTTTTTCGGAGATGTGATTATATCATAGAAATTTGAATTCTCAAATAAATTTTTTCTAGAGGTATTTCATATATATCTTCAATGAGAGTGTATATTTTCATTATCTTATTATAAAATATATTTGTTTTACTTTGAGGTCTCCATGTGATGTTTTTTACTGATGATGTTGGAACTACGTATCCTCTATCATCTCTTCCCCTCACCCCTAAATTTTTGGTACCCTTGTTAAATAATCTTGAATAATTTATAATAGACTTCACTATGAAGTTATTTTGACATTTTGGGTTTCATATCAACATTTGGTTTCATGGAGTTAGAGTAGGTATTTTATTTATTTTGTTTAGAAAAATCCAAGTAGTAGATATGTTGTTGAAGTGTTTTTGAGTCGATTATGGTTCATTTTAACTATGATAACTCTAGTATAGAAATGATTTGGATATGGTTTTGTTATGGGGAATTGGGTATGTATTTTATAGGATTTACTCGATCCATTTATTGAGGTAATTAGTTAATTATTCGGGTTTTTATTCTCCCTTACTTTCATTATGGTAGAACCTTAGGGGGTTTAGAGATGATGTGAAAAAAAATCCCATTCAATGTTAATTTTTAATCTATTATCCTATCATGGAAAAATAGCTTAGGAGTATTACATCATATATGAATGAATATTCCTACTGGCACAATTCCTTTGATGTTTTAGTTTCTATTTAGTTCAATTTCTTGTGGTGTTTAACCTAGTGATGTCCCCTATAACAAATCATGCACAGTTTTTATTTTGCTTAATATTCTATTTTTCATCTAATTATACAAATTAATGTAAACTAGTTTTATTTTTTTCTGTATATATTTACTGACTAATGCTGGAGGATCTATTTTTTCCACCCAAAAAATTTGTTTTTGTATTTTTAAAAGTCGTTTTTTTGGCCAAGTGGGAACCAAAAACCAAGATACATATACTCAACACACATACCACATACCCCACACTATAACCCATGACTTAAAACTCTGAAAATTAAAAATCCAAATTCATATTCAATAAATCTGACACATCACCATTGAAACATTGCCTCGAGTCACAAAATCCACATGGCCATCCATGGAAACTGATAAAGATAAACCGAGCAAATCAAACCTCAGATTTTGAGCTTCCTTAAGTAGCACACACTAACATGTCCATCACCATCATCCCTAACCATCCAACACTAGTGACCACCAATGATGGAACAACTAGAACCCACCATCACTACTACAAAATGAACTCCCCTACCTCATCAAATCATGCTCCTCGCAAAAATTGTGAGTCGTTCGAAGAACCTTCATCGAGGAAGGACTTGTCCAAACAACATTTCCATTATCACAGCCGTCCAATTGCCTATGAACCATCACCTTCTAGCAGATCTATTATTTAGGGAAAAAAGTATAAAAGGGATCTTATTTTAATCTAATGGTTTTGGTTTTCTTACATAGGGTTTAAAGATCTTGACATGATTTTTGTAGGAAATTATCTCAATTTTATTGTCCAGTTTAGTGGTGTTTTCTTTTTTATTCTATATTTAAATTTTTATTATGTATAAATTTTATATTATTGGTTAATAGAATGTTTTTGTTATTAATGTTGGTATCTAATAGTGATTGGAGTTTCTATACCCCGTTTTTCCATCAAGGTTTAACCTTATATAGAAATGCTTCTACATAATTGTTCCATTGATTATTATATGATTTTGGGTCGATCGTGGATGACATGGATGGCATTTTCTATGATCGGGGTGAGTTAGGACTGATTTTCCAATAAACATGTGATATTTTCTAACCATTCATGGTAATTTTGTGATCGTATACAATATATTAGATAGTTTCTTTGTTTTGTGTTGGTCATTTTAATTTCTAAAAATGTTTTTTATTTTCTTATGGATTCTATGTTAGGTTTATTTGATGGATGGATAGTGGATTATCTATTTGGTTTCTCAATGTTTCTTGGTTTGGGAACACATTTGTTACATATTTTAATTTATCTTTTAGACATTTACCTAATGATGGTGATAGAATATTCTGATCCCATTCCTAAACATTTAATGGGTATTAATGGTGATTGTTTTTAAGTGGCATAGTTTTTTTCTAGTATATCACGATTATAGTTATATTTTTTATAAATATAAAATAAAATATTTACAAATGTTTAGAAAACTTATCAATTCGAAAAATAAATTCCATTTTTTTAAATTCAAATTAAAAATATTAGAATTTATCTTTTAATTAAAAACATATTATTCATTGAATAACATTTTCTAGAAACAATATTTATTCATTTAAAAAGAGTGAATAAATTTTGTTTTATTATTATTTCATAATTACCATATAAATTATAATTTATCAAAATATGTCTCTAAATTAAAAAACCTTTCCAAAATAAAAAATAATAATATAAAAATTAATGTTCTTATAAATACGATAACACACATCGTCTTAAAATTTCAGTTTTTTACATAATTTTATTTACATAATTTAACAACAACTATTTTATAAAATTACAATATTATTTTTTATTTATTTATTGATGTTATTTGATAATTATTATGCACGTTACTACTCTCAAAGGGCATGATAATATTTCAATATCCTCTTATAATTCAATGGTGAGATACTATTACAACAACCATGTATTCCTTATACTTTGAATAAATACCTCTAATTTTATTAATTTATAGTTCTAAAAAACATGGTTTTAATTTATAGTCACTAAAATTCCCACAATATTTCTAATTATTTTTTCTTGTTTTAAGTATTTTTCGAAAAGGTTATATTTATTATAGAACACAACCCTATGAATTTATAATTTTTAATTATTTATTTCTATTACCACATTGCACTATTTTGTATTCTATAGATTATTTCTCATTCATATAGAATTTTTGTGGGGGTAAAATAAAAAATTGAATTTATATTCATGGGTTGACATCCATATATCTATGGTTCCTAAAAATAAATGATTCAATATTTTATAGATATATGTGTATTTATGAAATTAAATTATTTAAATTATTAATATTTTAAAATATTAGCTTTCATTCATCAGAAAATGAAAATTAAATCATTAAAATATTAAAAAAATAATGTAATGTAAAAATTTGTAAAAATAATCATTGAAATTTTAGTTTTTTACATCCTCCTATATAAATTGAATCCTTAGAATTATAATTTACAATCACTTGTGAAACATGGTTCAGGTTATCAACAAAATTTACATGACTCTATATATGGGTTCTATTGGGAACATATCTTTTGTTTCTATGGTAAGACCAAATAACTCAACATTTATCTTAAAATATGTTTATTTCATGGTTTTCAACAATATCATCTATTTGTTAGTATTCAATATTAAAAATATTCTAGAGATATACCTTTTATATTGTTAGTTATTATGATATTATTTCAAAAAAACATTATAAATGTGATGTTATTAGTGTCATTAGTGATAATATCTAATAAAGTAATTGTAACCATTCTTATAAACAGGAAAAATTAATCCTATGTTTTTATTACAACTGTCACATTTTCTTTAAATGTTACTATTTTATTTTTATATGGGTTTCCATATGTTTTACCCTCTAAAAATGAGGGAATATATTCCTTCCTCACATGTCATAACATATTTTTCTCAAAGAAAATTCTTCTATTATATTATAAGGACCAACTCATCAAATAGAACAATTGGTATGATACTTAGGTTTATAAGTCAATAACCTCTACAAATTCTAGAAAATATAACCATATAATTGATTTCAATAATATATTCACTTTTTTTAATTGAAAACCTCTACCATAATGCATCAGAGGATGATTCTATTTTCATATGAAACATGAATTATATAAAAAAAATACATCGAACTATAATCAAATAACTCATTAGCTAACATTTAGTTCGTAATTAATGTACTTTTTTATGTAAATTGTATCATTAAAATCAATTGTAGAAATATCATAATAGAGGAAATGAAACCTTATATTAATTTGATATGGATTAACTTGATGATTATGAATTGATTAGAATGGTGTCCTATATCTATGAAATTAATTAATTGTACATGGATAACATATCTTTTTTGTTTTAACCTGTGAACCTGATAAACTGTATACACTACAAGTAAAATCACATTCCCTTTAAAAAAATCCATAGGGTTATTCTTCTAATAAATATTTCATATTGGAAATATTATCTTAATTTATTCTTCTTCTCTAATGTTTTTTATATTTTGTGATCTATTTTTATCTTCTACTCCTGATTTTCGTCAGTAGTTAAAGACTTTGAGAGGTTTATTTCTATCATGATGGAAATTGTTATTATCTCCTTATATGAATATTTTTTTTTGAATAATTCACTTTTAATACTTCACTATATTCTATTAAATTAATTATCAATAATTCTTTCTCGATTGCTTATATAATCAATATCATGTCTCGATAGTCTTGGTAATTTATTTTTATATTTTTAATTATTTAATAAAAGCATTATCAGAAATTTAGAAATTGTATTTATGTATTATATTATTTCTCTATATGACTATATCTCTCAGGAAGTAATACATCAAAATTGTTCCACTCCATTTTTTCCAAATCTTCTTCCATGTTAATATTTTGAATCAACTTACATTATTTATCAGTATCTACCATTATATAATATATGAACATGATAGAATTATAAAAATAAATGCATCATAATTTCAAGAATATATTCTCTAGAGATTTAATTAGTTTTATACTACTATTTTATTAATTGTTTCACATTATAATAGCATTTTTTCCTCATGAAATGATATATTGTTGTTTCAATGTGTTAAGTGTAAATAGTTTATTCTATAGTAGAAATTATATTATTCATAGCATGACTCAACTTCTCTAATATTGAGATAATTTACTCCACTACAACACTAACATCCTTAGTTTTCCAAATATGATATCACAATCACTAATTATGGGTATTGAAATAGTTCTTAGTCATTCCATTTTCTCATCATTTCTAAATAATGATATATAATATTTAGTTCATGATTAACATAATGAATAATCATCGACATTATATTTTTAGTATTAATTTATTTAAAAAAACTAGTATTTATAGAAATATTTCTAGAACATTATAAGGGTCATTATGACGTTTTGATATTTAACTATATCAAAATCATGTTCCTGTTATTTCAAAAAACATGTTTTTCCAACTGTGAAAACCCTAACTAAAGCTACCAAAATATGGTGGTTATTTATAAAATTTGAAATGGAATACTAAGATTATAATATAATCTATAATAAATTTCAGTAGTCTCATGAGACTAGAGCTATAACAGATCATTACCTTACAAAGGAATAATAGGTACATCAACAAACATGAAAATGAATTAATAACCCTTTATTTATTGTTATATTGAGTTATTCATAGTTATATAGGGCAATAAAGAAACACTAAAAAGGTTTGATCTAAAATTCATAATAAGGGGTAGTATTGTAAATCCCATATCTAGTAGCTTGGAGTTGGTTTTTATTTTTCTATATAGGAAAAAAATAGAAGGTATTGCATCCCGAATAACCAAATAATTTTGTAGTCTTGGGAGACTAGATACATACATTATTCATACATTACATTAGAAAACATGTAATATAATATTTTTTTTTTTTGGGAACTTTTTTTATTTCCCCTAATAAATACCTTATTTCATTTATAGATTCCTTCATGGAATCCTTAATAATGGAAAACATAATAAAGGGAGAGCTCAAATTTCTAGTAAGGGAAAGCATATAACATGAGTTATTATAAAATAAATAAATATAAGATAATACCCTCAAGGTAAATAATAATTAAATATTACAGGTATTGAATACCATAAAAGGGGACTAAATACATTGATAATATACCAATATAAATAATTTTATGGATAATAATAACTAGTATCATAATGAAGGAATGAATAACGTAAAAAAATCGTATCATTGATTAATTTCACTAAGATAAAACATATAAATAGGTATTATTTCTATCAAATACCCAAACTAGTTTTTATCAAGAGACCTACACATGTATTAAGGGATCCTAGTGAGCCAAGACCATCACTTACCAAGTCCATTTTATTCATCACAAGAAAGGACTAAAACATAATCAATGTAAATATTCATATAGAAAAACAATCATAAGAAATATTAATATTTTTTCCAATCAATTAATATAATATAATTCTAAGACGTCCAGAGAAATATGGAGAAAGGTATAAAAATTTAACATTTCTGATAAATCAAAATATTCATCAAATAATTTTTATATAGATGATAATAATTTTAAAATATCATTGGAATATTTCTTGAGGAAAATAACATTATATTGTAGAAACTATTATTAAAAATATAAAAATTTCAAAAATATTAAGGTAAATATTTTAAATAAAAGTAATTATGAAAACAGTTAAATGATGATTCAAAAAAAATATTGTTTATGATGTAATGAAACAAAATTAAGCATTGTATGTTAAAATAATGATTTTTTCAAGCCTTTGGTAAATGGTACCTCATTTAGAAAAAAACAATAAGATTCCATTTTAAGTTTATATAAAAATTTGAAAATGGGTAAATATAAAAATAATAAATAATTTTAGAATAAAAAAATCTAGAAAATATTTAAAATAAAATATTCACAAGGATGAAAAATATTTCCGATCAAAGAGAGACATAAAGTAGGTTTTATTTAAAAACATTCCATTAGAATATTTTTTACATAAAAGAGGAAAAAATAAATGTGAATATATAATATTTATAAATAACTAGTGGGGAAAATATAATTTTCTTAAGATATTAATATCAAATAATTCTCCTATGGAGACTTAGACATAAATAATCCCTCATAATGCTGAAATTTTGAAATAAAACTTTACTTAAGGTTCGACATGGATTGTAAGAACTTTTTTATTAATGTATAATGAATTTGAAATTATTCTAATTATATACCATACCTATATACATACTTATAGTATCCTATATTATCCACTTATATCATGTAATTACTAGATTATTAATACCTCTTTATTCAAATAAACATTTCTGAGAGTTATTTGTTTGTTTTTTTAGATTTATTTTTGTTCGGTAGTTTCAGTCCTTGAATCATTCTTATGGTTTCAAAATATCTAGGAAATTAATAATGGTATATATTTCATATATATATATATATATATATATATATATATATATATTCATTACATACTTATTTGGAATCATTCTTGAAATAGACTTGAAAAATTAATCATGCCACTTCATGGAGGTGGTAGTCCACACAAACATACGAGAAAAGTCATCATATTTTTTTATGATTGGATGGGTATGAAGGTAAATTATATATTATTTTTAATAAAATTAAAATTATTTAATAAATATAATTTATTTATATTATGTAATTATTTATAAATATCCAAGTAATGTGATGATGAAAAACAAATTAATCGCTAAATGAATATGGTAATTTGGACGTACAAACAAGTGATTCTTTTTTATTTATGTAAAATGGAATAGATATTGAAAATTATTTTCTTGAAATCATAGTAATATTTCATTATATTCATTATAATATATTAAATATTTAAATTGATATAATGAATCTATAGGATAAATAGGAAATAAATTTGAATGAGTTGTAAAAATGATTAGATTCTCTTTGGGATAGATCTTTTGTATTACTACCTAAGGACCCTAGGGTTGGCCTCTTAAGAAGATAAAAACAATAAAATGTGGATAATGATTTTGGGGGAATATTATTTAAGTGTTTTGTCTATATATATGAATGTTTTGGTGGAAATAAGTTTCTGAGTTAGGTGCCCTTTTATAATTAAGGGAAAATACACACTTAGAATTACATTAATGATTAAAATATATTATACTCATTCTAAATGAACTTTTTTCCAAATGGTTCTATATTTGATTATAAATAATATAATGTTAAAATATCACCATCCAATAAAATTTATAGAGGTTTTGGTTTCATTTTAAACCTTATAGTTTTGTTTAACCACTTTATTAACAAATTTTAACCTCAACCGTAGTAATGGATTTATAAATAATAAAGGGTTAATATTTTACTTATAAGTTAAAAATTAGTTCATAAAAGTAAAATTTATTAGTTTTTTATCTTATTTTATCCATCTAAGAATATTTCAATATTTTTATCCTTTTTAGTTCTTAATTATAATATTACTTTTAAAACATTTCATTATTGTCATTTTTTGACACTATTCATTTAATTTGACTTTAAATACATCAATAAGAAGATTCAATTTGAGATTAATAATTTTAAAAAACTATAATATGACATATAAATCAATGTAATCCATGTAAAATTATAATTCCCCAAAATTTAATACTTTTAGTAATTTTAAAATATTTTATTTCATTTTTTCATTAATTAAATATATACTATGTCAGTGTTCTTTAAGAATTAGAGGTAATTATATATTAACTAAAATTTAGTCATAAATTAAAATAATAAATATAATTTTATTATGAACAATATAACATTTAATATTCATTCATAACTTATCTTCCACCCTATGTTTACCTAAAATAGAATTATAATGTCAACAAAGTGATATTTTTTATTTTTTACTTAAAATAATATAAAATTCTAGATCAATGAAAATGGTATAAATATTATATATTTAAGATATTTGGATATAAAATGATTAAATATAATCATTAAATAGTATAAATAAAATCTTTAGGGAAATTTTAAATCCTTTTCATAAAGTTTTAACACTCTTTTACTGGTTTAACCATTACTGAGATGACCAAAATTTACCAAGGTTGGTATTCATAATGGAAAAAAAATAAAATGGCCCTATTTATTAAATTTCATCTTCCTGATTCAAAATATCTAACCGATTTTTAAATATTCAATATCATGATATGGAAGAAATAAATTATAGATAAAACAAAAAACAAAATGAGAATCTATTTTTTTAGGAAATTTCATTAATGATTATAAAGAAAATTATACCATTTCCGAAAATAAAATTGACTCCATTGAACGTTATTGATTATTAATAACATATGATAAATAATTATACATTTAATCTATTTTTAATTGAAATTTAACTTTCTAAATGCTTGAAACAATAATAAATATTTCATTAAATGTCTGTATTTTACACTATTAACTGGAAAATCAATCTTTTCATAAAAATTCTAAAAATCAACAATAATATAATTTTGAAATTTTTATTTAAAAAATGGTGTTGATTTTATCAAATAAATTTTTTTTAATGTGTAAAAAATAAAATATTATATTTTAAAATAAAAATGAATAAAAATCAATTTTGAAGGAACCATTTTTATTAATCATAATATAACATTTTTTAAAGTTTAATTCTTATTTCCTAATAATAAATCAACAAATTCGTATCATGTTGGAACTTTATATATATATATATATATAATAATTTAGTTGTTCAAATTTACACCCACCAACTCAATGGCTAGGTTCTAATGATCATATTTAAATAATAATATTTTTTGGTGCGTTTAAGCTCAGTGTTATGTGTCATATATGCTATCAAGCATAATATGATTATTTTAAAATATCATGTTTTTACATTATACGCCCTTAAGTAATATTTTCACTCAATAATATATATTTTTAATCAATTTTTCAATGTTTTAAAATATTTTTGTTGAAAATATTTACCATAAAAATGAATAATGAATATTCATTTTGAAATGGTAAGTGGGAAACATAAGGGTTACTAGAAATATCCTATATTAATTTCATAGATTAGGATAACATTAGTGAAATGTTAAAAAATCGATATATAAGGTAAATCTAATTTATTAGAACATATAATTTTCTATATATAATATGGTAATGATAAAGATAATGACCAAATAACCCTAAATCTATGTGGGGTTAGAAGAAAATAGATTCATTAGCATTGAAGTTAAAAGAATAAATTTCTTATTTCCTGATCCAATTCCAATATTAAGTTACGAAAAATATACTAATGTATAAAAATGGAATGATTAGAAAAAAAAGGATTATTTGAAGTCCAAATATAAATATAATAAACCTTTTTACAAATAGGTAATATATTTTCATCATAAATAAAACAATTGGATATATTTTGACCAGATTCTTACTAGGTGTCTCGGTTTATAAGTCTATCATCATATTTTAAAGGGGTACTTCGATATGTATGGAATATAAAATTGTGTGTAGATTTGGAGTCAAGTAACGAATTAGTTTACAATCACAGTATCTATTATCAAATTTTATGAAAGTTCAACATCCACTACAGTAATACATATGTTTAACCGTATTCCCTTATCATTTTATTGGAAACTTTTCCTTAAAAAATAGGAATTCGTTTACATAATTCACAATATTCTTATAGTTAAAACACCCGACATGGGAACATTATTTCTTTCCCATGAATTCATTTCATGACGACCTTTATCTCTACACATGAATCAAACCCCTTTACCTTTTAGAGTTTACATGGGTGTTTCCATCCATAGTTATCACATTTTTGAAATTATATTCCTCCCTACTTTTGATTTTGCTTATTTATGTTTTTGGTTCTCAGTATTCCTTTTATTATTTTGATTTCATTTGAAAATATATATCTTAAGTAATTATTTATCAGGATAGATGGCACTTGATACTATATCGTCATATGATGAAAACATTTGAGAGAATAGTACACTTCATAGGATTAGAATTAGAACATAAAATAATTGGCCATTATTAAATTCTAGATTACATACCATGTCTGTTGCATGACATAACAATAATTTTAAATTTTCATCATACCCAAAAACCATTTCCTCTTCCATTTATCTTAGATTAAAAATATATTTTCTATATCATATTTTTTTCTTGTGAGGAAAAACATTTCCTAAAGAAGTACCTTATAATCCTTCCACTATATGTTTGTTTTTTTATCCTCATAGTTATAGTTTTGAATCGATGACCACCATTGATATATATACCTCTTGTGAAATGATAAACTATTAGGAAAACATAGTAAATACTATTACTTCTTAAAGAAATAAATTTCTTCTCTAGAAAACATATCCATTTATCAGTTGCAAATGCATTAATAGTCCCATTAAATAAAGATGGTTGATTATGCATATAATGATTTAAAATTGGTTTAACACATTATGTATTAGTAGGTCGGTCCTTATGAGTGTGGTTGTTGGTCATAACCTGATTAATATTCCCTATTATAGTTATAATTTATTCATCTCTAATTCATGATTCATCATCTTTCAGAAGAGGTAAATCCCTTTATAGATTACACATATTGACCTACATATTTATTAATGGATAAACATAAAATCATATTCATAGTATCATTGTGAATAGAAATATTTTCAAATACTTCATAAAGTATAGTAAATAAAATTTTAATTAACCAACTAATATCCCTTGGGATTGTAAAATCTAGTTCTTATTTCAGGTACACTCATTATGCACAAGAATAATGGTTGAGATATACATGACCAACTTTTTTATGGTTTATTACTCATAGATGTATCTATTCCAAACCCCCATCTAGATGTAGTATATAGGTAGAAAGATATTTCTAGGAAAACCATATAATCTATACTCCACCAAAAAAATTATGGTATTATTATATAATTTTACATATCCTTAGATTGTTTCATAAGTTTATGTTCTATAGTATAGGGTTTTCTAAATCTAGTTTCAAATGATTCCAAAAGAAATCCAATCATAAAAACTGTAACTCCCGAACTTTATTAGATCATATCCAATGGGTTTTCACTACATTTTGTAACATCTTGTTATACTATTATAGGTTCATCTTGACACTTGTTTCAGTTGTATTTTGGTTGGGGATTTCTTTAGGTTATCTTGGGTAAATTTTAGTAATTGTTTTGGCCAAAATATAATTTCATGATTCATGAATGGTTAGAGAAATCCAGATAGTTTGGCCTAGTAAACAATGATCCCTATGATGGTGTATTATAGTGAGAAGCACAACATTCCCAAACCATGTTTCCAGACCATCTAAATTGTGTGGTCTATAGATCATGGTATTTTCACATTTGGAACATGGTTACCCAAAACATGCACCCACCTTAGATAAATGGGAACCCAAAATAGTAAGGATATATGGTAAAGGCACGTAGTCAATATTACTATGTTACCCCCTCAAATAAACCATGAATGTGGGATTTTAATCGCATGATTTTTATTTTAAAAATCTAGAAATTTCCAATTTAACCCCTAATCAACCCCTCTCCACACTAAATTTCTTTCCTTTCTCTTGAAGGCTCTCAAGCCATGGTTCTGTCTCTTAAACACCACAGTCATAGCATATAAAAGGATGGTTTATCTCATTTGATATACTTTGGGTAAGTAGATCTTCTCTTAAGCAGCTTTCTTTTGATCTCTTCTTATCTCCTTAATGGAGATTGGTATATAATCATTATATTGGGGGTTCTAATATATGTTTTGATGTAACTCAATTCTAGGTCCTTTTTCCAGATCTCGTATGCCTTCGTTCATCATTGTAGGATCTCACTATATGTTATTAATTGATTCTATTATGTGATTAATGGTATGTGGTTCCATAAAGTATTACACCTATTTATAAATATTCAATTTTTTGATTAAATTAAAATTGTTTTCAATGATTTAAAAAACTCTGATTTATATCATTTTTTTTAATTTTTTTATTGGAATGAAATATATTAAATCCTCCAGGATTGAATAAAATTGAAATTGTTTGGAAAATATGAGGAAATTAAATGGTTGATTTGAAAATAGGTTTGATGAATATTATTTTATGATTATATTTAAATAAAATGGAATATGTTGAAATATTATTTTATAGATCTTGATTTTTTTGAATACTTTGATTTAGTTTGAAATGAACAAGTTACATTGAAAACTAAAATTGGGAAATTTTATTTTTAATTGATTTAATTTTTTTTGTTTTCCCAAGAATTATTGGAAATTATAATTCTTGTAATGGGATCCCTTAATTGGGTGTACTATTATTTCATGATATGGGATCCCATAATGGGGTGTGGTTTGATTGATAATATGGTATGACCTTATATTTCGTTGTTTGATTCCCAATACAGTATCCCATAATGGGTTGTAGTTTGATTTCCCAAAATAGGCTCCCCTAATGGGGTGTGGATATACATATTAAAAAATATATATTTTAAGATGTGATATTTGATTATAGAATTCTTTTATTCATGAAAACTATTTTATATAAACTATCATATGTAGACAATTCATTTAAACATGTTTTGAGATATCTTCCATCATTTTCATTGAAATCGTGTTATGTTGAAAATATGAATATGATTTTCCATATTTTTTGGAAATTGATATAATTATTTGACTATTGTAACTGAATTGTTTATAAAAAATAGGGTGAGACCCTACTATGTAGTTTAACTCACACCCTACTTTTTCCTTCAGGAGTTTGTATATTTTCATATTCTATGGTCGAACAAAGGGAAAGAATCACATGAAGATCATGAATTTTCTTCTTCTTTGGGACCTATAGTGATAGAGGTGACTGGTGGAGATATTATCCACTTATTATAAGGTTTTATTGTACATTTATTTTGAAATATGTTGAGTTCATTAATTATGTACTATTTTGGGTACATTTTATCTAATTTTTGGCACATTATCTTTGATTATTGTTGGTAATGGACACTTGTATCTGTAATATTCAATTGTTTTGTGAATAAAATATCCATTATATTACTTTTATGACTATAGGTTCTAGTTGTTAAGCCATATGGATTAGGAATTCCCATCAGTCCATGTCATAGATAGATTGGGTATTCAGGTACTAGAGTTTCCAATTGGTATCAAATGAGTAAATGTTTTACCTCTCCTTTATGTTGGAATGAATTTGGGATTCCCTAGTACATTGTACATTGTATTTTTGGTACATAAAAATTAGTTTGGAGTAATTTCATGGAAATATATAATCGTAATAAACCATATTTCATCATGGCAATCTGGATAAATAGTCTTTAGAAAATATTTTATTTAATTCTAGATTTACCCCTAAATTTATTTTGATATTATTGAAATACCAATCATAAATTATGTTTTATAGAATTTTGTGTTCATGTATCCTTGATCTGTGTATCCTTTATATATGAAATATTTCTATTAATTTTAGTGTTTTCTATTGGTGTTTTGTTGAATCAATAATCAATGATGATGTTTGAATAGGACCCGAGAGGAAGCCTCTAGTGAACCTTAGGGAAACAAATACTCTAGTATAAAAGAATATTGTTGAGATAGTTTTTCTTTTTATACAATATCTGGGATATTAAATTATACCCATTCTCGTTTAGGCTATAGTTATGAAACCTAAAAGGGATGAATATTAGAATTATGAACAAGAGTTTCCAAAATATAATACACCTATATTCTATGTCTCTAGTGATCCACATGAGGATGATGTTTAGTTGAAAATGGTTGAAATTATTTTTGAGTTCTATTAAAATCATGATTAAATTAAGGTATAGTGTGTTACCTTCAATATAGAAGGAATAAGAATGAGATAGTAGGATATAATGGGGACATAAAAAAAGAATTAGGGTATTTAAGAGAAAGATTTTATTGTATTTTCACATATCAGTTATATATAGTGACGATGGTCTTTCTAAATTCTATAGAGTTTCTCAACGTCCAGTAGTGTGATGAGACCGTTACATAGTATATAAACCTTTATGTTGAGCTCATAATTTTTTCTCAAGAGGTACTTTTAGATGAAATACTGAAGTCTTAAATATTTGATATATTTCTTAATGATTAAATATTATATCATGTTTTCATATTTAATCTCACTTCTTATTTTTTTATACTACATAGAGAGTTTATGGTTGACCTTGATCTAACTAGATGTTCAGGGTTCACATGTGTTCCCTTTTCTATGAGTGTTAGTTCAAAGAGTTTATTAAGGGAAAGAATAAGTGGGATAAGAATTATGGTGTATTTATACAATATAAATCTTCTAGACTTCTCGTAGTTCTAGGAAGAGGACATGTGACTTGTTTCTAGTTTTGAAAGTTTGAGCATTTGAAGGGGCTTTGCATTGAGGTTCCTAAGAACTGTATTTCATGCGTCTACTCATGGAACTAATAGATGTTATGGCATATATTTTACTCTTTACACAATTCCAAAAGATGGTTTGGACTGAAAATTAAATTGAATAAATCAAATGAGTTGTGGTCAAAGGGGATCCTGCCATAGGAATTCAGAACAAAGATTCTTCACTTATTTGAAGACTCTCCAGAAGAAGCAGATGTGGGCCTAGAAATAGTGAGAGGTACCATCACTAGAGATTCATCTTTAGTGACTTATTTATTTTATAATATTGAATCTCACTCATTTATATTGGATATTATTTTAAACATTATAAATCATCTTATAGAGATTTTATCTTATGTTATGGATATTTATATACCCCATGGAACGAAGAGAGTGTAGGTTCATAAATCTCTTTCTTGTGTATTATCATTATCTGAGTTTCAACATACATGGTATTTTATGGTTCTTGTTGTGAAACTTATTAAATTAATCCTCATGAGGGATTGGATGATTTATAATAAGTTTTGAATTGTCTATTATCTTTGATGAGTCTCCTTACTACACCTGATGTGGTGTTCTATTTCTTTCGGTAATAATGAGACTCAAGGTTTAGTACAGATTAAATACCTTTTCTAGAGTTAGGAACGGTAAGATTTTAGTTTCGTTTTGACTTAGATTTAAAATCTTTGATTGATGACCTCTCTTGAGTCATCATCAGGTTTCCCAACATTATTCCATCTTATTTCTCTGTTCTCCCATTGGTGGGGGAAGGAGATTTCACTATTGATTTTTTATTCAGTAAATAGTCGTTATTTATTCAATATTAGCATATGGAACCAGAATATTTTAAATATTTAAATCCACTTATGGATGATATATTAGAGAAATTATTTAGGTGAATGATTGTGTCACCTTTGGTGACACCACCTCTCTTATCAAAGAAAGATAATAGAAAAATTAACCATATTGTTGATTTATGAAAACCCAATCATGATAAAATGTAGAAAAGATTTTAGTTACCATGGATTGAAGATATGTTTGACTATTTTAATGGGGAAAAGTGGCTCACAATGATTTATTTTCAGTCTGGTTATCACTAGTTGAGAATTAAGGAATATGAAATTCTAAATATATTCTTTAGGAAAGGGAATAGTCACATTGATTATGTCATTATTCCATTTTGGTTGGACTAATGATTCTACATTACTCATCACTTTGATGAACATAATAATCCATGAGTACCTCAATTCGGTTATGGTGGACTTTTTGGATGATATTTTAGTTTACTCAAAAACTGAGGATATTCATTTTTGTTATAAATGGGAATTTCTTGAAATATTCAGATATTATAGACATTATGGGAACATTTAAACATGATAATTATTTATATAGAAATTAAATTTATTGGTATATGTGGTCCTTTAATATAATTTAATATTTGATCCTAATAATTTAAAAGCTATTATGCCATTGGAGAAACCATGTAATTCTTTTTAGATACAATGTCTTTTGGTCACAATGAGGTATTACCATTTGTTTATTGAAGATTTATCAAAGATATATTCACTAATGGCCACCCTTAATCAAAAGGGGTAATGTTTTTATAGGGTGAAAAATGTTAGTGTTCTTCTGGTGAGTTAAAATGAATTTTGATTTCTTTTCAAGTTTTGAATCATAGAGGTTGGTCAGTTACTTGTGGTCTTTTATGACACATTATGGTTAGTTGTGGGTTGTGTTCTTATGCATGGTGATCATGTGGTAGAATATGGCCCCAAAATGATTGGGGCACATGAAAATAATTACCTGACCTGGGATATCTAGCTCATAGTTGTGATGCATGATCTTTTCAGTTGGTGGAATTCTCATTTCAGATAAAATTTTACCATTTATTATAACAATAAAAATAAAAAGTAAAATCTTATCAAAATATATTATAACCTCTAATAGATTATTTGGTTGTAGTACCAGCTTTATTTCAATTTTTCTATCACCTACAACCCGAGAAGGGGAATTTCATTGGTAGCGCTTTGAGGAGGAAACTTATTACCAAGGTTGTGATAGAATCATCCAAAAAGTGGAACTTGATTGACATTTTTGGTCAATTTATTTTGGGAGTCTGGGAGGAACATGATGATGTTTTCTTGATAATTGTGCAATTTACCTCTGCTCTTATTGAGATGCTTCTTTTGTAATAATATTAAGATGATAAATAATTTAGATTTAGGGACACTCTTTATAGTGGAGAAACAATTAGTGATTGGATGTTATCTTCAGAGGTTATCCTATGTTTCTGAAACCAATCTGATGTCCCCTAGCCTTTGAGAAAGGTTCTGATGGGGGGGTTTCATAATTACTTGTGGGCGGTGCACCGTAGTACTAAGAAGATGTTCTATGATATATGAATATGATTCTAGTGGCCAGATATTAGGAATGGGGTCACAAAATTTTTTCTCATTATTACACCTACTAACAAGTCAATTTTGGTCACCAGAGACCTACTAATTTGTTTCATCCACTTCTATTCTGATATTGTTAGTGGTGTGTGATCTCTAAGGACATTACAGTTTAGTTTCCATGAACACCTTATTGAAATAATATTACATGGGTTTTTATCAACATGTTAGACAAATAATCTCACTTTATAACAATTCTAGAAACAAATAATGTTGACGACTTAGGAAATATCGATGTGTATGAGATTTTCAAATTACATGGAGTCACTTATTATAAAGTCTCTAAGAGGTCACTCTATTATGCATATCACATTTGGAGGGTCCTCAAGTAGGAACTATAATATTATGTTAATTTGACTAGGACATATCATCCAATAATGGATGGATAGATAGAACAAACTATACAGATTCTTGAGGATATGATTTGTTCCTACGTTCTTGAAATTCATGGAGCTTCAGTTTTCCACTTGGGGTTGGTTAAGAATTAAAATAATTAAAATTAATAGTTTTTATTATATATGCATCCTTTTAAAGAATCATATGGTTAACAATGTAAATATCGATTTTATTGTCCATAGAATGGTGAAGCTTCCATGGTTAGAAAGTGTTTTGTCCAAGAGATGACAATGAAGATTTAGTTGATTTTGTATATAATGGTTATAACATAGAGTTTGTATAAATCATATGGTGATATTCATATATGGATGTTGGAGTTTTAGTTGGTTAATAAGTTTTATTGATATTTTCACCATGGTTGGGTCACTGACATCTTGGGAAATAGGGAATGTGTGTGCCTTGGTTTGTGGGTCCTTTTGAGATTTTTGAGAGGGTGGGGGAAAGTGTCTTGAAATTTATAACTAACACCATAGTTGAATATGATCCACAGATTTATTCATGTTTTACATTATCAAAAGTATTATTCTTACCCATATCATGTTTTAGGATGGGAAGATCTTCATGTTGAGTGAAAATTATACATGATGGTG
The DNA here is from genome assembly GCA_963277665.1 of Viscum album. NCBI lineage: Eukaryota > Viridiplantae > Streptophyta > Magnoliopsida > Santalales > Viscaceae > Viscum > Viscum album. Next base: position 112,314,443 of record OY728119.1, on the reverse strand, counting down.
ACTTTAGTAAGGATCATTTATTCGAATAAAAAAGTAGATTATAGTAGTATGATACCATTGCTCTATGTGTTATGGAATCATGGTTCCAATTCATGTGAGAAATGGGTGCATGGTTTATTGATGATAGAGTAATGGCCTCATCTCTTTCACATGCAATATGTTTAACAATAACTATGGGGATAGAAATTGTTTATGGTGGGGAGAATGTAACATCATGTTACCTTTTTAGAGTTACACCTTGACCCTTGTTTTATTTGAACATTGTTTGGGGATTTTTTTGGGTTGTTTCGGTTCAAATTTTGAAAACATTTGAATCACAAGGGGAAATTAATGGTTAGAACATGGTTAAGGAAAGTCACGTGGTAAGGCCTAGAAAATTGGGCACTATATGATGGTGCCTGAAGGGGAGGAAAACAGATTTACCAAACCATATTCCCATACCCTCCAGACTACATGGCCAATGGAAAGTGGGATTTAAGTTGTTCGTGCATAGTATCCCAAATCATGCACCCTATAGGAAAAGATGTTCACCTAAAATAGTAAAGGTGCATGGTTAGGGATAATTCTTAGTATACCATGTGGTAACCTATAGAAAACCATTCACATGGGATATTAATACAATTTTTATATTTCAAAAATATAGGGACCCCCAATTTAAACCCTAATCAACCCCTATCATCCTTAAATAAATCTAATTGTTCTTAAAGGCTATCTAGAATTAGTTTTGGATCTTCAAATTCTTTCTATCTGGGGATCAAAGCATGGTAGATCAATTTTGATATGAATCAGGGAAGTATATTTTCTCTCATGTTTTTTTCTTATGATATCCTATTTTATCATACATAGATACTGATATGTCATATGATATTAATGGACCAAATCTCTATATGATTAATCTTGATTCTTTTTTTTACATGATATCATACACCTTTGTTATTCATTTTTAGATACCACTATGGGTGTTTTGTTGATTCGATTTCATCATTAATGGTCGGAGGTTTCATAAAGATTTATCCATCATTTTAAACCTTGAATTTAATTATTAAACTAAAATGTAATTTTAAATGATTTTAAAGACCGTAATTTGGGATGATTGGTTTTTGATTTTGAGATTGGCATGGAATATATGAAATCGCACCATTTTTAATAAAATTAAAATTGTTGGGTGAATTTAATTACATTGATGGATTGATTGGAAAAAAATTTGTTGAAAAAAAATTATTGATCTTTTAGAAAAATTGATTATATTTAAAGGGAATAATTTTGAAGAAAAACATGATGTGGTTTTGAAATGAAAAGGGCATTTTGAAAACCAAAATTGGGTAAATGAATTTTGAATTGATTGGAAATGTTTTATTTTCCCATGCTTGATTTCTAGTTTGACTGCATGAAATATACTCCACTAATGGTGGTATACATTGATTGATTGATATGGGATACCCTAATGGTGTGTAGTTTGATTTCCATATTTTGGATCCCTTAACGGGATGTTGTTAAATTACTTGATATAGGCTCCCCAAATGATGTGTACTCTGATTTCCCAACAAAGGTTACCCTAATGGGGTCTTGATATGAGTACAGACATATATGTAATTTTAGTTTTGATAATTTATTATATAATGTTTTCATTCTTGTCACCAATTTTATATAAACTATCTTATATAAATAGTTCATTTTAGAATGTTTTGAGATATCTACAATCATTTTATTTGATGTTGGGTTTTGTTGAAAGTATGAAAATTAATTTTATCAAATTGTTCTATTCATATTTATAGTATAATTGGTTTATTATTATTTTATTGTTCATGGAAAACTTGGTGAAACCGTACTAGGTTGTTTAGCTCACACACTACCATTTCCTTTGAGAGTATTTATATTTTTTGATACTAGGTACGAGCAAATAGAAAGCAACACTATGATTTAGAAAATGTTATTGGTCTTTGGGACCCTGAGTGATAGAAGTGAATAATGGATATTCTATTAAAATTATGCATGTATTTTTTGAGAATTTATTTTGGTATATTTTTAGTACATTCATGTTGTACTATTTTGGGTTTGTTTTACATGTTTGTTTCTGGTACATTCTCCTTGAGGTGTGTTGATCATGCTAACTTATATCCATTATGTTACATTATTTTATTGAAAATTAATTCCCATATATTTATTTATGATGAAAGGTGGTAATGACCAACTCATGAGGTTAAGGAATTCCTTTCAGTCTATGTCATATCTAGCTTGAGTATTAGGGTACTTGGGTATCAAGGCTATTTTGTGACCGAAGGGATTTCATCTCAAATGAAAAAAAATTTATGTTGTTTTTTGATACAATATATATACATGATTCTAAAATTACAACTTAAAAATGAAATATAATATATTATTTTTTTGATAAAATTATTATTTTATTTAAAAAATTATTAATTTCATTCAAATATCTCTACATGGAATCTCTATGAAAGGAAGATATAATAAAAGTCCTTTTAGATTCTCAATAAGGGAAACCATGAAATAGAAGATATCATAAAATAATTAAAACATGCCTAATATGGTAGAGATAAAAAATACTAAAATATTAGTTGTAACTAATATCATAAAAGTTACTAAATCCATGAATGAAATAAAAATATAAATAATCACATGGATAATAATTACAAATTTTAAACACATAGAGTGGATAATACCAGACATTATAATCATACCCTCAAGTCCTTATTCCAAGATAACATACATAAACAAGGAATTTGTGTGAAAAATACAAAAAAGCGTTTGTCTAATGACACCTAAAAATACATTAATGTTATATACCATGCCCCACCCTATTTCCAATGCATTAATCATATGAAATGGGTGAAATGTAATAAACAAAAACATTCATACTGAACGACTATCATATAAAATATCGATATTTTTTCCAATAAATTAATATGACATAATCATAGTCCATACATTATAATACATATAATGGTATCATAAGATTAAAAATCCTGTAAAGTATATTATTCACAAAATAATGTTGTCATAGATGAAAATACTTTAAAAAGTTCATTGGATATTTTCTTCCGGAAAATAACCTTTTTACTTTGAAAACACATATCCAAAATATAAAAAAATACAAAAATATTAGGGAAAACATTATATTTGAAAATAATTTTGAATAATTTTAAATGATTCATCAAGTAAGATATTATTTATTATGGAAGGAAAATATTTTCCCGTGGTGTATTTTAAAACAAAGACTCAGTTCACACCATCGATAAAACATGCCTCAGTTGGAAAAGGATAAGAAGACTCCTTTTAAACCCTTTTACAAAATGTAAAACATTGGAAAATTTGAATTTAATAAATCATTTTAAAATGTTAAAAATACTCTTTAAAATATTTTAAATAAAATATGGTTGTGGGAGAAAAACATTCATGACCAAAGTGTGAAATAATGTAGGTTTCACTTTGAAATATTTTTTGGGTCTCTTCATTAATTAATAGAGTAAAATGAAGTCAAGAATTATAATTTTTAGAGACTAACAAAGGATAATATAATATATTGGGATTTAGAAAGAATTATCAAATAATTCCAAATGTGTAGACATAAACATTTTTAATCCTAAATAATGATGAGATAATGAAATATACCCATACCTCATGTATGAAATACTTTTAAATTACATCAGACTTCATATATAATTAATTTAAATTTATTATACATAATATTATTGAACTCTATACATAGGAATTATATAATATATATTCCGCTTATAAAATTTCAATACTTTTTTATTAATAATTATTTATATAAATCATCAATTCTAAGTGATATATGTTTTTTTCATATATTTTTCGGTTTAGTGGATTTGTTCCTTGCATATTTATCATAGTATAATAATATATAGGATGTTACTAATGTTTTAAAGGTAATATATATTCTATATATAAATATTTTTAACCTTCCTTGAATGGATTATAATAAAAATAAACGACCTTGCATCATAGAAGTGGTGGTCCACACATATAGATGAGTAACACTATAATTGTTTTCAATGAGTGGAAGGAAATATAGTTAATAGTTATATAATATTTCCATAATCTTAATTATATAATAAATATAATTTATATTCATTATAATCATCATTATAACTATATATATAATGTGGTAATGAAAAATTAAATATACTACTATGTTGAGTCAGTAAATTTTATGTACGTATTTGTAATGTTTTTCACTTTTCAAAGGATGGAAAAATAGATGAGAATGGTTTTCCTATAAGAATAATAATATATTAATATATTACTGATACTATATTCATTATTTTAGTATTGTTATAACTGATTTAGAGGAAGTATAAAAAATAAATTTGAAATAGTTTTAAAAACATTTACCTTCTCCAAGAGAATCATGTTTTAGATCTATTCTTGAGGACCCCAAGTTTGATATTTTGGGAATATAATAACTTATATATTTATTATAATTATGTTTGGGAGATTGTATTTTAGGTTGTTTCGAAATATCTTTCTCATGATGTGTGAATTGGTGAGAGAAGTATGTCCCATTTTACAATTGAGGGATGAGCTCTCTTTGAATTAAATATGTATTTAAATAAACTTAACTAGACATCAAGAAAAATTCTACCGAATGGCCATAGATTTAAATAAAGAGGATAAGTTTTAAAAATAAATAATCAATAAAATTAATCATGTTTCTATATCATAGTAAACCGTATATTTTGTTCAATAACTAGATTAGTGAATTTAATCCTTAATCATTGTAACAAAATTTTAAATAATAAATTTTTACAATTTTACATATAAGGTAAAAATTGGATCATAAACTAATAAGAGATGTAATTATATACCATATCAAATAACTAGTATCCTCTTTCAATATTTTTATATATTTGAAACAATTTAGTAAAATATTTTTTTCATAACATATCATTATTTTTAATTTCAAAACTAATTATTTTATTAGACTTTAAAAACATCAAGATAAAAATTAAAATTAATATAATATTCTCAAACATCTCAATTACTATGAATTAATAAATAAATTTTGTCGAAAAAATAAATCCCCTAAATTGTAATAAATTGAAAATATTTTTAGGTTTATTTATTTTATTTTATTATTAATTCAATTTATACTATGTTGGTTTTGTGTAAGAATTTAATGTTATTATATAAATAATAAAATTTAGAAATAAATTACCATAATAATAATAATTTAATTAGTCAAAAAATCTAACATTATTTCATAACATATTTTTATCCCAATTTCAACATAAAAGGGATTTTTAAAGTAAAGAGATAGATATTTTATATTTTTCATTACATGAAATAATACAAAGGTAATTATCAAAAAAATAGAACCATGTGGATATATTATTAATATTTTGATGGAAACAGAATAACTCTAAAAATATAATATGATAAATTCAAGTGTTATAGATATATTAATTCCTTATTAAAAAATTTTAATGATATTTTAAATGTTTTACCCTTACCGAGGTGAAAAACATTTACCAAGAAACTATTAATATTGACTAAAAATAAAAAATAAATATTATTAACTTTGGGCCACCAGATTCAAAATATTGATTCAATTTTTTATGATAAAATTAATATAAGTGGAATAAATTAGTCTATGTAAAAAATACCTACCATAATGAAAAATAGTTATTTTAAGAAAATGAATTTTTATGTATAAAAATGATTTTAGAACAAATTTTACCATAAAACTAATTCTGCTCAAAGAAATTAGATTATTCACAACATAAGAGTATTAATTTTACTTTGAAACCATTTAAAAAATAACTTTTTACATGGTTGAAACAAAAATTCATTTTTCAATAAAAATCATTATCTCTCACTATTCAAAGAATAATTAATCTTTCTGAAAATATCTCAAAATATATTCCCAAGATAATATAGATATAATGATTTTTAAATTGAAGTTAATTTTATTATAAAAATATTAGAAATTTGGAAAACATTAAATGAAATATTTTCTCATAAAAATAATTGTTTTTTGAAGTAAAAGTTTTTCTTAGGCCTAATATAGAATTAATATAAAATGATTTCTTATTTACTATGAATTAACTAATAAGAATTTATCTATTAGTAAATTCAAATATATTTCATAATTTTATAGTTTCTATTCATCCAAAAATTCAATAGCGATGTTATAATAATAAGATTTATTTAATAATATTTTATTATTCATTTATTCTTAGTATTTAATGTCCTATATGTTATCAAACATATTGTTCATAATTTAAATTATCATGGTTCAATAAGTGGAAAAAATAATCTATTATGTACTAAACCTAACATAGTATCCTAAAAAAGTGAGAGATATGATTATGAGAGATATAATGTGAAAATGGAAAGATGTCTTGAATTCATAAGTGGTAAAAATTCAATGATTATATATAAATGATAAAATGAATATAACATAATCCATGGATTGGATAGAATATAGAAATAAAATATTAACATTTATAACAATAATAGTTCACAAAATGATAAAATGTATAATTTTGGATAATATAAATATACTATAAAAGCCTCATGTTAGAACATTATTATGTCACATCCTGGGTCACTCGAAAGACACCCAAATGGGCATTGTTACACGAACATGGGAGTGAATCCACATACAACAAAGGACAAAAACTAGTGGAGAGGCCCTAACCATATTGTATGGATACTATACACATTAAAATACGTATTAGGAGGCACGAACAAATATACTAAAGATTCAACATGAACTACCAGTATAGAGGATGTCTCACCAAACTGTATACATAAAAAAAGAGCCCACTAGGCCCCTATTTTCTAGAATATAAATTAAGGTAATTTAGATGTCGTAAAAACTAAAACAAACTAGTGAAAATAGTGAGATACAATAAAACATGCATCATATAATAAAGTGGATCCCTGGAAAGTACATAGTATATATTGATAGAAAGATAAATATAATGGCCTATGACCCAACGCACATATGTTGTACCATATCCACCACCTACATGGCCTACTGACCCGTGACATGAGTCTAGCTTCATGTAGTACCTATTTCATGAGACAAAATAGGATTTTCTATATATATAAACCAGAAAAAATTCATTTATGCACAATTTTATGGAATCCAATGACCTAATTGGAATCCTCAATGTCATAACAATACTAAGTACTATAATGATCAAGTGGATCTATAAGAAATTACTATATAAAGTGTGTTTGTTCCCATGAAACATATCCACTCAAAAAACATAACACACAATAAAAACAATTATACAAGCACACATACTTCAGTATTGTGTCAATGTGCATCTCATACCATAACCCATACAGTATTGACTTCGACTCCATGATATAATCTATGACATACCATAACCCATAAACAACATTCCTTGACACTATGTTAAAAGGAACATCTATTAGGAAATTGATAAAGCATGTATCTAAAATATTGTTCATTTTACTTATTCCATGGCCTCCTAAACTCACATACCCATCCATACTTACTCATGGAGGTTCATCAAGTCACTACAACTCATCCCTAACGGTTCTAGGGAGGTCACCATAAATCACACTTACCCATACTTATAGACTCCAAGGATGTCATAATAAATCATATTGGTCCGCCCCTATAGGATATTAGAATACCACTACAAAGAACACTATATCATCCCCACAAGTTCAAGGGAGGCCATCATCAATTTCCATAACTCATCCTTGATCACCTAGGGAGGTCACCACAACTATGAGTTAGACACACCTGGAAATATAAAATATAGAACTATCCAATCTCACAACTCATGAACTCATCGTTAGGTAACTAGACCTTATTGAAATTTTACAACATTAAAGAATTCTATTGGATCCATCAAACCCATTACAACCCTCTAGGTGTCTATCACTTCAATTGTGATTGATCCTACACTTTTCTACCACAAGAAAACATCAAAATAAAAAATTATAAAAAACAAACCATTTAACATAAATCCAAAAAACAAGAAAGAACACATTCATTTTAAATAGGTAATCCCCCACACATGGTCAAATAGACCAAAATTTACTCTTGTTGAGACATTATAGATTCTCCATTAAAACCCAATTCTCATCACTTTTTTGAACCTTTTAAAAATTACTTCACAAGACACTTCATAAATTCCATATCATCAAAATTTATTTACTCAATCAACCTTCCATTAAAAAATTCCCATATTGAAATTCCATTTTGTAAATCACTAAATTCTTTTAAAATACCCATTTATACAAAATTCTCTTTTTAAAATACATTCAAAAAAGAAACCATTTTTCCCTTTGAAATAAATACACCCCTCTAAGAATAACTAAAAATAGAACCACAAACACTCATTTAACCAGGAAGGAACCATAGGATAATTTAGAAATCTATACGTAAAAGATGACTTTTGGGTCAAATCAGTTCAATGCACACCTTATGTAAACACACACATATCATTAAACATGCATGATTATATATTAAATATTTCACACAAGTATAAATAACAAAATAATCACATAATATAGTGAGGTCAAGTCCTCTACCTCAAGTGCCATTTTGGCAACTCATATCAATCCCACAATAGCTCCCATAATATAAATGATGCATTTTCTCAAAATTCAACTTCATCAAATTAATAAATTAGTTAATTTTTTACAACTTCCATCTTCGAAAGAGGTATTAAAACAATTAGGGTTGTCCAGTGATAATATAATTATGAGAAATTAGGTTTCTAATACTTCTAACACACCCCTCATCTTAGGAAATGAAAAATCCAAAATTCAAAAACGGGTCGATCATCAATTTTACCTAATATTTTCAAAACCATGTTAAATAAAATTAATTTAATTACTTATAGAAATTATGAAAAAATATTATTTACAATGTCTTGGGACATCCTCTATGATCCACACATGAAATCACCTAATAGTGTAAAACCATGACCATGTTCCTTTAAAACCATTCATCCAAAACTAATCCAAACTAAATGGAATTCAATATGTGATGGAGAAATATATGAAGGGAGAAAAGATGAGACCTTACATCGAAATCATATGTTGATGGCCTCTGAAACCACTAGGGTTAAATTCACACCTTTGGAGGGAAGGGGATATCCTTAAAGTTCTCTCTCATATATGTTTACATGGATAAAAGAAAGGAAACCTTAGTGGTTCCAAATAGGATCCCACTCAAATGACAAAAAGTGTCTCCATAAAATAGGATTTCCAAGACCCAACCAAAAAATTGATGGTTCTATAATATGTTGGCATTTATTTGCCAACCAACCCCTCTAAGGGATCCTATGATACCTTACATCCAATCTAAGCCTCAAACCATATCTAAAAATATCATTTAAATGAATTCAAACTCTCAAATTTGAATTTTAAATCCCGATTCACAAAACAAAATTTCCATTAACTAAACATTTCAAATTATATTTTTAATTTTAAACAATTATCATTGTAGATTATTTAAAATAATATATTATAACACTTATTATCCTCAACTATTTATAATAAAGATCAAAATATTTCCTAACAAACAAAGTTATTTAATTTATTGAGAACTTACCATGTTCTATTTTTGAATTCCAAACATGCCTCCGTTATTCAACTGAAAAAACTATACTTGGATTCATCTACCCCTTTATAAATATCCTCAATTTATTTTTGAACAACCAAAACCCTAAAAAAATTCCTAGTTCAATTTCTAACTCACCCCAACCAAATTTCCATGACATCATTAGCCAATCCATCCTTAACTAACATTCCTTGAAACCACTTGGGCTCAAACATCAACACAACACCACATCACCCGAACAAAACTATTTACTCCAATTGGAATTACTAAAAAATCAGAACTCCAACAATTAGGTCTATCATGAAACTTAGTGTATTACATCAATTGATTCATCGAGAAACCAAATTCATTAATGTACTCCACCATGAGAAGAAATGTTGATCTAGTCCAACTCAATGTTGTATCATGCCACTATCACACTGAAATCAATGCCCACACATCTAATTCATCCTAATCTATATCCAAATTTTTAAAATGGTTATTTCATTTGATTTACACCCCACTTTAATTTCAACTGTCCTATAACCAGCACGATCAGACTCACAACCATTCACCTGCAAGGGTAACATGACTAATATTGATACTAGGATCCTAACCATAATAGAATCCTTATCATAATTTCTCTAACAACAATGATTTCCAATTTATAACAATAAAATCCCAAGAATCATGTTCATCACCATTGACCAATGATGAGATGATTCCCAACTACACATGTCCTCTACAAAACATATAAGTGTCACTGAATGTACAACCCATCCTAAGGCTTATGATTCTATACACTATAAAACTCTTATACAAACTCCCGATTCTAAATAATTTTTCTCTACATCATATAAATCACCTACCAAGAGTAAAAGATAACCAATACCATTTGTGAACCAAAACCCAAATAACAATTATGTGTTCTAATAAGAAAAATCCCTAAAACAACATCAATCATATATCATGGGCCTAATCTCTAAACCCACCAAAACATTCACATGGATACTCAAGGATCACACCAAATATCCAAGATCAAACCACATATGAATCTCTCAAAACATAAACCTCAGGAATGTGGTACTCATGTCTACCACCAAACATCCATACCATAACCCATCCATAAAAATCTCCCACAAGAATCCATGGAATAACATTGTGCATACAATTCATCCACCAGGCCTCCTCATCCCATCACCAATGGTCTAGAAAATAGGCATAAAAATGTATTGGTTTCTCAATAAGAACCACACCAAAGAAATTCACATCATTCCATACCCACCAAACTTAATAGTATGGTTCCCAACACATTGGAACATGAGTTAAGAACACTAATAAACATTTTGGTCCCCCCAAGAAAACACTCCATATATTTAAAAAAAATTCCACATCAATCAAATGTTTATTTTCAGAAAGAAATTTTTATAACATGCCTTAAACTCTAACTCATTTGATATTATAGAACTCCCCCTAACCTGTAATGGTTTTCTATTGAAACAAAAACCACAAAAACCCCTTCTTATCCAGTCCATTTCCAAAAAATGATATTGTTTCAAAAAACTCCATCTTGAAAACAGTTTCCAAAATAAATTTTAAATTAAATTTCAGAACATATTTTTAAATATAATTTGAAAATATATTTCCCTATATATTTACAATACTAAAACTCCCAAAAATTTAAACCACTAGCTTGGAAATCCAATTCCATTAAAAAATTAATAAACCATTAACGCACACCTCATTCCACCACAAGATATTTCATTTAAAAATTATTCTTTTCTTAGAATTGTATTATGAAAATCCATTCTCCAACGCATGAACAAAAGAAAATAATAATTAATGAAGAACATCACACATATCCATATTAATCTAATCACCCATTATATTATAAGGGAGAAACTGGGTGTTATTTTTCATATTCATTTAATTAATTATGATTATGCTCATGATAACATACAATCTGACACCACCCCTAGTAATGTGTACCCTAACCCTATAATATCATAATCATCAAACATGTATAACTAACTAGATCCCATACAAGTCTAGAAACTCTTCTTGAGTCTCATTTATCCCACATAGGGGTTATTGGTCCAACTAAATATTATACTCTTACTATAGTGCCAAATCTCCAAACTAAACATCCCATGATGACTCGAGTTTAATCCAATGTCATACTATCAAAGAATGAAATTGATATATCAAATGTTCTCAAATCAAAGATCTGCATCCAACTACACTATCTCTTCCCATGTCATGCTCTGACTCCATTTTGTCATTCCCAAGCTGAGGCCACATAAATGAAACTTGTGCATGGGTCACCACATGAATTTAGGTGTACCTTCCCATATTATAAAGGATGAGAAATCGCGAAGAAGTTATAGCATAGTCATAGGGAGAATATGACCTAAACATTAATGATGGACATGCCCCAGTCTGTTAAAAACTCTTCATGGCCTATCCATATAGAACAAATCCCACCGACCTGCAGTGATAACACGTAGATCCCACGAGGCCCTAGTAATCTCAAATAAAAAATAAGGAAATATATATTATTAAATAACTACAATATTGTTGTTATATAGGATAAAGGTAAAAAATAAGAATTGTATACACTAAATGGACTAGTGTATTACAAATCGTAAATGATTATCGAAAAGTACAAAGCCCTCTAACCAAAGTCACATACATCCATTAATATCCATAGAATCCACAACTATAACACCCTGTGATTTTTTGCAACATTTTATATGAATTAATTTAATCTTTTAATATTTTTCTTTTCATGAATCACTAAATATAGCCTTTGTAATATAAAAGCTCTAAGCATGGCTTGGGTTATGTGCAACCCCAAGTCCGTATTTCTCTACATGTAAGATAATTATTAGGTTTCTCTAAATGGAACACGTAGTTCAGATTACGTTACACACAATACTGACTTTCCTTGATGGCTTGTGTAACACACATGACAATGTTTTATCAAACAATAACATATTATTAAAAATACTATTATTTAATATAATGAGATATATCCTAGATATTAAGTTAGAGGTTATGAATATAATTAACTTACTAATGAAAATATATGTTTGAATTTTTTGGTTTGAAATTAATTATAAAGGAATAATAAAACCAGTTTAATATAAAGTTAATTGTTTTATTGTAACATCATTTATTATCATAGAGGAATTTTATCCTTATAAATTAAATTAATTAATATTGATGAATTATATTAATGAAATCTATATTTTAAAAATACACTAAAATATTTTTCTAAATCATCGAATGTATTTTATAGGCATAAAATAGGAACAAACACAATATTACACATAATGACATTTATTTTTTTAAAAACTGTTTAAACACCTTTAATGGAGAACCCATTTTAAATCTAAATTATGGAACTTTTATAAATTAGGTACATAAAATTAAACTTATTTTTTAAAATAAAAACATTGATATTATTTTATGGTGAATTCCTTGGTATTTTTCTGTGAAGTTTTATTTTTGATGAATAATGAATAATACTGAATTTTAATTAAAATCTTCTTTTTCGTCAAATTTATTTATAAAATTATATTATATTAATAATTTTTTAAAAGAATAATTATATAAATTATAAACCCATTAATCAAATGTAGTTCATTTGTATTAATTTAACATTAAATTTAGATATAAAAATTTAGCAAACATTTGAACATTTTTACATTAAAAACTCATATAATCATCATGTCTACGCTATTAATTTTAAATTAATTCCAGCCACTAATATTTTTCAAATTTAAAAAACATGTATTGAATTTTTTGAATCGTAATAATTTATTTTTTCAAATATTTTTGACATAGTTTTTGACCAAAAATATTAGGTAATATGATTTAAAGTAATTACAATGATGAAGATAAAAATTATCTTAACAATGGACTAAACCATACACTTAAGGGCCAAAATGGCCTATAAAAATGTTCAAAATAATTTGTATTTCAAAATATCAATGATATAATCCATTGGATATAATTTATTCTCTTATTGGATACACTTTTTATTTAAAAAACGTGGTTGGAATTCCCTTTTAAAAAATTTACTATATTGACACTCCTCCTCCTCTATAAAAAGGCACTCAACCCTCCCACTTATTGACACATTTAATGAAATTATTTTTTCCCAAAAACATTCTAAATAATCTCCAAACATCCTTAACTTCCCATTATAACCATAAATTTTTGAATATATACATCTAAGAAATCCCATTTGTTCAAAGAAAAATGAGTTACTCAATAGAAGAGGTAACATCCTTCCTCAAGATCCTTTTATTATTTTATTTCTAAACCACCTAAATTATTCTTATTAAATGATTATGTAATTAAAAAATAATAAAATATATAATTCAATATTTTTATTCTAAGGGATTTACCTTAAATTATACACACTTCTATCTAATTTGTAATGAAGTTACTATTCTTTTGTACGACGAACCACCGCCTCACAAAATGATGATGTTCAATTTTCCATTACCAACTCTCATGGTGGTAAATTATGATAGAAACTATTTTTTTATAGGTTATATATGATATTTATTATTTATTTATGATTTCCTAATTAATATATAACACATACCTTCATGATTTCTACTTTTTGTAAGTATGATAATTTGTTTTTGGGAAGTGTGGACTACCACCTTCTCAAAGTGATGTGATTCATTCACACCTTAGCTGAAATGTATTGAGGATTATTTTAGTGAATTTATATGATAAATATGATATAATTTTTCTAATTTAATTATAATATATATATATATATATGTGTTTGTGTCATTTAATTTCCTTTTTTCAACACGACAATAAAACAGAAACAGCATTCATGCATACGTCCAGCATACCATCTCCATAAAAGGTGTATTCTATTTCATACTTTTATATTATATAAATTATTATAAATAAAAATATAGTGAATATGTATGATATTTATACTAGGTTTTAAATTATTTAAATTGGTAAATAATGACCTAAGTTATAGGATCATAAATAAAATTCCATAACATTTACAGAAAATAAAGCTGATATAACCTGAAACGTAGCATTAACATGAAATTTTTAATAAATAGGAAATATAAAGTCATAAAAAATCACATATAGTATTACATATAATCATATGGTTCCTTTATAGATTTATAATAAACATATATTTATTATAAAGGTATTTTTATCAAGTACAAAAAATTTAATACTTAAGGTAAGAGAATTTCATCTCACTTTTTATTTCTGTCAGATACCTGCCCTATTCACCACTCATTTCATTTTTGTGGTGTGTATAGTGACCATGAATGTATTATATTATAACTATATGTAAATTTATGGGAATTTACATATCCATTTATGATCTTTATTTCATAGTTTGTATGTTACAAAAGTTTCCAAATCGGTAATGTAATTTTTGCCTCACTTTGAGTTATTTGAGACACACTCCATGTTATAAGACTATATTTTTCTATGAGTGATATACACTTACCTTTGACATGTTATATCATGAATATAATTATTTTTATGATATTATTATCTGCATGTAATTTTAATCTTTTTATAGTATAATGATTCAAGGTTACTATACTGGTAATGTTTTATTGCTACAATTTCATCATTTATTAATATTTTTTAGGATTATGCTACTAATAATGAAATATTATCATCCATATCTCAGAAAATTGATTAATATTATAATAATATCTTTATCCATGATATAATAATGTATTATTATCATTTTCCACTCTTTTTTACTTAATATATTTTATAAAATATTTTTATAAAAATCTGATATTATTTCTCCTTTCAGTCGGAAATCTGTTTTCTTTCAAAACTATGGTTTCTGACAATAATATCATAAATGGTTTAATATTATATTATTAAGTTTAAAAAAAATTTACCGATGTTTTACCTTTAATATAATATTTTAAAATTTATCCTCTAGTCATTTTCCTATCAAGACACTTTTCTAAACTGTTTTCAAATCAAAAGTAATTTTCAACATGTATAGACTTACCTTCCATCATGACCATCATTTACATGAAGAATACTTTGTAATATTACAAATTTTTTTAATGAAAATGCTTTCCTAATATTCTATAAGTTTCTATATTTTAATGTGGTTTTCAAAGAAAAATGTTTTCAAAATTTTTCATTTTTAAAAAGTGTTTTATCTTATTTTCAAAGATCCCTTCGTAAGTTTTCTAAAGGGTTAATTGAAAAGGATTCCAATGATTTAAAGTTTTTCTTTCAGTTTTTCAAATAGATTTCACATAAAAGGAATTCTAAAATGATTTCAATCTTTTTTTATGTTTTCATGGTGTTTTCCAAGAAAATGGTTTCCAAAATTATTTATGTTTTAAAAAAGAGTGTTTTTAAGGAGGAAAAGAAATTTTCCTCAAGAAATATTTTAAATTAGATTTTAAAGAATTATTTATAAGAAATTTTGTTTTAATTGGTTTTATAAAATTTATTTTTAAGTAATGGTTTTATTCCTTAAGAAATGTTTCATGTTAACTTTAAAAATCCTTCTTTATCAAATATTAAATACATTATTATTTTTTCTTAATAAAATTCATATTATTTCATGAATGGTTTATGATTTCATGGAATGATGTTTATGATACATGTTTCTGTTCATAAAGTAATATGCTTTTGAAACCCACTTCTTTTAATGGGTTATTATTTGATGAAATTATTATGAAACCTATCCCTTATCCATATATTATGATGTGATGAAATGTTAAGGATACCCATTTCATTTCATGGGTAATGGTATGATGAATGTTTTGTAATCTTATGGGACATGCATGTATTATTTCATTATATGACTGGTGGGACGTATATCTCCCTCAAATTAATTGGGCAATGATAAATGTTTTATGAGACCAATAGGTTACATGACAGGGAATCCAAATCCCAAAATAAGAGGGCATATTAAGCCCGAAATAAGAGGGTACACAAGAGGGCATCCAATGAACAAATAAAGTGGGTAAACTGGAGGGTATAATGAGCCTAAAACAAGAGGGTACAAGGGAGGTAATCCTGATCCGAAACAAGAGGGTACAAAAAATGGAATACCAAACTCGAAGTAGGTACACAGGTTATTATCCCAAGCCTAACATATTACAAAGGTCTTGGTAGGTAGCCTTGACATAGGATTTTATATTCTTATGTTTATGCCAAAAAATCAATGTAATATTACTATTTTATTTTTTCATGGATTATATTATTTTTGAACATAGGATTCATGAATTATGAACTGCCAATATTTATTCCATGACTCTTGTATATAAACATTGATATGCAGGTTATGATCATAAAATGTTATTCTCATGTTCTGAAATACTTATGCTCATGTTATGGTTATGTATCTTCTCTATTTATACTTGATGAGAATCTAATATCACCCCTTTATTATGTTTCATTTCCCAATGTTATAAAGAAATAATTTAATTATAAGTATTAATAGGTAAGATATTTATGGGAAACATTGAAGATCTTTCACTAAGTTAAAATGTATTGTTCTAAGTTTCCAATGACACTAAAAAATTATAATCATCAAGCATGTATTTCTATAATACGTTGAATATTCATCTAAAATAATTCAATATTAATGTATTTTATTCTTGGGTTTCTATAGTTGGTATCAAAGGAAAGGTTAAGTCAAAATTTAGAATCTAGGATGAGAAAGCCTGAGTGAGATCCCTTGGTAAATTTCTAATGATGTATCTTGGGATGCCTCTAAATATGAGTCTAAGGATGATTAAATGTTTACGAAAATGTCTTGAAATTTAGGTAAATGATAGATTTAGTGGTTTCCTAGAAATACATAATTATCTAGAAACTACATATGGATGTTTTTCTGAATATATGTACATAGATGTAACAATTCTGACAATTTGTATCGGGCTTCACTCTTGCATAACTTGGTACATGACAACGATACTTATAGCACACCTGGTTTGACACTCCTAGGGATATGCTATTTGAATAAAAAAACTCTTTACAAACTATCACCAAGAATTTAAATATATAATAACTATGAATAACCTAGGATAAGCCTATGGTATCATATTTAAATGAATTATTTGTCGTGATTTAAATATTATATAAGTTCTTTTCCATAATTATGAGGTTTTCTGAAATGATAAAATTTTCTTGGACAATTATTTATGGTTTTATTCAATAGTAAGAATAAGAATTAACTAGGTTAAAAATGAATTTTTTATATGTTGAAAGTATGGAAATTATATATATAAATTTTCTAGTGTATATCTCATTAAAAGAATTAAGATGGTGGTACAAATATCTTTAATATTTATAATGATAAAGAGACCATAAATTAAATGTGAATGTTATGAGGTATTCTAATAGTATTTTTTATGTTAAATTTAATAAGCATTATGATATTAAGGTTTAGGAACCTTAATACAAGATTAGTATTTAATAATCTAGGAAAGGGGTATTATGGGAGAGATGAAGATGTCTGGGTAATGGTTTAAGAATAACATTGGATAATTTAAGTGTATATTTTCTGGAATTCAAGATTATGTTATATAAATCATAATGTATTTAAGTATTTTTAGTAAATAAAAGTCATTAAGGATATGAAATAATATGTTGAATGGTGATGGTTTGATTGAAAATTGATTTCATAGAGAAGTGGAATTTTGAACAAGGGAAGATAACCCTTAATATTTTGCTGATGTTGATATAATGATGTTTGGATAAAGATGCGTTAGATATGAATAAGTAAATTGGATGGTGTTATTTTCCTCTGAACTGATAATGTATTGTTTTTATATTTCATATTGGATAAAGTTGTAAACTTATTTTATTAATGGAATATATCCATTAATTTTTAAAATAACTGAGCATTCATATTTTTCAAAAAGAAATTTTGGTAATTCAGGTTATTACCATGTTTCAAGAGAATATATAATGAGGGTATTCACATGTTTGTAATGTGAATAACAAGAGATAATTTTTATATATGTGGGATAAATTTTAAGATGATTTCATGACCTTCTTTATATTGTTTTTTTATCTTAATATTTATAAATTTTTATAAAGTTTACCATTTTTTTAATTTTTAATTTAAACTTTTGATGATGTTTGTGATATTAAATTATTATGTCCCCATATTAGGATTTATTCATATTGGATAACATGTGATATTATTTTTTTTTTGATAACAAATTAAATATTTAATGACTTATCATTTTATTTGTGGATCTCATGATATGTTATTGCTTTAGGAATGAAAAATTAACCTTCATTACTCGGAGTAAGAGATGAAGTGGGAATTGATAAAGTCATAAATAAAGGGTGATGTTGTGTATATGGAATGGAATAAATTCAAGTAAGTATACATTCTTGTCAAAGTTCTTCAACTTTAAGAAAAATGACATTGAAAAAAAATTATCTTAGTACATTCATTTATGATAAATCAAATGGCCCCTTAAATCATCATATATTTTTGGCTTTGTGATCTTTAAATTTATTTTGAACGTGTTCTCTATCACTCTCCATCAGTACTTCATAGTTATATTTATCTTATATTTCCATGTTTTCACTTCCTATATATGTTATCCTATGTGTAAACCTTATTATTCATTACTTTGGGAAACAATCCTTTTATGATGTGGGTTTCTACGAAAGGAACTTTAAGGTATTTTTCCTTGATAAACCAAATAAATTTTGAGGGTTTAATTAATTTTAATGGGGGTAGAATGTGACACCCATATATTTTGTGAAATATTTTTTCTAATTAAGTTAATGTTTTGATATTTCTCATTTTAGAAAACACTGAATATATCTTTTGTTATAGAATAGAAATAAGTGAGGATTAAGTTATACAAAACACCAATTAAATATTACTCTTTATACATCATAATATTTATCTTGATCTACATGAAACATAAAGGTTTTGTTAAAATACACGGAATGCTAACTTTCTATGATGGCTTGCATAACACGAAAGACCGAGATTTACAAAATAATAACATATTATTAAAAATATTGTTATTTAATATAATGAGATATAAACTATCCATTAAGTTGGTAGTTATGAATAGGATTAACCAAATTATAAAACTAAATGGTTGAATTCTTTTGTTACAAATTAATTAGAAATGAATATAAGAATCAATTCAATATAAAGGGAATATTTTAATAAAAACTAATTTATTCTCACAAAGGAATTATATTCTAATAAATTAAATTAATTACTATTGCGGAATTATAATAATAAAATAAATTTTTTATATATTCCATAATTTGTTTTACAATCATTCATGATATTTCATAGCTATAAGAATGGAACAAAGATAATATTACCCATAAAGACCTTTATTTTTTAAAACCATTTTTACCAACTTTTAATGGAGAACCTATTTTAAATCTAAATTTTGGTACTTTTATAAATTTTATATGTCAAAATGAACTTCATTTTTAAAATATAACCATAAATATTTTTTTATGGTGAATTTTTTGTATTTTTTTGGGTAGTTTATTTTTTGGATGGGTAGTGAAAAATGTGAAATTTTAATACAGAACTTCTTTTTAGTACAATTTATTTATATGGTTAAATTATATTTAAAATTGGTTTTAAATTATAATTATGTAAATTATATCTAAATTAATACAATTTTGTTCATTGGAATCAGTTTTCCTCTGAAATTATATATGAAAACGTACCAAACTTTCACCATTTTTTACTTTAAAAAAATACATTGTCATCCCATCAGTGGGATTAATTTTAAATTTATTTAAACCACTTATGTGATATAAATTTAGAAAAAGGATTAAATGTTTTAAATAATAATAATTTATAATTTATAATAATTTAAAATTTGTTTTTGTCCCAAAATATTAGAGAAAGTGGTTAAAATTAAATACAATGGTTAATAGAAGAATTAGGTTAACAAGGGACTATATATTACACTTAAGATCCAAAATTACCTATAAACTTGTTAAAAATCCATTGGATAGACATATTTACACCATATACTCCCATTAATATATTAATTCTGTTATTTGATCCACTTTTTAAAGACAAATGGTGGTTAGAATTCACTTTTATTAATGTACAACAATGATACTCCTCCTCCACTATAAAAAGGCACTCAACCCTCCCACTTATTTACAACTCCCAATACCTTTTTCTCACTAAACCTATTCTCTAATAAGCTAAAAAACTCCCTACCAGACAAATTTAATTCTCCCTTTTTTCATAAATCTTACCATGGAATCCCTTTTGTGCAATGTAAAAGGAGTTACTCAAAATAAAAGCTAACATCCTTCCCCAAGTTCATTTATTTTTTTTCTTCCTCCACACCTAAATTATTCTTATTACATTATTATATAATAGACCCCATATACTCAGTATAATTATAAATTTTTATTATATATTTTCATTCAGAACTATCACCCACTACCATCTAATGGGTAATGAACATACAGTTATAGGGTATGATGAACTACCAACTCAAGAAACTATGTCGTTCATTTTTTCCATTACCACCTAACATGGTTTGAAAATATTATTAAAACTATGCTTTTAAATGTTATATATTATATTTATGATGTATTTATGATTTTTTAATTATTATCTAACACATACCTTTACGCTTTCCATTTTTTGTAAGTATGATAATTTCATTTGTTGAAGTGTGGACTACCGTATCCTCAAAGCGATTTGATTTGTTCACACATTACATGGAATGTATTAAGGATGAGTTTAGTGAAATTATATGATATATATGAAATAATAATTCTACAATAATTACAATATAATTATATGCATTTATTTGATGTAATTTATTTCTTTCAATACAAAAATAAAATGGAAACAGTGTTCATTTTTACGTATGGCCTACCATCTCCATGAATGGTGTATTTCATTTCAAAATTCTATATTAAATTGAAAATTATAAATAAACATAAAATGAATATATATGATATTTATACCATTTTTTATATGAATTAAATATGTAAATCATGATCTAATTAATAGGATCAAGAATATTCAATCAAAATATATACAAAAAATAAAGCGGATATTACCAGAAACGTAAGATTAACAAGGAGTTGTTAATAAAAGGTTAATATAAATTCTAAAAAATCATATATTGTATTATATATAATAATAAGTTTCTATATTATATGTATAATAAACATATATTATTTATTCATATTGATTGAACATGTATGAAGGACGTCAAGACTTATGGAAAGGGAATGTCATCTCTATTTTTATTTTTGTGAGATACATGCCTTCTCCAAAACTCATTTTGTTTTTGTGGTGTGTATACTAACCATATATGTATTATATAATTATTATATTTAAATCTATTGGTATTTAAAATTCCATTTTATGTTTTTTATTTCATGGAATCTATGGTTCGAAAGTTATCAAATAGGTAAAGTAATTTTGTCTCAATTTTCATTCTTTGAGACATATGCGATGTTATGCACCTATATTTTTTTAGGGGTATATAATATAATTTAAAATGTTATATCAAGAATCAAATTATATTCATAATATTTTAAGTTTTAGGTAATTTTATAATTTCTATACTATTATTTCGTAATGATGCCACATTGGAGATGGTTTATTGAAACAATATCATTGTTTATCGAGATTGAATATGATTATTCTTTGATTGATGAAATATTATGATACATATATCAAAAAACTCACTATTTATCATATCCTATTTTTATCCATGATATATTCATGTATTATTACCATTTCTAATCTCTTTTATACTTAATATAATTATGAAAAAAAATTTATTAAAATATTACATTATTTCTGATTTTTATCAGAAATATGTGTTCTTTCAAAACCATGTTTTCAGAAAATAATTTCAATTTTTTTAATATTATCATATTATTTTTAATGGAAATTTTAACCCATTTTTTATCTTTTAAAAAAAATAAAAAGGACCCCTCCTGTCTTATTTAGATCAAGACACTTATCTAAACAGTTTACGTTGAAAGAGGAATGTTTGATATGTACAGACATACCTTTTGTCAAGACCATCATTTCCATAAATATTGCATTAGAATATTAAATGTTTATTTTTAAAGAAAATGATTTCCTAATATTATATATGACTTTTTATTTTAAATTTATTTTCAATAAAAGAAATTTTCTAAAAAAATTTATGTTTAAATAGTGTTTTAAATGATTTTCATATCTCTATTTATATGTTTTGAAAATGTTTATTTTCAAAAAAAATTATTTTAAAGATTTTGAGTTTTATTTATATATTTTAAAAACTATTTTCTAGAAATGGATTTCCAAAATGATTCCAAGAAATAATTTTAAGTTTTCATGGTTTTTTTAATGAAAATTTTTTTCAATATTTTTTATGTTTTGAAAAGAATATTTTAAATCATAAAATATATTTTCATCATGAAATGTTTTAAATAAAATTAAAAAGAATTATTTATAATAAATTAATTTTTGAAATGGTATTATGAAAATCATTTTCGAGAAATATCTATTTCAATTATAAAATTTTACATGATATCTTTAAAAATACTTATCTATCTAAGATTAAGTGCTTTTTTATAGTTTATTAATTCCATTTATATTTTTCTTGAATAGTTTCTGTTTTGATGAATCATGTTTAAGGTACCTATTTCTATTCAACAGGTTATATGATTTTGAAACTTGGTTCTTTTCATGGGTTATACTTTGATATAATTATTATTAAACATATCCCTTCTTCATAAGTTATGATGTGAAGAAATGTTAATGATACCAATTTCATTTCATGGGTCATGATATGATGATTGTTCTTTTATCTTTTGGCATATGCATATATAATTTCATTATGCAATGGTTGGGACCAATATCTTCCACCAATGAATTGGTTAATGATAAATGTTTTATGTTATCAAGAGGGTACATGGTAGGGTATCCCTGGAAAAAAACAAGAGGGTATCTTAAGCCTGAAACAATAGGGTACATGAGAGGGCATCTCAATGATAAAACAAGTGGATACATAGCAGGGAAACAAAATCCCGAAACAAGAGGGTAAACATGAGGGAATCCCATGACCAAAACAAGATGGTATATGGAAGGGAATCATATACCTAAAACAAGAGGATAAACAGGAGAAAATACAAAGCCCTGAGCTGGTATATGGGATATTATCCCATACCTAACATGCTTTGAAGGTCATGGTTGTATCCTTATTATAGGATTTTTTATGCTCATGTATATGCCTAAAATTACATGTCTAATTCCTATATTATTTTTTTATTGAATATGATCCTTATTCCATTATGATTCATGTCTTATGAACTGCCAGTATTTATTCTCTGACTCATGTATATGATCGTTTATATGTTGGGTATGATAATAAAATGTTATTATCATGTTATCATACCCTTAAGGTCTTATTATGCTTATATATCATCTTTGTTTACCCTTACTATGCATATGAGCTCACCCAATTCTAATGTTTCTTTTCCCATGGTTATGAAAAATGTTTTTAAGTAGAAGAACTCTAGGGGAAAATAATTTTGGGAAACAGTAAAGATATTTCACTGAGTTGTAATATTCTTTTCCATGTATCGAAAGACATTAAACCAGTACAATCCTAGAGAATTTGTATTTAAAAAGTGATGAATGTTTATCTAAAATGATTTAATATCCTTTTATGTTATAACTGGGTCACTATAACAACTTATTTAACTATACCATTAGTCCAACTCCATATAGAACCAATGACATGCCAGAAAATAAGAATTTCAACCAATGTGCATTGGAACCCATATCATTTATATGGATAGAGTGTGAGTCCAAAAACCTTGTAAGTAACCGTAGCATCTCAAATATTTTAATAGTGGATAATCTAGGCCAAAAATAAATATTTATTTGTAAATAATATATCATAAATATATATATTGAGTTATACAAGATGTATTATTAACATAATTGTCTTGAAATATCTACATCCACTATTTATATGAAAATTTACATTGATTAATGTATGTGTCAAAAGGTTATAAAAGTTTCCATGTTATACTGAGAACCTCAAAATAGTATGACATTAATATTAAACATATATCATATGGTATTGATACTCTATACTGACTTGGTACATATGATGTATGACCATTAGGTCATGGGGGTCATGAGCTGTGAGAGTTCTTCACACGAATTTCACACTTAGGGATCTCCATTATATGATATCATGAGGACTAAACCACAAATAATAACCCCACATATTTAAGATATCATTGGTAGTTACTATTAATGAGAATAGGTAACAATCTATAGACATTAAATTATTATCAATATGTAACATTTGACTTCCTTCTATAATTAAAGATGAAAACTATGGAGTTGATGTTATAGTGAGGTAGCTTGTATTGGTTGAATAAATGGTAGTATATCATTGATTGAATAATCAAGAAATAATTTATCATTTATAAAATTAAAAAATATCTTATGCCTAGTTGATCATGATGGTAGTACCTTCACTGAATCCATTTTCATTGTAAAAGTTGGTATTTCCATCTAGATTAGAAAATGAATAATAATTAAAAAATGGATTATGAAAAAACGTGTGCATCTTATGTTATGAGATATCACAAGACAATGAAGTAATATTATATTACATGTGTTTGAAGTAAAATTCATTTTTTATAGGATTATACCTTGACTTTTTAGGGTCTTGATGGGTTTATAGACTCAACATCTAGTTTTTGAAAATTATTAACTACTATAGAGAAAAAGGCCTAGAGGGTCATGCAGTCAAAATATTCTAAACTCTACTATATTCCGATGAATATGGGTATATAAAATTATGGGTTATTCCATAGGGTCATAGGAATATGGGATAATATAAGTTTTCTCTTGAATAGATAAATTCATATTATTCATGTTTAGAATATTTTAATTTTATTTTCTTATTAAATATATTTACATTTATTAAATTAAATACACTGATGATATTATATGAAGAAACATTATTTTAATAATCAAGGTGCATTTAATACATTTTGGAATGATGAGTATAGTTAATGGATAATTTATATGATGAAATATATTTATTATATTAAATATAAGTGATAAAAATATATATAATATTTATAATTAGGTATGTCAATTATAAATTGATGTTTACATATTATTTGGTGACTAATAAATATTTGGGGGTCAGGGCAATAATTAATCATATTTTATGAACATTCTATATAAAGTATGAGGATTTTCCCACTTAGGGACCTATTCTCTTTAGGATATGGGAGCCTCTATATCCTACCTCCAACATCATGGGTAGAGGAGTAGTCAGTATTAGCCTTTGATCAGTGTTTTTATTAATGGATTGATGGATCATCATTTTGGTGACCATTCAGATAAAAAGAGTCATAAAATATCCATTATAGAACATGGAATTTTATAAAAAAAAATATTCCCATGGATATTCAATTGACGTGTAGATTATCTAGAGGGATTCATCTTTATTTCCATCAAGTAACAGCCACTAGTGATGAATAGATTTGTAATGTGTATTTAGATCAAATGCGGTAAATATTTGTTTTAATTTTCATATTTAATTTCGTCATACAGGATACTTGATTCACTATACTGGGTTGTAAATTTTTGGGGATTATATAGTTATGTTGATCATCTATGAAGACTTTTAAAATCATATTCCATATACTTCTATTACATTCTTCGATGCTAATATTTTTTGATATAGAGATCCATGATTTTTCTAGTTGGTGAAAAATTAAATTTTTAATAATTGATGGGAGGGGATTTATTTTTTACATGTTTCTAAAAAATCT
Source organism: Viscum album (assembly GCA_963277665.1). Lineage (NCBI taxonomy): Eukaryota > Viridiplantae > Streptophyta > Magnoliopsida > Santalales > Viscaceae > Viscum > Viscum album. The sequence goes on along the minus strand of OY728119.1, from coordinate 112,288,024 downwards.
AAAGGGGTGGAATCATGCTTCAAGATGAATCCAAAACAAAATAAAAAGTTTTAAAATGATGGGGGTGGCTTTCAAAAGGCATATAGAATAAAATTAAAAAAAGATTAGTTATCGGTGGAAGTGTCTCCACCCCTTCCACAACCTGTCATTGGTGACCTCACCAGGCCACATCACTCCACTACTTTTTTCAAGCGTATCTGCCTTCCATATAACTAATCATGTTCGACCATGCTGGATTCCTACTCCCTGACCACCATATTTGCCTCCAACACACATTTTCTGCGTGACTTCCCATTTCCCATCATCATTGGTCCAACAAAGTTGGCCACCTACCATGTCATCCTTCCCATTATTGTATTCCCATGAGTCATGAGATTCATTTTTCCCACCACACACCATCGTCCACCTCAAGAGTTGGCTCAGTTGACTGATGTGCCACTACCACGCTTGGCATGCCTGACCACCAACAATATAGTGGAACCTAGTCATCACTGGTTTCCCATCACATCGAGATCAGGCACTAAAATCTACCACATGGTCATCCTATCCCATAGCCACTCCCCTATCATCCTCCACCGGTATTCCCCTCTCGTACAACCTTCATTGGCTAAAGATACATGATCCCCTCATGGCACCACATGTGGCCTGGCCAGTGGGTAATTCAAGTCGGTCTGACTTGAGCTAGGGTAGTTTTGGACCTCCCTAATTGTCAATGATCATTTCCAGAAAATATTTTGCACAAAACCCCATTTTAATGTTTTACAAGCCACACTGTTACCATACTAGGGTGCCCAGTTGATATCGATTGGTCTGGGATTCCAAAATTTTAACACTAAATCTATGTAACTTCATAGTCATTGATGATCATAGCCCTATCAAATTTAAAAGGTTCTCATGTGAATTTATTTAATATCATATATAATATGAATGATTTCCTCATTATTATTGATGGTGGATTCAAAATTATATTATAATTGGTGATAATTACTCAAATGATTCGGGGATGAATCCCTATATATCATTCACACATGTTTTAAATGTACACAATAACAATTATAATTCAAATTTGGGTGAATGCATGATGGTTTTACGATTCATTCAACATACCTATGATCATCACTTCTCCATTCCCTTTACCTATGAAGGGGTAAATTATCGAATTCTTAGAATGTGTTTTATTCTTTATAAGATATGAGAAGGAGGGGGTAGGATCTCTCAAATTGAAGTGGATGAATATTACTTTGCAAAATATCTCCCTCTTGTATATATAGAAGAAATTAAACACCCATATTGGTTCCTCGGTCCCCATATAAATAAAAACATTATATAAGGCATAAATGTAATTTTATGATGAACTATCTACATCTTAAAGGTCAAATATATTTTATCTCGTAATTTTAATATATAATAAATATATTATGTCACAAAATTGGGCCCTTAACTTGATTGATAATTCCCAAATATATTTAAAAAACCATGAATGAAACCCATATATAAATATATATTTATATATGTGTGTGTATGTGCGTTTTCTTCAAAATTAAACCAGCCAATAAAAAATTTAACCCAATTTAAAACTTATTAAGGCCTCAACTTCAACTATGATGTCAAATTGTAAAATTTCTTGCAACATTGGGACTGTTGTGATTCCATCTACATGAATTTATTTCTAATTATATTTATATCCCATTAAATATTGTGAGTGAACTAAACACGATAATCGACCAACCAATATGTTTTTGGAAGTAATTTATCTATTTATTTATTTTAATTGTGTTTGATGCATTTAATAAATTATTTTAATGGATGTTCTATAAATTTATAGTGTTCAAAATTATATATATAAGGTCTAGAATGTCCACTTTAATTTTATTGTAAAGTATTATGAAGTCATGATACCCCCTCTCTTATGTGATATTATTTATTTATTATAATGAATACATATGATGGCGTATACCATGGCAAGATGAGGTTGTATTCAATATGAGATGGTGATACATTGAACTAGGGTACGTGTTACAATTCAAGTTAGTTAAGACCCGGGTACTTTACCCATATATTCATGCCTGATCCATTGAAAATAAATTGATAAATCAATATAAAATGTTCTATAAATGTTATTTAATATATTTAATTTATCCATTGTTTATTATTATTTTTAGTATTCAAGTGAGAGTGATCACATGAAACAAAATACAATAAATTCAAAGATTAAAATGGATTAATACATGATGAATGTTTTTTTGTTTTTTTGTTTTTTAGTTTTTTTAGTGGGACCAAATAGTATTTTTTTTATCAGATATAAATTGAATTTATTCATCAAAAGATAAAAAAATCCATCAATAAAATTTTAAGTTGTAATTATTTTTTCCATTTATATTTTCACAAAACATGGTGTATGGGGTGATCATAACCCGTAATCAAGGGTTCATATTAATACGGGTGGGTTATTATGACAATGATGTGTTGAATGAACTAAATATGTAAGAAAGATGTATTATTTTGTAACTTGTTGCATCATGAGAGGAAAAACGCTAAGTTATTCAAGTTTATGAATTCTAAAAGATGGTACTTTAGTCAATAGTTCAAGGAGTTGGGTGTTAATGTGGTTGCTTATTCAAACCCTACCTTGAAAATCTTTGAGTATTGGAGAAGGTATTTCATTGACTCTGAATTTAGGTTTTAGATATCATTTCCTCATTAATTATCAAGGGACTAAGTATCATCAATCTAGTAGTGAGGGATACTATGGATCAATAAAACTGTGGGAGACATTTAATTATTTATTCTACAATGTCTAATTAGTAATCAATAAAACAAATACTAATAATATAGTATCTAATTGACATAATAATTTAACGTAATACCACAAGTTCTCTATGAATAATATTATAAAAAGAACATATCCTCACTGTCCTATTTTTTCAAAGAGTATTATAAGATCATGTGCGATGTACTATCTTATAGGAAATTGATTGTGTTGGAGTACCCAATACCTATAGGGACACCAATAGAAACAAGGGTGTTAATGATACATAGAAAATAATCATATAAGATGCATTAATGTTTAAATCATATTTTTATAATCAATTTCCTATTTATTTGTGGAAACAATATTATGGCATGAATGGTTTCACAAGTTGTCTCATCTCTAAACATTATTTAAGGAGAAAGTAAATCATGGTATTAATGAGGCAATGACTATATTTAATATGCTTAAAATATAAAGATAAATCCCAATATTTCAATAAATCCCTTCCATACATCATTATCACCATTTTACTCTATTTTTTTAGATTAAAAAACAACCATATGTAGCAGAACTACATCATTACCCTTTGTGTAATGTTTTCCTTGAAGATAAGTACTAAGATAAAGATTAATATATAGTTATTTTGATGAAAACATTAAAATAAAAGTTGAAAAGTCAAATGAAATATATGATGAAAAAGTAACCATTAAAAATTCATTAAATTAAAATTGTTTAATCATCAAACATGACTTTATTTACATCATATATTATATAATAATTCAGTGAAAGGAAAATGAAATCAATGAAATTAATGAAGAAAGTTGTCGCTTATTCTTTGGGTATATTGACAAATTGTATGTAATGTTTTAGTTTTTCGATAATTGTATTAAATAAAATATGCCTAAACGATTTTTTTATTGAAATAAATTATCTACATAAGAAATAAAAAATTACATGAAGTATGGTGAATTCTCTAAGATGATGAATAATTTTATTCCTGAGTCAGTGGAAAACTTCTAATTAATGATTTTAAGGATTCTAGTTAAACATTATTGAGTATTACTAAAATATTTATCTCACATTTATTTTGTAAAAATGAAACTATATTCTAGTATTCAAATGAATGTTGTTTGTGGTATCGAATTATTTATTAATGGTTTAATAAATCTAGAATCGTTTGAGATAACTAATGAATATAAAATATAAATGAATATTTATTCCCAGTTCTGGGAAAATAATTCCTTATCTAGTAAAACTAATTTTGTTTTTAAAGGATATTAATAGTATGGTTTTATACTTATAGAGTTATAAAACTTAGGTAATATTAACATATTTACTTATTTAGTTTTTAAAAAATAAATCTTTATAAATAATGGTAAGATTAAAATATCTCATAATTGGTTCATCTAGAAAGTATATAACATTACTAGATTAATCTTGAGGTGAAATTGTATATATAATGTTCTTATTTTATGTGTTTAATGTAATAAAAAATTGAATTGTGGAATATGGATGGTCAGAATATATGAGTTACTTCATGCCGGATTGAAGAAGAGTAAGTTGAAAAGGAATTCTTCGATCAATAAAATGTAGTGTGGAGTAATTTCTTAATAGAAAATTCATTATACACATCAATGAAATTTTGTTTACAAAGAATGATCAATGATGATACATACATGAAAAAATTGACCAATAAAATATACCGTGAACTAATTCCCAAATGCATGTTTCCTTATACACATAAACATCTTGATGTAAATAAAAGAGCATCAATGTTAAGATTTGTTTTTGTAGAAATGTCATTTTTTCTGAAGACATGCCTTGCAAATTATGACATTATCAAATAACCATATGTTAATTATAATGAAAATTTTATATCAAATAATTTACTATATGATAAAATTTCATTATTTCATAACAAAAATGTGTTTATATTCATAGTGTTTGTTAATTATATAAACAATATTTCATATTTAAAAATAAAATATGCATAAGAAATAATTATCCTAAATGTCTCTAAAGGTATTATACAAATCCCTTTGATAGAAATGTTATAGTAAAGATATAAACTATATTTCTATAAAATTATGCACATATCTACTAGATAATGAGGGGGTAAAATTTTATTTAATATATTTAATGAAAAATATGCACAATTATTTTTCATAGTAACATGTTTTACAAGATATTGTGGGAATAGAGTGTTCTAGAGATACATATTGTGTATGAAGGATAAAACCATGGTAATGGTTTTACACTCATCATGGATAGTGAAACCTTAGTCATTGATAATAATTAATCCTAAAAGAATGTAGTAAATTAAAAATTAAAATATTTAAAGGTAAATTAAAATTAAATAATGGATTCCATGTATCATTATAGAGGTTATTTTTATTTTTTATGCTTAAAATATTGATATGGTGGTTCTATTTCAGAGAAAATTAGATTAGTGGTGGAGGAGGGGGAAAATAAGGCTCAATTGGGTATATAAATTCATCATGCCTAAATCCATTGTAATTTTACATTTAACAGTAAAATTCTATAATCATTATATTCAAAATTCCATGTCAAGACCAACAGTCCTAGATGGTGTCAATAAGAAGAAACCATAAAGAGTTAGTGTAACAATTGATTTCCAATATGGGGTATAAGTAACTGAAATATAGTTTTTTATTTAAGTAATAAACAATATCATAAATTATTAATTTGTAATGAAATTATTCCTTTTTTATACAAGGGGTTAGTGGGATCACAAATATTTAAATGTAAAATATGTTTGATAACATATGGAAAATTGTTATTGGTCCTATAATAAATGAAAATTGAATGAATATAAATCTTAAAAAATTGACATAAATTAGTAACCTAACATTTAGGGTACAATATATATTTATATAGTTGTAATGGGTGTTGTAAAACAAGACAAATTACATATACTATCATATTAATGAAAAAATAAAGTTAGAACAGTTTGAGAAATAATTTTTATCAATATCACATGGCATAAATATCTTCAATAAGACATGAATGGAATGTACGAGGATATTAATGTGGTGAGTATAATTCCATGTGATTATGAAATTGGTCAATCACTTTTATCATGTTATGTACTTGACATTATATTACAAACATATAATTTATGGTAGGAAAATATCAGTAAAATAGAGGCAATCTAATCAAGTTCCACTTAGAAATATATTATTATAATTGAGAGTGTATAATAGATATTTTACTAGTACATAGATAGGATGGGAAACATGTTTCAAAGGGAAAACAATTGTCTTAAATGGGTCAATATGATCTAATATCGCATTTAAGGTAATTTACTAAGACATAAAAGAGTATTCAATCCATTATTAACCATATCTATGAAAAAACGTGTGTGTTGCATCTTTAAATGTTTCTAAAGAAGATATTTAAATACAAAACTATTTAGTCCCACTCAAAGAATCATACCTATTTGGTAATGTTTTAACATGATATAAATTATTATAATATTACTAAAAGTACTATACATGATGTCATGTTTTGATGGTGTAAAAAAGATAAATACTCAAAAATATGATCTCTTAATGAGTTTTACTCAAGGGGATTAGGTCACAGGTGGAATAATTACAATGTAATTGAAACATAGACTGTCCATGACAAAATCCATAATATATAAAAACATGATATTATTCTATGAGGGATAAAAGGATAGTTAGAAATTTCCCTCTACTAAAAGTGGGATTGTTTTAATAGTGGATTATGTAGAACAATCATAAAAAGAAGTTTTAAATTACCATATCACATATATAGTGAGTTGTGCATGATGTATTATTACCATAATAATGCTGAAATTTCTATTTAAACTATTTATGTGTAAATTTACTCACATTACTTATTGTATAAAAAGGATATTGCCGTTCGGAAGTTATAATGAGAGAATTGATTTATCTTACCATTTATAATAAATATTTTCATATGTTATATATATATCCTACTTTCTGGACACAAATAATGTTTAAGTATCACGTGTTGGGGGGGAAATAATCATTTAGACATATTATTATTAAATTGTCTCTTGTTTATCTTGAGTATAAGAGATAATGAGTACTGACCCTCCAATAAGAACTAACCAAGTTTTTGGTGTCATTGATTGTTCATATATGAATCACATGTTGTGGTCCACTAACATGAGATTATTATTGATGTATATCATTTTATTTCTTGCATCAATTAATGAAAAATACTATGGATTTATGTCACATTGAGGTATCTTACATCGGGTGTTTCATAAGTTGTATGGTAATAAAGAATGAATCTTTTTTAATTTTGATAGGATATTATATCTCTGGCCTATTTGATAAGGATGGTAGTACCTTTGCTAAATATATGGACATGATAGAATAAGTTCTATCTTTTCTGATAAGTCAATGAATTATAAAGGAAGAAATGCTAATGACACAATGTTTTCTTACTTATTTGTGATACTTCATGATAAAAATAAATTATACTAGATGGTGTGTGTTTATAAGAATGATAATCGATGTTATGACTGTAACTTATCTCTTTAAGGGAAATGAATGGTTTCTAGAATATTCTCTCAGCCTATAAATAATATTCACTACAATCAGGAAAAGGGCCTAGAGGGTCACCCACTTAGTGTATTCAAAATTCAACCCTATTATGATGAATGGAGGTATAGGACATGGTTGGCCCCACCATATGGAATTTGTTATTTTTGATAATATAAGATCACCAATGAATATATAAAATCATTTAATACAAGTTTCGAATAATTAGTATTGAATTTATTTTTTAAATATTTTTATATGTTTTAAGATAAACACATTGAAAAATTATATGAATGAATATTATTTTAATGTTCCATGTTCATTTAATATTTTTGGGATTTGAAAGTTGATTTAATGGTTCATTTAGATTCATGTAATATATTATTTATATTATAATTGATAAAAATATAGACTAAATTTATTACATAGTAAGTCATAAATAACTTGTCTTTTATATCTTATTTAGTGAATAATAAATATATACAAGTCGGGAATCTAATTTTGAGTATTTTACAAACATGTTATATAATAGAGGAGAAGGATTTGGCATGGGGAAATATTAGCTGGAAGATATGAGATCCTATATATCCTCTCACCCACTTCCAAGAGTGAGGAGTAGTTGATCAAAACCTTTGATTGATGTATTACTTTCTTGATTTATGGATGGTCACTACAGTGAACATTGGGGTGCTAATAACATCATATAATTTCTATTATTTCGCAGAAAATTGGATTTGAAATGTTCCCTTGTAAGTTGAAAGTTCATGTAGATGATATTGATGGATGCAGCATTGGTTTCTTTGAGAAAAGTTTGTCAGTGGGGAAAATAAGTTGGACTTAAATTCATATTGAATGTTGTAATTTTTTTTTATTTTTATGCTTAATTTCTTCACACAGGTTCCTCATGCCTCTGTACAAGGATGTACATCACTGAGGATGAAATGGTTATGTGCATCATCAGTGAAAAATATTAATATCCCTCCCTATTTGATTACTTTAATGATATTTTAAGAAAATTATTTTTTCAAATAACATTAATTTCATTAGTAGTTTGAGTTATGAGCCACACTAAGTTTTAAAGAATAAAAATAAACAATTAATATCATTATTTAAATTCAAAAACATTTTCATAATAGTTATACAAAGAATAATTAATAGGAATAAGTACATTTAAAATATTACGTACAATAGTTTTAAATTAATAAAACACACTGATAAAAAACTGCATCATTTTCATTAATGTCATTATATTTTTTGAAAATACAATTCTCCATAAAAAATATTTAAATTTCATTTTACAAACTAATAAAGAATAATTTTTTCCACTTTTATAAAATTCATTTAAAAATTAAAATTTAATTTTTAAATCATCACATCAAAAGTTACTTAGGTTGAAAGTTTGTAATTTTTTATAAAATCAATGTATTTCATTGAATATTGAAAAATAACAATTTTTGAATAAACAAATTCATTTAATTTAAATAAATTAAGTAAATATAAATTATTATTATGTTTTTAATTTGATTTAAAGTAATATAATTATTATTTAGTTATATTTAATTGACTAAATTACATTTTAGTCAAAATTATATTAGATTTCAGTATAATATTATTTCTCATTTTAAAAAATATGTTTTTTTTCTAAAAAATCTTTTAAAATTTCTAAGGATTTCATTTCTAATTAATTAAAAACACTGAATTAGTAATTAAATAAGTTAAATTTATAAATTATATATCAATAAATATTAATTAAAATAATTATAGGTATGTTTAATAGTTATACAGTTAAAATAAAATCATATTTTTCTTGAAAAATACACTTCTTGAAAACCCGCATTTTTATAACTTCTGTGGGTATAATTTTAAAAAAAACTTTCCACTTATATAAATTCAATTTGGTAAAATTGATTCAACCATTAGAAACATAATAATTTATATTAACTAATATAAACAAAAATTTTTTTTACAATAATGAATAGTGAAGAGAGTAACAATTTATTATTGTGATTAAGGTGAAAATGGATTTACTAGGGGCTTAATCTAAAATGAAAAGTTTTAAAATGACATAAAAACATGCCAAAAATATTTTATATGTAAATATTTTCACCTTACCATATCAAATGATAGATAATAGATTATTTTTCATCCTTTTTTCATTTTTAAAATTTTTATACACCTTTTTCTTTGCAAAAATTAAAAGTATGTCATTCAACACACTTATAAAAGTCCAAACCATATACTCTCCACTCCACACATTTAAATAAATTTTGAAAATATATTACTTAACTAAAAACGTTTATAACATCCCTCCCCATTTCCAAGTTCACTTATTATTATTATAAATATATTTTTATAATTCTTATATTTCTTACCCGTGGAGGTTGTCTAACGAAGATGCATCGTGCTTAACCAAGAATCTTAATTTTATCTATTTATCCAAAACATTCAAACTTTATAAATTTTTTTTATATAATAAAATTATTATCTAAAATGTATTGATATTTTAGTGTGTTATTTTAATGATCTAAATCCATATTTTCTTCCATAAAATGATATAGTAAATGATCCTTTCTGTTTTTGATGGACTATCGCCTCATGAATTGAAGTTATTCATTTTCTGTCACCAACTTAAATGGATGGATATAAATATTGATTTAATATATATATATATATGATAATTACTGAATTTTATATTTTTATAAATATTATATCACATATAACATCTTTCGTTCTATTCTATAAGGATATGATAATGTCATTCATGTGTAAAACAAACTACCTCCTCAAGAAGCGATGTGATACATTTTTTACTAACTATTTTCATATATGGTAATTAGGTTGAATATAACTAGTATATGTGACATATATATATATATATATATATATATGAAATAAAAATTATTTTTAATGGTAATATATTATTTACATTCATTCTATTTTTTCCTTCGGGAAAATGGAAACAGTGTTCCTCTGTACATATAACCTATCGTCTATGTGAAAGTTGTACATCATTTTCTATATCTAAATTTATGGATATATATAAATATATATAAAAATAATATATGTGATATTTATATAATTTTTATCATTCTTGAGATTATGGATCCATGATCAAAGTAATACGACTAAAAATACCATATAAAAAAATACATGGAAAACAAAGTAGTTATTACCCGAAACGTTATTTTTACAGGGAATTATAAATAACTGGGAAATAAAGGGTCATAATTTTTTTATATATGGTATTATATATAATTAGGGTTCTTTAAATATATATATAATAAAAATATTATTACATAGAAGTTTTTAACTTTTAAAAAGGAATTTGATACCTTAGGTAATGGATTTTTGTCTAAAATTGTCTTCATTGGGACATAAGTAATGCTACGAACCTATATTATTCTATGTTGACTATATATATACCCATTTACATGTTATATAATGAATATAATTATTTTAATGAAATTAAAATTAAAATTTATATATTATTCTTTATTTGGGACTAAAATTAAAAAGATTCCAAAGTTGTAAAGGAATGATTCTATAATCTCATTGTTTATTAGGATTGTTTATTATTGTTATATAGATGATGAAATCTTATGATATATTTCTCAAGAACCTCAATAATTTTATTCTACTTGGGTTATTTCCTAAAAAACTTTCTTCCATTTTCCTCTCCTTTTATACTCAGTAGACAAAAATAGTTTTTTTTAATTACCTTTAAATATCTCTTCTATCAAAAAAAATTATTTGTCAATATATAATTTTTCTAATATTATTTTAAAAAATGATATACCACTACAAAATTTATTTATTAAAGTATTTATACCCATTTACTTTTATTTACTATGTTTTTTAAAGTGAATATTAATGTTGTTTTCCAAATATGTCCCATATGGATTTTACCGAAATTGTGAAACTAATATTTGTTTTAATGTGTGTGGAATGAAATGAATTTAATTTCTTCATGACCTTTAATTTCTTCTAATATTATTATGTACGTTTTCATCCTTATTTTAAAATCCACTGAATTACACAATATGTTCAGATTTTTTTATTTTAAAAATATTATTTTTAAATAATTGTATTTTCCCCAAGAAACATTCCAAATGGTTTTTATTTCAAAATAATTTTACATATAATATGACATAATTTAATGTTATATAATATTTATTTGTTATATAATCCAATGATACCATATTTATACTTTCTCTATATGTTTAATGTTTATTATGAAACACATTTTTTGAAATCAATTACTTTTCCTTGGGTTGAGCTATGATGGAACGTTCTACGAGACCAATTTATTTTTATTAGTTCTTATATGGTGTGTGTTTTATAATATTATAGAAAATATGTGTTTTATTTTAATTATTTGAATGGTGGTACATATGTCTACATAAAATTCATTAGTATAAGATTAATATATCATGAAATAAATAGTATTAGAATGGTTAGTGAACCTGGTTTAGTAAGGGGATTTGTCCACTATGATAGTCTTGGAAGTGAACTATGACTAATATGATAGATTTGGGAGAAAAAAAATTCCACTATGATATCCTTGAAAATTACCCCTAACAACTAAAGAATTAATTATGTTTATACATATGTGTATACCACAATTCCATGTCGTATGACAATGTTGGCCTCTTACTCATGATCATTGGTTCCCTTATGATTCATATTTTATGAAATACCAATCATTATGAAATGACTCAACGTTATGATCTTTGAAATAAAATTTATGGATTTCAAATTTTTGCTCATGTTCTCACACCGTTATTCTCATGTTATGTTTAAATATCACCCTTGTTTAACCTTAACGAGTTTATGAGCTCACCCTTTCATTTATTACATTTCCCATGGTTAAAGTGGAATATATTATGAATGATACGTTTAAGAACTATTATAATAATGAATAAAATATTAACCTATGACATGTCTCATAAATAGACCTATTTTTTGTGTTTCCATGTTTACAAAGGCCCGGAACCTAAATGATTCATGCCTAGATCATTGTGTTATATAATGAATATTTTTCTTTTATGATGTAATATTTTTGTATGAGAACTTTAGGTTTCTATAGTTGATATATGAAAATATATTTAGTTAACAATATAAGAATAGGATAAAAATCATTAGTGGGAACCGTAGGATAATACTATTAATTAGAGAACATCCTAAGTTATGGTAAAAATTGAAATGTAATTTTAATACAAATACATCTCAATCTAGATACCAAAAGTGGACGCATCTCTAACACATATGTAACTAGGGGTAATAACTTCTAAAGAGGCAGTTTGGGTTTGACATGATCAATACCTATTAATTTACAATGGTCCTTAAAGTGAAATTGGTTTGATACTCTAATGGGATATTCATTGTTTAATTAGCATTATCTTTATGAACCATCATAAAGGATTTTAATATTGACATTGAATGGCCTAGTTTAAGCCTGTATTGACATAGATTGAAAAAATGTGTCATAATTTAGACATCTTATAAATGATTTTTCTTGATTATGGGGTCCCTCTCTATGATTATTATTTCAAAAAAATTATTTATAGATCTATTTAATTGGTATAACCTAAAGGAAATATGTTAATCTTGAGTAATATAAAAATGAAATACTTTTCCTCCTGAGAAACTAAATATTATGGTAGTTTGAATGGAATATCTCATTTAAAGGTTGACACAACGTTCCAATGTTGTCAATCATGTTGAACATGAAAATGAGAAAATGAGGTATCAAAATTCTATTGAGTACTTCATGAGGAATAATTTATATAACGTACCTGACCTGGATGCCACCCTATGGTGACCCGAGCTCGGTTTTCCACATATCCTCAAATGAATTTCCCCATGTGACATAGGCTACCAAGTAGCAGTGAAGGACTAGGTGAGTCAGTGGGGAGACTATGCCATCATTACCATAGTATCATAGTAGAAGTCAAAGATATAATAAATAGTGGAAGCGAAATAAATAACAAACAACTAAAAGTAAAACAAGAAAGAATATTAATACATAACAATTACTAGAAATGTCTCACATACAAAATGATGTAGATGGTAAAAGTATCTAAAATCATCCAAAATAGTAGATATCAACACAATACAAGTATCCCAGAAATAACAAAATACCAAAAAGTTATTCCAGCATTACAAGCCTTAGCTTGGTCCTATGCTCCCCGGCTCCAAAGAAACTATCAACAACCTGTACCAGGGCTCGTTCCTCGATCATCACCTGCAACAATATAATCTGTTTGGGTCCTCAAAGAGGCCCAAATATGTTGTGAGATAAACATCCTAGTAGGAAACCACCCAGGTCTATATAGTTCTAATAAATATTCTTCAAAAGTTCTTGCAAGTGTAAACAACTAGTATGTATGTGTGTATTCCCATTGAATAAGCTTACTATAACAAGTAAAACCAAACATCCTCAAGGCTACCTGTAAAATAGTGTCATCTCCATACAAGGTAGCTATAATAAGTATACAAGAAAATTGAACAGTCACACTATATATCCTTCTGTATCAAGAAATCCACAGCCATGCTATATAGAGAAGTCATGTATCTCATGGCCATTTTGTAAAGTGAAGTCAAATATCCCACGACCATACCGTAAAGTGATGTTTAGACCATAAGGTACATATCCAAGGTGTCAGTAGACAACGGAATCCAAGTAAAATATTTAGACCACTGAGGGTCATATCCAAGGATCTTGTCCAAAGAATCTCATCGAGTCCCATGGGCATCCCTAGTGGAAACTCAGTTAGGCACTGTTTTTGGTCCTAGGAGCATCGAAATATAAAGTCCTATGTGAGCCTAGGAAATCTAAATCCATGAGGTATCAAGGACTAAGTCATCCCAATAAATCAAGAACCATGGGGTAGATTCAATCCAAGGAATACACTACCGCGTTCCAAATCCATTCATTTAAACATTCAAGCATTTAAATTAAATATTCAATTTAAACAACATTCTATGTGAGTATACCCACTCACGTAAATATGCACAATCCATGAGTATAACCACTCATTAAAACCATTTATCCAAAATAATAGTGGCCTAACCTCCCATATAAACAATTACATGCCATTAGTCATTCTATATAGGTATACGCACCCATATTATCGATTTAACAAGACAAACTATCAAAAATAGGCAAGGGATAACATGATATCTAGTAAGAAAGGAGGCAGTACATCTTTTAAGAATGATATTAAATATATCATGGCATTAATGGGATCCCCCAAACTAGGAAAGCATAAGAACACACCCCTTGGGTGGTTTAAACTGGCATAAATAAGTTAAAATCATAAGGTGCACCCCTCAGGTGACCTCAAAACGAGCAATGGGCACCAACGCACCTAAACGGAACCTATGGTCAACGTTAACAAGCCCAAATCTCGAAACTAAAAGAAACTTGATAAAAAATGAGACCTCTCTAGAAATTATGACATATGGAACAAAGGACGAACGCCCAAAAAACACCAAGAAAAGATGAAAGAAATTTTAAACCACCTACCTCTCTTTGGTATTGGACAGCTCGTCCAGTGTCAAGTTGTGATTCATCCTGGTATAGGATAAATATTAAGAATGGATGAATAATGGGATATTAGGGAATATGAACCTCAGTTAAAATAGCACAACTATCATTTTGAAGATTCAAGAACGCTTAAAACGGTATTGAGGAATTACCGTTGTGGATCCAATGAGACAATCGACAATCAAAACAAATATCATACACAGAGTTGGGATCAAATATAATCATTGGCGCCTCACATAAGATCCATGGAGGGATATGGTGTGATGGAAGAGAAAATCCTAAATGGGTTTAAAAATAAATATTATTTTTAATTAAAAATTTAAAAAACTAACACAGCAGGGTCGCACAGTTTACCCACACGATTTCACAAATTGTGCACACCTCATTGCCTAGTAAGGGGCCCTTTTCACGGTTACCCTACATGGTTTACTAACCATATGGTAACTGTTTCTAAGCATTTGGTGAAAATATTTCACTTCTTAGACCTCTTTCGAGGTTTGGATTAACTGTGCGCATGCCCTATGCAAACCGTGCACTGGGTCGTTTTCAGCCAAAAACTTGGTTCTGGACACCGGACAAACCCCAGACACCTCCAAAACACTCGTGATCAATTTAAGCATTAACATAAGGACATAACGAGAGATTTAAACTGAAATTAAAAGTCACAGTACCTCATATGAAGACCTAGGTTCTTATAATCTTCCCCCTTATAGTAATTCGTTTTCGAATTTCTCTCTAAAGGGTTGTCAATATTTATTTAAGAACAACTCTAACCAATCAACATGTACGTCAGTCTCGCACCCCTAAGTCTCATCATGTAAACAGCCATGATACCATTTCACCTAACAAACTGAACTTGAAAAACCTTTGTTATCCTGTAAACTATACAAATCGGATGGTCCTCAATTGATGCATCAACCTGAAGCTCAACCTCCTCAGGCTGAAAAACATGAGACGGGTATGAGTGATGGCGTCCAACTGAGAAACATAGAAGACATTTTTCATGGCTTGGTACCACTAAGGTAACTAAAACTGATAGGATACCGACTTGACACTCTCTATAATCTCAAATGGCCCAATATATATCAGTGAAAGTTTACCCTATCTCATAATCCACATGTGTCCCAACCATAGTGAAACACGCAAGAAAACCAGATCCACAACCTCAAACCCTCAATGTCGTATGCGGGGATCAGTGTATGATTTTTTAATATAATGTGTTTTATCCCACAACTTCTAAATCATATGGACATACTCAGAAGACTCCAACATGAGACGTGGTCACCGTAAAGCTACCTCTACATTGTATAACCAGTAAGGGGAGAATTGAATTGACAACTATATAAATCCTTGTAAGGTTCCATCTGAATCATCACATGATAACTATTATTTTAGGAGAACACAACATGGGGAATTAACCTCTCCCTAGAGCCAACAAAATCCAGGACGGATTCTCACATCATGTCCTCTAACACCTGTATCGTATGCTCTGATTGGCCATTATTTTGAGGGTGGTATGTTGTTCGCAGAAGCATTAGTGTACCCAGAACACTCTAAAAAACTTCTAGAAATGAGACATAAAGCATGAATCCCTATCTAAAACGATAGTGCGTGGAACCCCATTAAGTTGTACCACCACTCAGAAGTAAAAATTTCTAATATCATCAAGACTGAAGGTCTCCTTGATCGACAAGAAATGTGAAACCTTCACATGCCTATCAACAAAAACCCACATAGCATTGTTACCTTGAGGAGACCTTGGAAAACCCATCATGAAATCCATCACGACATCATCCCATTTTCATTTTGGGATTGGAAACTCCTTTAAAATCTTAGTTGTTCACTGATGTTCTTCCTTCACCTGCTGAAATGTAGGACACCATATAACAAAACCAACTAATTTATGCTTCATTCCTGGCCCCCGATACTAATGTCTCAAGTCATAGTACATCTTGGTTACCCTGAGATGTGCTGCCTAAGCTGAAGCATGAAACTCCCACATCAATTCTTTATGTATATACATTTGAATCCAAGCACGTCCATGGATATATAGGATTTCATCATCGCCTACTTCCAAACCAAGAGGAGGGTCCTCACCTACCACATGTTCCTGTAGAACTAGGCCTTTTGATTCTGATAGCTGTCACATCCTAACTTTATCTAGTATGGTAGAGGTAACCTCTTCGGATGAAAGAAACATATTCCCCTATCTATCGTGTACATTCAAATGCATCTTAGAAAACAACATTATAAACTTATGCTCGTTATTGTCCTACTGCACTATATATATTTGATTCCTCCTTCTCAGTGAATTGACTACTGCATTTCCCTTACCAGGTGTGTAGGAAAGCTCAAAGTCAAAGGACTATAGGTACTCCACCAACATTCACTGCCTAAAATCTAGATCACGTGGTGTAAATATATAATTGAGGATTTTTGGGTCCATGTACACCACAAATGACACTCCTAATAAATATTGCCTCCAACAACGTAATGCGTGAACAACTATAGCTAACTCGAGATCATGTATAGGGTAATTCCTCTCATGTGGTCTCAGTTGTTGAGACCCGTATGCCATGACTCGACCTCCAAGCACCAACACTACCCCCAGCCAAATACTTGAAGCGTCTTAGTACACTATGTAGTTGTTGCCCTGCTCTAGTAGTATCAGAACTGGTGGCGATTTCAACCTCTCTTTTTTCTCCTGAACGGATGTGTCACAAGATTCTGACCCCAAAAAGTTCACACCCTTCTTAGTATAGAATGTCAATATTGTTTTTATGAATGAGAAGCCCAGAATAAAATTCTTGTAGTAGCTAGATAGCCCCAGGAAACTCTGTATGTCAAAAACAATCTTGATTTATACCCATGAAACTACATCTCTTACATTCTCTAGGTCCACTAACACTCCTTTATTCAAGATGATGTGACCCAATAAGTGAATATGATCCGTCTAAAAGTGGCACTTTTTGATCTTAGCATATAATTGATTCTCTCTTAGTGTATTTATAATGATCTCAAGATAGTTGGAATGGTCTTTTCGATTTTGAGAATACACCAACATATCATCCATGAAAAATGGCACAAAAGAATCCATGTAATGAGGGAATACTCAGTTCATCAATGCCATGAAAGATGTCGGCACATTCATGAGACCTAATGGAATAACCAAATAATTTTATAACCCGTACCTACTACAAATGTTAGTATGATGTATGTTTATAAGTCAAACACGCACCTGGTGTTATCCTAAACTCAATTCGATCTTCGATAACACTTGAGCTCCTCGAATATGATCAAACAAATCATCTATTTGTGGAAAAGGATATAGGTTTTTAAGCATAATCTGGTTTAGTTTATGATAATCCACGCATAGCCTAAGATTTTCATCTGCATTTTTCAAAAAAAAAGACTGGTGAACCCTATAGAGAAGTACTAGTTCTAATAAACTCCTTCGCCTCAAAATCCTCTAGCTTCCTCTTGAGCTCGTGCAACTCCAGCATAGCCATCTTGTAAGGAGTAATGGATACCAGCACAGCACCTAGCACTATGTTGATGGAAAATACACATCTCTCTCAAAAGTTAGACTAGAAAAGTCATCTGGAAAAATGCCCTCAAAGCGTTCAAAAACTGGAGGAAAGTCCGCCTGACCCACTCCCTGATCATCCAAAAATAAACTAGCAATCTGGGCTATCATCCCGCCAAGCCCACGATGCTCGGTTCTCGCTCTTCTCTCTTAGAAATCCCATTTACCCTTATGAATAAAACTTTTACCCTATGGTGATGTGAAAGTAACCCTCTGATGGTAGCAGTTAATGTCGCTTGATAAGCCACGAGCCAGTCCATTCCAATAATGATGTCAAACCCTATCATCTTGAGGACATATAAACTCCAGAGGAAGTGGATCCCACCAACCGCAAGGGTACACTCCATGCACTAGCATACATCACCCATTAATAATCCAAACGGTGTGTCTAGTATCAAAACTCCCTCAGAAAGAAAAACCACAAGCCTAGGTATTTTTACCACTCATGTAGAGATAAAACTATGTGAGGCACATGTATCAAAAAGAGAAGATTCAACAATATAAGCTATTAAGATCATACCTCTCACTGTAGATGGTGTGGGATACTACATCTGTTGGGTTTGTTGCACTACATAATTATTTCCTTTGACATGGCCCTATGCCCCTACCTCGCTACCCTGAGATGATATGCCTTATTGTTTCTGAGAACCCAGTGTTTGGCTACTATATTTGTAAACCATTGCCCTGTCCTAGAAGGCCTTCACTGATCCATCTCCCAGCCTGCTGTGGAGCTGAAGAACCTACTCCTAAAACCGACATCTGAGCTAACCCCCTACCACTTACTGCTGGATTGAAGGTCTTGAAAAACCGTTTCATGTTCACCATCCTTCCACAATCTCATCACTCGACTTGGTCATGGTTGCATATATTTTTCAGGTGGCCTCACCTATCACATTGATGGAAATATACCAAACTGCATGCACCCATATCCTGACAATCACTCACATCATGGGAAGGATCAAAACGACGCTTCCTACCTGAAGATGTAGATCTGATGGGGTGATAAATAGAACTCTCATCTTCTATACCCCCAACTTCCTTCAAGTTCCACGCTATAATCAGCGGCTCATTCACAATCTCAGTGATATAAGGAAACCTAAACACATTGACCTAATATCTAATAGCTTGTTTGATACCTTCTCAAAGCAACTCCCCCTTGACATCTCATCATTAAGATACATCGGTGCAAAATGTTGCATCTCTTTAAAGCATTCCGAGTATTCCATAACCATTATCATGCCCTGCTCCAAACTCATAAACACAGTATCCCTCTATGATCATAGAGTATTGGGGTAAAATTACTTGTATAAGCAGGTTTTGAATTCTTCCCAGCCAATATTCGGCCGACCATTATCCTAGTTATAAACATCACACCAATGCTTTTCTGGTCCACATATCATATAAGTTGCGAGCTTCACCCTCCAATATAGAGGCATCTCCAGATACTCAAAAATTGCTAACATGGTATCTATACATAGTTTTGTATCCTTTGGTTTTCCATCCCTTAAAAGTACTAGAGGATGTTGTAGCTAGAACAGCCATGTCAACTCATCAATAGTCAAGGATGGCTGCAGTGCTACCTATATCGTATGTGTATACTGAAAGAAACCCTCTTGGAACTGGGCCTCATAACCCTTGTTAGAAACAACCTTAGGATCTACAACTGGAACTATAAGAGAATCAAGCGGTGTCATGTATATCACTATCACCGAAGTAAGGTCATCGCCTCCATCACGACGTACCACTAAAGGTCGTCATGGTGGCATGTATCTACAATGCCAAACGCATTCGTCGAGAGAGAACAACACCAAAGCACAAAGATGAAAGCATAAGATAGGTCAAAACCCTGTTAGAAACCATTTAAAACCCACATCCATCTCCTAAATCTAGAACTATATAAATATTAGCCAACGACTCACTAGAAGCTATGCCTCTTGCACACTCAAAAGTCGGGTCTAGGTCAAGTCTCTATTAACCATTTCAAGTTCCATTTACATTTCACATTCAGTTATCCAAGAAGTTTCAATAATGGGATATAAATTTCCTAATCTATGAGGTCCCATAACACATCATGAACCCAAAACATGGTTACCATATTAACCATACATGTAACAAGTTCTTTCAATAATTTACATTAAATCATTTCGTAATTTTCCAATTCATAAGGGACCATACTCCTTATGGATTGAAATATGTTGTCGTATCTTTATCTACTGCACCCAACTAACACAATAGAAGTCATAGCTATCACATCAACTATCACAACCTCATGAAATATCTAATGCATCCTAGAAGGCATGGAAAATTCATGGAATTTGATTCAAAAAAGTTTTTATATGATGCGTGAGATGGAACACCCTCATCTCATCAGGTTGAATCAAAAATAGAACCCACAATTGCATTAATATTAATAGTAGAAATCAAGTGTCCCACCAAATGGTGAAATCGAATCAAAAGTAATAGTCAAAATCTAAAAAATCAGAACTCAATTTCAGGAAATTTTGATTTTCCATATACATAGGGTACCTACTCCCAGGCATAGTTTATTACTAAATCCCATTACCTTATTATCTTTATTTATTGTCCCTAAATACTATGTCCAACTTGAAAAGATAAAAACCACTCTGATACCACTTTTTAATGTCCTATAACCGGATACCCCTCTATGGTGCCCCGAGCCCAGTTGGCCACATGGCATCAAACGTATCTCCCCAAATGCCAGAGGCTACTGACTGGAAGCAAGGGTCTAGGTGAGTTAGTGGGGAGACTATTCCCTCCTTATTAGAGTATCACAATGGATGTCACCCATATAATAAACTGTGGATGTGAAATAAACGTCATTCAACTAAAAGTAAGACAAGAAAGAACATGAATATATTACAATAACAAAAAATGTATCATATAAAAAATAATGCAGATGGTACAAGTATCTAAAAGCATCTAGAATAGTACATGGAAATATAATACAGGTATCCCATAAAGAACAAAAGACCAAAAAGGTATCCCAGCATCATAGGCCTCAGCTTGGTCCTATGCTCCCCTGCTACAAATAAACTATCAATAACATGTACTAAAGTGCTTTCCCTGCTCATCACATGTAACCATATAATCTGTTTGGGTCCCCCAGGAGGCCCAAACAGGGTGTGAGATAAACATCCCCGTAGGCAACCACCCAGGTCTATACAGTTCAAAACAAATTCTAAAAAATTGCTAGCAACTGTAAACAACTAGTAAGTAAGTGTGTATGCCCATGTCATTAGTCTACTGTAACATGTAATACCAAAAATCTTTCAAGGCTACCTTTAAAAGAGATTCGTCTCCTAACAAGTAAATAGTAACAAGTAAACAAGAAATTCACACTACCACATTGTACAGTCATCTATATATAGCAATCCACAACCATGTTGTATAGAGAAGTCATGTATCCCATGACCACAACATATAGTGAAGTCAAATAACACATGGTCATGTCGTAAAGTGAAGTGTAGACCACAAGGGCCGAATCCAAGGTGTCAGCAGACCAAGGAATCCTTGTAAAATATTTAGACCATGGAGGGAGAGATCCAAAGATATTGTCCAAGGCATCCCATCAAGTCTCATGGGCGTCCCTTGTGGAAACTCAGTTATGCACTTGGTGGGGTCCTAGGTGCATGGAAATAGAAAGTCTTACGTGACCCCAAAAAATCTGGATCAATGGGGTTTCATGGAAAATGGCATCCCATAGAATCAATACCCAAGGGGTAGAGTCAACCCTTGGCATCCACTGCCACGTTCCAAATCCATTCCTTCAACCATTCAAGCATTTAAATTAAACATTCAATTTAAACAACATTCCATGTGAGTACACCCACTCACATCAACCTACACACTCCATGAGTATACCCACTCATGAAAACCATTTATCCAAAATCATATGTTCCTACCCCCCCTTATAAACCATTACACACCATTATTCATTTAATATAGGTATACCCACCCATAATATCCATTTAAAATTCCAAAATATCAAAAATAGACAAGTATCAACATGATATTAAATAATTAATGAGGTAGTACATCTCCTAAGTAATCTATTCAAGCTATCAAGCCATTAAAGGGATCCCTCTAACTAGAAAAGCAAAGGCACATACCCCTTGGGTGGTATAAACCGGAATAAATAGGGTAAAACCGTAAGTCCACCCCTTAGGTGACCTCGAAATGATCAATGTGCGCTGACAAACCTAAACGGAACTTATAGTCAACCTCAAGAGTTCTAACTATAGCTACTAAAAGAAACTCACTCAAAAATGAGATGTTTTTGTAAATTTGGACAGATAGCGCAAAGTATGAATGCCCAAAAAATACCAAGAAAAGCTAAAAGAAAGTGTATATCATTTAGCTTACCTATGTAGTAGATATCTCGTCCAATATCAAGTATTAATTCGTCCTAGTTGGGTAGAAATATGAATAATTAATGAAGAATGGGATATTAGGGCATATAAGCCTAAATCCAAATAGAAAAACTATCATTCTGAAGAATTAGAAACAACTAAAAAGGCATTGAGGACATGCCATTGTGGATCCAATGAGATGATAGATCATTAAAATGGAGTTTAGATGAATATTATGGATCAAATCATTTACTAGGTTTCACAATGGAATTGAAAAGAGGGCTATTGTGTGATGATGGAGAAAAACCCAAATGGGTTTAAAAGAAAATTTCATTTTTAATTAAAAATTTTAAAAAAATACCAAAATAGTAGGGTTGTACAGTTAACCCGCATAGTTTCCCAAACCTGGAAAAAACTATGTGCACCTCACTGTCTAGCAAAGGGCCTTTCGAACAGTTACACCATATGATTTACTAACCGTGCGGTAATTGTGCGAAATCGTTCTGTTAAAAACCTTCACTTTTCAAACCTCTTTCACCATTTGGACTAACCATGCACAGGCCATGCGCAAACCATTTTCTAGGTCATTTTCATCCCAAAAAATTTTCTAGACTCCGGACAAGCCTCATACACCTCCAAAACACCCGTAATCATGTTAAGAATTCACATAAGGATACAACAAGGCATTTAAACCAAAAATACAAGGAACAGTACCTCTTACGAATATCTGGTATTTTATAATTCGACTTCTTTTTGTGTTTATACTATTCTTCTAGTTAGTGATTAGTGGAGTAGTTCCATTGAACTGATATTTACCATCATACACTTTTTCGAACATGACAAATTCTTTCAAATGTCTATCAATTTTTATGGAGAACTAGATAAATGGTGGAATATTATCAAGGATACTAGTCAGCATGAAAAACATTACTCTATATTATGGTATGAGTTTACGAAATTATTTTCTAGTAATAACTTTCATCATATTACTTATATAAAAATTATTATTTAATTAAATGATTTAAATAAAAATTATGTTGAATATTTTAGTATATATGAGGTGAATTTCCTAATAATTTTGATGTACACTTATGTTATCATCATTTAACCCGAATGTATGTTTTCTTAATTATTCATTAGCATAAGCCCAAGTCTATAAATAGATTTGTTCGTAAAGGACTTCAGCAGCTAAGAAGAAATCATTAGTTGTGATATCAATTTTGAAATGGAAATTGGGGTTACCCATCACTCATATGGTTTATATAAGAGAATATTGATGTAAATCAAATGAAAATAAAAAAACCATGGAGAAAGGAATATGATATTCACTTCATGCTAAATGTGTAGAAGTAAATGTTGAGGAAATTTTATTAAAGTGACTAGTTAATGTTTTACATGTGGGAAGGAATTTCATCATGAAATTGATTTCCATTTTGATGGGACGAAGTTAGTTGATGATGAAAATAGATAGAAATCATCAAAGAATAAACCACCAACACTCTAATATTTCAAGTGAATAGAATACCAAAATTATTCTAACTTGTACCCAAATTTAAAGGTTAATGATGATGATCAATTTCATCAATATCTTAAGCTAAGGGAAAAAAGAAAAATATCACATGATAATAATTTCTGATGTGGAGTGCTATAACAAGATGTTGAAATCTACGCTTACTGTCTACTCTATAACTTCTAATGTCTAATTTGACTCTAGATCTAACCATTCTTTCATATTTTAACAATAAGGGTATCAAGATTATACAAAAAAATCTATGTATATTTAGAAGTGAAACCCCTTAATGGTATAGTGATAACATCTCAAGTATATGATTCCTCTCTAGTTGATTTTTTTTTGAAATTTCTTTCTATAAATATTTCCATTCATCCATTCCTTGAATTTGATGATATATTAGTAATGGATTGTATTTATCTACATAAAAACCTCATTAATTTCTGATTAAGGAGAGTTTTGTTTTATATTCTATGCCAACCTATGATCATCTATCATTCTTATGTTAATTATAATCTATGATTGGAAGTCACATCTATTTTATGGGTTTTGATTACAACTAAAAAGGGGTAACTATTTCAGATGGTTTCAGAGTGAATCAACATTGATGATATTATTATTGTGTGGGAGTTTATTTTTGAAATTCTGGATGATTTGGATATTCTTCCATTGAAATGTGATGTTGATTTCTCAAAAGAACTAATGTTGGGATCCATACCGATCTCAAAAGTTCTATATAAAATGGACACGATTGAATTGAAGTAATTGAATAATGAAATTCAGGATAACAATGAAAAGTTATTCATTCAACCAAGTGTGTCACCTTAGGGTAAACCAATTCTACTTGTTAAAAATAATTATGGATCAATGAGACTCTAAATTTATTTCCGTGAATTGATCAAGATCAAAATCAAGAACTAGTATCCACTACCCAATATTTATGTCAATTTGTATCTACTACACAAATCTCTATACCTTTCAAATATTGAATTTCATTTTGAATATCATAATTTATGGTCAAGAAGGAGGATATACTCATGAATAAATTTTTTACAAGGTAATTCTACTATTAATATATAGTGATTCCCTTTATTCTAACTAATTCCTCTTCTATCTTTATGCATATAATAAATGATATCTTGAGATATTTCCTTGATCATTTTCTGGTAGTATTTACAGATGATATTCTCATTTATCTAAAGAGTAAAGAAGATCATTATGATCACTTGGGAATTATACTAAAGACCCTAAAGAAGGAGAAAGTTTAAGAAAAAATTAAAAAGTGTCAATTTTTTATACAAAAGGTTCCAATTTTGTGGCATATAATCTCAAGATAGGGTATATTGGTAGATCAGTCACAGACGGAGCCTTGTAAATGAGGGACCATAATAAGCATGGTGACTAAGGTCTGTAGTTTTTTTAGTTTTTCTAGATATTATCGATATTTTATAGATAATTTCTCATGACTATCTAATTCAATCACTATGTAAACTATGATGTGAGCCAAGTTCCTATGGATAGATGAATTTGAGGAAAATTTAAAGGAACAAAAGAGAATATTCTTTAATGCACCTATTCTTACGTTACCCTATTGTTGAGTATGGTTTTTAATACCTATTGATTCATTTGTAATACATAATGATTCATCCAAGAAGTGATTAGTATGAATTATTATGTATAATGGCATGATAATAGCTTATAGATCACAAAAATTTAGGGTTTAGAACTACGTATCATCCTCAGACATTTGGATAGTTCATGAAAAAAAAATTTAAACCCTTAAGGATATGTTGAGATGTAGTTCTCTAGATTTCAATGGTTGTTGGTATCTCACCTTTCTCTAGTTGAGTTTTTATACAATAATATATTTAATTCATGCATTCAGATAAATCCTTATGAATCCCTCTATGGAAATATTTCTAGAGCTCCAATGTGCTAGAATAAAGTTAGAGAATGAAATATACTTGGACCTTAAATATCTCAAGAAATTGCAAGGATCTGACCTTAAAAATTACATCTTCTAGTGAATTTAGATTATAATTGAAATTATTTCATTCCAAAATATCATTTTGGTTTAGAGTTTTAAATAATTAGGAAAACCCCTACATATTAAACCCATATATTACAACTAGAAACTTATACTCAATGTCCATTTTTTACAACAATGTAAACCCTCAAAAAACATGATTTATTTTCATGACACACCTTCAATAATTTCATCCTGATATACTCATTGTCCTTACCAATATTTATGACCTATGAAATAAAATTTAAAACTTGGGATGATCACAAAGAGCTATTTAAGGGACATATTTAATGAAAACCATTAGTTTAGTGAAAAAAATGAAAACCCAGTTAATGCTCTTTGTGAAAATAAAACAAAACAGTTTCACATAAAAAACCACACTTTCTATTCAAAAAATGATTTAAAATACTTATATTTCATATATCATAAAGGTAATTTTTTTAATAATTTTTATATCACTCTAAAAAATATTGTATCTCTAACAACTATGGAGGGATTAAACATTATAGTTACATTTGGTATAACAATCACATTATATTATGATAGTCTCTCAAGAGAAACCTAATAGGCTAACTTAATCCCATTACAAAATGAATTGAAGATCTATAACGGGGTCACTCACCCTCTATTTATAACAAATCCACACATTCTCCTAAAGACTTTCCATGAGCCCTAACATAATCATAACAAATAAAACATTTATAAAAGAAACAATATCGAGGAAAATAAATTTTACATTTTTCTATCAATTTTCATTCTCAGAAAAATAAAAACTCATAAATGAAAAAAATTAATTTATTAAAAAAAATTACACATAAAAAATGATTATTTATATAATCAAGGGATCATAAAAGTAAGTAAAATATATTTATCCCATATAATTTAAAATAAATCCTTCTACCTTCTTTAAAAATATTTTGAAGAGTAATTTTAAAAGAGTGTTTTAAAAGAATATCCCTTACATAAAACATGAAAAGATCTAGTTTTGAAAAAATTATAGAGAATTTAGTGAAAAAATTAAAAAAATAATAGACATATAAATAAATTAATAAAAACCATTTTTAAAACATGTACATGAAATGGAATGATTTATAATAATTAATATTTTAAATATTAAAAATGATGTTTTAGTTAATGAGTTCTTTACCTTGAGTCTGAATCATCATGTATATTATTTTACTTCTTAAATAATAAACATAAGATAATTTATAATTTCTTGATAGCATTTTTATTGTTTATTATTCTTTTTATATCACTCATTTTAGTGTATACACAATTACTTATTCATTTCTGTTTGTGTTATACGTTTTAATGATATTTAGTACCAATGTCCAAAATATCTTTATTAAGTAGACTACGGTTAAAGAGGTCATCATTACATCATATAAAAAATAATATTTATCACATAATTATAATTTTCCTACATAAATTATGCTTTTAAAACAATTCATTAAATATTGTTCTGAAAATTTGACTATGTTACAATCATAAAGACGGTAGGTCGTACGTACGCTAGAGTAGTGTTTTCATTTTTCCATGATCATTACCGAAATAAGGTAAGTATTATTTTTTTAAAATAATGATCATAATATAATTAATATAATTTTATTTATTTAAATATACTTACATATTTCATTAATTTTATTTGGTAATGAAAAATGATTCAAATTGTTGGGTGGATGTGATAATTCACACATACGCACGAACGAAATTATAATTTTTTCATGCATGGAAAGGTATAATTATAAGTGATATATTATCTTTACAAAATGATAAATATGTCATGGATATAATATATAAACCTTAATTCTATTATTATAACTAGTCTTGAGAGATGGTGATAGAAGATAATTTACATCGGTTTGTGAGGCAGTAGTCCTCTGTAGACACGAAGGATTAATTATTTTCTTATTTGATGGAATATGAGATAGATATGTTAAATGAAATTAACATAATAACATATAATTATATTTATGATACTATATTTATTATTTTATAATGGCAGAATAATTCTTTATAGATGTGGACGAAAAAACAAAAGTAAATTGTGTTGTTGAAAACATTACATCTTCTTCAAAATATTTCATTTCATATCACCTTAAGACCACTAACGACTATGTTATGTCAACAAAAAGGAATTTATAATGTGGGCAGGGATTATAAGAAGATAGGTTTTTAGTTATATGATGATAATAGTGAATTTATGTTTTTTAAAAGAGAATAAGGGGTTCTCTTTTATAATAGATGTGAGGGGCACTCATGGAATTTCTCAAATTATTAAAAAGATAAATTACATTTCAATTCCATATGTATCAAAAAAGATTTATTTAGATTATAGGATTATTAAGGGGTTTAAATTCCTTCATCCAATGTAAATTATACTTGTTTTGGATATTTTATTCTCCATATCTTTAAGTTTTAACACTTATTTAACCTCTTAACTTTTACCATGAAAACACTTGTTTTTACACTTTGATGGCTAATATAGTTACTAAAAAATACACAAAGACCAATAACAAGATAATGAATGAAAGTTTAAAACTTATCCCAATAAAGTGGCCGAATTTAAAATTTTTATAAATTTTATATCATTTAATAAAATTTTCTATATTTTAAAATTTCATTAATGTCAATTTTGGAACTATTCATTACATTGATGTAAACAATATCAATAAAAACATATAATTAAAACCAAATATATTATTACAGTTATAAAATGTGAAGGAAATACATTAAATTATTATATTATATTAATTATATCAAATTATATTTATTTTAATATTTTTAATAACATTTATTTGATATTTTCATTAATAAAATAATTACTATATTAGCATTATTTAAGAAATTAAGGTAATTATTAACTCACCAAAATTTAAAAATAAAATACCATGATGAATTTAAAAGATTTATATTTCAAATAATATTTATTTTTGCAGATATATTATATATTAAAACATATTAAATATGCTACACTTATTCAAAACAATAGTGTGACAAGTATGACATTTCTTAAAATAAAATACTATACGGAGCCTAAATTTATACATGTGGCTCTAATAGGTCATAAATTAGTCCCAAGAAGGATATTGGATGACCCTCATGCATAAAATAAAATTTGGATAAGTTTTAGTGTAATTTAATGATCCTTATCAAAATTACATTTACCATTAATTTCATGATTTACTCTTAATCATGATAATAAAAATTACTAAAGTTACTATTCATTTTAGAGAAAAATAAATAGGGACCTATTTAATAAATTTTAACTTTTTTAATTAAAATATTTTATCCATATTTAAAAATTATAGACAGATAAGTGGAAAAAATTAATTTAAAATTATTCTCATAGATTGGAATGAGAAAACGGGTTTTTAAAATGAAAATATTAAACATATTAATATGTTTTTATAGATAAATAAAATATAAAAATAATTCCAATGAACTAAATTGGATATATGTATAATTTATCTAATTTTATGTTAAATTCAATTATAAATATTCTTTAAAATTATAAATTATATAGATAGAAAGATAATTTTCAATTAAAATTTTGTATTTCTAACTATTCATCAAAAAAATAAAACTTCATAGAAAAATAACAAAAAATAAACCAAAGAAAATTTTTTAATTAATCTTTTAAAATGAAGTTAATTTTTTCAAAAAACAAATAAATAAGTGTCAAATTTTAATTTTAATACAAGTATTGTATTAAAAGGAGGCAAAGTTACCTTTTAGAAAAATACATCTTTTATGCATAAAATTTGATTTGTTCTTATCTTATGCATATAAAATCTATTTAATTAATGTCAAAACATTTAATAAATATATATAAACATACTATATTTATTCCTTTTCATACAATCCAATATAATGGCTAGGTGATAATTGTTATATTAAATAATAATATTTAGTTGTTTATTTAATCTCGATGTCTCATATCCTAAATGTTTTTGAACATAGATTCTTATTCTTAAAATATTGGGATGTTATATAAAACCCATTTAACAAAATGTTTCCTCACAATTTTACCTCAAACTTGGTAAATGTGGATTCAATATTCAAAATACCTTTATTAAAATCCCATATCAGGATAAAGGTCAATAAAAATTATATTTGAAAATATAGAAAAGAACATATGTGGGCCATCTAAGATAACACATAATTGGGTTTAAAGTAAAAAAACAAGGAGATTAAAGAGAAAACTAACTACCAAGTTCTAATGGAAAGTGATATATAACATGGTCATCAGAACATGAACAATCAAGAAACCATAAATCTATGATGGGTTAAAAGGTCATCAATTTCTTAGTAAGAAAAGAAATGGATAACTTTTTGGATTTAATATCTATTTCATAGAGTTTTGGAATTATTTTCCAACTGTTACTTTGAACATATAAAAATATACGAACTATATAAGTATATTTTTATACATTAACCAGTTTCCACTATAATCTCATCTTTTTATCTAAACGATGCGTATTTAAGATGAATTTTTCATTCCTGAAGAATTCGAATAAACTTCAATGAGTAACAAAATCCAAAAAATTATCACTATTTATTCTTGATATATTTAGAAATTAACTAAAAAACGATTTAGAAAAGATAATATAATTCCCAAATAATTATTAACCTTTATATAAGGAAAAACAACTTTAATCATAAAAATTAAATAGTAATAACCAAATATCAATATAGATAATTCAACTAATAACTATCCTTAAATTACCTGAAAGATATTATAGAAAGTAGTTAAAAATGAAAAAAATAATGATTAGATCACATATACTTCCAATATTATTTTAGCATTTATCCCCAAATAACATCAATACATCTTAAAGTGTCATACCAAAATTAAATTTCCCTAACCATATAATCTCCATGTATGAAAATAATTAACATAAAAAACCTCAATCAATATAAATCTATAATAAAATTATATATGATTCCAAAATATAATTCAACGTGTATTACCCAATTAAAATTCCATTGTATTCTATTTACATTAATCAAATTGGGTTCCCAAAATAGTCAACATCCTTTAAAATAATATAAATCACTTAATCCCAAAAAAAATATAATCTCAGGGTTATCTGTAAAATAAATTTTCCTGAAATAAAAAATTTCTTAATTCATCAAATATTTTATCTAAAACTAAAAATAGGGACTCCATGTTGGCCAATGGTAGGCGATGCACCCTTGTCTCCCTTCGGTTGTGGGTTCAATTCCTACATCTTTTCTGGAAATGACGGGTTGTCACAAGATGTATGCGTCAAAATTTTTACAAAATTATATAATTATTGTAACATTGCAAAAAAAATTATAAAATCATAATAAATAACATTAATAAGTTTAAACCTCAAATTTTATCATATACATTTAATTTTTCATCATAAAATAACCCATAATTACTTCAAAAATTAATGCCTCTAAAAATACAGTTAGTCACCTTAGAATTTTATAACATAAAACCTAAAAGGGGGTTTCTAAGACACTAAACTTATGATCAACTATAAAAATATATACCCACAATGATATCCATAACTCATAAGAATAAATCCTAATATACAACATTTTCTAATCCCTTCTCTAATATCAATTATAAGGATATGGCCTTTAAAATTACATATTATAGTGTCTTTAGACTAGAATTAACTTTTTTATTTAACAATGATCCTTTAAGTTTATAGTTTTATAAAATTAAGACAAACTATAACATATTAAACCCATACATTATATGTGAAAACTTATACTCTTTTTCCATTTTTTCCACCAACAGAATCCCTTTTAAAATAATACATGATTTCTCTTCATGACTGATCTTCAATTCATTTATCATGACATCTTATTTTTAATTAACAATATGTATGTCCTATAAAAAATTAAATCATTATATTAGAACAAAAATCTCAGTAAGGGACATATATAAAGAAAATCATTAATCTAGTAAAACAATAAAAACACATTTAATATTCTTTGAGAAAATAAAAGAAATAATTTTCACATGAAAAACACACAAACTTTCTAGTCAAAGAAAAGAATTAAAATACATATACCTAATACATAATAAAGGTAACATGTGGAATCATTTTCAAATCACTATTACATATATTTTATCTATCACAACTACATAGGGAGTATCCATCATAGTTTTATTTAGGATAACCACAATAGTATATTCCTATAATATCTTAGAAGAAAACTAATTGGTTAAATCCATCATAGTAACCAATGCATTGGAGTGATATAATAGGATCCCCAATCCATGTCTTATAAAAAATCACCCATCATTAAAAAAATCCCAAGAACTATAACATAAGCATAAAACATAACTTGTATAAAAGAAATAATCTATTGGAAAATGAATTTTCTATTCTGAAATTACTTTCCATTTTTTAAAAGCTATGCACTCATAAATTAAATAGTTTTATTTGAAAATAAAATTCTAAAGTTGAAAACCAATATTGAAAAATTCAATGAATCATGAAATAGATAAAATTCATTCTTGGTGTATAAGTTATAAAAACATTCCATTTGAATTTTGTAAAAATAGTTGAAAGATTTACTTTATAAGGCTATTTTTAATGAATGTCCCTTACAAAAAACATGAAAGGATCCCTTTTTGAAAAAAAAATGAGAGAAATTATAAAATAAAAAATTTTAAAAAATTCATTTCCATATAAATTCATTAATAAAAACCGTTTTTAAAACATGTACATGAAAGAGAAATATTTATAATTATAAATCTTTTAAATATTAAAAATGGTGTTTTAGTAAAAGAGTTACTTAACTTGAGTCTCACCCATCATATACACTATTTCTATTCCGAACAAATAAACATAGGTTATTTTTTTATTTTTTTAGAACCTTTTCCACGTATATTTTTTATTTTATATTAATCATTTCTATGCTTTATACAATTATATATTCATTTAAGTTTATGTCAGATGGTTTGGTGATATTCAGTACCTCTGTCAAAAAATGGATTGGGTAAGTCCAATATGGTCCAATATATCACTATTTCATCATATCCAGAATAATATTTATGACATAATTATCATTTTTATACATCAATTATAATTTTTAATGAAATAATTAAATATGATTGTGAAAAATGAACAATGTTATAATCCTGGAGACATAATATCATACATAAACATGTGTAATGTTTTCATTTTCAACGGTCATTAAGAAAAGAAGGTAATTATTATTTAAAATTATAAAATGATCATAATATCATTAATATAATATTAATAATTTTAATATTTTTATGTATATCATTCATGCGATGTGGTGATGAAAAATGGACCACATCACTTTTTAGATATGATAATTCACATATAAGTTCAAACAACCTTGTCATTTTTTTATGCATGGAGAGGTAAAAATTTAATAAATATATTACAATTTAAAAATTATTAATTTATAATCAATATATTATATAATCATTAATTATATCATTATAACTAGTATTGAGAGATGGTGATGGAATAGAAATTACATCGGTTCACAAGGTTGTAGTCCTCTGTACACAGAAATGATAGTTTTGTTTCCCATTTGATAGAAGAGAAGATGGATATAGATCATGCCACTAACATAATAACATCTAAGTATATTTAGGATTCTATATTTATTATTTTATAATGGTTTAATCATATTTTAAAGTGGTGTAAGAATAAATAATACTAAAACATCAAATTGAAAATTATACCTCTTCTTTAGACAATCTTCTTTCTTTAACACCTTTATACCACTAAGAGTTGTGTGCTTCCTAAAACAATACATATGCAATATGAGGTGGGATTATAGGAAGGGATTTGGTAAGGGGTTTGCTAAAAAAAATGTGTTTTTTTTTTGTTTTTTTTTACTGGGAAGA
Source organism: Viscum album (assembly GCA_963277665.1). NCBI lineage: Eukaryota > Viridiplantae > Streptophyta > Magnoliopsida > Santalales > Viscaceae > Viscum > Viscum album. The sequence goes on along the minus strand of OY728119.1, from coordinate 112,253,799 downwards.
AGGGGTTTCCTTTTATAAGAGAGGGGAGGGGAACTCTTGGAATTTATAAAAATATTAAATTAATAAAAATTCCCTTTATATTCCTAATGGATCCAGACTGATTTATTTATGATATATGATGATTACAGGTCAAAATAAATTTATCAAATTAATATTACACTAGTTTTATATATTTATTAAATACATATCTTCTTTTTTTAAACCTTATTTAACCTTTTTAACTCTTATAATGACAACATTTATTTTTACTATTTGAATATTAATATAGTCATAATAAGATTTAAAACAAGCCATAAATGGATTATGGATGAGAAGTCAAAACTTATCCCATTCATGTTTTTGAATTTAATATTTTTAGAAATTTCAAATCATTTAATAAAATATTATATATTTTAAAATATCATTAATTTAATTTTTGACACAATTCATTACATTGAATTTAAAAATATCATGATAAATATTATAATTAAAGAAAACTACATTATTAAGTTACTAACATTCCAAGTTAATCTATATAATTTATTTATCACATTTTAATATATCGAATTATATTTATTTTAATATTTTTATTATAACTTATCTGATAATTCCTTTAATAAAATAATTATTGCAGCTGTGTTGTCTAATCAATTAAGGTAAATATTTCATCTCAAAAATTAAATATAAAATAATATGATTAATAAAAATATTTTAACCTTATAGATACTCTTTATGGTTTAATATATCTTCTTGATGAACACACATTAAACTTTTATAATTATTAGAAAAATTAGTGTGATAAGTTTGAAAATTCTTAAAATAAAATACTATAAATGGCATAAATTCATCCAAGTGGCTCAAAGAGGTTATAAATTTATCTCAATAATTATTTGTTTGACACTAATTCATCCAATTATCTTAGTAAAAGTGTTTGGATAGTTTTCAAATCTTTATTATAATTATTTTTTTCCTTAATTGACAATTTTACCCTTAACCATGGTAATAAAAATTAATAAATTCATTATTCAAATAAGACAAAAATAAAAGGGGCCTATTTAATAAATTATGACATTATGATTCCAAATATGCAATCAATTTTACAAAAATCAAAACACAGACTCTATAAATTACATTTCAAATTAATCCCATAGACTTAGGTGATATATAATTGATCGAATATTACTTGAAAAATAATTTAAAATATAATTCATCATTATAATTTATCTAGATGAAAAGTCATTTTTTAATTAAAAATCAGTATTTGTCACTATTCTACCAAGAAAATGAAATTTCTCATAAAAACACCAAAAAATCAACCAAAGTATAACATTAAAGCCCACATTCAGAAATGAAGTTTATTTTGATAAATAAAAATTTTAAAAGTGTTATTTTTTTAAAACAAGTGAACCATTAAAGGGTGATAAAACTAAATTTTACAAAAATATATATTTTATGCATAAAATTGGATTTTTTCTTATATTATTCCTATAAAATATATTTAATTAATATCAAAAAAAATTACAAACATGTGTAAGAAAAACCCAAAAAAAACCCAAAATGGCCCACAAATTTAAAAAATCTAGACCAATAGTGTAGAAACCTAGGACCAGTTAAAAAAACCCAAAATGGTCCATAAATTTTATAGAAATTTTATGTTGATAATCATTGATGTCATCTAAAATTTGAAGTTTGTGATTGTGTGTTTCTAAAATTTCTCCAAGGAATAGTGTAATGAGATTTGGATGGAATGGGAAACTAATACCTTTGTATGTCGGTCCCCATGAAATTATTGATTATATCAATATATTAAAATATTTTTTGATTCTTCCATCAAACCTCTCTCATGTTCATGATTTGTTCTGTGTGTCTCCCATGAAAAAGTGAATACATGACCCTTTACATGTAATAAACTCAGGATAAATACCACTGGAGAAAGATATTTCTTATGAGGAATAACTAGTTGATATTATTCATAGAATATATAATGTTCTATAAATAATATCATTCACTTGATCAATGTATGATAGAAAACCCTCTATTTTAAAGAAGAGACATGGGATCCGAAAGATAGGATCAAGAAGAAGTATCCTCTTTTGTTTTTATCAGAGTGATGAATTTTTATTGAGAAAATAATTTTATGGGGGATAGAATGTAACACCCTAATATTTTATGATATATTCTTTTTGAATAAATTTAATTTCCTTGAATGCTTTCATTACATAAAAACCGAGTTTTAACGAACCGCAACAATCTATTGATATCAATATTTGAACATAAAAATTATTATTTATATGTTAAACCTGATTTAATTAATACTAATAAAAAAATTTAAGTATTATGTATATTGATTTTTTATAATTAAAACATATTGATAATGTTTATTTTATTTTATTAAATTCTTTATATGTTTTGAAAATATTATTTTCTCAAAAAAAGTTTCTATTAAATTTTGTTAACAACAAATAAAATTATTTTCATACCCTTTTATAAACTATAATTAAATTAATAAATTTAATTTTTGAAAAAATAATATTAAAATTTACTTAGGGTAAAAAAAATTATTTTTGGAAAAATATTGATTTTCATTGAATAGTGGAATATACATATTTTGTAAAAAAATGTAATTTCATGACAAAAAATTATGTAATTATAAATAAAATTTTGTTTTGAATATTATTTTAAGTAAAATTAGTATTACAAATTTATATTTAATCCACTCAATTAATTTTGAACCAAAAAATATTGTCTATTAGTATAAGTTCTTTTTTCGGTTGAAACAATGATTTTTGTAAACTTTTTTAAAGTGTACAATTTTTATCCTTTTTATTAATTTAAAAACCCCTAATTATGATTTATTTAAATAGAATTTATATATTATATTTCAATAAATATTGATTTCATTTCATATATTTATTATCATTAGTCAAAGATATAATATAATATCATCTTTATCTTGAAAAATACACTTCATGGAAACCTGCTTTTTTATCGCATCTATGGGTTTAATTTTAAATAAAATATTTCACTTAATTGAATTAAAAAATTTAAAATAGATTTTCAATTTTGAATCATCAAAATTTATAATATCTAAAAATTTCATGTTAATTTTTGAGCATAATGGATATTGAAAATAGTAAAAATTAATTATTTTAGTTAAGGTGAAAATAGGTTTATCGGGGGTTAATCTAAAATGATAAGGGTAAAAATAACCTAAAATATATTCTAAAATATAATTTTTGTACATATAAGTAAATTATAATTTATAAGGATCAATAATGGTCCATTTTTTATCCTTTTTTCAAGATAGAAATGTGTGTACACCTATTTGTTATTAAATATTGCAAGTGTGCCACTCACCTCACATATAATTGGAACCCTCTTCCATTACCTCTTCACACCATCAAAGAACATCGGATAAGAAAATCCCAACTGAAATAACTTCCTAAATTCTCTACCCAATTCCAAGATCCCTTATATTGATCATAAATGCATCAAATCAAGCCTCTTGATGATTACCTAAAGAGGTTTTCCAAAGAAGATGTTATTTCCTCCCACATGTCCTTAAAAAAATTTTAAAATATAATTATATATTAACTCTAATATTTCCCACATACATATATGTTATTTTTACAATGGAGAAACTTAAATAAATTTCCTCTTCCATCAAATTGACCATGAAATCCTCATTCCTGTGTACGGTGGACTACGGCCTTGTGGACTGATGTTATTCATTTTCCATCCCCAACAAACACGACTTCATGTAATGATGGATTTAATATATATATATATATAATGTTAATTATATTATTATACTAAAGGATTTATTTTATCAAATACACCTTCTTTCATTCCATTATGTTTCATTCCATGGAGAATACGATAACATTGTTCATGTGTATGGTGGACTTCCGACTCGTGAAACGATGTGATTCATTTTTCACTAACTCTTTGAATAGAAGTAAATTATAGTAACTTTAATGAATATATGTGATATATATGAAATACAAATGATTCTGTAAAACTAATATATTATTTACATCTGTCTTCCATTCATCCATTGAGAAATATTGAAAAGTGTCCATCCATATGTACGACCTACCGTCTCTTTGAATGATGTATTTCATTTTCTATATCAAATTTTATTTATTAATATAAATACATATATAATGTATATATATTATATATCATTTTTATACTTCTATATAATATTGAACCATGGTTATTGTATAAGGAACAAAAATAAAAAATCAAAACATACATTAAATACAGAGTTATTACCTGAAATGTGATTTTAACATGGAATAATTAATAAACGGTTAATAAAGGGTCATAATTAATTAATTTATTGTATGATATATATAATTATGTGTCTTTATATATATATAATAAAAATAGGTTTATTAGATAGTGGTTTCAAACATCTATGAACAAAGTCTAGACTTAAGGTTAGGGATTTGTTTCTCAAATTGCCTTCTTTGGGACATAAGTTATGTTTTGAAACTATATTCTTATATAATTTTTTATAAATCAGCATTGACAAATTATATGAAGAATATATTTAATTTTTATAATATTTAATGTTTTATATGATGTTATAATTCAATGGGTCCTATAAATAAAAATATATCAAAGCGGTAAAGGCTTGATGTTACAATCACATTGTTTATCATGATTATTTATGATTATGCATTCAATGATGAAATATTATGATGAATTTCACAGGAACTTAATGAATTTTCATCTCCATTGTTTATTTTATAAAAATAAATATTTTCCATTAATTTTTTTATTTTTATGTACAAGAGATTCAAAAATAATATTTTTATAATATTCATCTTTGTTTATCTCTTTAGTCGAAAATCCTTTATTATTCCATAACAATATTTTTTAAGAAACTATTTTTAAAAATGTTTTAAAATTCCCAACATAATATATTACTGATTTTTTACCCACTTTTTACTTTGTACCATGTGTTTTTAAGGGAATCCTCATGTCAATTTCAAACTAAGAACTATTTGGATTTTACCAAAAATGTGAAAGGAAACATTTCTTTGACATGTATGGAATGAACTGAATATCCATTCACCAAGGAAATTATTTTCATACAATATTTAGTTATATTTTTTGAATTTTATTTTAAAATAAAATAAATTTAAAAAAAATTTCTGAATTTTTAATTTTAAAAATTTTATTTTCAAAGAAATGATATTTTCCTAAAGAATCATTCTAAGTGATTTTTATTTCAAAACCATTTTCTATATGAGATAACATCCTTTGATGTTACTTAATATTTATTTGTAATATGGCTCAATGATAACATATTTATTATTTTTATTGATGGTTTATTTTTATGATTACTATATGATTAGTAAACATGTTTCTTTTCCATATGTTATGCTATGATGAAATGTTCTATGAACCCAATTTCTTTTCATCAGTTATGATATGTCAAGTGTTTTATAATCTTATGAAACGTGTGTGGATGATTTTGATTTTATTACTAGTGGAACCTATATCTCCCTCTAATTAATTGGGTAATGATTGATATCTCAGGAGATAAATAGTACTCAAATGGGGATTCAAATCAATTCACTAATGGACGATGTCCACTACGATAATATTTGTAGTGAACCTTTACTACTACGATAATTTAGAGAGTGATAATTTTACACTATTATATCGTAGTAATTGATCTTTGACTATTGGGAAAATTAATTTTAATGATTATTTTTTTCCAAAATTTTATATCTTATGCCAATGTTATGATCTTATGGATAAAGTTCTTTGATTCCCTTATAATCCATGCCTTATGAACTTCATATATTTATAAAATGAATCAAGATAATGATCCTTGATATGTAGGGTATTCTTTTAAATTTATATTCTCATGGTCACCTACACTTATTCTCATATTATATTTATGTGTCTCACTTTTTTACCCTTAATGATTATATATGATCACTCATCCTTAGGTTTCCTTTACCTAGGTTATGAAGAAATGAATTATGTATGATATTTTTATGAAGTTCTCTAGTTATTAATGAATTATTGGGAGATGACATATATCACTTATAGACATTTTTTTATGTTTCCATGTTTCTAAATCATAAGGCCTAAATTATTATGACATGGATCATTATGTTATCTAATGAATGTTCATTTATTAAGTTGTAATATTTATGTATGAAATGTTTGGGATGCTACATTCCTCTACCAAGGTGCAACCTTGAACTAACATCAAAAATATTTATTAATAATATTATCAAGAGGTTATGTGTAATTTCTTTATACTTTATGACATAGTTTCTTTTAAATAAATTCAATCTCTTCAAAATATTTTGATACACACAATCTCGAGTTAAAAAGAACCATAATATAGTACAAAATTATAACCTAGATATTAAATTGGAATTACAGAATTTTATTAACAGAATTATGAATATTATATGTGTAGATAAAATTTATTATCTATAAAATGAGTATAAATTAAAATAAAAACCATTAGAAAAAAAAATCTGAAAACCTCTTTTTATAAAAAATGGTTTCCTCATTTTTTTTGTTCTTATGTTAAAAAAAATGGATTTTTTTTCTTAAAACTTTATATGAAAAAATGAGATTTACTATTTTAAATAATCTTTTCAAACTTATCAAATAGTTAATATTTTGAGTATTTTTAGAAAATATTAATTTTTTGATGAGTAATTAAAATACAATTGTTTTCAAAAGTTTCCTTGTTTGTTTGAAGAGTTAACAAGTTAAATTTGGTTTAAAAATTATATCCAAATTAATATTACTTAAATTATTTTTTAATTAATTTAATTCAGATATTTTTAATTAATTATATATTATGGTTTTTATGAAAACATTTTACACTTTTGAAAACCTTTCCTTTAGAAGACCATTTTATCATATCATATACGGGTTCAGTTTTAAATTAAACTAATCCACTTCAGAAAATTTAATTTAGAAAAATGGATTAAATGCTTTGAATTATATTTATTTTTATTATATAATAATCCAAAAATACTTTTATGTTATAATAAATAGTTAAAATAGAAAATTTTAATTACCATAGTTAAGGTAAAATTGGTTTATGAGGGGTAAATATGTAATGATAACAGTTAATATGACCTAAAATATATATATTTCTTATTTTATGGCCATATTGAAACCTTTTAACATCTATGGTTTCATAAATAACTAATTTTGAGTCTTTTGTATTATGAAAAAAGTTGGTAATATTTATTCATTTCAAAAAATCTAAGTTTTTCATCCTCCTCAATTATATAAGGGTGCTCCATCCCTTCACTTATTCACACCTCTAAAGGATTTTGGATTAATCAATCACTAAATAAATCCCTCAAAAATGTACCTATGTGTATTATTGATCTTTTTATTCAAAAAAAATACAGACCCTTGGGTCATTAATAAGAGTCCCAATGGAAGTTATTTTAACGGAAGGTAAAGTCTTTTCAATATGATCCTTTTTACTTACTATTTTGTAACCTTCAAATATTTATTAAAAATGACAATATAATAAAAAAATATCCCATAAATTGAAATTTTATTATTTTTATTTAATAATATTTTCCAGCTACTTCTCCAAAAAATGGAAAAAGTCATTGCTTGTGTGTACAATGAACTACAGCCTTCAAATCACTGCAATTTGTTTTCCATAACCAACTCACATTGATAGTCATAAAGATGGTAATAATGCATACATATGATACATATTAAATGATATTAATTCTATAAAATTAACATGTTATCAAATTCCTTACAATTCCACCCATTGACTGAATTATATCATTGATCATGTGTACGCACAGCCTACCATCTCCACAATGCGATGAGATTTTTTTACATTTACAACTTTCATAAATTCCTATAAAAATGTATTTAATTATTTAATATTTTATTTCTAAATTTAATATAATTAAATTTATTATATAAATATTTTTTTTGTACATGAATAGGAACTTTCATGTCCAGTCATTCATGAGAAAACAACGTAATTAACACCAGAAGAAATAGTAAAAATAAAAAATTATTAATGAATGGATTGTAATATGTTATAATAAGATCAGATATGATATTATAAATATTAATATAGTTTTAGTATAAATTAATAACATTCTTAAAAAAATTATATATTAGGTTAATCTCGTTTGAACTAAAGGGAATTGTGATGTGAGGGATTTCATCTCAATTTCAATTCTATTGAGACATATTTATTAATAAAAACCTATTCACATTAATGTTGTGTATATAATGAACCATTGATATATATAATGTTAATATATATTTATTCATGATGTTTAATGATCCAAAATAATTTATTCTTTTAAGGGGTTGAAATTTTAGATTTATCAAATATGTAAGAATCTATTTTGAAATATCAGATTCTTTAGGTATTTCTTTTTTTATTGAAGGAATAATAACATTTATCCTTCATAATAACATATACTATTCTTGAAAACTAGATATTTGATTAGTTTCTATGTTTTTTTCCACCTTTTCCTCTCTTGTTTCCTTGAATTAAATAAACTAATATTTAAAAAATAAAACCATTTTATTTCCCTATTATATCTGATATATTTTCCTTCCATATCAATGTTTTAAAAAACATTATTTCAAAAAAGTCCTTTTATATAATAAAATGATTTTTTACAGAAATTTTAGGTATTAACTGATTTTAAAAAGGTTTTCAAATGAATATTTATTCTATTTTTTGAATGTTATGTTTTTGACCAAAAAGTAAAAATGAATGTTTCTTTTATCATATTTGAAGGTAACATACATCCCCGCAATTGTAAATACTTTATAAACTAATGCTAATTCTGTAACTTTTATATGGTATTATAAGTAAAATAAATTTATGTGATAATATATCAAAATTTAACTTCAAATCTATTTAATATTCCATATGACATGATTTTATTTCCAAACCTTATACTTCCAATTAACAGATGGTCACCTACCACTTCATGATTAATTTTTTTATTATGAACTTTCTCTGGAGAAAATAAATTTATTACGATCATTTTTCATCAGATATTAAAATTATATTAAATATCCATATTATTTTTATCATGTATATGATTGTTTATAGAGTCATATACCATCTAATCATGTGGTGTTTTATTTTAATATCATTTGATTAACAATGTAAATATTGATAAGTATTTATCCTTTACTGAAAAAAAAAATATTTTTTGATAAGGTGTATTTATTCATAAATTTTATTGATCATTTGATATATGATGGATTTATTGTACATGTAGTGACATGTGGTTCTTAGAATTATATATCTCCTCAATGAATCAGTGGGTCTTATGAGACAAATCATTTAGATAAAATAACTGGGTTTTTAGCCATTATTTTAAATTGCCTTATGAAAGTCATTGATGGTATAGATATAATGATGTCTTAGATCTTGGAATTAAAGATTATGCATTTCCTTCCTTGATAATATAGTTGTTATTATCTATGATATTTTTTCAATGGTATTATTTATTTATTCATCTTCTGTTCAGGTTATTGATTAGATGGAATGTATTTTCAGTTATTTACCTTTCAATATTTAGTATTTTGTATCTAATTATAATAGTGAAGTTATTAATTAAATGGATTTTTTTTGAGTTATTTTCATTTCCATATTAATTATTCCTTATTAATTCATGCTATATTTCATTGTATGTAACCTTTACTGAGCATTTGAGCACACCCATGTTTTGTTTCCTTTACATGGTATATAAAGAGGAAAACATTGAATATTTTCAAGGACGTAAAATTTTTTCCATTAAAATATATTATATTTTACCCACAATGTAAAATTGGTGTCACATGTGTATCTGGATCCATATAAATACTAAATTGAAAGATACTTTTGTATTTGGCCACTTGTATGTATGTTTATGTATTAAAGTAGAAGTCATCTCTTGGTTACTGGTTTTGGTGTTGTTATAGCTGGTATCTGAATAATTTTACTATAAAACATAGGAAATATATTAAGGAAGGGATATATTAGGGAAAATAAAGCTATAGTATAATTTTATGATATGTCAAATTATAGAATAATATACTAAATTTTAAATAAAATAGTGATTATGTGGTTTTTCATAGAAATATATTCATGCCTATATATTACCAGTAAACTTGTTTCAGAAATAATTGTACCTAGGGGTAATAACTCCAAAAAAGACACATTGAGATATGAATATATCATCACCTGGTGAAATAAATCATGCCTTAGTACGCATCTTCTCAGACACTCCTATATGGTATACTTAAGATAATTCATATTTTATTTTCAAATTATTATAAAAGATTAGAAAATAATTATATCACCAAATAGACCAAATTTATGATTTTGAGATTAACAATGCATAAGTTTCAAATTTATGTTAAATGTTATACAGGACATATAATTATATGTTTTGATTTATATTTTGTAATATCATATGATAATCTAGTATATTCTATTGATTGTAAATTTTGGTGGGAATAATGAATGGTATCGACCCTCACTATCAATGTAGAAATTTCCATGTTGAGCTAGAAAATATAACTAGTATTGTATCAAAGAAGACTATGGATATATTACAGAATCTTAATCATGTTAGGATGAAGAACCATGCCTTAATGGAGAAACCTTTAATTCCACAACATGAACCTCATATGTTCAATAACCTAATGTGACAGAATCCCACATCATTTATCTAGACTATTAATACTATTTTATTTGAGAAATGGATTAATTCCATAGAAAACATATTTCTTTACTTGAGAAATGAATAAATGGAAAATGTTACACATAATGTGTATTATATCATTGGTGATGCTAATTAATGGTAGTCACTGATCTAAATTATGAGGGATGGGAAAGAAATTGGACCCCATGAATGGTGAACTTTTAAAGAAACATTATTTGAAAAATATTTACCTCATGATTACCAAAATTAAATGATTATAATGTACCTTAGATTAATGAAAAATAAAGAAGAAGGTTTTTCTTAGTATGAGGATACATTTACAAGTTTATCCAGGTATTATATGGATTATGTATTCAATATGGAATGAAATATTGACCATGTCATTAAATGGATAGATCCACGTCTCTGAAGGGCACCTATTTCTCAAAACAAATATTTATATGATGAAGTAGTTTTGTATAACATAAAAATTGATAATGAATTATCAATGTCATGTATATTCAATGGGAATTAAGAAAACAATAGGTCATATTTTCAATAAGAAAAAGATAATTTTTCAAAGAAGCTGATTATGATGAATCAATTTCTATTATGTGAAAATTTTAGAATAAAACATCCTATAAAATTATTAAAGGGAATTGGAGTTTTTTATAAGGGTATATACAAGAGACATTTGGCTGATGAATGTATTTGAAAAATGGACTACTAATATCTAGTGCTTTAATAGTGAATAAATGGGGAATTATTCAAACAAATTTCTAAGTCCTCAAGGAAATATTACATTAAAGAGGTCATGGGGAGACTTACAAGACTATATAATCACTATAGCTGAGGTGGACCAACCTAATGATGTGGTGGAAGGTATGTTAATCATAGTTACAAATTTCTTCAATCGATTATTTGACTCTTGATCATTAAACTCTGTTATAAGTTATATGTTATTAATGAAAATTGGATACTTTTGTAGCACCTTAAGAATGTATATTTCAATCCAAACTCCTAGTGGTAAGTATCACTACAATAAGGATGTGTAATAAAGTGCCAAATATGACAAATAAATGTACTCTATTTATGGAATGTATTATCATACATATGGTTGCCTTTGATAAAATACCTTGTATGTATTGGATTTTAAAATATGATAAAAAACTTATTACAAAGAGTCGTACATTAAGATTTTTGGGGAAGATTAGAATTTATTATCTTTAGTGAAGAGAATTAATTAACTATGTAATATCTTTAACCACCCCCAGTAGCGCTTCTAAATGAGATTCATGGGGATAAATATAAAAAAATCTATAGATATAAAATGTAATCGTAAAACTTTGGATGTACCTATTGTATAGAAATACATTGATTTATTTGATAAATAATTACATAGACATCCACCTATTTTTTATGACAGTTTTTCCATTGATTTAATCTATATTTAAAGACTTATTTTGATGTCTCAATATAAAATGGAAACCATGTCATTAATAGATTTAGAGAAACAACTTGGGGATTTTTATGATAAGGTATTCAAACACCTTAGTTTTAATCATTAGTGAGACCCTATTATCTTTATTAAGAATAATTATGGATCCCTCATTCTATGTATTAATTGTTTGTAAAAAATTGTATTATAATAAATAAAAAAGTATCGACTACCTCACATTGATGACTTATTCGATCAACTTCATGGAACTCAATATTTTTTCAAGATTGAACTTTTTTTGGGTGTTGTAAATTATTATTATTGAATGAATACATTTATAATACATCATTTGGAATGAGTTTTGAAAATTTTGGGTTTACAATAATCCCATTTGGATTGACATATTCGTCATTAATATTTGTAGATCTAAATAGTAGTTTATTTTTTCAATATAATGACAATTTTTTTGTGTTATTAATTAATTATATCTTGTTTTTTTCTAAGATATATAAGGAATATGATAATCACTTATATGTCATTCTTTAGACTCTTAAATGAAAAGAGATATATGGGAAACTTATTTTGTATGATTTATAGCCTTAGGATGTTTATTGTTATATCCATAATATCTCTAATTTTATAATTAAAATTGATCCTTTGAAGAAAAAGGTAATCAAAGAATGTTCTTCACCAATAAACATAACCAGGGTATGTAGTTTCATTGGATTGGAAGTAAACTATCAAAATAATTCATAATTTTTAATAATTATCTAACCAATTAACCAAGATTAAATGAAAATGGGTTAAGTTCATATGGACCAAGGATTTTGTTAAACTATAAAAGTAATTAAATTGTAGATTGTTCAATGATTAAATTCTCAATCTACCATTAAGAAAATATGGTTTTGTGATATATAGTAAAGAATCGAAGAAGGGATTTGGTTGTTCCCTTATAAAAAATTTTGTTTCTATTGAATATGCATCAAGGTAGCTACAGTCTCTTGAAAAAATATATCCAACCAATGATCTTGATTTGGAAGTTGTAATAACTTCTTAAACGATATAGAGAAATTATATTTATGGTGAAAGGTTTTGATATATTTATAGAACATAAGATAATAATATAAATATATTCACATAAATAGCTCAACACGAGGAAACGAAGATAACTAGAGCTACTCAAGGAGTATGTTTTTTTACTACACTACCACCTAGGGAAGGAAAATATGGTTTCAGTTTCATTAGGTATGATGGATCAGTGAGTTCTAACACAAATCATGATAAATAGGGATCCTATATTCATATATCGATTAATGATGGATATGTGAATTATTTTGGACGGGGAGACATCAATACATTTTCAAACTATTTAGAAACCATATTTATTTGAAAAGATAAAATGTTATCAATATAATGATGATAATTTTCAGAAGAAAATTTAGGATGTGGACGATGGGAAGTTTTTGGAATATGTTTTTTAAGATGGTGTTATGAAGTTTTGAAATTTATTAAGTTTGTTAGTAATAACTCAGATAGAAATGGAATTATTGGATGATATTCATAGATAATATTTCTCAAAACACACGGTAGATCCAAGAAGTATAAGAACATGAGGGAACATTTTTGGTGGAAAACATGATGTGGAAAAGTTTTATTTTTTTATCAAGAATATTCATTTTTAAATAGGTTAATGTGAAGAGATATCATTATTTATGATTCATGAAAACTATACATATTCCAATGTACAAATGATATGGAATTACTATGAAATTTTTCAATAGACTACACAAGACTTCTGAATGGAATGGTGAAATATGGGGTATTGTTGATCTCCTAAAAAATATGCACATTTTTTACAATATGATAAGATTTACCACTTCGATGCATTAAAAGTCTCTATATTGATAAAGTTATAATGATTCATAGTTAATATCGTTCAATTGTGTCAGATCATAATCTCTATTTAACATTGAAATTATTGAAGTATATTCAAAAGGCACTTGATACTTAGCTTCATTTTAGTATTTTCTTACATCCTCAAACCGATGGATGATACAATGGGACTGTTCAATCATTAGAATAAAATTTTAGGTTTTCCTCACCAAACATTCGAGGTATATGGGATCATTATTTACATGTGGTAGAGTTTTCCAATAAAAATGGTTTCCATTCAAGTATTCAAATAGTATCATATAAATAATTATATGGAAAGTGATTTCATACTCAAACTTTTTGGGATTAAGATATTTAAAGGAAACATGTGCTACTATAACATTTTTATGATCAAAATATAAAGGTAATGACTATTCAAGACCATATTAATGTATTTAAATGAAGTTAAAGTAGTTATTTTGAAAATTTGAATAATGATTCAGAATTTCAAGTTGGAGATCCTATTTTCTTAAATTTATCACCATGGAAGGGTTTCTTAATGGTTGGTAAGAAGGTAAAAAATATCCACAGTTACATTATACCTTTTTATATTATATACTGGATTGGATCTATATCTTATCGATTAGAAACTCCACTAAGCCACTTGAAAGTACAAGATGTGTTCTATATATCATTGATAATGGGTTACATGAGAGACCCAATGTATATAATCACCATTAAATACATAGAAATGCGACATGTTCTATCTTACTATGAATTTTTCATCTAGATTCATTATATCGAAGAGCATGTATTTGAGAATTGGATGAATTAACTAGTAAATGTACTTTTGATAAATCATAAAATAGAGGAATCTATTTGAAAATTATAGGATGTTACTAAGAAGAATCACCCTCATTTGATTATAATTTAATATCCAATAAAATTTAAATGGTAAACGTTTTGTGTGTGTGAGAAATATAATACCCTAAGGCACTACTCTACAATTCCTTCTAAATAAAGTCAATCTCTTTGATAACTTGGGATACATACAACAACGAGTCTAAAAGAACTGTTAAATGATTTACTATTATACTATATACTTTAAATTGATGGGTATATAAACGAATAAATAATTTATGAATAATATATGATTAAATAATGTTTTTTTCTAATAAAATGAGTAAAAATAAAAATAAAAAAAATTAAATTTAAAAGATATTTATTTCTAAAACAAAAATTTCTTCTAGAAATGGTTTTATTGCATTTATCATTATTATGTTAAAATAACATAATACCACTTCTATAAAATGGATTTTGAAAATTTTCTATATTTTTAATCATAATAAATAGTATAATATTATAATTTTAAATTATGTTATCATCATAATGAATAGTCAAAACTCAGATTACGATGATTAATTAACTCCTAGAAAGTTTAAAATATGATTATCAAATTAGATAGCATGTGTGACATGAAACACCGAGTGTAGAAAGGAATATATAATCAAGTAAAATTTTGATATATTTTCTATTATAAATAAATTCATCATAGTCTATGTATTTCAATGCACGCAACAATGAGTTAGATTGTGTTACACATAATAATGACCTTCTTCGATGGCTTCCCTTATACGCAAGATTGAGTTTCACCAAATATTATTAATATTATTATTTAAAATGAAAATTATCTCATAGACCTTAAATTGGATTGGATTAAATAACTTAGGAAAATATAAGGATAAATTCATTGGTTACCAATTAATTAAAAATTAATATAAATACTAGTTGAATATAAATGAAATATTTTTATTAAAAAGTATGATTATATTCCAAAGGAATTTTATCCTAATAAATAACATTATATTATATTAGTGAATGGTATTTATAATATTTATATATTATATATTCAATAATTATTGTAACTTCATCCTATATATTATAGTCATATTATAATAACAAATATAATTCTATGTATAAATGAATGTATTTTTCTAAATGCAGTTTTACAGATTTTTAATGGTGCACTTGTTTTCAAACTAAATGTTTACAATATTATAAATTTTATTTGATAAAATAAAATTCATTTTTTAAATAAAAAAATTAAAATTATAATAGTTTTAATTTTTTTTATCTTTTTAAGATGTTTCAATTTTTGATGAATAATTAAAATATTGATTTTTAATTGAAAACAGACTTTTTTCTATATAATTTATAATAATAAATTATAGTTTGATTTACTTTAAAGTAAGTATAGTTTAATTATATATATATTAATATCATATAGGTAGTTGGATTCATTTTTATCTAAAATCTGGATATAAAAACATAGTAATCTTTTCAACATTTTCACTTTAAAAACTCGCTTTCTCATTCGGTTTGTATTATTAATTTTTTATTAATATTTTTCAAATTCTATAATTTTAATTTTTAATGGTTTATTAAATATATGGATTACGAATAATTTATAATGTCTAATATTTAAAAATTAAATATCTTCCATTGTTATTAGTGAATGCATTTTCAATTAATTACATCGATTAAGAGAAAAACAAGATTATTAAGGGACTAGACTTTAAATATAAGCAGCCAAATGACCTAGAAACTTGTTGAAAAGAATATTTATGGAAAAATATTGATATTTATATTATTTTATAGAGTTTGTTTGAATTATTGTACCCACTTAATGTTGAGAAAATAAGGTTGGAAATCGATTATTCAAAAATTTACATGATTTCCATTCACCCCACATATAAAAGGTCACCCCCTTTCCTCTTGACTTCACACCTTAAAATGAATCTGGTTTTGAAAAACACTTACCAATTCACAAAAAAACATTATTAAACTAATCCTACATTCCTTATATTGGGCATAAATAAAACAATTTAATGAATTATTTGTAAACTAAAGGAGGATACTCAAAGAAGAGGCAATTTCTTCTAAAAGCATTTTTATTTTATTTTTGTTCTCCAAATCATTCAATTATTTTCATATCATGATTTTATAAAAAATAAATATTTTGAATATAATTATATTTTTTATGTTAATGGTAATACCTACAACTTCACACACATCCATCAAATGGGTTACAAAATCATCGTTATTGTGTATGGTGGACTACCGTCTTGCGAACTGATGTCGTACATTCATCCATTACCACCGTTAAAGGTTAATAATGATGATATAAATACTGATTATATATATTATGTTTATATTAGTTATTTATTTATGTTTTTTTAATTATTATATAACATATTCCTTCATTATTTACATTTTGGGGGAATACGATAATGCCACTCGTGTGTACAACAGAGTACTGCCTTGGGAAATGATGTAATTTATTCTTGCTTTAAATAGAATGTATTCACAATATTTTTATTAATAATATGTGATATATATGACATGATAATTATATTAGGATGATAATATATATATATATAGGGTTTATTTTTCTTTCATTCAATACGTTGAGAAAATGGAGACAACATTCGTATGTATATATAACCTACCGTCTCAATGAACGGTGCCCTTCATTTCATATCACAAAATATTTTGAATCACTATAAATACATATATACTGAAAATATATGATATCTACATCATTTTTTACATTTTTTTAGCAGATTATGAAATCATCAATGTAGGAAGAACATAAAAAACATACTCGAAAAACAAGACAATTAACACCCAAAATAATGAATATAAAGAATGATTATTAATGAACATGTAATAATATGTCCTAAAAGGATCATATATGAGAGAATAAATATTAAAAGGTTTCTGTAATAAGTTAAAAACATGTTTAAAATCATTATATAGGATGATAAAGATCCTTCAACCAAAATGGATCGTATGGTAAGGGATTTCATGTCAATATAAATTCATTGAGGCATATTGTAATGTTATTCATCTAATTAATCTTATATGGTTTATATACAACCCATTAAAATGTAATATCATTAAAAATGTATTCCTAATGGTAATTGTTTTTCTAATTTTAATTATTTCATTTAATTTAATTTGAATGAACAGTTAACAAGTGGTAAAGCATTTCATAAACCATTACTTTTTTATTGGTATATATTACATCCACATTATCTTTAATTTTATATGATTATGTGTGTAATGAATTTTTTATATATATTTTTGTATCTATAATTAATTTATTTTGATTTATTTTTGATAAAAATAATCGTTTCATTGGTTTATTCTCATTTCAACATTATGATCATTATAAGGGTTTACTATACAATATCATTCTATTCAGGATTGTTTGCACTTGAATTCCACTGAAATAAATTATTTTATAATTTTTTAGTTAACCATTTAATTTTATTATATTATGTTTATTAATGATTAATTTCAAGTAATAGTATCATTTTTCCACACTTTGGTACTTATAATTTATGTAATGCAAGCATTAATGTTTCATCACTATGCGAAAATCCGCCTAATATGGTATCACATACAATTCATGGATCAGTTCTTTACTGAAACATGGACCATAAAATAATCCATTAACTACATTAAATGAAAAAAAAATATTAGAATTAATGTCTATTAGAATCTATATAATACATATAACCCAAGGATTGTGTTATTCACTCGGGTCAGGGACTCATCAAACAACCCTAACCCACCCTTCCCCATGCACATAGGGAGGTCAATCAAGACACACCAACACATTCCTACAGGTTATATGGATTCTATTATTATTAATATTTACCCAACACTTTAGGTTATATATATGTCACCATTAATCATGTTATCCCATCCCAACAGGCTCTAGGGAAGCCACATTTAAGAACATCGGTCCATCCTCATATATAACACCACGAGATTTTATGGATTAATTTATCTAAATTAATTTAATCTTTTTTATATTTTTTATTTGATAGAAAACTGAATATATTTTATTATATAAGGAAACACTATGTTTTCCTTGCATTATATGCAACACCATGTTCAACTTATGCAACACATAACACTGGGTTAGCTTGCGTTGCATGAAATACCGAGTTTTATCACCTTTTGATGGTTCACCTATTTAAAAAATAAATTTTGGAACTTACATAAAAAAAAATTAAAAAAAGATTTATTTTTTAGTTTTTAATGTCAAAGTAATATTAGGGTTAATTTTTGGTTTTTTCAGAGAAGCTTTCTTTTTTTATGAATAATGAAAAATACTTCATTTTAGTTTAAAACATCTTTTTGATTAAATATTAATTAATGTTAAATTATATTATAAATTTTTTAATTTAAAATACATAATATATATATATATTCAATTTAGGTTGCTGTAATCATTTTTATAATTAATTTAAATATAAAGACTTAAGGAACATTTAAGCATTCTCACATTAAAACTCCTCTTTCTTGCCTTGCCTGCAGGATTAGCATTAAACTTAATGTTTTCATTTTTTTTGAATTAAATTTGTATAAATGTAAATACATGTATGTAATCAGTAAAATATTTAAATTCAATTGATATAAATTTAGTTTTTCACCAAAAATATTAGAAAAAAATAATGAAAATTAATTACAATGATTAAGGTAAAATTATGCTTAATAAGGAAATAAACCTTAAATGTGAGGGACAAAATAACCTATAAACTTTTCCAAAATCCTTTTTATTCCACTATTTATACCTTAAAAAATCTTGGTTCTAATGTTATGAGTTATTGTGACACATATTCATGAAATTAACCCATATAACAAGCTAAGTAAAAAAATAACAAAAAAATGGAACATTCCTTACCATTAACATTTATAAGGATTTAGAGTATGGAATAAGCCATATACTTTCGGTTATAAACATTATTTTAAAATTTAAATGATTTTTTTCATCATGATAATTTAAATATAATTTTTTTAGATGAATTCGTTACATTAAATGCCTAAAAAATGCTAATGCATGTATTATTTAGTTAATAATTAAATAAGATATATGATGCTAAAAACCATAAAAGTAAAGTGAATTTAACGAATAATTGTTTTACATTATTTTTGTATATATATCTATCATATTAAACATATTTTAACAGAATATCTTTGAATTAAAATAATTGTTTATTTTTAAAAATTTAAATTAAATAAATAATGTCATAATTTACATTAATATCATTTAACAATAAATTGTATTTTATTAATTGATTTGAAATTAATAAAAATCTTATATTATTACAATTGGATTATAATTTTTAATAAATATCAAATATTTTCAATTAAATTACAAATGTATCTTTATTGATTAACATATTGTCTCACATATAGTGAAAACAATTTTAGCACAATTCAGGTTAAAGCATTTTGTTCTCGCATTACATGTTCTGGTTTTAATAATAATTTAGAAAACACATAGGATTTATATTTTTAAAATTATATATAATATTTATATTTTAGTGGTTATATATATTCTAATAAATATCACTTTAATTTAGTCTTAATGGTGAAATTACATAGGTTCAAAAACCAGTTACCTTAATAAAAACCTAACTGATAAAATTGGGGAAACATAGAAGTTAATGAAAACAAATATTAAAATGAAATATATTATGTGTAGTGGAAGATTTTATATACCATTACACCACTTTAATTGATTATATTTTCATTTTTAGGCACATGAGGTAAGGGAGACCCCTGAATAGTGCATACTATTTAGTATTTCGAAAAATGTCACTCCCCTGCCTTTATAAATATGTATTCACTCTTCCCTTCCTCGCACCTCTCATGCCACTTTTTCTCATAAAAACTATTCCAAAATTGTCTCCCAACATCCCTAACTTTATCCTAGATTCATATATTTATATATAAATCTAACCAAGTAATACCATTGGTTCAAACCAAGAGGAGTTACAAAAAGATGAGGTAACATCCTTTCTCAAGCTCCTTTGTTTTATTTTCATTATAAGCCCCCAAAAAAATTATTATTAAATTATTATATAATAAAATCAGTATCATAAATATACTGAGATTTTATTATTTTGAGGTTTTGACATAAAATTATACACACTTTCATCTAATGGGTAGTGAACTTACTGTTCTTATGTACATTGAACTTCAACCTCACTAAACAATGTTGTTCATTTTTTCCTTTACCACATCTCTTAGGTGAGAATTATGATTGAAAACAATTTTTGTATGATACATTTTATATTTATGATTTATTTATTCTTCATGAGTTATTATATAAATCATACCATAATTCTTTCCATTTTTGTAAATACGATAACATTGTTAGTGGAGGTGTGGACTACAGTGTCATTAAAACGATGTAAATCATTGAAACATTAAACGGAATATATTAAGTATGGGTTTAGTTAACTTGTATGATATATATGAAATAATAATTTTAATTTAATTGTGTTATCTAAATACATATATTCCATTTACTTTCTATCTTTCAATATAGAAATAAAATGGAAACATCTTTCATATGTACGTACGACATACCGTCTACAAGAATGGTCTATTTCATTTTTATTTGTACATTTAATATATTACTATAAATATTTATATACTGAACATATATAATATTTATTTCATGTTTTACATTTTTTGAATAAATAAATCATTATCTATGTAATGGTATCAATAATAACAAGTCAAAACATATCACAAAAACAAAGCACATATTACCTGAAACGTAAAATTAACATATAGTTGTAATAGACGGTAAATATAATGTCATAACTAAATAATATGTTAAATTTGATATAATAATATGTTTATATGATAGATTTATAACAAAATTATATTTATTATATATTAGGTTTGAATGGGTATGAAGAATGTTAAGACTCAAGGTAAGGGTTTTCTCGTCTAACATTTATTTTTTGTGAGACACAAGTCTTATTGACCTCCTATTTTCTTATATGTGGTGTGTATGATTACCATTTATTTATTATATTATTATTATAATTAAATTTATGGGTATTTAAATATCCATTTTATAATATTTCTTAATTGGGTTTTATGTTTCAAAAGTTTCCAAATTGGTAAAGTAATTTTGTCTCAATTTTCATTATTTGAGACACATATCATGGTTTTCACCTATACTCATTTATGAGGTGTATATAATTCCTTTTGAAATGTTTTATAATGAAACCCTTTATTTTCATGATATTTTAATCTCTATTTAATTTCATTTTCATGTATGGGGACTATAATTCCAAGTTACCAATTGATAGGAGTTTATTGAAACAATCTCATTATTTATTAAGAGTGTTCATGATTATACTTCCATTGATGAAATCATACGATCCATATCTCAAGAACTATCCTGAATTTTATTCCCCTCTGGTTATTTATTATATATTAATTTATTTTCCCCATTTTCCCCTATTTTCTACTTAAGCTATTTAACATGGTGATTTTAATAATATTCAACTTTAATTATCTTTTTGGACTGAAATATGTATTTTATAAAAATGTATTCAAATAATAAATTATATGTTTTCAAATTTATCTTCAATGAAATGGTTTTAAAAAAATAAATATTTATTTATATTTTTTCAATTTTATTTTAATGGAAACATTTTTTTGAGCTTCTTTTATATTTTTTCAAGGGAAATGGTATTCGAAAGGTCTTCAAGTATACTCTATATGTTTTCAGAAAAATATTTTCAAATTTTTTTCAAGATAAAATTAAAAAAAAATTAAAAGGTTTTAATTTTTTATAGATCCCTTTATAATTTTTCAGGTTTATTTTCAAAGAAAATGGTTTTCTAAAGGTTTTAATTTTTAAAAAAATATTTCTCAAAGAAGAAATTATATTTTCGTCAAGAAAGGTTTTTAAATGATATTCCAAAATTATTTTCCATCTAAGATGACATCTGTTGGAGTTACTCATGACTTTCTAGAGAAGTTATTCAATGGTTCCATTCATATTCTATAATTTAATGGTATATGTTTTGACGGAATGATGTTGGTGAAACCAATTTCTCTTTCACAGGTTAGGTTTTTATGAAACATGTTTCCGTTTCATGGTTTATATGATTATAAAAACCATTTCTATTTCCCGGTTTATATGTTTATCAAACCTATTTAACTTTAATGGTTTATATTATTATTAAACCTCCTTCTTCTCATGGTTTATACTCTGATGAAAGTATTATGAAAATCATATCATTTATAATTTTTTTGATATGATTATATGATTTTTATACCCAATTCATTTCATGGTTATGATATGATTACTGTTAAGGATATTGTGGAACACGTATGTATGATTTAATTATGATATGGGTGGGACCTATATCTCTCTCCAAGGAATTGGGTAATTATTTATATCTCATAACATAAATATGGCTGGAATAGGGGGTGAACTAGGTTCGTTAAAGGAATTTTTTCATTTAGATAATATTGGGAGTGAATCTTGAAATAAAGATGGTCGTGGGAGTGAACCAGGACTACCAAGATGGTTTGGGGAGTGAATTTTTATGACTAATATGGAATTGGAATCAATTACTAGACTAATATTAAAATAAATTTATATTATTATGTGTCTACCATAAATTCTATGTCTTATTACTATATTATTCTCCCATTGTTTGTTCTCTTTATTCTTTTATGATTCATGTCTTATGAACTAACAATAATTATTCCATCACTCACATCTATGATATTTGATATGAATAGTATGGTTTTATAATGTTATGATTATGTTACCATAACCTTATTTTAATGATTATTCTTACATATCCCTTTTGTTTACCCTTACTAAGCATCTGTGATCACCACTTTCTTATGTTTCCATTCCCCAGGTTACATAGAAAGGTTTTATGTGTAAGTACTAATGGGGAAGATATTTTTGCGAAACATTAAATATCTTTCACCATGTTAGAATATCTTGTTCCATGTTTCCAAATACACTAATCTATAATAGTCCTTGATCATGTATTTTTTTTAATGTTCTTAATATTATTCTAAAATGATTAAATATCTATATACATTAAGTCTTTATCACTATACTTGGTATCAAAGGAAATGTTTAGTAAAACAAAGGAATCTAGGATGAGATAACTATATTGAGATCCCTAGGAAATTTTATAAGAATATGTATTGATATGTCTCTAATGATAAGCCTAATGTGTCTTATATTTAAAATAAGGTGTCGTAATTTAGACATTATATAAGTGATTTTTCTTTATTATTTTATTTTACACTATAATAAGTTCTTCTCACACTATGATTTTTAGTTTTAGTCTACAGAAGGAACCAAAAAAGAATTATGTTAACGTTTAACGTGATAGAACATTTATTAAGGATAATTCAAATGGGCTGGTCACAAGAGTAAAGGATGTTGTGATCATGACTAGTCGGTTTTCAAAGAATATGATTAAAAAGGTGTACCTTAACCAACTCTCAGACTCACCAAATAAAAGAAAGAAGGAGTTTTTTGAAAGTTCGAGTAATGGAGGCCATATAGAACAAAAGATTCAGTTTCCTTTATTTCAATAATGTGGAAATAATCTCCCAATTGAATGTATTAAAAGAACAATAATATATTTTTTGTATAGAAAACAAGGACACAGTGAAATTAACTACAAAAAAAATGAAGGTTTTGATTAACACGATGGATATGAATATTGGATTACCTATGAAATCATTGAAGTTTGAATTATTTAAGTGTGAAATTAATGGTAATTATGAAAATAAATGTCCCAAGTGAAAATATCAAGAAGATAATTATCAAGGTGGTATGAGTAGTTGTTATAATTCTGATGATAGTGAGACTAAAGGTGAAATATAAAAGGAAAGAGGTATTACAAAATATGATGAGGTGGCCTTATTATTGTGTTAAGAATGAAGGGAATAATAATATTTTTTATGCATTTTTATTCAATAATTATTTTATATGAATGGAGAAATTGTTAAGGATTGTTTAATTTATGTTTTGATCTATGGATTTACAAGAATATGTTGAATTGTTTCTATGGACTAGAAAAATAATTTAATGGAAAGGTTATGTTCATCTTAATCAAGTGATTAAGATAAATATAATACTTAATATGTTTATTATGTTAATATATTTATGTTTAGATAAAGATATGTTGGATATAAATAAGTAAATTAGAAGGTACAGATTGTATGGGATCTAAATAAGAATTTTTTTGACAAGTGTTGTGTGCTATCATTAATGATGTTTAAAAAAATTTTGATTTAAGGAATATATCCAATAAACTTTGAATAAGTTAACATTAATGTTTTCAATAATTATGTGTGTAAATTTATGTTACAATCATGTTTCAAAATAATACATAATAAAGGTATTCACATGTTTGGTTTGTGACAAAAAATAGATACTTTATAACATATAGGGGATTGATGCTACGTTTTTTTTGGAAATTTAGTGAACATATTTATGAAATATTATAATTTTTTATTTAAAAAGGGTTACAATGTTAACCATTTATGGAATGGTTTATGTTAAACTTAATATGAGGTTTTATAGATTAAATTATTATCTCTCTCTATAAGGATTTTTTCATATTTGATAGATTTTGATATCCTTTTTGTTTTGATGAAGACAGATGGGATGAGATATAATTCATTTATGGATCTCAAGATATGTAAATGCGTTAGGAATGAAAAATTTTCCTTCATTTCATGGATTTGGATATGAATTGTAAATTGATCAAGGCACAACAATGGGTAAGTTTGTCCCGAAATCACGTAAGTATGTCTTCTTGTGTAAAATAATCAACCATAGGAAAAGGGGTCTTGAAATAAAATTTTGTTATGTTATTATCATTTTGGATGATATAAATAAAATGTCTCAAACCTATTTGGGTTATAGATTTATGATTATTCCCACTCTCCTAACCATGTTCTCTATCACTCTCTATCATAACTTGGTAGTTATATTTATCTTCTATGTGGATGTTTTCACTTTCCACCGTTGTTCTAATATGTGGTAACTTGATTATGAGTTTCTTTGGGGAACTGTTATACTTCCCAAAAAATATAAAGGAAGTGTTAATAAAAATTTTTAATATATTCTTATATATGAAATAAATATTCAATTATGAGACCATTGATAACCCTAATGAATTTCAATGGAAAAAATACTTTTAAGGGGGGTAGAATGTAACACCGTAAGATTTTGTGAATTAATTTTTTTCAAATTAATTTTAATATTTTTGATATTTTTCATTTCAAGTTAAACATAATATATATTATTATATATTGAAACACTTTGTTGGGTTGAAATTATACACAGTTTCTTGGTAGGATTACACAATACACAAAACTGAGTTAGCTTGTGTTACACACAAGACTGAGTTTTTCTTTCTTTTGATGGCGCACCTATTTTAAAAATAAATTTTGAAACATCTATAAATTTTATTTATCAAATAAAAAACATTTTCTAATTTTTAATGTCAAAATTATCTTAGGTTTTATATTTGGTGTTTTTCTGAAAAGTTTCATTTTTTATGAAAAGTGAAAGATAATGCATTTTAGTTAAAAACTAATTTTTCATTTAAATAATTATTAATGTGAAATTATATTTAAAATTTTCTTAAAATTAAAATAGATAAAATTAATATAAATTAATCTAAAATAGGTCATTAGAAGAATTTTGATATTTAATCTAGTTATAAAGACTTGATGAACTTTTGAGTATTTTCACTTTAAAACCATGCTTTCACACCACGTCTCTAGGATTAGCATTAAACATGTTTTTACAACTTATATGAATTGAATTTTTAAAAGCAGACATATGTAGTTTGAATAAATATAATATTTATAGTTTTATAATATCAACCTCTTTTTGACCAAAAATATTAGTAAAATTAATTATAATTAATTACAATGATTTAGGTAAAATTAATCTTAACAAGGGACTGAACCTTAAACGTAAGGGCCACAAATGACCTAGAAACTTGTCAAAAATCTATTAGATGATAATATTTATACCATATCCCCCTATTAGGCCTAATTTTATGAGTTATTGGGATACATTTTCAGGAAATTGACCCATATAATAATATCAGTAAGTAAAAAAGTCAAAAAAAGAACATTCTTTAACATTATCATTTATAAGGCTTTAGAGTATGGAATAAGCTAGAGAGATTCAGTTATAAATATTATTTTTAAATTAAAATGATTTTTTTATCATTATAATTTAACAATAACTTTTGATATGAATTAGTTACATTAAATGCATAATAAACACTAACACATGGATTGTTTAGTTAAAAATTAAATAAGATAAATGATGATAAAAACATTAAATTAACTTACATTTAATGAATTATTGTGTTAAAATTTTTTAGATAAATATATCATGTTACATAGGTTTTAAATTAATATATTTTGATTCCAATAATTTTTTAATATTTTGAAATTAAAATTAAACAAATGAAGTCAAAATTGACATTAATGATATTTTACAATATGTGATATTTTGTTAAATGGTTTAAAAGTAATTAAATTATAATCATCTATAAATTGTTTTATAAGTATTAATAAATATCAATAATTTTACATTAATGGAAAAATTTATTTTTTATAATTAACATATTGATCCATAGATATTGAAAACATTGTTATCACAGTCCGAGTTAAAGTGGTTTTTTTGTGTGTTAAATGCACTTATTTTAAAATTAATTTCCAAGAAAAATAGGATTTATATTTTTAAAATTATATATTATATTTATATTTTACTGATTATATATATTCTAGTAAATATAAGTTTAATTTGTTTTTAAGGTATAAAGAACTTATTTTAGAAAACAAGTTTCTTTAATGAAAATCAAAATGATAAAAATTTTGAAACTCAAAGGTTAAGGAAGAAAATTATAAAAATGCACAAATTTTTGTGTGGTGGATTTTTTTCTATAACATTACTCTTATTTAATAAAAAAATTTCATTTTTTAGGCACCTGAGTTAAGTTAGACCTGGTAATAGTGTACACCTTTTGGTATTTATAAAAATTCCACTACCCCTCCATTATATAAATGAATTCACCCCTCCCATTTCCCAGAATTCTGAATAAAATTTTTTATAATCATGAACATTATAGAATAGTATCCCAAAATACCTCTAGTAATCATATATTTCTCACTTTGTTTATAAATTTAACCAAAGAATCCCTTTAAGGAAAACCAAGAGGAGTTACCCAAAGAAGGGGTAACATCCTACCTCAAACTCATTTATTTTATTATAATTATCCACCCCCTAAAATTTTCTTATTAAATGTTTATATAATAACATATATATCCTAAATATAATTATATTTTCTTATTCAAATGGTTCTCACTACACTTACACACACTTCTATATAATGGTCAACAAACTTACCGTTCTTGTGTACGGTGAACTACTACCTCAAGAAACTATGTTTTTCATTTTTCCTTTACCACCACTCATGGGTGGGAAATATTATGGACACTATATTTTTATATCATTTATTTTATATTTATTATTTTTTTCAAATTATGCAATTATTATATAAAATAGACCATCAAGTTTTCCATTTTTTGTAAATATGATAACTTTATTTGTAGAAGTGTGGACTATTACCCCCTCAAACCGATGTGAATCGTTCATACTTTACATGGACTACCTTAAAGATGGGATTAGAGAAATAATATTAAATATATGACTTAATAATTATAATGTAATGATGTTATATATATATACATATATTTAATTTATATGATTTCTTTTAATATATAAATAAAATAGAAACATCATTCATGTGTACGTACGACCTACCTTCTCCGTGAATGGTGTATTTCATTTTTATTTCCATCATATATAGATCAATATAAATATTTATATACTAAATATATATGATATTTATATCATTTTTTATATTATTTAAATAAGGAAATAAATATCTATATAAGATCATTAATATTAAAAAGTCAAAACATAAATGAAATACAAAGCTGATATTACCCGAAACATAACATTAATAAAGAGTTGTAATAGATGAGTAATATAAAGTCATAAAAAATATTATATGGTTTTAGATTTAATAATATGGTTCTGTGGTAGATTTATAATAAACTTATATTCATTATACACGAGGTTTTAATGGTTATAAATAAATTCAAGACTTAAGGTGACACTTTTCCTATCTCACATAAATTTTCCATAAGACACAATCCATGTTAAACTCTTATTTTATTTAATGTGGTGTTTATAATTTCCATGGATGTATTATATTATTCTTATAATTAAATATATGTTTATTTACATATCCAATTTATTATCATTCTTTCATTGGTTTAATATTTCAAAAGATACCAATTCGGTTAAGTAATATTTTCTCAATTTTCCTTCTTTGAGACACATTCCATGTTATGTAACTGTATTCTTTTATGAAGTTCATATAATTACATTAGATATTTTATATCATGAAACTCATTCTATTAATGATATTTAAAGCTTAATTTTATTTTATTTTATTACATTAGTATTATAATTGAATGTTACCAAGTGGTAAGAGTTCATTGAAATAATCTCATCATTTATCGAGATTGTTTATGATTATGCTTATATTAATTAAATCATAGGATCCATATCTCAATACCTCTTATAAAATTTCTTCTTCTATGGTTAATTATTATATCTTCCTGGATTGGAAAAAAATTTCCACTCATTTTTACTTAAGATATTTAATAAATTCTTTTATGAACATTCGACTTTATTTATCTTTTTAGTTAGAAATCTAGTTTTTCTTAACCTGTTTTCAAATAAAACATTATATATATTGACATTATTTTTGAAAGAAATGGTTTTAAAAAAATCCATTATTTCACTGTACTTTTTCAAAGTTAATTTAAAATAAAATGGTTTTCAAAATGATTTTAATATTATTTAATATACTTTCAAGGAATAACATTTTAAATATGTTTTCAAGTATCCTTTATAATTTTTCAAAGATTATAGTTTTCAAAAGGTTTTCAAAATTACATTATATTTTTTCAAGGAAAAATGTTTTCAAAAAATTTTCTATACTCCTTTATATATTTTAATTTTTATTTTCACTGAAAATGGTTTTCAAAAGTTTTTATGTTTTAAAAAAATATTTTTAAATAAGAAAGATTATTTTCCTCAAGAATTGTTTTTAAATGATATTTTCAAATTATCTTCCATCTAAGATGAAATATGTTCATGTTACTCATGAATTTCTAGGAAAATTATACAAAAGTTACATTAATATTATTTCTCTTAATGGATTAGTTTTTGATGTCATGGTGTTTATGAAACTCATTTCTCTTTTATGAGTTATATGTTTATGAATCTCTTTTTCCTTTCAAGGTCTACGTGATTATGAAATATATTTATATTTCATGGGTTATATGTTTATTAAACTCATTTCACTTTCATGAGATATATTCTTATGAAACCATCTTCTTCTTACGGGTTATGATTGTTATGAAATTATTATAAATCTTATCTCATTTCCATAGATTATGTTATGATTAGATGTTTATGATATACATTTAATTGCATGGTTTATGATATAATGAATTTAATGATCTTATGGAACATGTATATATGATTTCATTATCATATGGGTGGGACCTATATCTCCCTCTAATGCATTGGGTAATGATTTATACCTCATGAGATAGACATAGATAGAACAGGGAGTGAAATCAGTTCAGTAAAGGACTATGTCCATTATGATATTATTAGGAGTGAACCGTGACTACTAATTTGGTCATAGGAGTGAACCATGACTACAATGATGGTATAGGGAGTAAAATCATACTTCTAATATGTCTTTGTCAATGACACCTTGACTACTATGGAAATTATTTTATAATATTATGTGTCTACCACAAATTCTTTGTTTTATTCCTATATTATGATATCATTTCTTATGCTCTTGATTCCATTATGATTTATGTGTTATGAAATTCCAATATTTAATCCATATTCTAATGTTATGACAATCCTCTCATACCACTATGTTCATGATTATGCTTATGTTTCTCCTTTGTTTAACATTACTGAGCATCTTATCTCACTATTTTATTATCTTTCCTTTCCATAGTTTATGAATAAAGGATTCAAGTATAAGTACTAACAGGGATCATATTTTTGAGAAAAATTGAATATATTTATCCCCTTTAAATTTTTTAAATGTTTCCAAAGACACTAAACTATTATGGTCAACAGGCTTGTATTATTGTAATGTCATAAATATTTATCAAAAATGATGTAATATCCAGGTTTGTTGACTAGTGTTTGCTTTACTGTAGATTTTATAGATTCAATTGTAAAGTACTATACCTCATACCTCTTCCCTCAGGTAGGTAACAACATGCATGAGTTCATCACAACTAAAAATATAAAATAGAGAACACAACCTATCTCACAACTCACCAACTCATCTTCATAGAACTAGTCCCTCTTGACCTTATCCATTTCCTGAGAATATTTTGAGGCCCCTTAGAGGCCTCCCAACCCTATAATGGAATATCACATTCAATGGGATCAACCCACCACTATGATATTAAAAGAATACATCAGGATTAAAAACATACAACAAACATCACCATGAATCATTATGCAATAAGTAATAAAAGGAACACGTTCTTTTTTAAATTGGTAATCACCCACACATGGTAAAGTTGGTGAAAATGTAATCATTCTAAGACTTTCAAACTTTTCCCTTAAATAACAATTCAAACCCATGTTTTAAAACAAATTTTAAAGGATTTCTCATTCCACTTCACACGTTCAATTACTTTTATCCAAATCCCATTATCCAAACATTAGAAATCCATTTTTTACATTTTTAAATGACATTTCATAAATCACCAATTACCTTTGAAATTTCTATTTTAACAAAATATTTTTTTTAAAATTATATTTTAAAAAACTATTTTAACTTTTGAAAATTTATAGACGCCGCTCATAATAATCATAAAGAGGGAAATGGAAAATCATTCAATAAGGGTTCCACCAGCAGACCATTTAGAAATCCATACGACCATGTTATATTTTAGGATGTTATATTTCTATCTAATATTTTTTTGAAAATACATATATATTGTGAAACAATTAGTAACATATGATAAATATGACATATGAAAATAAATAACCAAATAAAAAAAAGATGCAAAAAATTCAAGGCCCCCAACCTCAACTGATGTTCTCATAACTCTTCACAAGAATGAACATGTACCCATTAAGTCCAATATCCCTATATATCAACATCAAATATCATAAAATTGATAAATGAATTACATTAAACAAAAAATAAAAAAAAATATAATAAGAACAAAACACTCTGGGTAGTTTAACAATGCCAGAATCATGATCAATTGGGTGCATTATATTCTTGGAACACCCTCATTCCTAGTAAACAAAACACATTTTTTATAAAAATGAATCATTCATTAATGCTAACCAAAATCAACATAAAACCAAATAAAATAAAAATAGTGGCATACCTTGTATAAAATTATAGACAACATCTTTTTTACAGTATCTTGGGTTATCCTCTATGAGTTTCATAAGAAATACCCTTAAGGAGCAATAATTTCTCTATACTATATAGAAATACACCATAAATATCCAAGAAAATTTGAATGGAATTTATCATCGAATTAATAAAGAGAATAAAGTGGAGAAAGGGTGAGGCCTTTCCTCTAAATTCCATGTAGAATCTCTCCAAAATCACCAGGATTGAAAGAAAACCAAGGGGAAAATTGTGATCAAATAAGGGAACTCTAACTTCTATTTTTATAGTTTTAAGAGGGGAAACCCATGGGTGTTCTAAATAGGAATTCCTAGAAATATTAAAAAGGACCCCTATAAAATTGAGATTCCTAGACTCCACCGATGAGTGTATAGTTATGCTGTATTTTTTGGAAACAGTATATGCATTACTTATAACGAGGTTTCTTTGATCCTTGAAACTCGTTTAAGCCACCCACCACATTTGAAAAATCATTTTATGGTGTTAAAACTCTCAAAGTTTGATTCCAAATACTTCTCTCAAAAACAACCCGACCACTAAACTCGGAATTTCAAATTCCCTCAACAATTTCTAACCCATAATAAATAATGTAGTAATAAAATCATAGAAATAATATTAGGTATAACAATGAATTGAGGGTTTCTATCATTTCTTACCCCATTCATTGTTACATAAGTCTAAGTAAATCATCCTACAAAAGTAATTGGTAAAAAAATAAAATATAAACGGTTTCCTAAGGAATCTCTTATATCATCATATAAATGTAATCAATAATTATCCATATTAAAATGAGAGTTATGTAGATTTTAAATATTTTAGAATCCAAATAAATGGAATTGGTTTCTAGGTAAACACCCTTATATTTATAATATAAAATATAGGGTGTCTACAACATATATAGTGCATGGTATATATGCAATAAAATATTAGAGAAATCACAAATATAGTTGAAACTTTATATAATGTTACCATGAAATAAAAAATATAGTCTTTTAATAAATAGAAAAATCATTTTATAGAGATATATAGTGATAGAATACTTATTCTTAAAAATAAAATTGATTGTGTGAGACCACCTACAAAAAACATAAGGTATGATATAAAAATTAATAATATATGTAATAAAATAAAAATAAATTATAAATATTGATAAAATAACTATTTTTCATTGAAATTTTTTATATAAAGTAAAATGAAGTGGTGATAGACAATAATGATGAAATTTATAGAGAGTATGGATATTTAGAAGAGAACCCATAAACTAAGTCTTGGATCAATTTTTATATCCCCTAAAATCCTATATAATAAGATTATGTTAATTATTTAGTTGATTCATGATCATTTTAATATTTAATTTATTATTATTTCTTGTATTTATTTATTAATTATCAATAATTATTTTATTATAGATTAATAATTTATTCATTGATTATGTTGATATTGCACTACAACAGAAATGGGCTTTATTGGCGCTCAAAATGGGCTCCATCAGCGCTCAAAATGGGCTTTAACAGCGCTAAAAAAGATCTATAAATCTCAGTGCTCATAAAGGGGGGTCCCCTTTATCAGCACTTTTTCTAGAACGCATAAATTCTATACCTGTTGTAACATGAAATTCTACACCAGCACACCCAAACAAGACCTGCAAAAAAATCAGCCTATCAAACAAGTAGTTCACACAGATAAAATATGCAGTGGTAGCCAATTTGGGATCTAACGATGGGAAAAAATCCATACCTAATGTGATGTACTAATTATTAGTAATGATTATAAAATGGTAACATTAAATACTATCTCCTCCAAATGATATCTTACATTTCCTTAGATAAAATATGTAGATATATTTCAATGTTATAACCTTAAGAAAAGTTTGAATAAGGCATGCATGCAAGTTATTCTTCTTGTTCTCTATGGTTAAGATTCATTTCAAGCTTGGATAAGGAATTTGTTTATAGATTTTGTTCCCCTTTTGAGATATGTTTCCTTAGGACTTAGAGAGTTTCCCCTATAAATTCCACTTGTTAAATGGATTTTGGTTATTCTTGGGACACTTAAGGAAATGTGTTCTTGTGGTTGATGCCTTTATCTTATGGTGTGTTGTCTTCTTTTCATTCCATTTATAGAATTTTTAAATGGTGGGGAGATATATGATTATTCTTTATCCATTATATACTCTTGATTAGTAGTCATGCAGTTCTTTTATTGGGGGACAAAATTTAGAAGAACCCATGTGGGTACACTTTCATGGGTAAGTGTCCTATTCATTTTAAACTTTTACTGTTTTACATACATAGGAAAAGGATGGGTTGTATGAATCCAAGTAAAAACCATGAAACTTTCCTTTTTGAGGGAGTTGTTAGTAACACAGGTTTTTTGCGGTTAGAAGAAACCATGTGGTATGGATCTATAGTTTAACTATGTCATTTTGAACAATTGGAACACTGTTAGTTAACTATTTTTCCAACCTGTGCTGAAGAGGGTTTCTTATCCAATGGATCCCAAAAGGTTAGTGAACAGTTTCAAAAACTGCCCAACCATACCATGAAATATGTCGATGATATGGCATAATATAAGGGATTTCAACCTATTTCCTCCCATCCCCTTCCTGAAACTTAGTTTAATATCCCTTTATCTTGAAACTTTATCCAATTTAAATCCCATATTATTTTTTCTTTCCATTTTGTTCTTCTCCCTCTCCCTTTTCTCTTTGTTTTCATCCATCACCATGAACTCTAGGGCTAAAGGTTTATATTTATGGTGTGTGATAAATTATTAATGTGGTTTTATTGTATAAGGACTACTTAGTACTGTATGAGGCTTGTCTAAGTTTCTTATTTCATAGGTATTTACCTTTGGATTGTTTTTAGTACGTCAGTTATTGTTTTCACTTAAAAATTATGTCCATTTAAAAAAAGACACTTTGAGTTATACCGGCCACACCATTCCTTGGATTGGGGTGGGGTTGACTCGTACACATCACAAATGAACCATGGACCATTCTCTTAAAGTATCAACAAAATCCGAATGTGTTTGATTTGTTTTTCGTATGTCAGTTGTTGATTTCACTTAAAATTTTGTCCATTTTAATCAAAAGATAGACACTTTGAGTGATACCGGCCACATCATGCCTCATATTTAGGTGAGGTTGACTCTTAAAAATCACACATGACCCAATTATCATTGGCCTAAATTATCAACACAATCCGAATGTGTTTGGTCAGTTTTCCATATTTCAATTGTTGTTTTCACTTAAACATTTGTCCATTTTAAACAAAAGAGAGACACTTTGAGTGATATCGGTCACCTCATGCCTCAGATTGAGGTTATGTTGACTCGTACACATCACACCTAACCCATGGATCATTGGACTAAAGTATCAACACAATACAAATTCATTTTGTTGGTTTTTCATATGACAGTTGTTGTTTTCACTTAAAATTATATCCATTTTAAACAAAAGAGAGAACTTTGAGTGATATTGGAAATAATGTGCCTCTAATTGAGGTGGGGATAACTATTACATGTCAAAATGACTCATGGATCGTTCTCCTAATGTATTGACACAATTCTAATGTGTTTGGTCGGTTTTCCGTATGTTAATTGTTGTTTTCACATAAAATTCTGTCTATTTTAAACAAAAGAGAGACACTTTCAGTGATACCGGCCACACTGTGCCTCATATTGAGACTGGTTGACACA
Source organism: Viscum album (assembly GCA_963277665.1). NCBI lineage: Eukaryota > Viridiplantae > Streptophyta > Magnoliopsida > Santalales > Viscaceae > Viscum > Viscum album. Next base: position 112,217,662 of record OY728119.1, on the reverse strand, counting down.
TACACATCAAATATGACCCATGGATCATTTTCCAAAAGTATCAACACAATCCTAAAGCATTTGGTTGGTTTTTCGTATGTCAGATGTTGTTTTCATTTAAAATCATGTCTATTTTAAACAAAAGAGAGACACTTTGAGTGATACTGATCACACCATGCCTCATATTGAGGTGGGGTTGACTCATACATGTCAAAAATGATCCATGGATCGTTAGACTAAAGTATCAGTACAATTAGAATGTGTTTATTGGTTTTCAATACATCAGTTGTTGTTTTCACTTAACATTATGTCCACTTTAATCAAAAGAGATACACTTTGAATGATGCTGGCCACAATGTGCCTTATATGGAAGTATGGTTGACTCGTACACATCATATATGACCCATGTATCGTTGTCCTAAATTATCAACACAATCTTAATGTGTTTGATTTCTTTTCCGTACGTCAGTTGTTGTTTTCACTTAAAATTCAGTCCATTTTAAACAAAAGAGAGACAATTTGAGTGATACCAGTCACACCGTGCTTTGGATTGAGGCGGAGTTGACTCTTAAACATCAAAAATGACCAAAGTATTGTTCTCCTAAAGTATCAACACAATCGGAATGTTTTTGGTTGGTTTTTCATTTGTTAGTTGTTGTTTCCACTTAAAATTTTGTCCGTTTTAAACAAATGGGAGACAATTTGTGTGATGCCAGTCCCACCGTGCCTCGGATTGAGGCAGGCTTGTCTTTTACGCAAAAACAATGACCCATTAATTGTTCTCCTAATTTATTAACACAATCTGAATGCATTTTGTCATTTTTTCGTACGTCAGTTGTAGTTCTCACTTAAAATTCTATCCATTTAAAAAAAACAGAGAAACACTTTGAGTGATACCGGCTACACTGTGGCTCAGATTAAGGAAAGGTTGACTCAAAAACGTCATATATGACCCATTTATTGTTTTACTAAAATATAGACCCAATCCAAATGTGTTTGGTCAGTTTTTTGTATGTCAGTTGTTGTCTTCACTTAAAATTTTTTCCGTTTTAAACAAAAGATATACAATTTGAGTGGTACCAGTCACGTCGTTCCTTAGATTGATGCAGGGATAACTTGTACACATCAAAAATGACCCATTGATCATTATACTAAAGTATAAACACAATAAGAATGTCATGACTCGTCCTCGGGGCCCGTGCCGTGACTACCCCAAGCCCGCCTTCCATAGGCCAGGGGCTGGCGACTAGCATCAAGGCGTAAATCCCGATAAAAAGGGGAAGTAGTTTCCTTTGTAAAGTAAAAAAACACACGAAGTAAGCAAGTATAAGTAAACACTAAGTAAAACTGGGTACAAAAGTAAGTGTGGAAAAGTAAGTGGGACAGAAAACAAACCCAAACTAAAAGTAAACTACAACTGAAAAAGGGAGTACAACAACAGAAAAGAAAAACAGCAACTGAAAAGTAAAGTCGCAACATCGAGTCGTCCAGTGAAAGTCCCACCTGAAGGGTAGGTTCAGATAGGCTCCACAGCTCCTTGGGTCCAGCCGTCCACTCCGAGTATGTCCTGCCCAGTGGTCCACCTCCAGGTACCGACCTTTTCCACAATCATCCACCATGATCAGCGTTGTCTGTCATCTACATCCAACACAACGTAGTGCGTGAATAGCCTGTGTAGGGGTGAGTATAAGCTACTCAGTAGGGACCCCGAGACCCACGAAGTCTCCCAGAATCCAAAAGGGTAATCCACAAAGGAAGGATACAATCACGAAGTAACATCCAATACTACTTAGGTATATGCCCATACATATACCTAAGTCATCAATTCCAGATTGGCTCCAACATCCGAGCTAGATTTCGATCACGTCCACACAGGAAAGCATAATTTAATCCACATAGGATATCAAGTCAATTTTATCGAAAATAAAGATTGAAAGTCAAGACTCAGCTCACATAGGTATACATCTTTGTAAGACGATAGAGATGATCAGATGTATCCACTGATTCATCTTAGCCGTCGGACCCACACAAGATCTATAGGTACTAACACCCGCAATGACCCACAAAGGATCGATAGGTAATAACCCCCGCAATGACCCACAAAGGATCAATAGGTACTAACCCCCACAATAACCCACAAAGGATCGATAGGTACTAACCCCCGCAATAACCCACAAAGGATCGATTGGTTCTAACCCCCGCAATGGCCCACACGGGATCTGACCCACACAGGATCGGTATGCGCTGGCCCACACAGGACCATTGAGCGCTAACCCACACAGGATCTGACCCACACAGGATCGGTAGCACTGACCCACGTAGGATCGCTGAGTGATGTAGTCGTCGACGTCGAATCCACGGAGGATTTCTATACAGTCGTCATCGCCGTCACAGTCGCAGCCAGTTCTAGGGTTCCTGCACATAGAAAGCTCGTTTGGGAGGATCTGATCCACAAGTCGAGGGGTTGATACATCAACTAACATGTAGTCTGGATTTGATGTTTCCAAGAGTTCCGCATCGTCAATAGGAACTCAACGTCATAGATGACGCGGCAATCGGACGTCCGGTCTATGAGTTATTGGCTTTTTCGTCCCAGGGGTCCAGTTGGATTTTAAGTCAAAACTAACCCGAATGTACTCCAACTACAACCAAACCTCGAGTGGAGTAAGCCAAAAGGTCTGTCTCACTAAGAGGAATCCAACAAAGTCGACGGCACGTCAATCGGACGTCCGGAGCTCAAGTTATAAGCATTTCCGCTCCGAGAGCCCGGTTGGTTTCGTGTACAAACCAACCTGGACAAACCCAAAGTTCTCCAAAACCTTGAGTGTAATATACTGAAAATTCCGTCTCGATCCAAGGATTTCTACGCAACTGACGGTGCGTCGATCGGAGGTCTGTAGCCCAAGTTATGGGAAACAGACCGAAACAGTCCAAAAATGGGGGGTATGGGCCCGGTCCGACCCGGCCCAACCCCCCCTGGGTCGACCCGACCCGGGTCCGGGTCCGACCCGGCTGGGCGCGGCCCGGCCCGGGGCGGCCAGTCCGGCCCGGGGCGTCTCGGCGCGGGCCGAGCAGGTCGGCTCGGTGCTGGCCGAGCAGCCGCGCAAAGGGGGCGCTGCCCCCTGGAATGAAGCTGCGACCCCCGCGTGGGGGCCGCTCCTTGCCAACCGACGTGGCCCGGCGCCGCGTCATCCATGGTCTCACGCGGCCGCAGGACCAGCCGCCTGCCGCTGCGGCTGAAGTCGCGGCGGCCCTCCCCGGCAGCGCACCGGCTGGGTCTTCCGCGGACCACTGGACGAGCTCTGGTGGTCAGTTTTGCCTACCATCTTCGCCAGCGGTCCTCTTGGGACCATCTCTTCACTGCGAAGACCTCAAAACAGCCTTGCAGCCTGCTTCATTGCCACCCATCGATCCGCACACCAAGAAAAAAGAAACGGTGGGTTCATATTTTGTTTGTTGGTCCGCACCCACCGCGTTAGCGGTTCAAACAACTCCGACAATTAAATAGATGTCGAGAAAACTAATCACATAGATTAAATTGAACCAAAACCCCATACCTCGAGTGTTTGTTGAACGATGGCTCATCGCGGAGTTGAACGTCGCGGAAGAAGGTTCCGTACATGTTAACAGAGATCGTCCGAGGAGGAACGGTGTCTCCCTTACTTTGACGCGGGAAGATGGAATGAAAGGATGTGCGTCAGGTCGTAGCTCTCCGAGGAAGGCATCTCTCACTATCGTCTGTCGCCGAAGGTCAGCGTTCTTCATCGGCGGCGGTGCGTTCTTCGCATTCCTCGACAAAGAAGAAGAACATCAAGCCTTAGAGCTTTTTCTCCCAATCTTCTCACAACCCAACAACTACAATAAAATAAGAGTTTGTCTTATTTTATTTCTCAGGCCATGCGTTTTGAAATTCAAAAACGAATCAAACAATTAATTGAATTAATTGCAATGTTTAAACCACCCAATTTAATAGAGGCGTTTAATATTTAATTAAACGCACGAGTTGACTTTATTTAAAAAGGGGGGTTCGGGTGTGTTACCTTAATTAAGATGGGTTGAGGAAGTTGAAAGGGTGGGGCTCGTGTGGGCCCCACCCCACTAATATCCTACCTAGTGGATTAGTTAGGATGTGGGTCCCACTTAACCACTTAGCATAGGTTAAACAAAAATAAAATAAAATTTGGTTGCACCACTTTTATTTTATTCCTTTACTTAACCAACAAATTTAATAACCACACCCGAGTAAACGCAACTTCGAAAAAGGTGTTTCTAAGAAATTACTGGCGCTGCGATTCCATCGCTGTCCTCGGATTTCGATTCTGAGCACCGGTTCAAAAGTTAGGAAAACTCGCTCGTTCGTTCACTGAACGTACCCAAGCTAAACTTCGGAAAATGATTCCGGGCACATCGGGCCTCGGAATCAGGTGCCGTCAGAAACTGCGTTCTTGTAAAATTCCAAAGAAAATTAAAAAAAAATTACTTGAATTTTATAGGTCTTTACATTACTCCCACCTCAGGGCTTTACATCCCCGTAAAGATACATCATAAACTAGGGGAACAAATGTGGGTACTGTGCACGCATTTGAGCCTCCCGCTCCCAAGTGCTCTCCTAGAGGTTCCTGTGCTGTCATCTGATGCGTACTAGAGGTATCGTCCATCTACGTAGGACCTGCTCCTATCGATCCTCGATCTCCACTGGGACCTCCACAAAAGTCGCCCCATCATCAATGTCCAGCTCCCCATGTTCAATGATATGCGTCGAGTCATGCACGTATCTCCTCAGCTGAGATACGTGGAAGACGTCGTGCACCGGGTGCAACTGAGGTGGTAGAGCCAGGCGGTAAGCCACCTCCCCAATCCTGCTTAGGACCTGGAATGGTCTGATGAAGTGTGGAGAAAACTTGCCGCCTCAGCCAAATCTTTGTAATCCACGTCGAGGTGAGACCCGCAAGAAGACGTGGTCGCCATCCTGGAACTCTAGTGGCCTCCGCCTCCTGTCATCATAAGACTTCTGCTAGCTCTGAGTTATCCTCGTCCGCTCCTGGATGACCTGGACGTTCTCCATTGTGGCCTGGACCGTCTCCACTCCCACAAGTGCTGACTCCCCAGGGTCTGTCTAGCAGAGTGGTGATCTTCAAGGTCGGTCGTACAACACCTCGTATGGTTCCATCCTGATGGTGGAGTGGTAGCTATTGTTGTACGCGAACTCCACCAAGGGTAGGTGGTCCTCCCAACTGCGACCAAAGGCGAGGACACATGCGCGGAGCATGTCCTCAAGAGTCTGAATGGTCCTCTACATCTGACCATCCGTCTGAGAGTGAAAGGCGGTGCTTAGACATAGTTGCATCCCGAATGCCTCCTGCAACCCCTTCCAAAGCTGAGAAGTAAAGCGAGCATCTCGATCGGAGACGATAGATGATGGCACGCCATGAAGCCATACAATCTCATGAACGTAGAGACGTCCCAAGATCTCTACTGAGCCCTGCTCTCTGATGGATAAGAAGTGAGCTGACTTGGTGAGTCAGTCGATAATCACCCAAATGGAGTCGTGACCTCTGGAAGTGCGTGGAAGTCCAGTCATGAAGTCCATAGATATCCCGTACCATTTCCACTCTGGGACCGCCAAGGGTTGTACCAAGTCTGTTGGTACCTGGTGCTCTACCTTCACCTACTGGCAGGTGAGGCAATGAGAAACAAACTCAACCACAACCTTCTTCATGCCCGGCCACCAGTGCTGTCGTCTGAGATCCTGGTACATCATTGCCACTCTAGGATGTACCACCAAATGGGAAGTGGCACATCGTCCTATAAAGAAACTTGTACCAAGGTACGTCCTCTGAAAAGGATGACGTGCTCTCCTCCCATAAAGAATCCATCAGGTGCCTGTCTTAAGGATATCTGTGCACGCTGCATCTCACAGTCTGCGTCCCCACGTTGTGCCTCTCTGACCCACTGTAGAATTGGAGGAGTGACTGGGTCCTAAGCGTCAGGGGAACTTACCTCAGAAATGGTGAAAGGATCAAGGAAAAGCTTATGTTATCACTACTGCTAAGGTAGAATCTCCGACAGACGTGGTGGCATGTAATGTAATGGTTTCCTCAAGTTTAGAAAATGCATTATTTGATTCTGGATCATCGCATTGTTTCATATCTTAACAGTTATCTAAGAAAATTAGATATTTCCAATTGGACTTAACAAGGGAGTTGTTAGTCAAAACTCCTAAGGGAAATATCATTGCAACAAAGTTTTGTGAATCAGTTCCCATTAGAGCACATAAATGTTCTTTATCTGCTGATCTCATCATCATACCCACGATTGAATTTATATAATCCTCGATATGGATTGGCTTTCGGACCATGATGAAAATATTTATTATAAGAAGAAGGAGGTTACGATTTTTGATGATGATGATAAGGAACACCTTATCTTTATAAAAGAATCATCACCACCTAATTCTTATCTAGATCCACCCCCAGTAGCTCATCTAAATTCACTTATTGGAGAGGAAGAGAATGAAATAACTGTGGGTGAGGAATGGAATGTTCAAATAGAGGATGTACCTATTGTGAAAGAATATGTTGATGTGTTTCCAGAAGATTTACCTGGGCATCCTCCAAAATGAGAAGATGAGTTTTCTTTTGACCTAATGCCTGGTTCAAGGGACATATCGAAGACCCCATATATAATGGCCAATGTGGAATTAGTTAAACTAAAGAAACAACTAGAGGAATGGAGTAATAAGGTATTTATTCTCCCTAGTGTTTCTCCATGGGGATCCCCTGTTCTTTTTGTTGAAAAGAAAGATGGATATATGATGTTATGTATCGACTATTGGGAGATCAATGATATAACAATAAAGAAAAAGTATCCACTACCTCGCATTGATGATTTATTCGACCAAATACATGGAGATAAATACTTTCCAAAGATTAACCTTCGATCTGGATATCATCAGTTGTGTGTGAAGAAGGAATACATTCCGATGACGGCATTTCGAACCAGGTATGGGCATTACGAGTTTGCAGTAATGCCTTTTGGATTGACCAATGGTCCCTCTGTCTTCATAGATCTAATGAATAGAGTTTTCAAGGAATATATTGATGACTTCATAGTGGTATTTATTGATGATATCTTTGTATACTCCAAAATCTATGAAGATCATGAAAATCACTTGCGCATTATTCTAAAGACTCTTAGAAGACACGAATTATATGGGATGTTTAGAAAGTGTGAATTCTGGCTTCATGAGATTTCTTTTCTTGGACATATTGTCTCTATGTATGGAATATCTGTTGATCCTTCTAAGACAAGAGTGATCCAAGAATTTCCAGCACCGACAAGTATAACTGAGGTATGCAGTTTTATTGGTTTAGCAGGTTATTATCGACGTTTTGTCCAGAATTTTGCCCGATTGGCTAACCCATTAATGAAGTTGACACATAAAGGGGTTAAATTTGTTTGGTAAAAAGGGTGTGAAGAATGTTTCAAAGAACTAAAGAGAATATTATTCAATCCTTCTATATTTACTCTACCATAAGGGAATGATGGGTTCGTTATTTATAGTGATGCATCGAACAAAGGACTTGGTTGTGTCCTTATGCAGAATGATAGGTTAATTGCATATGCATCACAACAGTTGAAAATTCATGAGAAAAAATATCTTACTCATGATCTCGAGTTATCATATCTGATCATTTCTTTCAAGATATGGAGACACTACCTCTATGGTGAAAAATGTGAGATTTATACTGATCACAAGAGTTTGAAGTATGTTTTCTCACAAAATGAACTCAACATGAGGCAAAGGAGATGGCTTTAATTACTCAAGGATTATGATTTCATGATACACTACCACCTGGGGAAGGAAAATAAGGTGGCATATTCTTTGAGCAGAAAATATCATGGAGTTTTGAACAATATGAGAATTCAAAGGGACCCTATTTTCATGGATCTAGTAAAGATGGGCATGGGAATAACTATGGAAGGTGAAACATAAATGATTTTTCAAATGGTTACCAAACCATCTTTACTAGAATGGATCAAGAGTTCTCATACCAATTATAAAGAGTTTCAAAAGAAGATTAAAGCTATGAAATATGGGAGATTGAGTGACTTTTTGTATGAAGATGGAATGTTGAAATTTGGGAAGAGACTTTGTGTTCCCGAAATAGCTGGTCTAAAAAGGGAATTATTGGATGATGCTCATAGTTCCAATTTCTCTATACACCCTAGTAGCACTAATATGTATAGATATTTGAAGGAACATTTTTGGTGGGACAACATGAAGAGGGATATTGCTGATTTTGTGTCAAGATGGATGGTTTTTCAACAAGTGAAAGCTGGGAGGCAACTTCCTGGAGGAGTTATGCAACCTGTTCCCATTCCTGAGTGGAAATGGGATAATATTATGATGGACTTTTTCATGGGACTACCAAAGACTCCTAGAAGTAATGATGCAATATGGGTCATTGTTGATCATCTTACCAAGTCAACACATTTTCTTGCTATAAGAGAAGATTTACCACTTGAAAGTTTAGAAAGACTGTATATTAATGAAGTTGTAAGACTTCATGGAGTACCCCTATCGATTGTTTCAGATCGTGATCCCTGTTTTACATCAAGATTTTGGAAATTTCTTCAGATTTACCTAGATACTGAACTTCGTTTGAGCACTGCTTACCACCCTCAAACAGATGGAAAATCAGAACAGACTATTCAAACCATAGAAGACAGGTTGAGATCATTCTCACTTGACTTTCATGGTATGTGGGATCAATATTTACCTCTGGTAGAATTTTCCTATAATAATAGCTTCCATTAAAGTATTCGGATGGCACCATATGAAGCGTTATATGGAAAGATATGTCGCACACCAACCTGTTGGGATGATTTTGGTGAAAGAAAACTCATAGGCCCAAAACTTGTTGAGGAAACAATGGAAAAGGTGAAGGTAATCCAAAACCACATCAAAGTAAATCAATGTAGGTAGAAGAGCTATACCGATAACCGATGGAAGGATTTGGAATTTCAGGTAAGAGATCATGTTTTATTGAAGGTATCTCTATGGAAGGGAGTTATATGATTCGGTAAGAAGGGAAAATTAAGTCCCAGGTACATCGGACCATTCGAAATTCTAGGACGAATTGGGATTGTAGCTTACTATTTGGAAATGCCTCCAAGTCTCTATAAAGTTCACGATGTGTTCCACGTATCACTGTTGAGAAAATACATGCCTTACCCAAGGCATGTACTCACATATGAGGAATTAGAACTGGAACCCGATCTGTCTTATTGGGAAGAGCCTGTCAGGATTCTGGATACGAGAGAACAAGTGCTGAGAAACCAGACGACTCATCTGGTAAAAGTTCTATGGAGGAACCATAAGATGGAAAAGGCAACGTGGGAACCCAAGGAACTTATAAGGAAGAACCACCCAGGGCTTTTTATGTAGTAATATTCTAGAAATTTAGAGGATGAAATTATTTAAAGGATGGGAGAATGTAACACCCCAAGCTTACATGGTACGCTTCTCTTTGAATAATAGAGCAGTGTCTGTTGTACGCATCCTCGAGTTATAACACACCGCGACCAATCAAAGTAGCCGTTATGAATAGTAATACCCACTTTTTAAAATTATATAAATTTTATATTTCAAAATGGGCTTCATTTTTGGATTCGGAATATCGAAATTATCCTATGTTAAATTTTTGGTATTTTTCTGAGAACTTCCTATTTTCGATGAATTGTGAAAAATACTTAAAAACAACTTTTTAAATATAAATAATTTATAGTGATAAATTATACTATTGAGTGGTTTTAAATTATAATTAGAATATATTTTTACCATTTTATCTAATGGGGGTCATTATAATTAATTTCACTTTGAAATTGGACATAAACAATTGTCAACCTTTTGATATATATTGTTTCTTAAAAACACGCTATTTGTTTTGACAGCGGGAATAATTTTTAAATTAATTACTAAAATTTCTGTATTTGGAATTTGGTAAAATGGATTCCATATTTGGAATCAGAAGGTACCAATTATGTAATTAAGACACTTTTGTTTTTTGACATTATGAATAGTAACGACGGTAATTATCTTTAATTATCGTTATTAATTACTAATCAGGTATTTAAGGGTAATAAAATAATATCATAATAATAAAAAATGACCCCAAAATGTGTCCTAATGCTACTGGTTGTGTCATGGCCAACCATGGGATTCCTTGTTCCAATCTTTGGGACCCCATGGAATCACTTTTGGGTGATAGTGACATTTTATAATATTATTTTTTAAAGGGAAAGTATAACCAATGTATGTATCACCCAAGTAAAACAATTTTAGTTTTGTCTTTGTAAGTTATCTCTTAGACTATAAATAGTCATTGGATAGCTAAAAATATTTCCTACATCATGATATTTTTTTATAATTTTTACACATTAAATTAATTAAATATTTTATGACACCATGATGATGCAGCGATTACCGCATTAATTAACGATTTAAATAAAATGAAACGATAATGTAAAATCTAAGACTTACACTTGTTAAAAACCTATTGGATGAGTATATTTCTAACCCTTATCACCTTATACTCAAAATATATAATTGTGGGAACTTTAAAAACCGAAACTCATTATATAATAATGTAACATTTCATGACTTTCCAAGAGTGCCCCTCCTCTCCTCATATAAAAGGCCCCCACCTCTACCACCTTATTCACACCTCCAAAGCCATTTGGATCAGCCATAATCTGCCCAAATACTCTCTCAACTTTTCTATTTTACTCCTAGAAGCCTCACTTTGGACATAAGTCTTCCCAAGGAAGCCTTTGTCTCAAATCAAAAAGAGTTACCCGATTTTAAGGTAATGTCTTCTCTTATGTTCTTTTTTTTTTATTTTGCTTCTCCAACCCCTTAAAATATTTTTATTTCTTTATTTTGTAATAACACCAGTATCTTAAATATACTAGTATGTTTTTATGAGAAGTATTTGATTTACACACACCTTCTTCTAATGGTTAAATAACATACTGTTTCTGTGGGTGGAGAATTACTGCCTCACGAAACGATGATTGTTCAATATTCTTTTAACACCTCTCATTGTGGCCATTAAGATGTCACTATATTTATATATGATATATATTATCTTTATGTTTTCATTATGCTTCTTTATTTTTCATTTATGGCATACCTTTATGATTTCCATTATGGGTAAATGCGATAATTTCATTTTAGGAAGTGCGGACTATCGCCCCCTCAAAGTGATTTGAATTGTTAATTCCATATGTGGGATGTATAAAGGATGGAGTAAATGATATTATATATAATATTATACTGGAATTATAATATACCTTTATATCATTATGATTTCATTCCATTAAATATGAAATAGAAATGAAAGTAGTGTTCATGCGTACGTACAGCTTACCGTCTCCATGAACGGTGCATTTTATTTCTTACCTCTAAAAGTTATGTAATATTATAAATGAATGTATATATTGGATATATATTATATATATGATATCTACATAATGAAGACAATTCTGGATATAATGTATATTTTACCACATTAACAACTTGTAATTATAAGAAGTTTATTTTTTACTCAAGTACCAAAGATCGACAAAACAACTGTTATTAACATAAATAATTACATAATGTTCATAACATGCTAATAAGTGATATAAAAGGAATAATGAACATGAAAAATGTTCTTAAGAAAGTATAAATTAACTCTAGATTATTATTCAGGAGGTTAAAGAACTATCGAGTCAAGTCGGACACGAGGTAAGGGACTTCGTCTCAATCTCCTTTCATTGAGGCATATTTTGTTTTATACACATCTTTCTTTATACGGTGTATAAACCCCTTTTACTTTTACATTTATTCAAAAGGATTCTTTTTATACGAAGCGTTTTACTAAACAACAAAAGGGAATGTTTTTTTCTCGTACGTATGCGGCGACAATGACATCTCTGCAGCCGTGACCATTATTTGAGTTTCGGCTTCCTCTTCAAGCCATGATTTTTTTTAAATGAAAAAGAAATAACAAGTTTTAGTTTTATTTTATTTTGGTATTGAAAATGGTTTTATTATATCAATGTTTTGTATTGATATATTTTGATTGAAATGTGGAAATGTTATGTTTCTTTTATGCATGTTTTATGTGATGCGATTATGTTATGGTTTATGATATGTTTAAACCTTTTCATATAAGGAATTTATTGGACTTAGTAAGTGATGGGTGGAACCCGTTATAGCTCCTTGATGCCTTAGTAGGTCTCATGAGACAAACTAGTGTGTTGGCACAAGGCCTTGAAAAAATCTTATTTGTAGTCTTGGCACAAGGCCTTGACTATGTGGTTTTGATAGTCTGGCATTATGCATTCCAACATTATGAAAGTGGTTATTGATATTGCATGTGATCATTTGACTAGTAGAATATCCATGTGAATAAGTAAATGGAATTATTTCATTTTATTTCTTCCATATTATGCTGAAGTTCAAGTTTAAAAGGCTTTTGTTTTAGTTATACATTGCCTTAAATGTTTGTGTTTATTTATGAAAGTTTCCTACATATTGTTATCCTTATTGAGCATCTGAGCTCACCCCTTTCTATGTTTAATTTTTTCCAGGATGTAAAGAAATATTTTATGACTGACCTACAGGGATAGTCTAAAGGGGATATGAGTGTGGACTATGGAGACCATGTTATTGTAGTTTTTCAGTTTATGATGTAATGTAAAATTTATGAATGTATCTAGTGTTTCCAAGGCTACTAAAATAATCGGTCTTTCGAGACTTGATATTTTATGATCATGCCAATGTTACGTAATAATGCACTGACTCTGGGTAACTGGGGTCGGGGCATTACATCGTAGCACATAGGTTTTCCTCCATCTCTCCATGAATGAGTTAATAATGAGGGAAAGGGGATTCGTGGATTGAAAGTCAAATCATTGTCAGTGGAAGAGATGAAGAAGTCATAATCATACATATTGAATAACATAGTTGATGCTCAACCGTATATCACATTGCATATTAATGAGTTAAAAAAATATAATCCAAATAAGAAAGAAATTTGGATTTTGAATGAGCACAACAAAACATTTTTGTCATGGTTTAAAAAGACCTTTCTTGGTAGATCAGATGTATCAGAGCCATTAAAAAGGGTAGTGGGTGGTCCATGTTTAAATGTTATAACACGGTTTGGTTATGAAATTAATGGCTATACATTTCATATGAATGATCAGGACAATAGAAGTGCAGTTCAGAATAGTGGTGTATTGGTGTTTGCAGAAGAAATGCATTTTTCAAGTGCTAAATACAAAAACCCAATTTCTGCATCAAGTGAATATTATGGAGTGATTGAAGACATATGGGAGGTTGATTACATTAAAATCAAAGTTCTTGTTTTTAACTGTAAATGGTTTATTAGTAATAACAGTGTCAGACGCGATGAATTTGGAATGATAGTTGTTAATATGATCATATTGGAAGACATAACTGATTCTTATATAATGGAAACACATGCAAAACAAATTTTCTATGTATTAGATGAATCAGATATGTAGTGGGCTTTTATTTTACAAGGGAAAAACAATATATTGGTGAGGATGAACTTGATGAAGATGCTGATTTCTGTGAGATCCCTACTTCTATGGAAATATTAACAGAACATAATGTTGAGCATGTTGAAGACATGGTTTGTTCCATAAGGAACGATCACGGCAAAGGAATTTGGGAAAACAATCCATTTGTACATTCCTAAAATTACAGCTAACATTTGATTATTTCTTGTTTACATTTAATATTTTCATAAAATGTTAGATATTTTAAGTTGTTTCTTTATTAAAACATGTATTAAAACAAAATAATTATATGTTTTTCTTTGTTTTAATTTTTTTTAGTTTACTTTATCATGTTTACCATTACATAAATTATATATCTATTATTTTTGTTCACAGACAATTACTTTACCCTGTTTACCATGTTCACCAGGTTTACAATGTTTACCATGTTTACCATGTTTACCATATTTACCATGTTTACCATCTTTACCATCTTTATCATCTTTACCATTGTTTAACATGGTTACCATATTAACCATGTTTACTATTACGTAACTTAGTACAATTTTCTATTTTCTGTTTACATTAGTATTGTAATATTTGAATTTGTATATTTGTGAACTAATGTTTGTTTTTATGATTTGAAGGATAAGGACAGATCAATCAGTTGATCAACTACACGATTATGTAGATGAGCATATTGGTTATACCTCTAGGGAGGAGCATTCACATGCTCCTCTTGATGTTCCCCAATCTTCCTCATGTTCTCCCATTACGACAACAAGATCAAGAGTTGGTAAACGTGGGTGCACACATTTACCAAAATTATCACTTTCCCTTACGCATAATTAGGGAATACTAGTTGAGTTTGATGAGGATGATATTCCTAGAGGTCCAACTGTATAATATTTTAAGAGTTTTGTATCAACTTAGGGTAAGATCAAAGTAAGCATTTTGTATGATGACTGGAGAAGTGTGGACCAAGAGATAATCTCTCAATTGTGGGAGACAATTTTGGAAAGATCTATTACTATTGTTTGCCTATTCTTTAAATTTTTATAGTATATATAATATGTTTAACCTATTATTTATCCGATGAAATTTGATATTCCTGACATTGGAGGAGTTAGGAAGAAATGATTATCGATGACTACCAGGATATGGAGGGATTTCAAATCAACCCTCTCATCTGATTTTATTTTGGGTCATAGGAGTCATGACAATCCATGTCATATATATCATTTCATATATGAATACACATGGAGAAAGTTTGTTGAAAGTAGAAGAAAAGATTCATTTTCAGTAAAGGAAATGTAAAATTTTAAAATATTTCTGATATAAATGATCTTATTAATTTTTTGTTAATTATTTAATATTCTTAAATTATAGAAAACAAGAAAAATCTCATCAGGAGATCCAATCTAAAAATGTATACCCTCATAGTTTATCTCGGGGAGGGTATACATTATTGGAAGAACAAATGATGACAGAAAAATTACAAAAACTAAGAGCTGAGTCTTCAAGATAAAGAGAGGAGGCTCCTCCATCCCATCTATCTAGACATGAAAATGAAAGATAGCTCAGATAGGAAAAAAGGGCAATATCTTTCCAAAGATTCAGGAATCATAGATGAGAGGATTGTAAGATATCTATTTTATTTATTTAAGCTGACTATTTTCTTTATATAATTTCAATCATTACAGAAATGTTCAATTAATTAATAGAGGATTTTATTGAGGAATAGAGATCACAGGGGGTATTTATAGCTGCTGGGAGGCAAGATATTTTATCTGCAGCATTGGGAAAGCCCAGACATCCTAGTCGTGTATGAGGATATCTGGCAGGTGTATCGGTAAGAAAAGTGTTTCCATGTTCTTCAACTTCTTATGTTGAGGGTGTTTATAAAAAATAGAATCCTTGTAGGCTGAAGTTCATAATATTAATGTGACGATAGAGGAAAATATTAGAGCATTGGTACAGTCTATTTTTGCAAACATGAAAAGATAATTTTAGACTGCAGCTCTCACTCCTCCACCTCCCCCTACAGACCCCATTATTTATCCACCACCTCCGCCAGTAGCTCCCACTCCCCCACCTCAGCCTACGGATCCCGTTTTTATCCTACTCCTCCGTTGCAGATTCCTACTTATTGTGAGTTGTATATTTATGATCCTCAACATCATATAGTTGCATATGGGTTGGTATATTGTATAGGAGATACAGTTCATCATCAACAATTAGAGGTAGATAATTAGAGGGTCATTGTACATGATATTATAGATAGATCATCTCGAGTACCATTACCTACAAATGAGGTGATGACAGTTGGACATAGTATCAGCTATTTTTTATGTTGGCCATCCCGACTTCTTTTACTCATTACCATATAGGTGTGTATGTTATATCTTCTATTTTATTTTTTTTATTTTTTTTATCATTTGAAAACTAATATATTTTTGTATTTATTTTTACAGGAATACTTAAAAGGTAAATAAATACTGTATAAACAACAACAAAGACAAATGGATATGACATCAGATACAGATTCTAGTAGTCTTGATATATTGTCAAGATATTCAAATTTGTTGGCGGATCATTATGAATTTCTAATAGAAGCTCATGTTTTTGGACGTGCAATAACTGTGGGGATTGTGAAAACTGATATCATGGAGCTTGTTACTGGAGATAAGTTGGGCATCAACGTGGTGCAAATGTTTTCCATGTATGTCCTAAAACCTTTTCCCTGTGTTATATTTATTAAAAATGTATACTTATTTCTGTTTTATATTAGGTATCTTTATAAAAATTGTGAGAAGAATGAGTTGACAAATTTATATAGATTCAAGGACCCACATTTGATTTCCCATAAATCTTGTGCATTGGATGAGGAACAAAGAACTATTTATATTGCCGAAAGACTTGAACAGAATATAGTCACACAATATTGGATGATGCCTTTTTGGGAGAGGTATGAAACACATCTCTATCAAATAGTTCATTATCTTTTAACATACAAATCCACTAACCTTGAATTTCCTTTTACCAGTGATCATTAGATGTTAGGGGTTTTTTCCCAAGGGAGAAAACACTTTATTGCATATGCTCTGTCCATGGTGATGTGCGGGAAATTTTTAAGAAAATGTTGAAAAAGTAAGTTTCAATTTCTCAATAGTTTTATATATTATAATGAATTTTAAATTTATCCCATTCGTATTATTTTCTAATAGGGTATGGGTCTACTTTTGAAAAAACACAAAGAAAAAGAGTGTGAAGACAAAATATGTAAATGTAAAGGTAAATATCCATTTAAAATTTGTAATTTAAGATTTATTATATAAAAATAATATATTGAATTTACACTAATGAAAAACGAATTTTCCTAAAAAACAAGGTGTCATCGAATGCGGATATTATATGTTAATATTTATGAATGAAATAATAACAACTGGGATAGTTGTGAACATTGACCTGGTAAGATTTCCTTTTAAAATTTTCCATAATATTTCATTTGATTTATTCATTATACACATTATCTATTATCCTTTTAATTTGTAGCTATTTTATGACCCTCAACCCTATAGTGCTCAAGACATCAAACGCATACAAGTGGAATGGTCAAATTATTTTACAGGTTTGATTGAATTTTAGTTGTTTGTAGTGTAAAATCTAATTTTGAATATTGTCAATGTAATTTTGTATGTGGTAGTCATTTAGTTTGGATTTAGTTTTTCTTAAGTTGACATTGTATGTTTTTATTGTTATATTTGTTAATGTTTAATTTTTCTCTACTTTTTTTGGTCCACTTATGAGGGTTTTTCGGTATTGATTCAGGTATGGGGGAGGGGTTCCAAGGGTGTGGGTGTTTCTAGTGGGGTGGGGGTATCTAGGAGTGTGGGAGGGTTGTCCGGTGGGGTGGGGGTGTCATTGGTGTCCATGAGAGTGGGAGACAGTTCAGGGGGTGGGAACGTTTCCAGAAGGGTGGGAGGGTTGTCCAGGGGAGTGGGGGCCTGTCCAGGGGGTGTCCAGGGGTGTGGGGGTGTCCTGTGGGGTGAGGGAGGTTTCCAGGGGTGTGGGTGGGCTGTTTAGTGGGTGGGGGTGTCCATGGGGATGGGTGGCAGTCCAAGGGGTGGGAGATGAGGTGCCTCCATCCCTCGGGGGTCTGAACACCGTTGGAAGGTACTCATCACTCACACATGCGAAGATTGAGCTATCAAAATGTTTCACCAATGCTTTCTTCCCCTATAAACATCATTCATTGTATCACTTTGATTCCAGTATAACTGGGGGGAAATGCCATCATGTGTGATGGTGTTTTCCCGGGTTATATTGGCATCAAAGTGATAGAATGAATGATGTTTATAGGGGAAGAAATCATTGGTGAAACATTTTGATAGATGAAGCTTTCCATGTGGGAGTGATGAGTACCTTCCAGTGGAGTTCATCCCCCCGAGGGATGGCGGCGCCTCCTCTCCCAACACCAGTTGTCCAGGGGCTGTCCAGGGGGTCGGGGCAGTCCAGGGATGTGGGGGTGTTCAGGGGTGTAGTGGGGGTTGTCCAGTTTGGTGGGGGGGGGGGGATTATGGTTGGGTTTTGGTCTATTTTTGGTATGGGGGTGTCCATTGAGGTGGTGGTGTCCAGGGGTGTGGTGGGGGTTCTCTAGTGGTGTGGGAGGGTATCCAAGAGGTTTGGAGGGATGTCCAGACGAGTGGGGGGATGTCTAGGGGTGTGGGGGAAGTCCCGGGGGCAGGGGCAGTCCAGGGGTGTGGGGGTGTCCAGGAGGGTGGGGGTTATCCAGGGGTGTAGGGGATTTCCAGGGGTGGGGGGTAGTCCAGGGGTGTGGGGGGTGTACAGGGGTGTGGTGGGGGCTGTCCAGTGGGGTCGGAGGGGGGGGGGGGGGTTCTGGTCTATTGTGGTCTGTTTTTGGTAACTTTTTTGTATGTTTCAAGGGTGTGGGAGGGCTTTCCAGGGGTGTGGGAGTGCTGTCTAGGGGGTGGAGATATACAGGAGGGTGGGGGGTTGTCCAGGGATGTGGGGAATGTCCTAAGGGTGGGGGTAGTATAGGGGTGTGGGGGTTTCCAGGAGGGTGGGTGTTGTCCCAAGGTGTGGGGGTTGTCTAGGGGGTGGGGGCAGTCCAGGGGTGTGGGGGGTTTCCAGGAGGGTGGGGGTTGTCTAGGGGTGTGGTGGCTGTCCAGGGGTGGGGGTAGTCCAGGGGTGTGGGGGTGTCCAAGGGTGTCGTGGGGGTAGTCTAGTGGGTGGGGGGGTCTGGTCTATTGTGGGATATTTTTGGTAACCTTTTGGTCTGTTTCATGATGTAGAAGAGCTGTCCAGGTATGTGGGAGTGTTGTCCAGGGGGTGTGGGTGTGTCCAGGGGTGTGGTGTGGGTTGTCCAGGGGGGGTCTGGTCGATTTTTTGTAACTTTTAGGTCTATTTCAGGGGTGTGGGAGGGTTGTCCAGGGGTGTGGGGGTGTTTTCCAGGGATGGGGGTATACATGAGGGTGGGGGGTTATCCAGGGGTGTGGGGGATGTCCAGGGGTGGGGGCAGTCCAGGGGTGTGGGGGTGTCCAGGAGGGTGGGGGTTTTATAGGGGTGTGGGGGTTGTCTAGGGGTGGGGGCAGTCCAGGGTTTTGGGGGTGTCTAGGAGGGTGGGGGTTGTCCAGGGGTGTGGGGGACAGTCCAGGGGGAGGGGCAGTCCAGGGGTGTGTGGGTGTCTAGGGGTGTGGTGGGGACGGTCCAATGGGGGGAGGGGGGTTCTGGTCTGTTTTGGTCTATTTTTGGTAACATTTTGGTCAGTTTCAGGGGTGTGGTAGGGCTGTCCAGGGGTGTGGGAGTATTGTACTGAGGGTGAGGGTATCCAGGTGTGTGGTGGGGGCAGTCCAGCGTGGTTTTTTTTTGGGGGGGGGGGGTTCTGGTCTATTTTTGGCAAATTTTTGGTCTGTTTCAGGGGTGTGGGAGAGCTTTCCAGGGGTGTAGGAGTGTTGTCCTGTGGGTGGGGGGTATACCAGAGGGTGGGGGTTGTCCAGGGGTGTGGGGGCTGTCCAGGGGGTGGTTGGAATCTAGGGGTGTGGGGGTGTTCCTGAGGGTGGGGGTTATCCAAGGGTGTGGGGGGATGTCCAGGGGTGTGGGGGGTCCATGGGTGTGGTGGGGGCTGTTCAGTGGGGGGGTGGGGGTTCTGGTCATTTTTGGTCTGTTTTTGGTAACCTTTTTGTTTGTTTCAGGTTTTTCTGTATGGGCATAGCAGTGGTTCGGTTTTATTTTAAAAATATTAGTTTTTTACGTTGGTTATGAAATAACTGACGTTAAAAATGCATTGGGATTAGTTTTAACGTCGGTTATTTGGAAACCGATGTAATAACTTCATGGAAAATGGTATTTACATCAGTTATTTCATAACCGACATAATAAATGGAAATGGATAGTTTTTTACATCGGTTATTTTATAACTGACGTCATAGATATGTTTTTACGTCGGTTATTATATAACAGACGTTGGAAACCACTTGGCAGACATGTTTATCACGTTGGTTATAAAATTAACCGATGTGATAAATGATTCGGAGGAGTGCTTGATGATGTCGTTTATTATATAACGGATGTGAAAGGGTACATACCATGTTAGTTATTAAATAATCGATGTAATAAACCACAACTCCGAAGCATTTTCCACGTCGGGTTTTATCAACCGAGGTGAAAAACTCTTCGGATTTGTGTTTTTTACATTGGTTGTAAAATAACCGACATAAAAAAATATATTTATAACGTCTCCTGTAATAACCATGGCCAAAATCCAACGTTAAAAATAAAATATAACCACTGTAAAAAACGTTTTCTGCACTACTGTAACCATTAAACAACATTAACATCATATTTCCCTCTAAAATTGGGGATGACCTCGTTGATTTAAGGTTCAAAAATTCCAATCAGTTTCTAACGGGTTTGTTCATAGAACCGAAAACATCCAATGATTACATATCCATTTTGACCTACATTCCAAAGTTAGGACCTCATTAGTTGTGAACGGATGAGACTTAGTAATTTGAATTGGTCGAGAGGATGGGAGGTCGGACTCATCACACCTTTTTTAGGGGAATTATTTTCTACTCCGGGACTCTCTTTATAGATTTATGTTATGTTCAT
The DNA here is from genome assembly GCA_963277665.1 of Viscum album. NCBI lineage: Eukaryota > Viridiplantae > Streptophyta > Magnoliopsida > Santalales > Viscaceae > Viscum > Viscum album. Next base: position 112,196,971 of record OY728119.1, on the reverse strand, counting down.
GAATCCTTATTAAATTACCAAGTATAAAATGAGCATTCCATTAGGTCTGAAAATCAATGATTGATATGTTGGAAATTTATAGAATCTTTTATATGTATTCGAGGTTCTTCATCGATAGAGAATCATCTGTATTTGTCATAGATTCTTAGTCAATGGTATCCTTTAATACATTATATAGATATCTCTTGGTCATTATGATTACCATTCTGGTTTTAAATCCACTCAGTGGGGCACATAAAGTTTATTGTCATTCAAAAAGACATGGATTATTTCAGAGTTGGAATTGTACCCACAGATGGGATACCTATGTATCCTTTATTTAGAAAAGTAATCAGAACCCATGTAGTTCGAGTAAGGGAGTATGATTTTTACGCATGATTGATGTCTCAAAGGAAGATGTCATGATTACTTTTACACTCTAAGCTCACGTGATTCATGCTCGGTGTGAGAAACAATAGGTATTGGTGAAACAAGACAATTGTGCCATGAAAGATGCAATGATGTGGGGATTATGTATGTATGACTACCCAAATAGATGAGGATTAAGATTTACTTAAGGGAAGAAATCCAGGAAGATGGTCTATAAAGGTATATTTGCTTCATAGAGATTTCGATACTCTAATCTTGGGGGTTACTCCTAAGGAAGATTCCCAAGTTAGGAGGGGGCTTATGATTGGGTTTTACTCCTGATAAGGAAGCCCAGATGAAAAGGAAATTATGAATGGTTAAGAGAAATTAAGGCTGAGGCTTACTACTGAGAAGAAGGCCTGGGTCAAGGGACTTGAAAAATTAAGGGACTTGGGGATTACTCCTAAGGAAGATGCCCATATTTGGGAACTTTAAGACTCTTCCTTATTCCTGAAAAGGAAGCTCAGGTTAAAGGAATTATGGTTGGGGATTACTCCTGAGGAGGATTCCCAAATTAGGGGACTTGGGGATTACTCCTGAAAAGGAGGCCTAGTTAAGAGAACTTGGACTGGGGCTTAATTCTGAAAAGGAAGCCCAGCTTAGTGAAATTATGACTGGGGCTTACTCTTGAAAAGGAGGCCCAGATTAATGAGGACGTGGGGCTTACTCCTAAGCAGGATTCCCATGAATAGGGTTCTCTCATCTTAATGGATGAGGTTGAATGAATGAAATCTCTAATTTTAGTGACATAAAGATGTGTAAATCACTAGGTTTTGAGAGATGTTCCACGGAATTCCTTTCGGATAAGGAAGTCAATCAAGAATATATTCCATAAATGGATTTGAAGAGTGTCTTGAAGACTTACTCTTGAATAGGATAGGTGGAATGGCATAATAAGGGTTAAATGGGCAGGAAGGGCACCCAAAAAATAGAAGGGCGCACAAGTCCTAGTGGGTGCGCAGGTACTGCGTCGACGCGCAAGTCCTGGTCGCGCAGGTATACCTGTGTGGCATATTGGTAATTGCATGATTTTCATCCCTTAGGGAAATACTTGGGAGATTCTTGACCAAAGCCTTTAGAATTATCCCGAGGTACTTCCAGAAGAGTGGCGCGCAAGTTTCAAGGAGTAGGTAAGGAGGCGCACAAGTGTGTCCATTTCCCTTAAGGGTAAAACACTTAGTCACGCAAGGTTTAGTGAATTCTAACACTTACACCTTATTCCTCTTGTTTAGACCTTCCATTCTAGGTAAAGAATTACCTTAGAAGTGTTTGGAAGACTTGAAGAAGAGACTTGGGCGTTCAGAGCTCTGTATCTGAATTCTGGAAAAAATCCTCTTGAAATGGGGGGCCCACCAGGGGTATTTATAGGCTGGAGAAGACCCTGGGCGGTTTTCAAAGAGGGCGCACAATTCAATTGTGCGACCATTTGGCGGCGTGCAAGTGTACTTGCGCGACCCAAGGGTATTTGACTCCTTGTTCATTCCTTTGTCGATTTTTTATGTTTTCTTCAAAGGATGAATCAATTTGTGCTAAGGCATTTTTCCTTTCAATTATTTTATACAATTTGATGAAAAGGAGCGTCAACAAAAGTCCCCCCTCAGAGTTGGATCTGAAATAATAAGGATGTGACTCTTAGGAAAAGAAGAAAACCAAAGGAAAAGAGGTGCGCAAGTGTTCAGCGCGCAACACTCATCGCGCAGGTGCGATTCACGCAGGACTGGAGCGCGCTATATTTTAGCCGCGCATGTGGGCAGCCTGGCCTATAAATATGTGACCATTTGTCGCTCATAACACCGACTTCCGGATTTTCAAGCTCTCGCCACGCATGTCACCTTCACCACGTAGGTTTCTCTTTTTTCTGCTTTTCTTCGCTGTCGCGCTACTATCAAGGTATCTAGACTTGCGCGGTGATACCTGCGCGCCAAAAACTTGCGCGGCACATTAACACTTTCACGACACATCCATACCTTCTCTCCAAGTTTAGACTTGCATGCCTTAATTCCTTGGCCATTTTTTTTAAAAAACCTTCACAAATTTTATGAAAAATCAACTTTACTTAAGAGTTAATTATTCAACTTTTGTGCAGAATCAATGGCTTCCAAGAGAATCGGAATAGCTGATGAATTGGCAAGCAAGAGACCTGATGATATGATGAGTATCATTGGCCATGATTATTATATCATCTGCGACAACAATCTCCCATATTTGGCTAAGTATTTGAAGAAGTATCATCGCGCCTTCACCCAAAGCATTTATTTGTCTTTGTATGGCTATGGTCATCTGCGGGAAGTTACTATTCCAGAAGCAAAGAACTATCTCCCATTTTCGTGGTTTCATAATTACACCAACTTTTCTTTAGAAAATATCTCATGTGTAGGAGGATTTATAAATGCTGGAATAGTGCAGAAGGCCCACATGATGCATCACAGCCCTTGTAGGCCAGATATGAAACCTCATAATCCTGAGCTGCAACCACATTGTCATCCTTCAATCTTCCAAAATGCTCAGATGGATCAATCCAATGGTTTGAAGAAAATTTGGGACTTCCATCCTGGGGGAGGTTTGAAGCCAACTTGGATGTGGGCATACTGGTTGCGAAAGACCTGTGCAGAGTTTTTCGAAGATCTGAAAGAAGTTGCGATATACGAAGCTGTCTGGGTTTGGAAAACATATGTTTACAGACATGACAGCTTTGTGCCGGAGATACTCAGCTACTGGAGCCCAGAAAACAATTCTTTCCATATAACTCATGGAAAAGTAGGAATCAGTATGTGGGATGTCCACATGATTTCAGGGGCTCCAATTTTTGGCGACATGTATGATAAATTCATTCCATCCAAGGTTACTTGGAATGATTCAGAGAAGACTCCTACTTTGGCTTGGGAATTATTTAAAATCTTCCAGAGGCTCAAGAGTTTAGAGACCTCCTTAACTCCTTTAATAAAGGATATTCATCCGGAGGAGTGGATGAATATATTTCATATTTAGAATAAATAAAAGGAGCCAAAGGAGAAGGTGTCTAAGGAGAAAGGATCCAAGAAAAATAAATCCAAGGATAAGAGGCCCACCCGTCCTACCACTTGCCCAAAAACCAAGAAGAGGGGTGCTCCTGGAATATTCTAGCCAACTCTAGAAGAAAGAGAGTTTGAGAAATGGGGATATAAGGTGAATCAAAGGATCCCAAAGAAGACTCATCTAGCGGGATTCTTGGCTTTGTGGCTCAGTGTTTATCTCTTGTCAGTCAGGGACTCGAAGGGAGGCGTTAGGTCAGGGACCTTCATTATTGCAGCAATGTTGGCTGAGGAAAAAATTGTTGGGTTCACTACCCCCATTTTAGCAAAGATTCACAGGATTTTACGTCATGTATTCATGGTTAAATCTCCTTTGAGAATAGTAGGACCATGACAAGTTTTATGGGGATGGATCACCACTCACATCAGGACTTATAATGTACAGAATAGAGTACAAATTCCTGGAAGTTCTTTCAGGCCATCAGTGCAAGAATTCTCTAGAATTGATCCATTAGATCTTAATGATTCTGACATGAAGGTGAGGCTGAGAATGTTTAAGGAATTCAACTTATTTACCTATGGAAATCTGCCAACCGGGCGGTTTGTTGATGATGGAACATCCCACTTGGATTTGAGGGCACACATGCTGGCCTGCAGATATTGTTTTCTGGTCACCAGGATTGATGGAGAGATTATATGTGAGGCCTATGTTCCATATATATTTTCATGCCAATTCAAGAGTTTGCAACAGATTGTTGTATCTCCCCCTGTACATGTCAGGTTAGAGCAACATCTGATGGTTTCCTGGAAACTGTGGTTGCTGACGTCTAGGGAGAAGACTGGGTAAGTGTTTGATCTACCAGTTGAAAAGTGGCACATAATTTGACTACATGGTATGCTGAGCACTGGATAGCATCATACCCTAAAGGGGTACTGAATCACCCAGTTTATCGGGTGGGGAAAAGGAAGAGGACTGTAGAGAAAAAAACTCTTCCTCATGAAGTTGATGCTTCCCCACCTGAAGCTAATTCACCAGATTCCTCCTCTAGGACTGATTCACCGGATTCCCATGATGGGGTTGATGAGGCACAACAAGTGGCAAAGTGGCCTCGTTCCTGATATAATCCTCTCGTTAGAATCAAAAGACCTACTCCATCAACTCCTGGTGATTTATTTCATTGTGGTAATTTAATCACCATCACTTTATAAAGCAATAAGTCCTATTTTATTATTCTCTGTCAATAGGTTAATGAGATGGGAAGAAATTGAAGTCGAAGATTGTAGGACCTTTCTCGCAGCCTTCTGGTAAACGCACTGAATATCTACGACCAGAGGTTGTCCAGACATGGAAGAGTTTATACTATGGTACTAAAACTGCCTGGCTGGATTTATGTGAGGGGCTACATCTCCCTGGAATAGGGAATCTTCTAGATTCTACTGATATTAATTTCGAAGATAGCCCTGATGAAGTGCGAGATTATATCAGAGAGCTAGAAATGCTAATATATTCCACCGATGATTCTATTCCTGTCACCAAGCGGGTGAAGGAAATGATAGATCGTGGCGCCGCTAAGGGGAATGATGAGGATTGGCATGATTATGTGGCCCCTGAAGATGTAAGTTTTCTTTCCTTCTTTTCTTTGAAACATGGTTTAAGTCGAAGATTTGTTACTCAAGGAAGTTATTTTCTTTATCTTGCAGCTTGCAAAGAAAGGAACTAATGAGGTTCATTTGCCACAGTATTGCCCTGGTGGTACTGCCATCGGGGATGCCACTGAATCTCCTCATGAGTCGGGCGAGATATCTCTGGGACAGTAGGCCATGAATGAGAATTTGGACATGGATTTCCATTCTCCCATTCAGGTACCTATAATGGAGATTTTTGACACTCCCAAAAATCCAAATAAGCAAGGGCATCGGAGGAAGAAGTCCACAACTAAACGCTTCATCAGTAGAGGGAAGTCCTTTGGATAATCATAAATTTTAAATCATGAAAAAGATTGATTATTTTCCTTAGGATTTTATGGGCTTCTTTCAATTTCACCTCTGAGGGAGAGGACTGATCTTCCTCTAAGGACCACAGAGGGTGCTGTGGAACAATCGCAAATTTAGGTTGACTTGGTTGCTCTTGAAAAGAGCCAGAATCTGTTCCCAATATCCCTCCTACTACTGTTTCAAGAAGAGAAGAACCCTCTTCCGGTAAGTTAACAATGCTTCATAAAATGTTGAATGAAACATCTACTAACTTCCATTCTATGATACTTTAGGTTCAACCACTACATTAGAGCTTTTGGAAGCTATTGCAACTGATGTCGTGATTTTATCCGAAGATGTTTTCCTGGGTCAGGGACGGACGGATGAAGGTCGCCAAGAAGACACATCAAATGCTCCCACTGGTGAGACTAACCAGGATTCTGAGATGACATTAGATGAAATGATGGAACTTGGCGTATCTTTAGAAGATTTTATAAATCATGTTTAATTACCACGTAATTTAGAAGATTATGGACATGAGTGTTATCCTTCGTCCTATTAATAATAGCTTCTTATTACATCTCTAATCATGATTGGTTCAAATGTGTAGTTTTTTCTGAGCAAGCTGCTGAACTACCCATTCCTGAAGGGGGTACAGAAAACCCTACCATTGTAGAGACATTAGCACAAGTGAAGCTGAACCCAATAGAGCTTCCTCAAACTCATCTTGAAAATCCCGTCAAAGCTAGGAAACATGGGGAGGAACCTTCTCAGGTTATTGATCTACCGTTGGGTAAGGAATAACAATATTTGTGATTATGCTTAATTTTAAAGAAAACTGATTCTTTTCTTATCCTTTGAAACTAACCAAAGCTTTCAATTAATTATGCAGGGCCATCAATTGTAGTGGCTAGATCTGGAGGTGAGGCCTCAGCCTCCGCCCTAACGGGAATTGAAAGTGATGAAGCTCAGTTCAGGGGGGGAGGAGCAGAACCGGGCACTTCCCTAAGTGCATTAATCCCAGATTATACTCCCCTCTATGACAGTGATGCTGAATCGGACCCAGAAGTTCAAAAGGCATTCCAATTTTCTTGACGCAAGGCATGGCAGAACATATGGAAAATCATATCGGAAGTCCCTTAAGAGGAACTGCCATTGAAGATTCCCCGGCTGTCATCCCTATTTGTCATATTGGGACTTAGCAGTTTTGGATATGAAAAGATCTATGCCGCGGTGAAATAGGTCATTTTTAGGAGGGAGCGGGAGAAAAAGTGTCGCGAAGATATGACCAGGGTGAAACTTTCAGCCAATATTAGTGAATTTGAGGCTGCGGTATCCCGATCTGAGGCTGATTATACTACCAAGATGAAGGATCTGAAGGAAAATATCAAAGATAAAGTCATCCAGCAGATTCACCTCCAGCAACAGTTAGATGCTGTTACTGGAGAACTTGACCAACTCAATAATTCACTGGAGGGAGCTCAAACGAATGGTATGAAAGCCATTGCGGATGCCAAGAAAGCTCTCCATCAGGATAAAAAGAGTGAAGTTGGTCAGGTGCATGAGCTTCAAGTAGCTGCTGATGAATCTCGGTATGTTGTTCATCAAGTGAATACTTATGTTGACAGCCTCTTGTAATTTCTTAGAAAAGAGAAGAGACTCCAATCTGTGGATGTCCTTCAAATTCTTGTGCATCAAAAGGAAAGAATGATTTCATCTTCAATCACTTGTGCAAGTATTTTCCTTCTACCTACTTTAAATTTTACCTAAGCCAATGGTCCTAGTAAGCATAGTTTGATTTTTACTAGGATTATTATAAATCATCCTACAAACTTTGAATCTTTTAATTGCTCAATATTACCTAAATCATACAAAATGTATGTTTAGTGAGTTGGAACTTGACTTTTATTCAGAGTTCCCTTGTCTTTTGGGGGTAGTTTAACGTCATCCACGTCGGACGTAAAAAAGGATAATGTTTAAGGTTGAAATAGATTTGACATAATGAATTAGAATTGACTTAATTCCTTGAAAATTTATCTGAAAATATATTACCATACTCAAGTATGAGGGAAAATATGTAAACTATGACTTAAGAAAATTTGAATCTGAGGAATGATATGAAAAGATCTAAAAAGGTATTAGAAGAATTAGTTCCCAAGAATGAAGTTACCATTATTTAACAAACCCGTTAGGGGGTTGAATTATGCAGGGCCACCTAAGGGAATTGGATGCATAGTCAAATAATAGCATCTTTTGGATGACAGGTCCATTATGTAGACTACTTATGCAAGGCCTCCTAAGGGCACGTGCTGCATAGTCAGGAAAAAGAACTCTCAGAAATTTACTTTTCTACTGCTAAGATGCTAGTGAAAGTTTATGGGGATTCAACTTTTCCAAAGTATAGAGTTTGATGTATGCAAAGAGGTACTTGAATATGAAGATGATATTTTCAATCAAGATTGTCTAAGAATTTGAGGAATGTTACTCCTACGAAGGTTTGACCCAAGCGTAGGGAAGATAAATATAAACCATAGACTTGAATACTTTTAGATCATGAAAAATAACATGAAATAAATATGTTTATGATGGATATTTTTTACGAATCCTTACATATTTTTGATGAGACCAATAAGGACAAAAGAGGCTGTCTTCCCAAGAATGAAGTTACCAGTATCTGAAAAACCCATTAGGGGGTTGAATTATGCAAGGCCACCTAAGGGCATTGGTTGCATAGTCAAATAATAGTATCTTTTGGCTGAAAAATCTGTTATAGAGACTATTTATTCAAGGCCACCTAAGAGCACGTGCTACATAGTCAGGTAAAAGAACTCTCAAGAATTTTGATATTTTTGTGACTAGAAGTCAAGAAAAGGGTTATGAAGATCTGAACATATTTAAGGTTAGGATTATGACACACAAATATGGGTATTGTTTAATGTATGTAAAGATACATAGATCAACGCTAACCATAATCATTTTGTTGTTGAGTCCTGAATTGAAGTATTATACTTCATTACGTATCCCATAAGGATGGGAATCAAGCCATACATAGTTCTTGAAATACAGTTTAATGTCACATGGGACTAAAGTATGGGAGATCATAGTTTAGGGTCATAGAGCTCAGACCATTATAAGAAATACACAATGTATGTTTTCATGGGGACCATTCAGCCAAGGGACTGAAAGTAGAATTTGGGGTTAGGCCCAAAAGACTTGGGGCTGGATTTGAGGGACACTCAAACGTTCCTACATATCCCATAGGGATGGTAATCAAGCCCACATAGTTCTAGGAATACCCTCTATATAGATTTGGTTCATACAAGTGAATGGTGAAAGGGGACTTTAGTGCAATGACAGTTTGACCCAAAATAAAAGGTTCGGGCATTTCCATGTATGCACGTAGTCTTTGGAATAAAACATGATTGAAAATAATTGTAAATATTGATTCCCTATAAAGTGAGGGTATCAAAGAATGTTATAGTTGATTGTCACATTGGACAAAAAGTGTTGTACAGTTTAACGTCATATAGCAAGGATGAAAGTGAACCAATGTAAAGATATTTATTTTGGGGGTGGTTTCACGAATCAACATCATACGAGATGGAGGTGAACCGATATGAAGAGATTGGTTTTGGGCTTGAACCTCAGGAGGTGGCCTACGTACCCAGCCTAGAAGGCAAGGATCAAAGTCTGCGTAGTTCAATTAAAGAATGAATTAGTGATCAAGTTGTTCTTGGGGACAACGACCTAAAAAATATTGTTGGTACTTACACATGGTTAGTATCCGAGAGAGAGTTTTATGGTTGAAGTTTTCTCTAAGCTCACGTGAGTCACAATCGTTGTGAGAAACAAGAGGTAGCAAAAACCCTAACGATGCACGGTTTAATGTCATGTAGGACATATGATGGGATTATTCAGTTTAAAGTCTTACAGTTAGGACTATTGGTGCTGCAAAGTTTAATGTCATGTAGCAGGGACAAAGTACAGTTTAATTTCATGTAGGATGTATTAAAGGAATTTTCTACAGTTTAGCGTCATGTAGCTAGGACGATGGGGACAATATAGTTTAATATCATGTTGGATGAAAGGGGGACTGTGTAGTTTAATTTCATGTTGTAAGGACAAAAGAGTACACCGTTTAATGTCATGTTGGACGTATTAGGTACTTTTTCACAGTTTAACGTCATCTTGGACAAAAAAAAGGGATGATACAGTTTAACGTCATGTGGGACGAAAGAAATGCAAACAGTTTAAAGTCATATGCCTGGACTCTGGATGTTTATGCAGTTTAACATCATGTTGGATGTAAGGGACTTCTTTACAGTTTAGCATCATGTAGCTAGGGTGTTATAGTTTAATGTCGTGCTGGATGAAAGGGACATGCAAATAGTTTAAGGTCGTATGCATGGACTGTAGATGGTGCAGTTTAAAGTCTTTCTGGACATAAGAGACTTCTGTACAGTTTAGCATCATATAGTTAGGACGTCACAGTTTAACATCGTGTAGGATGAAAACTAATACAAATAGTTTAAGGTCATATGTATGGACCGTAATAATGTGTTTTGTGTTTATACAAAACAATTCTTCATAAATATGACATTGGTTGGAGTAGTGGTGAGTTCTCCATATATTAAGATTAATGAATATCCTCCATTGGAGTAGACCTTATGTATTGAATAAGGTCCTTCCCATTTTGGCTCAAGATTGGGAGGTTTCTTTCCTGGTATCATTGGAGTTCTGAGAACCAATACCAGTTCTCCCTAAATGAATGAACGAAGACGAACTTTTTTGTTGAAAGCTCATGCTATTCGATTATGATAAACTTCCAAATGGTGAAGTGTGCACAATCCTTTCTCATCTAACCGTTCCAATTCATCCAATCTCTTTTGATATTGTTCATCTGTAGATGACTGATCACAAATAGCTACTTTGAGCGAAGGTAGTTGAACTTCAATGGGCAAGACTGCTTCTGTTCCATATACCAATGAATATTTAGTTTACCGCGTTGCAGTGCGAGTGGTGGTCTGATAAGCCCATAAAGCAAGAAAGAGTTTATCATGACATGACTTTTTATCTTTATCCACCATCTTTTTCAGTATGTTTGAAAGAGTCTTGTTGAAGGCTTCTATCTGGCCATTTTCCGCTGCATGATACCGAGAAGAATTATTGGATTTGATGTTATATTCTTGATACAACTTCCTCACCTCGGATGAACAGAAGTTGGTGACATTGTCCGTCAATATGGTATGAGGGACACCAAATCTGGTAACAATGTTAGACTTGATGAAGCTAACAATGCATTTATAACTGACTTCCTTTAGAGGTATTGCCTCTACCCATTTGGAAAATAAATCAGTTTCAGTAAGAATATACTTAAACTGCTTGGTCGTAGCTGAAGGGTAAGGTCCCACCACATCCATTCCCCACCTGGAAAATGGCCACGAGTATTTAGCTGTATGAAGCAACTATAAGGATTTATGAATGAAGTTGGCATGTACTTTTCATGAATGTCACTTCTTTTTGAAATCAACACATTCTTGTATCATTAAAGGCCAAAAGTATCATAGCCTTCAAATCTGATCAGATAGTCTATGTCCAGACTGGTGGGCACCACAGATTCCTGCATTCACTTCTTTCATGACATCCATTGTCTCTTTACCATCATTTCATCTGAAGAGAACTCCATCAAAACCACGCTTGTAGAGAATTTTCTCTAGGTGATCTGGGCTATCATAAAGAGTAAAATTGACCACATGTCACCAGATTCGTTCTTTCCCAGCTCTATCAGGTGGAAGTGTTCCATTTTGAAGGTACTACCTGATAGGTTTCATCCATCCTGTAGTAGGACCATACGGTTCAGGAATGAGACTAATTTCATTTATTTCCTATGTTCTGGTTCGAACATAGGGTGAAATTGTACGACGGTGGGCAATACTGATGGTTGGTTTGTCCCGATTTGGATCTACTAGAGCTGTGGCTATATTAGCCAGTGCATCAGCTTGAGCATTTTGTGATCGCGAGACATAAGAAAATGTCGGTTCCATAGGGAATTCTGCCATTAACTCTCTAGAGTAATCATACAAAGGGATCAATTCTTCTTTTATGATTGCATAATCCCCATTGACTTGTTTGATTACCAGGTCTGAATCACCTTTCACCCTTAAGTGATTCACTTGTGCTTGAAGCGCCAACTTCAAGCCTACAATGAGAGCTTGGTATTATGCTTCATTATTTGTACCACCTTCCCACAATAAGAAGGAATAAGGTAACACTGCCTTTTCCGAGGAAATAAGAACTCCTTATACAACCTTATTGAGTTTAGGATCTCCCATTCTCTTCCCTGTTGGACTTCTGGAAGCACCATCAAAATACATTTCTCATACCTGCGGACTATTTTGAATAGATAAGACTTCCTCATCAGGGAGTTCAATATATGAAGATGTGTCTTCCACTGAAGGATGTTCATCAAGGAAATCAGCTAGAGCTTGGCCCTTTATTGCCTTTTTAGACACATACTAAATGTCAAATTGCTGCAAAATAATTGCACACCTTTCCAGACGTCTTGTAAGCATTGGACAACTAAGGATGAATTTGAGCGGGTTATTGCGAGATACCAATTGGACCTCGTGATGTTGCAGGTAGTGTCTCAACTTCTGAACTACAAAGATTAATTCCAGGCATCACTTCTCAATATTTTAATACCGGGTTTCTGCTTCAATCATAGTCCGACTGAGATAGTAGAGGTTGTTTTCATTCCCTGTATCATTCTTCTGAGCAAGAAAGGCACCCAATTACTGCTCTAAGGCTGACATGTAGAGGATAAGTGGCCTTCCTTCAACTGGTGGCATAAGTACCGGTGGGATCAAGAGGTATTTCATGATAATATTGAATGATTCTTGACATTCTTCAGTCCACTGGTAAGTGACTCCCTTCATCATCAATTTAGTGAAGGGTAAACTTTTTCCTGCCAAATTGGTGATGAAATTCCGAATATAGGCTAAATGACCATGAATTCCTCTTAATTATTTCAAATTTTGAGGAGGTGACATACCAAGGATTGACTTGGCCTTCTCAGGATCTACTTATATACCATGATGGCGTACAACAAAGCTGAGGAATTTTCCTGAGGTTACCCCAAAAGCACATTTTAAGGGGTTCATCTTCAAATTATGTTGACGAAGCTTGTGGAATATGACTTCCAAATCAACCAAGTGATTAGAACGTTGTTTGTATTTGACCACCAAATCGTCCACATAACATTCATCAAAATTCCCTAAAAAGGGTTTGAAGATACGATGCATGGCGCAGTGATATGTTACACCTGTAATATTTAAGCCAAAGGGCATTACCCGATAGCAAAACACACCCTGAGGGGCTCTGAAGGCTATGGATTCCTCATCTTCTTGAGCCATTAGGATTCGATTATATCCAGAATATCCATCCATGAAGGAAAGTGCTTCATATCCAGTTGTTGCATCGATTAAAAGTTATGCAATTGGAACTGGAAAATCATCCTTAGAAGATCTCTAAAATCAATTCGAACTCTAATTTTTCTGTTCTTCTTCTTCACAGGGACAATATTAGCCAACCACTTGGGATATTGAACTTCTCTGATGAAGTTAGATTTGATAAGCTTATCCACTTCAGCTTTAATTTTGGAAGCATAAGTTGGGTGTGTTTTTCTTGCGGCTTGCTTAAATCCTCGATGTTCTTCTGGTAAACCCAAATGATGAGTTGTAACATCAGGATCAAGCCCTAGAATCTCTGTATTGTTCCAAGAAAATATATCTCGATTTTACTTTGGAAAGGAAAATATACATCTCTTGTTCTTCAAGAGTCATGGACGCACTGATTAAAGTGGGGTGTGGATCTTATTTTGTACCCAAATTTATTTCTCTGAGTTCATCCACGGTGGTAGAGAAACCCTCTTCAAATGCTGGAGGATCATCCCAGAGATCTTCCTATTATTCTTCAACATGTGTTATTTCTTCTATTTCTACTTGCATAATAGATGATGAAGTATAATTTCCATGATTAAGAGAGATGTTAAAATTTGAACATCTTGAAGAAGAGGCTTCCATTTCTGACTCAATTGATGATGAAGGGTCTTCCATGGGTAATGAAGAGAAAATGATGGATTCAGAATCAACATCATCGTTCACCTCTGGTATTCTTATAACTTCTTCAGGTCTGGTTAGCAAAGTATAGATTTTCTGGATTTCAGTAGATGAAATGAAGACATCTCTATTTGAGCTTTCATCATTGCCCGGTGGATCACCAATTTCTCCCATGTTTTCTAGATTGATTTCCGTAATTGAAATTATGGAAATTTCCATAAGAGTATTTTTATTTGGGTCTATCCTATCAATTGGACTGATAGGCGACACATAATTTGTACTCACGTGTGCTAATGGGTTTGCTGGGATCTTTTCCAAATCATATGAAGCATTAACTTTGGTAATCTCCCTTGTTGTGGATTTCTCTTTTCCATTCATGTGATAGAATTCCGCCTCAATGTTTTGAGATTCACTTGTCATGAACGGGGCCTTATCACCATAAAATGTCCCAACTTGACCATCGAAACAATATTTGAGACATTGATAGTATGATGAAGGGATAGCCGCATGTTGATGTAGCCAAGGCCTTCCAAGAAAGACGTTGAAGGCTGAGTCTTGATCAACAACCATGAAATCTAAATTGGATACAAGATCTCCAAACTGATTTTTGAGTGTAACTTTTCCCAGTGGTTCTTGTTCATTTTTATCATATCCTTGTAACAACATATTAGAAGGAGATAAATTAGATTCTGTGAGGCCCAATCGATGGAGTGTACGAATGGGCATGAGGTTGACTCCTGAACCATTATCAATGAATGCTCTTCGGATGTCTACACCATTGACCTTTCCAGATAAGTACAAAGGTCTAATATGCCCATGTACGACATCATCTTCATCTTCATCTGTGAAAGATATCACTGCATGGCATTGCACAGGATTATTCTCTACGTGATAGACTTCAGCTACAACAATTTCAGTTTCAAACTCTTGAGCACTTGACAAAGCCTCGATGAGTGCCTCCCGATGATCTTTTGACAGATTCAAAGCATCCATAATTGATAACTTGGCCGGTACATGGGCCAGGTGTTTCAATATATCATTATTTTTATCTAGAGGTCTGCGTTTCCCAATAGGAACATGTGGTTTAGCAGGTTCCTTGGAAGTTGATTCATTGGAAGTTGATGCATCTTGTATCGGGATTGGAGTAGGCAATATTCCTGGATTTGGAAAATTAGACCGATTAGATCCATTTACTTGTTGAGAGGATGAAGGTGGAATCCCCAACCGATCCTCTAGAATAACTATACTAGGACTGAATTTTCTATTGGTGGAAGAACTTGCTTCTTCTTGTTGAGCTTACTGAAGGGCTCTGCCACGAGTTTCTGCTGCATGCACAGTTCTAGAAGGGGTATAATTGGAATAGTGGATTCTAGGATATCCATGTATTCCTCTGTATCCCAGACCCCTGGAACTCCCTCTATTCCCTCTATTTTATATAGGGAATTCAGGCTCATCGAAATTGAAACTGCGACTGGAATAAGGATCTGTTAAATGAATCCTATTAACAGAACTGAAGATCAGTTCTTCATCGGATGAATACTCTTCCTGACTATCCAATTTAGGCTGTGCCGTTTGGTTGGACGGTGCCCATAGCATCGAATTATATGGCATGAAATCTTCCAGAGTCAAAGATAGCTTATGCTTTGACACATAATCATCTTCTTCTGATTCTTCTTCCCTCCCTGAATTATGCTGTCTTTTTGGTGATTTTTCTTTTAATGGAGGATTCACTACGGTATTTACAACAGAGGACACAATTGGTTTCTTCAATTTCATTCACAAAATTTCATGAGTTCGGTAGATAGTTTTTCTGACCATCCAATCATCATATTTCTATGCATTTTTTCTTTTGACTTCTAGCCACTCGCCGCCTTCCTCCGGATCTGTAGCAGTAACACATGCAACCTGGGCTGAAGAGCCTTTTACATTGACTTGTCCTGAGTCGACCATATTTTACAGGAGGTATTTGAAGACAAAACACTCCTGGATGGGATGCCCCAACATTTGATGAAAGGGGAAATAATTGGGATAGTCTAAATCTCCATCCTTGTTTGGCCTTCTGGGCCTTGGAAACTGAACCAAAGTATTTTCCAGAGCTGAAATGAAGTACCCAGGAACTTGTTCATTTCGGAAAGAATAAACTTTACTCTTCAACTCATCAAACTATTTCTGTCATTGATCTCTTTGATCATGTTGACTAAATGACCTTTTTTGTTGATGCTCAGGATGTGGATCCCTTCGGGAAGATGAAGGATTTGAAGTAGAAGCAGGTACAGGTGCTTGCTTAAGCATAACTATAGCAGTCTCTGCATTACCCATTCTTCTTCCTAGAACTGATTGAATTACATGAGATTTAGCCTTAACCTGTATAAGGGAATCTTCAATATACTGAGTGATTTAATTAAGGTCTTGAAACCCTTTTGTGTATTTCACAGGGATCAACGGCGTGCGTAATTCGTCACGCAGATTCGCCACACGGATTGGAAACAATTCTTCCCGAGGGAGTGCTAAGCTTAGGGAATATGTTAATCCCTTCCAGTGAGCAATGAAATCTGAAACCCTTTCATTTTCCCATTGCTTACAGTTTGTAAGATCAAAAACTATTGTCTTAGGAAAAGTTGAGCTGAATTGAAGAAGAAATCTTTGACGGAGATCTTCCCATCCAGTAATTGACCGGGATTGCAAACTTGTATACCAATCAAAAGTAGGTCCTTTCAAGGTTTACACGAACCATCTGAGTTTCACTACTTCTTACTACTCCAGAGTTCCCATCATAGGATCACAACAAGACACGTAATGCATCAAATGCTGTTCAGGATCGCCAGATCCATTGAAAGTAGGGAATACAGGGTTACCAAAACTTAATGGGGGAGGGATTGAATCTACCCATCCATGGTAGAATCTATTTTCTAGTTGAACCTGTTCATGTTTCCCTTCCATAGTCTGTAACCAAGATTTTAATGACTCAATGTTAGTTATTAACTTTTGAGAAACATCCGGTTGAACTTGGACTTGGGAAGGTGAAATAACTAGAGCTTGGATAGGTATGACAGCCGGTACTACAACCTATGGAAGCACTACTGATTGTTGTTGCACATGACCCATAGGATTAGACCTGTGAGGGTGTACTGATAGAGGAGGATATTCTTGATCCATCTCAGTAGCCGCAACAAACTCCCTTGGCCGACTGACTCCAGCATGCTTAGGAGGAAGACTACCCTGATGTAGTTCTGCATTCATTCTCCTCAATTCCCTCATTTCATCTTTCTGTTGTGAAAACCTTTTCTCTAGTGAGAGCGATTCGCCTTCTCTAGAGGAAGGGTATGTAACATGATTCTTTCCTTTCCCCTTGTTGGATCCCTTTCGGAGAGTGGGAAGTGGGTTATTTGAAGGATTACGTAGGTTTTAGGTAATCCTTTGATTTCATGTATGCACACCTTCTTCATTTGTGTCTGTGCGTACAACTTCTTGAGCAGGAACATCTTCATCTTATCCCTCTGAGTGAACCTAATCTGGTGGATCAACAACAACGGCATTGATAACATTGATTGACGCATAATTCATTGCATCCCTCCTATTGGCATTTCTGCGATATTGTCTTCTGCCATGTCTTTGATTAGACATTGCCTTTTGTTGATTTGATCCCTCAGGAACTTCTTGATGAACCATAATTTAGAGAGAATCTTCTAATAACTTGGATCTTCGTTCCTCTTGGGTCTTCTTCCCCAATCGAGAGAAGATTGACTTTCTCTGATGGAAAGATTGAGGATTTTAAAAAGTCCCTAGTCCGGTGGACTCGGGCTGTTCCTGCTGTTCCCGCTCAACTCCTCAAATCCTATTTGTTGATTCTGAGGGTTGGTTTAAAAGAGTCCCTAGTCTGGAAATATGTGGTGTCTCTTCACATGTTTTGTCTGAGAATTTCTTAAAATATCTCCTGATTTTGCGGACTTTAGTCTGGAAATTAGCTGGATGCATCAATCAACATCTACTTTTAACTCCTGGTTCAAAATACTGTTGGATGCTTTCTGACACATTTGTCACTTGATGATGTGCTTGGTCCATATGAGAGGCATGTTCAATATTCTCGTTCTCTTGATGTAGGAGTAATTCAACAACTTGTTCTCTGTATTCTTGACTTTGAGAAGAACTAGTTGAGGCATGTTCTTGGGAAATCTTTTGATTACAAACAAAACCCATTGACTGTGGCCGGCCATGGGAAATAACATTGCATGAAACCATTTTCGACGGGCTTTGCTGACTGGAGATCACAATGAAATATAGTGCTCCATGAACACCCCATCCTCTCATTTGATACCAGATGGGGCATTGAAATTAACTTTTTCAATCTCCTTAGTGCGCCAAGGCATGAATGCTGAAGGGATCTCTGTTGCTTTTTAGCCTTCGAATATCGAGAGACTAATAGAGATGCCAAGTCAATTTGAAGTTGTAACCCTTCTATTATATTGACATGATTTTAATATTCATCATAAGATAATATTATCTTTTTTAACAGACAAAGATTTTTCAATATGTTGAGATGAATATCTTGATTACAATCTTCCGTCAACACTTTTGGAATGTCATACTGAGAGTCAGCCAAAGTCCAAAACATGACTGGTACTTCACCTTTCTCTAGTTGTTTTCTCATATTCAACACTTCCTCTTTATCATTCAATGAATATTCGTCTACCTGATTTGACCAGAGCTGGTGCTTCCTTGATGCTTCATCGGATTCAACATGATTGGTAGAGAATCCACTGATCAAACTAGAAGATAAATGACCTAGAGGTGGTTCGGAGAATGACCTACGCCCCAAGATATCTTCTGATTGAGAAAGTATTTAACTTACTGATGGTAAAGCATCAGACATGACTGGTTTCGCATTTTCAAGTGCCTCAAGATAAGAGGGATTTCTCAGCACTACATTGTCCACTGGAGAATTTTCCGGGCAATGCGCATCACTACTGCAGAGAGGACTTTTGAAGAGAAATTTGTCATCATGGGGAGGACCACCATGGTGGGTTATAGCAAAAGATGATATCTCTTGCTCCTTGGTCTTCTTGCCACACATAGGGTTATTGTAGCTCTCATCTGAAGATGAAATTTGAAGATCGACCGAACTGTCATGAAGAAAGCCTTCATGAGGAAGTGTCTGTTAAAGACCATCAGAATTAATTTTCCCACTATTGGGAATTGAGGGAGTAGAATCTTGGATTCCAACAGATAAATTTCTGAGGGCATCAAGAACTCTAGCATCGAGCAAAGCCTTGTTACAGATTGGATCTTGATTTCTTGACTGTGCTAGGTGGTTCTTCTTCTTAAACGCCTTCTTACTCACCTTGGAAACAATGTGTTGACAAAAGTGGCTACTCTGAGCAGGTGTATGTGCCTGATCAGGAGAGATTTCTAGGTTAGGCTGATGATCTCAACTCAAATCAGGTTTATGTGCCTGACTTGGTTGTCCGTATGATATGGGGGAGTACGCCCCACAACCCTCTTGGACTGGAACAGAGGTATGTATCTGCTTCAGAGTGATTTTTTGATGAGTCACTCCACTGGGAGGGATAGATTTATGTGTCTTTAACTGAGATGCTACTGAAGCTGTTATACTATTTTGGAAGGCATCCAAAATATGAGCAGGGATTTGCTTCGTCTCTTTCACCATGGACAGAATGTTCTTGGTGACTTCAGCTGCCAGAACGGGGATATAGGTCCATTCTGTGCTTGGAGTAGGTGTGTGTTCCTGCTCCTGTCCTCCATTTCCTATCAGTGAATCCTGACAGTACTCAAGTGTGGGGGCAAAGAATTGAGTATGCCTCCTATTTGTTGTCGGAGCTTTCCGACTGACCTCTCCTACTGCTACCAAACGAGACTATTGGAAGGCTTGATCAATACTAGCAGGTGTATGTGCCTGATGATTGTACTTCGCAGAACGTGGTTGATGAGATCCATAATATATAGTCAGATGAGCCTGCTGACTAGCTGATGACGTATAAACAGTTGTATGTTCCTGCCTATAGTACTCCACCGGAATTTCCTGGCGGGATTGGCGTTCTGCTGCCATACGAGTCTGCTGGACAGCGGGATTAAAACGGACGGGTGTATGTCCCCGCTCGTTGCTTGCCACTAAGTTAAGTTGGTGGACTTCTCTGGAGATGGCACAGATGAGAACCAACTCACTGTTTACCTGATTTCACCTCTGGATATTCGTCTTGCCTGGTCGGGTTCGAGGAACCTAATCCGAACACCTGGAGATGATACCCTCATCTTGTTAAGGGCGCACTACTGCACGAGTCTGGCAGCGATTTTTTATGGGATCCCTCGAGAAGGACTCTTGTCTCATTGAATTAATACCCTGAGGGGATACTCATTCACCTCCCTAGAATATGGGAGGCACTGGTGATTGTGTTCCGGGGATAACGACCCGAAATGGTTGGAGACGGTGGTTGGCACCAACTGCTTCTTAATCACTGGTCATCAATGTCCAGATGACCTGTGTGAGTTGTTCACTTGGAGGGATTGTCGAGAAGCCTCCAAAGTCGGAATGGTACCATGTTGATAGTACTCCTTAACCAGTGCATTTGATACCCAGAGTTGAAGATTCTAGGTTGGGGATATTGTCCTCAGAGAGAACGATGATCCAGCAGGAGCTGCAACAGAGGCATTCACATCAGAAGTATTCATGGGTGTGAACTTGAGAGAATCCATTTTCGTAATGCAGAAGATCTTGGAAAAGAGTTCCTGTTTTATATAACAGACGTGATCAAGATAAGTTTGGCCACTACATCTTTTGGATGAACACATATGTTATTGATTTTCTTGTTGGCCCTCTCATTGAGTTTTAAATAGGGGCCTAACAAGTAGGTAAACTATCATTTTAACTTGGTTAAGGATTCACGTCGGGTTCACCATTTTTTGTTTCTATCTGGAATTGGGGATGACCTCATTGATTTAAGGTTCAAACATTCCAATCAGTTTCTAACGGGTTTGTTCGTAGAATCGGAAACATCCAATGATTCCATATCCATTTTGACCTACTTTCCAAAGGTAGGCACTCATTAGTTGTGAACGGATGAGACTTAAGAATTTTCATTGGTCGATAGGATGGGAGGTCAGACTCATCACACCTTTTTTAGGGGAATTATTGTCTACTCTAGGACTCTCTTATAGATTTAAGTTATGTTCGTGAATCCTTATTAAATTACCAAGTATAAAATGATATTTCCTTTAGATCTAACAATCAATGATTGATATGTTAGAAATTTAGAGAATATTTTATATGTATTCAAGGTTCTTCATCGATGGAGAATCATATGTATTTGTTAGATATTCTTAGTTAATGGTATCCTTTAATACATTATATAGATATCTCTTGGTCATTATGATGACCATTCTGGTTTTAAAGCCACTCAGTGGGGCACTTAAAGTTTATTGTCATTCAGACAGACATGGATTATTTCATAGTTGGGATCGTACCTACAGATGGGCTACCTACACATCCTTTATTTAGAAAAGGAATCACAACCCACGTAGTTCGAGTAAGGGAGTATGATTTTTAGGCATGATTGATGGCTCAAAGGAACATTTCATGATACTTTTACACTCTAAGCTCACGTGAGTCATGCTCGGTGTGAGAAACAAGATGTATTGGTGAAACCTGACAATTGTGCCATGAAAGATGCAATGATGTGGGGATTATGTATATATGAATGCCCAAATAGATGAGGATTAAGATTTACTTTAGGGAAGAAATCCAGGAACAGGGTCCATAAAGGTATATGTGCTTCATGGAGATTTGGATACTCTAATCTTGGGGATTACTCATAAGAAAGATTCCCAAGTTAGGAGGGGACTTATGATTGGGTTTTACTCCTAAGAAGGAAGCCCAGATCAAAAGGAAATTAAGACTGGTTAAGAGAAATTAAGGCTGAGGATTACTCTTGAGAAGGAGGCCCAGGTTAAGGGACTTGAAAAGTTATGGGACTTGGGGCTTACTCCTAAGGAAGACGCCCATATTTGGGAACCTTAAGACTGGGGATTATTTCGTAAAAGGAAGCTCAGGTTAATGGAATTATGGTTGGGGCTTACTCCTAAGGAGGATGCCCAAATTAGGGTACTTGGGGCTTATTCCTGAAAAGGAGGCCCAGCTAAGAGAACTTGGACTGGGGCTTAATCCTAAAAAGGAAGCCCAGCTTAGTGAAATTATGACTGGCGATTAATCTTGAAAAGGAGGCCCAGATTAATGAGGACTTCGGGCTTACTCCTAAGGAGTATGCCCAAGAATATGGTTCTCTCATCTTAAAGGATGAGGTTGAATGAATGAAATCTCTAATTTTAGTGACATAAAGATGTGTAAATCACTAGGTTTTGAGAGATGTTCCACGTAATTCCTTTCGGATAAGTAAGTCAATCAAGAAAATATTCCATAAATGCATTTGAAGAGTGTCTTGAAGACTTACTCTTGAATAGGAGAGTTGGAATGGCATAAGAGGGGTTAAATGGGTAGGAAGGGCACCCAAAAAAATAAAAGGGCGCGCAAGTCCTTCTTGGCACGCAGGTACTGCGTGGACACGCAAGTACTGGTCGTGCAGGTATACCTGCACAACACATTGGTACTTGCGCGATTTTCAGCCCTTAGGGTAATACTTGGGAAATTCTTGACCAAATCCTTTAGAATTATACCAAGGTACTTCTAGAAGAGTGGCGCGCAAGTTTCAAGGAGTAGGTAAGGAGGCGCGCAAGTGTGCCCATTTACCTTAAGGGTAATACACTTAGGCGCGCAAGTGTTAGTGAATTATAACACTTAGACCTTATTCCTCTTGTTTAGACCTTCCATTCTAGGTAAAGAATTGCCTGAGAAGTGTTCGGTAGACTTGAAGAAGAGAATTGGGCATTCAGAGCTCTGTATCTGAATTCTGGAAAAAATCCTTCTGAAATGGGGGGCTCACGGGGGGTATTTATAGGCTGGAGAAGATGCAGGGCGGTTTTTAAAGAGGGCACGCAAGTCACTTGCATGACCATTAGGCGACGCGTAAGTGTACTTGCACGATAGTTAGGGAACTTTGCGCGACCCAATGGTATTTTACTCCTTGTTCATCCCTTTGTCTATTTTTTATGTTTTCTTCAAAGGATGAATCAATTTGTGCTATGGAATTTTTCCTTTCCATTCTTTTAGACAATGTGATGAAAAGGAGCGTCAACACGTCCATGAAAAGACCATATTATTTTAGTGTATTTGGAGACTATAAATATAATCATCTTATTTTAGGGAAGATATCTAATTTCACCAATATATTTTATCTTATATAAAACACTTCTTTGACACACCATAATTAAAACCTTTCTTCTTAAGCAGGTGAAGAAAATCAAAACAAACAGTGAGCTCAGATGATCAGTAAAGATACACAATGGAGATATCAATTCATGATTACATGAAATCATAAGATATGAATAAGTTTATGTTATCATGAACATAAATTTAAAATTTAATACCTGATATTCATGTATTATAAGAAATGGTCTTTAAAAAACATTATCATAATAAATAAAAATGTTTACAAGAGTTATGAATCGTCAATAAGAATTCATGATCCATAAGAGTATAACATAGACATAGGAATGTGAAAAAACATAATCTTATAATATCGTAAACATATATAAATAAAAAATGGTTCACAAATTAAATTAGGGACATGAAATGAGTCACTCACGTAAACTTATTCACATGAAACTAGATCCACACATAATCTTATGGACATGAAATCTAAGTCCATTTATAAACATGTGGATATGAAAACTAGTTTCAACAATAATCTTATGGATTTGAAAACTAGGTCCAGATATAAAATATTGAATATGAAATTATGTTAATGAGTAACATATTTATATAATGATTTATCCATCATTACCTATTGAGTTGGAGTTATATAATGTATGAACCCATCAAATAATCTTAATTCATTTGTATGTACTCAAAAATATCATGAAAAATTTTAAAATTTCTTCAAAACATAACCCAGGAGAAAACTGAGTTTCGTCAATATTTCATCAGCAAAATGATAAGAAATAATATAAAATAATATTTATGGTATCATAGATTAATATCCCTAGTGAAACATAAGTAACATCATAGGATGTTATCTTAAATGAAAATTCCTTTAAAATATCACTTGGAACATTTCTTAACAAAAAGTACCATTTTTAAACAAATTATTTAAAATAGAAATATATAAAAAATATTGAGGAAAAAAATTTATTTAAAAATAACAATGGAAACTTGTACAATAATCTCGAAATCAGTGAGAATTCATGATGAAGGGAGATTATGTTCATGTCATAATTATTAAATACAATGATAGTGTTAGCTCATTTAGTAAAAGAACATTGTTCATAAAATAGCCCGAATATTCTTTTCAAAATATTTTGTAAAATTTAAAAAACGATTAAATATAACTTTAAAGAAACATTGAATAAAATTAAAAAACATTCTTGAAAACATTTTATAATAATTAGATATTGAAATAAACAATTTCTTCTCGGAAGAGGGGAAAGAAGGTTGGCTTTTCTTAAAAAGATTTTCTGAACCATTTTGTGTACCAAAGTGAGAAAAATGTTTCTAAAAATTTGAAATTATAGAAAAAAATAGTGTATAAAAAAATATTATGTTATTTATCATATTAGTATCATATAATTTCTTGAATAAAAATTCAATCATAAATAATCCCAATTAAAATGGGATTGAAACATAAATATCCTACATGTTTGGTAACATTAGATTCATAATCACCATGAAAAAAATAACTTAAAATTAAACATTAAATTACATGAACTTAGAGATATTCATCGTACAAAATAAAAAATATTCAGTATAAATACCTCATAAAATAATATGT
The DNA here is from genome assembly GCA_963277665.1 of Viscum album. NCBI lineage: Eukaryota > Viridiplantae > Streptophyta > Magnoliopsida > Santalales > Viscaceae > Viscum > Viscum album. The sequence goes on along the minus strand of OY728119.1, from coordinate 112,172,569 downwards.
GAGTACAACGTAGAATATGTCCCAAAGAAGACAATTTGATATGATAAACCCTAACATATTTGGTAATATATGAATAAAAATATCATATAATAGAGAACCTCAGATTGAATTTTAAATAAACAAATTTTTTGAGAGGAATCATAAAATACCTTAACTGGTAGTAAATACACCACACAATAGAAACAAATGGTTAATATGTCATGTGTCTCACTAAAATAAAAATGATATGATAAATCCCCTAACCTCAAGTCTGAAATTCATACAAAGTTATTTTAACATCATGTATAATAAATTTTATTCTATTATAATTATATTATAGAACCATATATATAATTTTAATATCCTATATCATCCACTTACATCATTTCAAAACCTGTTTATTAATAATTATTTATTAAAATCATGGCTTCCATGTGTAAATTGTCTCTTTTTTCATTTAAGATTTTGGTTAGTAGTTTTATTCTTTAGGACTTGATCACAGTAAACTCATATTAAAAAATTTAATAATGATATAAATTTCATTTATATTTATTATATACATATTTAGAATGATCCTTGAATGTCCAATATGAAAAATCAACCACATTTCTTATGGATGTGGTAGTCCACAAGTACGCATGAGTGACGTCATAATTTTTTAACGATTTGAAACGTAATAAGGTAAATGATATATTTTATCTACATGACCGTTATAATATCATATATATCATATATATTTATTAGTTCCCTATTTATAACTATCCATGTAAAACAGTTATGAAAATTAAATTCCATCGATACAAGGAGATGGAAATACATACGTACGCTCGGGTGATGTTTTATTTTTTAGTATGATGAAAAATAGGATCCAAATGGTTTTCCAATAATAGAACTACTAATATATCAATATATTTATGAAACTTTATTAATTATTTTAGTTTTCTAAAAATATATTTATAGGAGATAGAATAAGAAATAAAATTGAAAGTACTCAGTAAAGGGTTAAACTTCTTTATTGAGAAAACTCTTTTGGCTTACACATAAAATACTAAAAGTATGATATTTTAGAAATAAATCAATCTCTTGTAAATTTTATGGAACATTTGGAAGAAATTTGGTTATTAGTTTTTTTAAATAAATATCTCAAAAGGTGTAAGGAATAGAGCAGATGATGTTCCCGTTTGTAAGTGAGTGGAGGGGCACTCTTGGAATTTTATAAAGTATTACATTAATAAACATTAGTATTCATGTATAAATGGAAAAAAATGATATATTTATAATATATGATGAGGATATGTCTAAATAACATCATCAAAAAGAATCGCCCATATCTCTTTGTTTTATCCTCTGTTAACCCTTTTGATGATTGATATGATATCCAAGTTTTCTACTCTTTGGGGGTCAAGAAAAAAATACAAGTAAAAGTGAACCATAAATAGAAAATGGTTGAAATTTTATACCATATCCCCTTCATTTTTAGAATTATATTTTCTATGAATTTTCAATCATTTAATAAAATGTAATTTACTATAAAATATAATTAATTTAATTTTTAGAACTATTCATTAAAGTTAACTTTAAATTAATCAATATAAAAATATAATTAGAATATAATCCATCCATTTTACCTGTATTTATACATTATTATTAACTAAAAATATTTGTTCCATAATATATCCAAAAAAATTACTTTAAATTTTTTTAAAATTATTTACTATGATTTTTCCACTACTTTCACAAACACTAGGTTAGTGTTATATAAGATATTGGGTTATTTATGGAATCTGTAAAAATTAGAATTAAATTATCATCATAAAAAATGTATTAACAAATTAATGTTTAATACTAATTCCAAACTTATTTTTATCTCTAGATGAACATATAATAGAAATTTAAAAGCTAGAGAGTGACATTTTTTTCTTCACGTAAAAAAATATTTCATTTTTGAGGAAATTGGAAACAAAATTCCATAACATAGAATATTTGATGATTATGGTCATAGAAACATCCAATATAATAAATTAAAGTGTCGAGTTTATTTTTTTAGCACTATAACATTATTTTTGACCTTAATTACCCAATTTACCATTACCGAGGTAACAAATATTTACCATGATTTCCATTCATATTCTCCAAAAATAAAAGGAGAATATTTAAAAACTTTTAACCACATAATTAAAAATAGTTAATCCATTTTTAAATATTATATTCATATGTTTTTAACAAATAAATTTTAATATAAATTTATAAAGCATAATGAAAAATAGTTTTTAGACAACTATGTTTTTAAGCCTGCAAATAAACTTATACAAAAAAAATATAATATTAATTCATATGAAATCATTTAGATTATGTTAAATAAAATACAGATAATTTTAATTTAAAACCAAATCCAAAACATAATGGGACTTTCAAATTACTTTGTTTAAATAAGTTTTTCAAAAATTGCTACATTTTACTATTCACTCAAAAATATTTTTTTTGAAAAATCCTAAAAAATCAACATGATATTATATTTACATAATGATTTTAAAATTTATAATAATTTTTAAAATACTATTTATAAATGTGAAAAAATTAATTACAATATCTACGTAGAAAATATATTAAAGACCATTTTTGATAAAAACTATATTTGAAGCCTCAGATTACTTTACTAAAAATTGAGTACATATTTATTACTAATTAATAAATAAATTTTCATTACATAAAACCTTAATACATATAATTATAATTTTTTTATTTTAATTCATACTTCTAATTTAATGGCTAGGTTATAACAGTCACTTTTAAAAAATAATATTTTTTTACCATATTACATTTTTCTTAAAGCTCGATGTTGTCTGTTAAAAAAGTTATTAGGTTTATTATTATTTTAAAATACATTTTTGGGGTTTTAAATCCTCCATAAATAAATTTATACCTCTGTATTTTATCTCATTCATCGAAGGTTTAATATTTTAAAATACCTTTATTGAAAACACACATTGTACTAAGAGATAATAAAACTTTTTTGAATTGGGAAAGTGGAAAATATATAGTTTACCAGAAATAATACATAATTCGGATTCAACATAGATAGAAAATTGGTGGGAGGTTTAAATATATATATAGAGTATAAAAATATCTTCTAATAAATAATAAATATTGATGAGGAATATGGTCATGAGGAATATAATGACTACAAAACCATAAATCAATGATGGGTTAATGGTAAATGAATAACATTTTTATTTCAAGATTCATTTCCTAAAGTTGAGGGATTATTTTATTCTAATAATTGAATTTTCAAGATTAATTTTTCATGTATGTATAACTAAACTTAAATTTTAATGGATCATAAGATTCATAAAATAACTACAAGTTGTTCCTCACATCTCAATATTCTCACCAAGACCAAAATGGATAGCACGAGTTAATATAGATAAATATTCATAGGATGAAATAATACATTAATCTCTAAAACCTCAACAATAGCACCCAAAGTTTCACTTAATCCATTTCATAAATATTCAACCTTAATACTCCTCCATAATATGTCTAACCAATATTGAAACCCATATATCATAACTATTTTATCTCATAGCCTTCTATGATCAACATAAATTATATTGAAGTAATTTTTATCACTCATAAAATGACATAACAAAATATATTTTTCTTGATAATAGATTATTTAAAATATACTAATCATTTACCAAAATAATTTCACCATAAAATTATATAAGCTTGAAAATGATAATTCACCCCTTATTCCTTAAATATGAACCCTTATAGCGATGATGATTTCCATTAGAATTTTGAGTACATCCTTTTACCAATAGATGATCATAGGTTGATTCAGAATATTAAATTTCATTTCATTGTTCTATAAATTTTCATGGAATCTATTTAGATAGAGGAAATCAATTCATAGAATCACATAAGATTTTACTAAAGGAAGAAAAATAATATTTTACAAGGGAATATCTAAAAAATATTAAATATGGAATCTCTAACACTATAGTGGAGGATATGTGTACCCTAATTATCATGATTAAATTCAACTATTGTGATTTCATAATCTTGCCCGTTTTCCTTTGAATTTATAGGTTGTCGTAAATTATTATCCTCATTATCCATTAGATTAGATAATTGGTTTTCATAATACCCAAACTCTTTAAATCTATAGCACTTAAGTATATGTGGTCTATATTTTTGAGATCTATATATATTAATTTCATTTATTAGACTCTTAATATCATCTCAAAGTTATTTTTCATTATGGAAATATTATGACACTTGAAACATCTTCTTATTCCTTTCATAAATTCACCTGGGTTCCCCTTCCCACATGTTTGCATGCAGAAGATTGAAAATTTTTCTTCCCTTCATGTGACATATCACTGGAGCTTTCATGAAACTCCATAATTCATTTATTATCCCCATAACCATGAGGGATTCAATATTATATTTTCAATTTAAGTGAAAATTGATTGATTTGTTCATATATTCTAAAGTCCAATGTGGATAAGTTTATTCAAATAATTGGTTTCAATCCACCAATGAATTGATCAATCATTCTTTCTGAGATGATGGTAAAACCACAAGTGCATATCAAACTTATTGTAAAATTTTCTTCATAAGTGTCGATCGATTTTCAATCCTTATGTTTCAAATCTAGAAAGTCCCTCCCTATTTTATTTTAAAATTTTCTTGGATAGTACTTATTGAGGAATAACATCTTAAACTTCTACCATTCCAAAGAGTTTATTTATTTTTATTACCTTTTATTCTTGGGAATATTCTGCCATTAATCCAATTTTGCTTCTAAGAGATAATATTCTAGGACGACCTTATTATAGTCTGGGGATATAATAATTTAAAATATATTTTTCATTACATCCATTGCTTGTAAACTCGTGGATTAGAACACCCATAAAAGGAGGGTGGAAATTTCAGCATAAAATATTCAATGGAATGTGTCTCCCACCTTGGTGAATTCAAAAGTTCAACATGATCTGCATTACCACACCTAGCTTGAGAGAGTTGAGTGAGAATAGTCACAAGATATTGGATCCCAAATCCAATGTTATATGGTTACTCATGTAGATTTTCATTTCATTGGAACTCACATTCACTATTCCCATGAATCGTTCAGGTTTGATCCATTAACTAAAATTAAAACTATTTTAATAGTATGAAGCTATAAAAATTATAGTGAACAACTATATATTCATGGAAATCATTCCTGGGGTTCCCTAAATTAAGACACATAGGTTATTCATCAACGTAATCTATTCAAATAATTGATGATTGTTTCTAAAGAAAATGTGAATTGTCCCAATAATATCCCCTGAGAGTGTCTATCTAGGTATGCAGTATTACATCCTATCATCATGCACCAGTGATGATTGAGTTAATACCTAATTCACCAATTTTAGAGTTATTAATAATAGGTGAATCTATGTCACACCCACATCCACTTTCTAGTATATATAAATGGATTTATTCTCTAGGAAAACACACAATATCTACTTTACCATAACATTATTATTTTATCTTATATGTAGACTTATGCCTATGGTTTTCAGTAAAGTTTTCTAACCCTAATCATAGACTATTAACTAAGACCTACTTTGATACTAAATATAGTGACTCATACTTTTTGTACATATATATCCCATATTATTAGATGAAAATCCATTGCATAACATTGAAATCAATGTCAAAACTATAAAGGTTTAATTTATTTTTAAACTAGATATATAATCAACTTATTTTATGTAGGATCTTCAGTGTCACCCAAAAATATCTTCTCATATAGAACACTTTTTAGACATAACCAAAATAAACCTTTTTTTAACTAGGGGGATGAAAACATAAAAAAGGGTGACGTTAGATGATCAGTAAAGGTAAAAATATTAAATATAAATTGATGGTTATATACAACCAGAACATAAGCATAAGTGAATGATATCATGATCATAAGTTACAAAGTTCATGCCCAATCTATAATAGATCATAAACATGCATCTTGGAATAAATAATTATCATAATAAATGATAATATTCATAAAATTTATAAATAATAAATAATATTTCATGAGGAAAAACAACATAACATATTAAATAGTAATGTTGAAAAAACCAAAGTTTTTCAAATTATAAAGATTTAAAAATAAAACTCGGTTCACTCATTAAGATAATGACATGAAATTAGGCACTATAATAAAATTATGGAAATGAAATGATGTCCACACATAATCTTATAGGCATTTAATCCAGTACCTCACATGAACATATGCACATGAAAACCATGTACATGTATACTATTTTATACATGAAACCCAGATCCATCTATAAAATAGTGAACATAAAATCAGGTTCTTTTATATCATATCTATCTTAATAATTATCCATATTTACCCAATTAATTATAGGAATATAATGGAAGCACCAATCAGATAATCATAATCCATTCATATGTACACCATAAGATCATGAAGGCATTTGGAATTTTATCATAATGTAATACATGGAAAATAAAACCATTTTAGTTAATATTTCATTAAGAAAACCATAAACTATATAGTTAAAGAATAAGGATGTAATCAAATAATCATATCCCCAATGAAAAATAAGCTGAATCAAAGGATTTAATCATATATAAAATTCCATTAAAATAACACTTAGAACATTTCTTAATCAAAATATAAATTTCATTTAAAAAACACATTTTAAAACTACATATTTAAAAAATATTAGGGTAAATACTTTCTTTAAAAAAACTAGAAAATTGTAAAATAATATTCAAATAATTTAGTGGTCATGATGGTGTAAAGTTACATTCATGTCATAATCATTAAAAAAATATTGTATTCACACCTTTAGAAAAAGTAAGTTGTTCAAAAAATGACAAGACGATTACTTTAAAAAATTTATTAAAAATTAAAACATGGGTAAAAATTAATTTAAAAATCACTGAATAATATTTAAAAACATTGAAAAATATTTTTATATAACATGGATATAAAAGAACTGAAATAGGATATATAAGGTTATCTTTTGTTAAAAACAATTTCTGAAATATTTTGTATACCAAATAGAGAAAATTGGTACTAAATATAAAAATTACATAAATATATATGTGAATAAAAATGAAATGGGTTTATTTGATAATAACAACATATTTTTCTTTAATTTAAATTCAGTCATAAAAAACCCAATAAAAATGGTAATGAAATATAAATTCTTTAATGGTTTATTAATTTTTGATTCATAACCCCCATAAAATAAATAACTTAAAATGAAACATTAAATTCCATGAAAATAAGTTTATTTAGGATACAACATAACAAATGGGTATTAAATACACCTAATAAAATAATATTGGTGTATATCATAACATTTTTTCCAAAGAAGACAATTTTAGATGATAAACCCTTATAGCTTTGGTAATATCTAAATCAAAATACCATAAAAGAGATAACAATAAATGGATGTTTAAATACTCGTAATTATATGATCATAAAATAAATTCATGGTAATTATATTCACCATTAAAAATTAACATGTGTTGAATATGTCATATGTCTCACAGAAATTAAATTGGGATAAAAAATCCCCTTACCTCAAGTCTGACTTGGTTCGTATGTGATTTTAACCTCTTATATAATAAATTAAAATTTATTATAGTTAAATAAAAGAACAATATACATACTTTTAAAATCATATATGATCCACTATAACATCTTAATAACCGTTAATTAATAATTCTTTATTAAATCATAGTTTCTAAGTGTTAACTTTCTATTTTTTCATGTATGTTTTAGTTTGATAATTTTAATCCTTGCATCTGGATCATTATTCAATCATCTTAAAAATGTTAATAATGATAAATATAACATATATATTCACTATATACATATTTATAATCATCCTTTAACTAGGAAATCAAAACAATTACATGGCTTTATGGAGGTGGTAATCAACACATATGCATGAGTGATGTTACCATTTCTAGTGAGTGGAAGGGTAAAAATATCAATGATATATTATATATAAATGAGAATAATTAAAAAATAAATATGGAATGTATTCATTACATACATCTTTTTAACCATCCATGTAAAATATTGATGAAAAACAAATTAACCCGCTACGTGGATATGGTAAGTCATACGTATGCCCGAGCTAGGTTTTTGAATTACATAGGATTAAAAAGATGTGGAAAATGGTTGTACCATAATCATAACAACAAATAAAATTTTTTATTATACTGTATTAATTATTAAATTTTGGTTACCTTATATTTATAGGAGGTAGATGATAAAATAAAATTGAAAGTACATGGTCAAGAGTTATAAATATTTTTTGAGAAAAAACATATGTCTTACACCTTATGCCTTGAAAGGATTATCTTTTTAAAATACTAGAAACTCTATTAAAAGGGGTTGAAACTTGGTAATAAATTTGGTTTGGTATTTGATTATCTATAGTGCTCAAAATATATATGGAAAGAGGAGAGGATTTTCCCTTTTATAAGTGATTGGAGGGGTGCTCTAGGAATTTCATAAAGTATTAAATAGTATAAATTAATTTTCATTTTAAAATGGAATAAACTAATATATTTTATAATATATGATTATTATGGGTCTAAACCCAATAATATAATAAAATTTGAATAATTTTAGGTGAATGTTTCACCTAAACGTTTTTTTAATCCCCCATTAACCATTTTGATGATTTCAATAATATCAAAGAGTTTAACTCTTTAGAGGTAAAAAGGATATTATAAAATTTAAAATGAAAAATAATTAGAAATTGGTTTATATGGTAGACTATATCCAACTCAATTTTAAAAAAAATATGATTTTTATATATTTTAAAAAACTTAATAAAAATAATATTTATTATCCAATATCAGTAATATAATTGTTTAAACTATCCATTTAGGATTACTTCATCTATATAAGAATTAAATTAGAATATAACAAATTTTACCATCAATAATACATTATTATTAACTATAAAATTCATTTTTAAATATAATCCATCCAAAATAAGTTACTTTTATTATTTTTTAAAATTATTTACATTGATTTTTCCACTCCTTAAACAATAATTGTTTCATTGTTGTATAAATATTTAATGAAATTTTATAATCACTTCAAATTAAAAATATACTACCATATTAAAAATAATTTCATTATTCAAAAAATAAATTTTAATATTCATTAAAATTATTTTTAATCTTATGTGAACATACAATAGAAATTTAAAATCAAGGGAGTGACATTTTCTATTTTGTTATTTACATAAAATAATATATATGAAATTTTTAATGAAAAATGGAAAACATTTGTCATAAATTTGAATATTGGATAATTATTTTTGGACCCAACTCATCCAATATAGTAAAGTCAAGTTTTAGGGTTATGTTTAGGCCTTATCACATCATTCTTAAACTTAATTACCTAATTTACCCATACCGTGTTGAAACATATTTAACATAGTCACAAAAATGTCTAAAAATAAAATGATCCAATTAAAAAAATCACTTGATTCCAAATATAGAATCAATTTTTCAGTAATAGATTTTTATAAGTAGATAAAATCAATTTAAATATAAATTCTTAAAATATAATGATAAATATTTTTTGAAAAATGTTTTTTAAGCTGAAAAATCACCTGAAATGAAAATCATATATAATATTTTTTTATGTAGAAATATTTATATTATGTTAAAAAATAAAACTTATATTTCTTTAAAACCTTACCGAAAAAATAATGTAACTTTTAAAATATATTATTTAAAGAAAATAAATGATCATTTTACAAAAAAAACATATTGCTCACTATTCATTGAAAAATAAATCTTTTTAGAAAAATCATAAAAAAGCATCATATGAATTTATTGTAATGAACCAAACCCCAGTATCCGAAATCCAGTTTTACAATTTATTACATTGTAATAAGATTAAAGTTATTGAATCCCAAATGGGAAAATATTTTAGTAGTTCGTAAACTAGATACATACATGATTCCAATATTAAAGTTGAATACCTAAATTACGACATCATTTTTTCAATAATATCATTATTACCTATAGAATATCCTTGAATTTAATTTATAGTACAGTTCCTAGAATCATGGAAAAAGAAAAAATAAAGGTGATCTCAAATTCTCAGTAAGATTTATGTAATGAAGAATTTATCACGAGTAAATTAAGAGTAATCAATAAGGAATTATTAATATAGAAAAGAAAATATCTGAACACACATTCCATTTAATAAATAAATTGACTATCATGATTAGATAATTAGTTATTAGTATCTAATGGTAAATAAATAATCACACATTCCATTTAAGAAACACGACTATCATGACTAGATAACGAATAATCAATATGGCAAGGTAACTAACTTAAAATAAGTTCTATTTATTTGATAAAATTATAATGAAAACACTTCAAAATATAATATCATTTCAAAGAAATCATGGATAATAAAAACTAAATTATTAATTAATTAAATCATTAATTATTTGAATTCATGATCTTAGGCATCATGATACCTCTACTATCAAGACCTTTTTTAAGATAGATTAAAATTGATGGCTAGAATACACCAGAAACTCATTTAACTACGGATAACCAACTTATTCATATTATGATTTTACCTATGCATCAAAAGGATATCTATAAATAATTCAAGAAAATATCAATGAGTCCAAATCATTCCTCATATAACAACTAAATTATTTAATTCATGAATAATATTCCATTTAAAAAAATTATATTGAGTAAGGAATATGAATTAACAATAATTTCCCTATTCAATCATATAACATTAAATGTAAAATAACATACGTATAAATGAAATATGGTTTATGTAATAATTATAACTATATTAAATAATATGTATATTTAGGGTAAATTTAATGCCCAATAATGACAAGAAAATTAATATTTCAATCAAAATTTTATGTTCACCAAAATTATTCAAGAACGAGAATGAAAATAACACCCATAGTCAAAATTAGTATATATTGTATAGATAAAGAATAAATCTGTTATCAATAAAACATATACCCATTGGTTAAAATGTATAACAAATGTTTTTTGCTATTGATGAATAGAAATACAATAAAAATTTCATTAAAAATACTCTATGGGAAAATATTCTTTTTTTAAAACACATTCTTAAACAAAAATATCAAAAAACATTTTGAAAATACTTTTCTTTGAAAATAAAATTTTAAAATTATAACGTAATATTTAAAACATTTAGTGGTCATGATGGTAGGAAATTTCGTACATGCAATACATGATAAATCAATGATTTTATTACGTTTTTGATAAATTCCAAAATGGCCCTATTTGGAAAATGGCACGAAGATTCCATTCAAATAATTTTACAAAAATAAAAATTTGTGTAAAATTTTAATTAATAAGTCATTTGGATAATTTTAAAAATATTATTGATTTTTTTTAGAAAACATGGATTTGGAAGAAAGTGGATTTTCTAACCGAGAAGAGAAATGATTTTGTATCCAATTAAAAACATTTTCTCAATCATTTTAAGTTCCAAAAAGAGGAATATAGTACTATTAATTGAAGAAAATGAATAAGTAGAGGAAAATAAAATGAAATATTTTTATTATATGATGATCAAATTATTTCCTTTAATTAAAATTTAAGTATAAAAAATCCCAATTAAAATTAGATTTTTAAATACACCCTTTCAAACATCATATCATTGAAGTGAGAATTAATAAGTGGATTGATTATTTTTATATAATATAAATACACATAAAAAATTAAAAATATAATCTAAGATAGTAAAAATTCATTAAACACATGATCATTTAATGTCAAAGATAATAAATAAGTAAATATATCCCAATGAAAAGAAATAATGTTGTGAGATTCTTTAACACTTGATAATTTTAAAATAAAATCCCCTAAGATGAATTAATTAAATTTAAAACAAAAAATTAAATTAATTATAAACTTTTAATGATATTACATGGACTGTGTGTAGTATATAACCCCATATAAAATTAATTTGGTGTATAACATTATAAGATACCTCAATGAAGGGAAATTGAGATGAATTGCCTTACCACACACTTCATTTTTGTTAAACTTGCTTTAACCTCTTGCATAATGGTTTTAGTCATGTTACTAATTTATTACATAACTATATTAATATTTATAATATCATATATTATATTTTTATAACATTTTATCACATGTTCGTTAGAAATACTTCATTGTTACTATTGTTTCGAGTGATATCTTTCTTGTTTTCTCGTGCATGTTTTAACATGAAAGTTATGATTATTGGGAATATTAAGTAGTTTCATCGTACCAAAAATGATATTAATTATTTAAATATAATTTATTAAATTATATAAAATCTTATATTCATTATTGGAGTTCAAACAAAGAGAATGTATCACCTTTCTTTGTAAAGATGGTAGGTCATACATACGCAAAGGTGAAGTTATTGTTCTCTTAATGGGTAAAAGTGTAAATACTTAGGTGATATATTAATTTTATAGAATCAATATTATTTCATAAATATCACTTGTATTCATAAAATTTACCCTTATTACATTCCATGTAAATCTTAAGTGAAAAACAAATCACATCACTTTACGAGGCGGAAGTCCACCGTATACACGAGCGACACTATCATAATTTAAAAAGAATGAAAAGTAAGAATTTATATATGATATTATAAATACATAAGTATAATAATATTATATATATTATATATATATCATAAATATATACAATCTTGAGATTAATTGTTGGAAAATGAGTTGCATCAGTTCGAGAGGCGGAAGTCTTTCATACACACAATCGACGATTTCATTTCCCATTTGATGGAGGAGGAGATGGATAAAGAATGTAAAATTAACATAATAAAATTTCATTATATAGGAGATAATTTTATTTAATATTATAATTATTTAAAAATAATTTATGTAGCTGGAATAAGAAATAAAAAAATATCATTTAATAATGTTACCTCTTCATCAGACAACCTCTTTAGGTTTGCACAAAAAGCCTTAATAAGATGGATTTATCGTAAAACCAAAGGATATATAATGTTTTTATGAGAACTATTAGGTTATTTGGGTAGGTATTTGATTAAATAAATTACTTTTAAAGTGTTAAGAGGGGAGGACAATGGTTTGCCTATTAGAAAGGGGGAGGGAACAAACATGGACGTTTTGAAAAGATTCAATTACACCAGTGTTTTTATCTTACCAAAATGAACAAAAACGATTTCTTTTAGACCCATATATATGATAATGTAAAACGATTTCCAAAAAATGTGTGTTTGAAAAAAAAGTTAGGTCATTTTAACCCTTTTCATTTCAGTTTTACCATCAATATATCAGTTTTTATCTTAACCATGCTAATTAATTGTTTTTCTTTTACTATTCATAATCGTCAAAACTAAAGTTGGACTTCTTAGATAATATATATTATTATTATTCCAAACATATAATTAAAAAATCAATTCAAATAATTTGTGTAATAGAATTTAAAATTATACCTCCAAACGTGATGAAAAATAGGGTTTCCAAAGAGAACATTCTCTTAATTAGAGAATTTTTTAATATTAAAATTTGATATTAAATTGATTCAAATTACCTAAATTAGTAAAATTTTAATATAATTAAAATTAATTTTCTTTAAAACCAATTTAAAATATAATTTATTATTGTAAATTATTTAAATAAAATTGTTATTTTTTATAAAATTCGGTATTTTTCACTATTGATCGAAAATTGTAACATTTCAGAAACATCCAATAAATTTACCCTAAGATTATTTTGATATGATAATTAGAATAATTATATTAATTTTATAAATAAATTTTATATAATTGGTAAAAATTTATTTTAATTTTTGTGTGCAATGCACGACTAAACCATTTTTATAAAAATAATGTTTTTTAGAAAAAAATCATTATATTTTAAATGATTTTTATTTTTACTTACAATAAATATATAATAAATGAACATGAGTAAAACATATACTTTTCATAATTTATTTTTTACCATTATTACCCATCAATTTAATGGAATGGTTTTATCTCTATACAATATTACGGCTCATTTAGACTCCAGGTTGCATGTTCCGCATGCTATGAAAGAGATCAGATTTATTTGAAATGAAATATATAATATAAGTCTCCAAGTTTTTCATTATTTTATAACATTTGTTTCTCATATCATATATGATATAAAAACCAACTTTTTCATTTAAAATATTAGGGTTTTCCACTCTCCCCACCTTCAAAATTTTGGGTACTCATAATTTAATCTTGATCTCAGTAATCAACGGTTTGACATTTAGAAATACCATTTTAAAAAAAACCACATCATAAACTTGTTAATAATACATCCTTGCAATAGTAGATAAAGTTAATTATGATTTTCAACTATATTTACACATGAAAAAGTTTTCATATAGGAGAAAATAGGTGGGAAGTAAAGATATAGACATAAAAGAAAAGTGTAATACCCAAATAATGATGGAGGGTGATAGTGTTACTTGATCACAATAATGTGAATGTTCAACAGAAATTAAACATCCATAATACCACAAATATGTGTTGAGTCATAAGACCATTGAGTCATTGTATATTAAAGTAACCTGATACCATTTTCATTTCAAGGTCATTTTCCTAAAGTTTAGTAATTCTTTTACATTCTAATAATAAAATAAAATATTATTACTGGATATATTTCTACTCTATAAGAAAAATTTCATCCTTTAGTTATACTTTGATCAATTTTCACTTATTCTCTTACTCTAAGAAATCAATTTCCAAAATTAATTTTTTATACCTAAAGCACTAAATTCAACTTTAACATGTCATAATATCCATAAAAGAGTGATAATTCATTTCACATATTTTAAATATTTTCGAAAACCAATATGGTTAGATGAAGTTTTCAATCTCTATACCTCAACATTAATTCTACTAGTTCATTATTAATATGTTTTATTTAAATAACTTAATTAAAATAATTACATATTAACTAGGACATAAAGTACATTAATTGTAGGTTCTAAAAAATTATCGTATTTCGGTTATGAGTTCAAACCACACTGCCATATTGGATGTGAGGGGTTTTCACCAAGTATATGAGTTGTCATTTTTCTAAAACTATATTAATATAATTCCTACAACATTCCACAATTTTTATGACCCTTAATTACTACAACATAAAATATTAGATAAACCTTAAAGGTTACCAAAACCTTTACTCTGAAGTCCAATAAATGTAAAGTCATTATTTCTCAATTAAATTTTTCATATACCAAACCAAGGGGTTAAATTCTCATAAATTATTTACAAACATATCCTTATTATTATTATATTCCTACCACATAAAGTTTTAAGATGGGTGTTTAAGAAATTGAACATATGATCATACTTAAACTTATAAGACCATCATTGTATCTATATCTATTATGTTAATTAAGATATATATTATTATATGTTTTTTCGATTCTTATAAAAAAAGTTCCATTTTTTTAAAAATACCAATTAATTTTTGAATCCCAATATATAAATACTTCTTCCATTTTATTTAAACAGGGGTCTTTTCTTAGAATATGGGTTAAAATTTATAATAAGTAATTGACTTAGTTCATTCCTAGTTTCCACATATTTAATACAATGAATTATAATGGGACCCCTATGGTGGAATTTATTTCCTTCCATTTTACTCTTAATGTTCCCTTTCAAATTCATTTCTTTATGCCTTTCCTTTCCACACATAAATCATATTCCTATCCCTTCACTTCACTTTACTATCTATCTATTTCCCCTTTTTTGATATAAAGGAACCCAATCCTTTTATACTACATGTCCACCACTACATGATCTATTTGTGAACTCCACCATTCTCTTATTTGGTGAGTCTGAGAGTTGATTAAGGTATAGGTTGTTAATCATATTTTAGTATAAATAATTATGAATAATACTAATACATTTCATGAATTTCATAATCCCATTTGATTCTCATAATCCCCCATTTTCCATCATGTTCAACAGAAACATGATTCTTTGAGGTTCTATTCATTAAATAAAACTAAAAAATAATTGTGTGATGAAAAATAATAATAATGGGGAAACCATATAATCATAAAGAATCATTTATTTGATGTCTAAATCTGGAAATTTTAATTTAAATATAAGTCACCTTAGATTTAACCTAGGTCATTCATTATCATCAACTATTCAAATCTTTCACAATGGTTTGTAATGATATTGTGAATTATCCTAAGAATATCCTCTAGGAGTGTCAAACTAGTTTCTCAGTAAGGCTAATTATTAGGCACAAGTTTATGATTTGGTTAATACCAATTCCCATTATCGATTAATTACCCCAGGTAAAACTATGCCAGAACCACATTCACTTATAATATCTAGGAAGTGATATAATTCTAGGAAAAAAGATAAAAAACTCTTCCCTACCAAAACCTTAGGATATTTTTCTATACTTTTTTGAAAATTATATTATATAGTTATATTCCCTAATCTATTTTTTATTTTATTTAGTTCTATTGGTTTCTATTATACTTCTTTTGCTACCAAATACATTGACTATGAACCCAATATCCCAAAGTTGGTTTCCTCCATTATTATATTTGTATAAGATAAAATTGATCACATCCCAATGGATATAATAGTCTAGTATTCTAATAAAATATATACACACCTGATTCCCATATTAAATTTGAATTAAAAAATGAAAACATATTTTTTTCAATAATTTCTTAATTCCCTCTATAATATACTTTAATATCATTCATAGTACACTTTCTAGATTCCTAGTAATGGAAAAAATGTGATATCAAATTATCAGTAAGATTTACCTAAATCATATGGTATCATTATGAAATAATGAATAGTCAAAAGGAATAATGAATATTAAAAGGTAAATATCTAAAAACACATATCATTTAATAAAGAACATGAATATCATGTTTATATAAGGCATAATAAATATGGAACCCAAATAATTGAACACATATTCTATTAAAACAACATGAATATCATTAATAGATAAATAATAATAAATTTCAAAAGGTAAATAACTAATAAAATGTGTCATTTAATTGATAAAATGAGACTGAAAAACAAACCAAAGATAATATCATTGTGAAAATATCATGGATAATAATATATAAATTCTTAATTAAAAAATTCTTCACTATTAGATTTCATGATCTCAAGAATCTTAACTCCACTACTATCAAGACCCTTCAAAGGACAATTGAAAACTGATTGGTAGTTATACCCTAAAAACCCATTTAACTGAGGTAATCTAAATGATTCATCTCATTAGAATACCAATGAATCAAGGGGATACCAATATCCAAGAGTCATTTATATCTATATATCAAAATTATTTCTCATATATATACCAATAAATTTAATTTATGAACAATAGTCCTTATCAACAAATTGTCATATCGTGTTAAGAATATAGATTAAAATTCATTTTTCATTCAATCATATAACTTTCAATGTAAAATAATGTATTTCAAAATGATATATGATTTAATTAATAGGTATATTCATGATAAATAATATGGATATTTTTTGGAAATGTAATATATAGAGATGATAAGAAAGAAAATATTTCAAGGTAAAGTCTATGATTACAAAACGTAATCAGGAAAGGTAATTTAAATACTTTACCTAATCAAAATAATCATAAACCATCACAAGAAATAATAATTATGGTATCAATAAAAAATATACCCTTTTATCATAAGTGAAATAAAGGTTTGATATCGTTGATGAATATAATTATAATAAAAATGAAATTATAACAATATTTGAACAAAGAACATTTTCACTCTGAAATTATTTTTTTACTAAAATTAAACAAAATATATTTAAAATAATTTCCTTTGAAATTTTTTTAAACTTATAAAGGAATATTTAAAATGTTGAGTTTTCATGATAGTAGGAAATTCCATACACATCATATATGTTAAATAAAATATTATTTTTACATTCTCAGTAAAATCCAAATGGACATTGTTTGGAAAATGATATAAATATTTCTTTCTAAACTTTTTGTACAAATTAAAACATGGGTAAACATTTAATTAATAAATCATTTGGGTAATTTTACAAATATTTTAGAAAACATTTTTTGGAAACATTTTTTTGGATAAAAAAGGATTTTTGACCGTAGAGATAAATGATGTCATATTTAATTAAAAAACTTTTCTCAGTCATTTTAGGTACTAAATAGAGGAATATTGTACTATTACTTGAAAAAAAAATATAGAGAGGATAATACAAAGAAATGCGTTTATTATATAACAATCCAATAATTTACATTAACATAAATTATAGTATAATCAATCCTTATTAAAATCAGATTCTAAAATAAACCCTTACAAATATCATAAAATTTAAGTAAGAAATAATCAATGAAACCATTATGTATATTAATTAAAAATCTACATAAAAAATGGTAAATGAAACATAATATAGTCAAAATTATTTACACTCATAATCATATAATTTCAATGAAAATGAATAAGTAATATAACCTAATGAAAAGAATTTGAGTTAAGAAATTATTTATAACTTAGTAATTTTGAAGTCAAATCCCCTTAAATTAAATAATTAGAATTTAAATTTAAAATTGAATAAATTATTAATTTTTCCTAATATTAAATGAAAATGAGATAGTATATATTCCATATAAAAGAAATTAGATGCATAACATTACAATATGCTTCAATGAAGGGAAATGGAGATTATGTCCCTTACCTCACGCTTCCTTTTGGTTAAACATGGCTTAACATTCTGTATAGTGGTTTTAATCATGTTATTAATTTATAAAATGAAAATACGAATATTTATAATATCATATATGATCCTTTTATAATATCTTATCACTATTTTTTTAATAATATTTCATTATTATTATTATTTCGAGTGATAACAAACTTTTTTATCATGCATGTTTTAATGTGAAAGCTCCAGTTCTTGAGAATATTATATAGCTCCACAATCACTATAATTATATTAATTTTATAAATATAATTTTTTTATTAGATACAATTTTATAATAATTATTGAAATTTAAAGAATGAGAATGGATCACATTTCTTTGTGGTGATGGTAGGTCATACATACCATGAGCATAGTTATCATTTCCTTGATGGGTAAAATGGTATGTAGGTTAGTGATATATTAATTTTTTAAAATAAATATAATTTAATATATATCACATATATTCATTAAAAATGTCCTTCTTATATTCCATGTAAAGCGTGAAGGAAAGATGAATCACATATCTTCACAAGGAGGTATTCCACAATACACACATTCGATGTTATAATGATTTAAATGGAATGGGATGTAAGAAGTTATATTTCTTGAGATGTTTTTATGGAAGTGAATTACATCGGTTCACAAGGAGGTATTCCTCTACACACAAGATTTATTATCTCATTTCCCATTTAATGGAGGATGATATGAATAAAGGTTCTTCCACTAACATAATAAAATGTCATTATATAGAAGTTATTTTTGTTATTATAATAGAACTATTGAATAATATTTGAATGCGGTGGAAGAACAAATAAAATAAAAAAGATCCTTTAAGAAAGTTACCTCTTTTTCGGATGGCCCCTTTAGGTTTGCACAAAAATCCTTTCTAAGGTGGATTTATGATCAAAATATGGGCTATGATATGTTGGAAGTGGAATAAGGAAGTACTTATTATAGGTCATGTCTAAACCAAATGTCTCCGTAATTATTAAGAGGAGAGGAGATGGTGGCCTTTTATAAGTGGGGGAGGGGACATACAAGGAATTTTTTAAAATATTCAATTACACCCTTGTTATTATAAATTCATAAGAATTTAAAATAGGTCATCCTAAACCATTACAGGAGATAAAGTAAAAATATAGTCATCCAATGGGTTGAGAACAAGTTTCTAGGTAATTTTAAAACATATATTTTTAGTTAAACCTCTGGTAAATCAATTTTTAACTTAAACATGGTAATAAATTTTTACTTATTTTACTTTTAATAATAGTAAAAAATTATGTTGAAATTATTATATAATATAAATTATTCTGATCCCAATTATAGAATCCATTTTTTCAAATTCAATTATAAGAAGTGGCAGAATCCAATTTGAAATTAAACCTGTAAAGACGATGAAAACACGAGTTTCCAAAGACAAAATTCTCATAATTATAGAATCTTTTAATATAAAATTTTGATAAAAAATTAATTACAATGACCAAAATTAGTTAAATATTAACAAAAATTTACAAATTTTACTTTAGAACCAATTTAAATTATTATTTACCTTTGTAAATTATTTAAATGAAAATGAAGTTCTCAATAAAAATCAGTATTTTTCACTTTTCATTGAAAAATGAAACATTTTATAAAAATCCAAAACAAATCACTAACTAATAATATTTATATTCTGATTTTCAAAAATTAATTTTATTTTATCAAATTAAATTTATAAATGTGGTAAACATTAATTTCAAATTATGTTTATAAAGCCTGACTAAACCGTTTTTTTAGGATAATATTCTTTTTTAGAAAACATTTCTCCTTATTTTAAATGATTTTTATATTATTTATAATCAATAGGTAATTAATGAACATGTTTCAATTATATAAGTTCAAAAATTTAGTTATTATTATTCATACCCATCCATTTATTGGATAGTTTATAATAGTATATTATTTCAGTTCATTTACACTCAAGGTTATGTGTTCTATAAGCTATCAAGGATATTGAATTTATTTAGAAAGAAATCCATCATAAAGTCTCATGGTGTTGCATTCTCACCTATTCTTGACGTTGTGTTTCATATATTCTATTAAATTCAACTTTTCCCTTTTAAAATCTAGGGGAGTTACAGAAATTTACATATTGATTTAAAAAATGATGCTCATTTTTTCAAATATTTTTTGTAATGTTTTTGGTAATTAATTATAATATTCATGAAAAAAATGAAATGAACACTATATTTGAAGAAAAAATATTTTTGAAACATAAAATTACTTTAGTAAAAAATTAGTACATATTTATTATGAATTAGGAAATAATATTTTATTATATTAAACCATTATACATATTGTTTATAATATGTTAATTACTATACATACTGCCAATTTAACTACTAGGTTATAATGATCACCTTTAATTAATAATATCTCTATATTATATCAAAATTTTCTTAAATCATGGTTTTTCATGTTAAGAAATATATCATGCATATTCTTATTTTAAAAAAAATCATGGTGTTACAATGGATGTACAAATATTTCATGGAATGTTTTACTATTATTATATATTCATGTTATATTTCTCTAGGATTATAGCTCTTTTTCCAAACTTTATCGGAAAGGGGTTGTCCTTTGTAGGGTAAGTGAAGTTCCATAATACTATTGATGAGTTTCATTAGAGTTTGACTAGTACTACCATATTTAGGTTTCCTGAATAAGGGGTTGAGAATATAGTGCTTTATAATTATTACAAAGATGAGATTAGGTGTGTGTTGATATGGTGGTGTGTGTTGATTGCTTATAGATCCTTACAGATAAAACCCCATTGGTAGAACCAGTGTACCAATGACATATATATATAAACTTAAGTTATATCTCTGAATACATGGGGAAAATATATTTTGGTGAGTCTTTTTTTATTTATTCTAACAAAAATAGTATTAGGTTCATCTTTACTCAAAGAGATCTGATACTGAGATAGAGACGATGACTGGAGTTCCTATAGGTATATTACTTTGTGATAGTATATACTCTGATTAATGGAAATTTTATGGTAGATAATATCATTTTGAAGTCTAATTCCTTATTTTAATGTGAGGAATCAAATAAGTTGGACTCGTTACAGCTGTACTTGGTTGATGATAGGGAAGTAACATACCTCTAACTGTTATTCTATGGTGTCATTCGTTCATCAATGGGAGGTTTTGAGAGAGTTTATTATATGTCCCTTAGTAGTATATCCCAAAGTAGAAAATATGTACCAAGACCTTAAATGGTAGTTTTTTTTTGGGATAGGGATGAATATGAGTGCTATAGAGTTCATCTCTGGATTCCCCACCACTCGGTAGATGAATTTCAAGGATTAAGTGATAGAAGGGTTGGGCCAGCCCCTTGAGATACCTTAATAGAAGTGGGATGGTATATCCATAGATATTATAATAGTAATTCAAGGTATTCTGAGAGACCAGGATATATTCTAGGTGATCATGGATCGAATCAATATGTTGGACCACTTCCTTACCATCAGATAAAAGAGTTCAGTATAAATTTTAGGATGCTTGAACGTGGAGGAAAACGTTCATCTTTATGGTGTTCCATTGATGATTATCATAGAGTGTGGTGACTGTTTCACATCAAAGTTATAAATAAGATTATAAGAGTCTATTGATACCAAATTGAGGAATACCATGATGTTCTATCCCTAGAAAAATGGTCAGATTGAGAAAACTATTCTATTACTATAGGACATAATTCAAGAATGCATGTTTGACATCATCTAAAGCTATGAGGATCACCTACCCTTAGTATAGTTTGTATAAAAAATATATATCACTCTACCATCTATAGGGTGACTTGGAAGGAACTTTATAAGATGCATTTTAGTTCACTACTATATTGGTTGGACTTTATAGATTCCACACTTATGGTGATAGATTTGGTATGAGGGTTGATAGATAATGTTCAGATCATCCAGGAGAAGATGATGATATCCAAATCAATCAAAATTCCAACACTAACCAAATATGTAAGCCTTTAATATTCATTGAGGGATACTATGTGTTCTTGAAGGTCTAACCCCACTACAATCTATGGAGATTTGGTTAGGGGTAGATATATTAATGAGATTCATCAATCCATTTCAAATTCATTGTGAGATTATTGAGATTTCATACCACTTGTATTCAGCTTCAAATTTGGAAGGAGTTCTTCACATATTTTTTATATCACAGCTGAGGAGATACATGTGTTATATGCAGCACATTATTGGTTAGTAATAGAGAGGAATTGAGCATTGAACCAACTTACTAAGGTACCCAGTGGTGATTGAGGATCAGCAGTATAATATCTTTTAGAAAATAATTATTCCCCTTATGTGCATTATTTGGAAGCATGAGAATCTTTTGAGAGCTCATGGGAGTGAGAAACCGATATAAGAGTTTAGTATCCTCACTAGTATGAGTTGGTCCTCCTTTTGGGATGAAAATCCTTGAATTTGGGGAGGATTTAATGGATACCTATTTTTTATTAAACTATTAATATATTTTAACTAATATTTTTTCAGTTTTTCATGCATTTGGTGTGGTGTTTTTTTCATCTTATAGCCCTAATGCTGATACATAAAAAGCATTAAATATATTAAATTATGTACAAGATTTATTTTTTAAACAATAGATTTTATCTTGAACGACGTCTTACATGGGAAAATAGAGTAATAATTTTAATATAAAACCACATTTTTACCCTAAGAGCGATATGAGGTTCAATCGCATTAGAATTCTAGATGATACGCAATTGTGGGTGTATATTAGAGTAATTAAATTAAAAAATTGATCTAATTTTCTAATTAAAAACCTAACATAGATAATATCTTAATATTACCCATTATAGCTATTATCTAGGGTTATCCACATAACCCAGGAGATTTAGAGGGAGGGATAGCCTCTATTGGGAAAGAACACGATGATGAATGAAGAGTGGTTTTGGATCAGTGATCATAATCGATGAAACTCATCATCAACATAGATGAAAATTTGTTCCTCCTTAGTGATTAGTCCAACATCAAGGTAGGGTGTTTTTATTTTATTTTTTTATCTCATTTTGATATATTTTTAATTATTTTTTAAATTATACTATGAAATTAATCTGGAAACAACCATTTCCAAGCCCTGTTAATTTATGATTTTTTTTAGCCTTTGATTTAGGAATCATTGACTCTAGTACTATCTATATTTATTTGATTCATAATATTCCTCAAACATAGATGATGTTTGACTGTATATGTTCGTTACTATTTATCACATTTTAATTTATTGGATTTCCACCTCTGTTCTTCATGTATTCATCACCAATATTCAGTTTGGTGGGTGACTCGATCTATTCTCGTGAGCCAGTTTGTTGAATATTTGATTAATGGTTTCAATGATCATTGTTGTGGATTATTCTTTAGGGGTTATGTAATTGTATAGAATCATTACCAGTTATGTGAAATAATTAACGAATTTGGATGACCAACTCATGATCTAGAACATTCGAGAAACAGGAAAGGGTGTAGGTGATTCAATATTATGAAGAATTATGGTCAAAATCTGGTTTCTGACATGGAATTGATCTTTATTCTAGGATGGGTAGGAATCTGAGATTGTAAAAAATTATAGGATTCATGTAGTATAGTTCAAAATAACACACACCATGTTTTTCTATGGATGGGCCTCTAGTATTCCTAAAAAAGATAAATATCACAATATTTTTGTGTCTAGGAGAACAAGTCGTATAACCAAAGATAAACACGCTGACACATACATAATGTATGCATTGATGAATCTAACTGGAATAAAATCATATATGAATAGTCTACGCATCGTTTCACCTTTGTGGAACATGACTCAGGTAGTGAGGCTCATGATGAGTTCCAAGCCAGATCTTAAACATCATTCATCTCATCCCACGCCACTTGTAGTTGTTATTTCAAGCTATATCGGGAAATAGGGAATGACTATGTTTTTTAACTAGGTTGAAACATAGTGTACCCATTGAAAAGTTCTTGTGATTACCTTTAACATGGATTATCACCTCTGAGCATGCTTCTTGAGTAGGTTTCCATGTACGATGGAGTGGTATCCCTGATGATGATACCAGAGATACAACATGGGTTAGGGTAAGAAAGTCACTTATCCCATTAATGGTTATCTATTGATATAATTTGAATGTGACCATCATAGTTTGTACAATGATTGGTACCCCCATGATGATGAAAATTTACTAGGTTCTTGGTCTCCAATATATTATATACAGGAAGGGTCAGTACACCCCCTCCACAGGTGTGTTGGTCCTCTATCTATGGAGTTGGTACTCCCCTGTCTAAGAGATATGGATGGGTATGGGTCTTCCAGTGGAATTAGTACTCCCTCAGCTCAGGTGGGCATCAAAGAAGTATGGTTCTGCCATGATGATTCTCATTAGGTTACACATGAAATATGGTAACTTTGAAGAATCGTGAAATATTATTTTGGTTTGATGTGATGACAGAGACCATACTAAGTGACTTGATTACTTCTTTCATCTTACCTGGGTTCCTATCTCTTTACCCTCTTAGTTATGGAATTAAGATGACTTACTTTTCATTATTTATTTCTTAATTATTTAAGATTTTCTTATTAGGTGTGTGGTTACTCACACTTGCATGGGATCTCCATACATGTGTTGTATTTAATGAAGATGAAAATATACTCAATGGATATCTAGGTGGAATTTGTGAAGGTGATGCATAGTGGTTATTATAAGTTGCGGTAGATAGAATGTGGTTAGATTGTAGTTTTTTTATTGGTATATTACTCACTCATCTTTCTAATTTATACATACTTTTTAGTTATCAGGACTGTATTTTTTCAATTTTTACTTTGTATTGTATCATCATATTCTTTTGTGGGATATTAGATATTTTTTTAGTCATTATTATTCTACTTTATTAAATTCCAAAAATAATTTTTTGTTTATATGGATATACAATTATGTGTTTATATGTAGATTAATATATGACCTCTCATATCTTTGATATGCCTACTCAGTGCTAGTAACCATCCCCTGGCCTATTAGAGGTGGCATTACGATTGAACACTCAGCTAATTGATGG
Organism: Viscum album; assembly: GCA_963277665.1. Taxonomy (NCBI): domain Eukaryota; kingdom Viridiplantae; phylum Streptophyta; class Magnoliopsida; order Santalales; family Viscaceae; genus Viscum; species Viscum album. The sequence goes on along the minus strand of OY728119.1, from coordinate 112,146,650 downwards.
AAAGGAAGGCCCTTGTTGATTATTTCATGTCTCTTTTTTTTACCATGGATTTTATCATGGAGTAGATAAAGAGTGGGATCTAGTTTAGTTTCACCATTTACCCTGGGGTTACTAATATTTTCTATGATTTGAGATTTTATTATTAGTGGCTCAGGATGAGGTACTTGGTGTCCAATTTCATATCTCTATATCTCACTTGTTATGTTATCAAATATGAGAATACAATAATACTAGTTTTATTAAATCCATTTTATATTTTTATATGTATGTATAAAGAGATATAAATGGATTTAAGGATTTTATTTCCTTGGACCTTCAGTGGGAATGATTTTATATTGCTAGTAATTTATTGGTTTACTATGTCATCCCATTTACTTCCTATCAAAGAGTCAAAAAAATGAAGGATCTCAAAAACCTCTATGTTCATGAGATTATGAGACTCCATGGTGTGGATATATATTTTTTTTATGATTGTTATCCTTTCATCACTTCCTGGTTTTTGGGAAGTATTTAGAATATTATGGATTACCATCTAATGTTAATAATGAAGAATCACCTTCAGAAGTATTTATATACTGTGTGGTCCATCTAATGTTTCAAGGATATAATTCAAGGATTTGTGATTGAATTTATGGTTCTTGGGAGAAGCACACTCTATTGGTTTAATATTCCTATAAAAATCGTTACCATACTTCAATCAATATATATCCCATTAAGGCTATTTATGGATGATTGTGTTGGTTCCCAAGTAATTTTCCAAAATTTATTGAGTGATTCTTTTGGGGGTTGAGAATCATTCATAAGATGGCATGTAGTTATAGTTGATTCAGAAGTGGTTGGATATCTCAAAGAATCATCATAAATATTAAATAGATTTTCAATTTTATCCATTGGATTTTAATGTAGGTCGTCTTGTATTTTGAGGGTTTTCTCCATGTTGGTGCATTGTGGGTTAGTGAGATAGGTAATTGTGATGTCACATTATATTAGTCCATTTAATGTCATGTGGTTACATGGGAAGGTGGAATAGTGTTTTTTTATCACCATAAATGACATTTATTCATATTGTAATCCATGTATCCTAAGTAGAGAAATTCCATTTGGTTCCATCCCACATGATAGCGTGGGGGGATTTGGAACATTATCTCCATACCTTTATTATTGAGCACCCTATTAGAATATTGGATTATTAGAACAATGTGTTTCTCATAAAATTAATTACTTTAGTCTATGTTCTGTATAAGTGAAGACATGAATGTCACTATACTTAAAAACATGAATCTTGGGGGAGAGAATAGTTTCCTCACCTATTTAGAGATTAAAAACCTTGTGTACATTTGGGAATCAAAATGGAATGGTGGGGGGAATTGTGACACATTTTGGATCACTAGTATGTTTTATTTTGATTTTTTATTTTCATTTCATTTACATTGATGTTTTCAAGAGTCTGGGGGTAGAAAATATATATTTTGGGGAAAAATTATAGTGTACACTGTAAACATGTGTTCCTAACCATGTGATATTTGGTTGAGGGACCAAGGCCATTTTCATGATTAGAATATATATTTTCACATCATTCTCTCCAAGGAAACAATTTTTATCATTTTATAAAGGGTATGTAAGCCACATAGTTTATATAAATTTTATAAATTCATCTGGATAAACCATGTAGCCTTCCCAAGTTACATAAAATGAAAATTTATAATTGTTCCCTAGTCAAATCTTAACCTCTCCTCCAATTATCTCTCCTCCATTTCATGACCCATACCCCCTCTTGTTGTGGTTCTCCCACCTCCTTTCATTTTTAGTTAAATCCTCCTTGGATTTGGTGGTTTCTATTGACAAGAAATGTGACACCCACCTTACACTATATTCTTTTATTTCATATTATTTTAGTTTAATTTTTTGATAACTAATATTTTATAATTCCTGGGACTATGTTTTATATTTTATAACTTTTTTGTTCTATGCATAAGAAATGCATGCTTAGTAGTAACCATACATCAACTAAGGCGACCCAAACATTAAATACATAAATATTATAAAAAATATATGTGAATATTCATCATATATCATTATAATACATTCCATAACCATAAAGGTTTAGTGTCTTTTGAAACATGGATATGTAAACAACTAGTACCTAAAGTATCTACATCATCTCCCACTATGTTATTTACAACTATAACCCTTCTTAGAAATATTAAAATTAAAACATTTCTATATATATTAGGGTATAGGAAATTTAATATAGTATGATATCATATCCTTAATAGGTGTATGAAATATATATATCAATAAATTTTTATTTTTAGTCATAACATGATTATAATAGTATGAGAACATGAGATTAACATTTGAAAATCATATAAATCAATTCATCAACCATAAGGATGAGTTATGTAGTGAATCTTAGAAGTTCATAAGATATGAATAATAATGGAATAAAATTATATGATTCATAATATTAAAAGAGTTTCATCAGATCGTGTCCTAAAATGGTAGCATTAAATGTGTAATAATCATAATAATCAAAATCTTATTTCAAGGCTATACACCATGAAATTCATTACTTGTTAGGCTTGGGATAACCACCAGTGTATGTGTTATGGGATTAAGGTCACATCTAATGTAACCTTTGAGTTTATAAAACATTAATATTTACCAATTTCATTAGAGAGATATAATTGACTCACCCATCACATAATCATAATCCCCTCGTATGCATTCCACACTATCATGAAAAAAATATTATTACATCATAGTGTAACAAATAGAAAATAAAATTGGACTTATAAATATTTAATCATCACAAGCAAAAATTGTCCATAAAAATAATAAGGATGGTATAACAAAATCCAATCCCAGTGAAGCATAAGTTACATTACATGATGTTATCGTAAATGAAAACATAATTAAAAGTTATCTGGAATATTTTTTTTGCAGAAAAAACCATTTTCATTTTAAAATCACATATTTAAAATATAAAAATATCTACAATATTATGGAAAAATATTATTTTAAAAGAAACATGGAAAATTTTAAGGGGAATAAAAAATTATTGACTAGTCATGATAGTAGAAAATTATATTCATGAGGTATATGTTAACATTAATATTATTTTCTTACCCTTCGTAAAAAGTACATTGTTCAAAAAAGGACAAGAATATTTCTTTCAAAAAATTATAGAAATTAAAACATGGGTAAATATTTAATTCATCAATTATTTTTTAATATTAAAAACATTATTGAAATTTTTTTAAATAAAATATTGACATTTAAGAAAAAGATCCTCGACCAAATAGAAAAACAAATTTTGTTTTCCATGACAACATTCTTTTTGAAATATGAGTAATTAGAGAGAGGGAAATAAAACTAAAACTTTTAATCTCTATAAATAATTATATTATGGTAAATTTATTAATATTTTTTATAGATACACCATATATTTTAACTAATGAAAATTTAATAATAAATTATCCCGGTAAAAATAAGATTGTAACATAAAACCCTTACCTGAAGTATGACTATCTTTGAAACTACTATAACCTCTTTAATAATAAATAAATTTTTATTATAATTATACAACATGATCATATTTATGCTTATAATATCATACATCTTTAAATTATTACATCTTATTACCCATTGATTAATAACAATTTATTAAAATATTTTTTTGGGTTATAACTATTTTTTTATCCATGTTTTGATTTGTAAGTTCTGATCCTTATAAATTTAGAATGATCTCGTTATCTCCAAAAGAATAATAATTATATAAATATCATTTATATTAATTATATACATTTATATAACCTTCCATAAAATGTAGAATTATAAAAAATAATTACACCATTCATAGAGATTGTAGTATGTACACACACGTGAACGTTGTTTTAATTTTCTAATAAAATGAAGGAAATAAAGATAAATAATATTTTATCATTATGGAATCATTATAAGATCACAAATATTATATATATTTATTAAAAACATCATTATATCCATTAATTTAGTGCATTTATTGGAAATCAATTATGTCTAGTGGTGGTAGTCCACACGTATGCATGAGAGATGCTTTCATTTTCCATTTGATAGAAAAGAGGTGGAAAATGATTTTTCCTTAATCATAATAAAATATTAATATATTGATGAAAATAGATTCATAATTTTAGTATTGATACAATATATTTATAGGAGTATGAATAATAAATAAATTTAAAGGATCTTGGTTAATATATATACCTTATCTTTGAGAGACCTCAATTGGAATACACCATGATCCGTGAAATATTGGTCTTAGTAGAAGAACATGGGATATATTATAAAGGGAGAGAATATATTATGTTTTTTATAAAGTTATTGGATAAGATAAATGCATCAAAAATCATTAATAATGGAGGATAGGAGGTTCCCTTTTATAAGTGAGGGAGAGGACACACATGGAATTACATAAAAATTTCAAATAATATAAAAAAAATTCTTATGTAAGTGGAAAAGAATGGAAAAGTATTATATGTTATGATAATATAGGGTTTAAATATTTTAAAATAATAATAATTAAAAAATATTATGTCGCATGATTACACTTATCTTTTATTTTAACCCCCACCCCCGTTAATCATGTTGTAACCGTAATAGTGGTAACAATATTTTTCTATTTTTATTATTCTATATAATCAAAAATGAATTTGAAATCATTTAAAAAATTTAAAATTATGCTTATAAATATGAAATCCATATTATCATTTCAATTTATATAAGTGTAAGAAAATATATTTTAAATAATAATGGAAAATGAAAATGCAAATCGTTCTTTAGAAAAGAAATATTTTTAAGCATAAAAATGAATTTAATTTAATTCCATAACTAGTAAAAATATAAATTTAATGTCTAAATATTTTATTAAATATATAATATATTCATTTAATTAAAACCATTAATCGATAATTATTTATATAATTTATTATAATAAAAACACATTGGGTGCATAAAAACTGTATAATGAAAAATAACTCATTTAACTTTAAATGATTTTATCCTCACTTATAAACATTATATAAATAATTTACTGATGATTATTAATTTAATTATATATATTATTAAAATAATTTTTTGAAATCTTTTTCGAATAGTGATCAATATATGTTTTTTAGATAAAAGTACATTACATGTAGAAAAATACATTTCTTTGAAAAGAGGTCCTTTAAAATTTATTTAAGTTCTTATCAATACATTTTTCCTTTATAAATCTATTTTATAATTTGTTTAATAATATTCATACTCATTAATCCAACATTTAGGTTATAATGGTATATTATATCACAGATTCATTTAGAATTGGGGTTTCATGTAAATGAGGTTGTTGAATACTTCATGTTTATTTCAAAGTAAATACATATAAAATCATGTAGTGGTGAATTATACCCCCTTAAAATAATTTCATCCCTTGAAATTAAGTCACTACTATACAAACATACAAAGATATATATTCATCGTCGCATAATCAAGTTCCCATGTATCTTCCTCCAATTTTGGATTCCTCTAGAAAACATTAACCCGGTGATTAGTTCTGCTTCATACCACATTATCTATATGATCCAATATTTCTACCAGTTGTTATTCATTTGAAATATCATACTCAAATAGTGTAACCTCTGAGTTTAATAAAAGTTATGGATTAGGTATTTACTTCTTCAAAATTATTACATGGAACACATCATGAAATTGAGAGAGGTTTGGTGGAAGTGTCAGTAAATAAACATGTATCTCGACGAAATCAACAATCTCAAAATATTCAATATAACATAGGATTGTATTTCCCTTATTCACGAATCTCATAACCATCTTCAATGGATATATTAATATTAATACCTTCTCACCAAATTAAAATTCCAGATCTTGTGGATGATTTTCAATATAACTCTTCTATCGAATCTGATCTCCCTTGATGTGTTACTAAATATCTCTAACATTCTATGATATTTCCTATTTTATATTAGGTAAAAATAGATATCGTTCGAAATGTTTATTCTAATACATTTTACTTTTACACAGATTTCAATATATGTATTTATAAAGAGCCATCATAATTCTTGACGGAAAGCTATTATAAGAGAATTCTATAAGAATAAGGTATTTATCCCAACCACCTGTGTAATATAAAGAACACGATCTAAGAATATCCTCTAGGGTTTTAATTTTCCTCTAAGAGAGAATATATATCTAATAATGATATAAAATACTAAAACATAACTCTCTATCCAAATATTGATGTATAATTTCTCAAAACATTAAGGTAAACATAAAATATTAACCAGGTACAATATAATGTGGTACACCTTGCAACCATACCACTTCCTTATTGTATATCCTTGAGATATAATAAAGAGATGAATATTCTCTGATGGAAATTAAGTATTCTAACTTCTTAAGGTGATCTAAATCAACCCCAATTGAATTATGTCCTTTTGAAATTTTGGTGAGTCAAAAACTAAAATCCATGATGATTCCCATTTTATTTCTAGTCTAGGTAATGGTTGTAACAAACACTTAGACTTATATCTCTTCTACTTAACATTCATGAATACCAATTAATAAGATACAAACTATAAAATATCTCTCTTCATGTTTTCCCACCAAAAATACCTTTAGAACATTATACATCTTTATAAATGTAGTATAATTAGAGAAATATGATCTATGAGCTTATTCTAATTGATCCATCTTCAAGTATGGTATCAATGGGATATAAAATTTATTCATGAACCTTACCATTCCATCATAATCAACGTTGAACATAGAAATATTTCTCACTTTATTTTATATATCTACATCGTCCTTCTATAACTATTTGATATTAACATGTATATATGGCTAAACACTCTTTTGATCAAGATAATATTTCTCACATTTTTTCAATATTTCCATAAATGTTTGATCCTTTATGATCCACATAATAAATAAGATAGCATAATCCTTTTAACTTAAAGCATCAACTACATTGTTCACTTTCCAAGGGCAGTAATGTATTAAGCAGTCATAAAAATTAATTAAATTAAAAAAATCATCTCTAGCATATATTCCACTCTTTCTAGGTGAATATATAATTTAATCATGTATGATCAGTATATATTCCACACATTTACCAATAAATATAATGCCTCTATATATTTAATTAAAAGATAACCAATGCATACTCTAGATCATGTGTCAGGTAATTCTTCTCAGGAACTTCTAATTGAGTAGATGCATAAGAAATCATCATGTAATTATACATAAGAACATATCCTAGGAAATTTTTTGATGCATTAATCTAAATCCTAAACCCTTCTATGTTATATGGTAGTGTGAGAATAGGTGTACTGGAAAACATTCTCTTAAGTCACTTGAAATTTTATTCCCATTCATTGGTCAAAAGGAACTTAACTCCCTTTAGAGTTAACATGGTGAGTGGATTAGATGTTTTTTAGAACTTATTCAAAAATAGTCAATAATATCCAACCAATCCTAGAAAAATACATATCGCAATCACTGTGGTTGGTATGTTCTGATGTTCAATAACTTCCATTTTAATAGATCCATTGATATACCCTTACTTGAAATTATATGACTCAAAAATGACAATTTTGGTATCTTAACTTAATACATTGTGAATTTTTCATATGGATTATCCTACATTAGGGTCTTCATTAAAATTTGTAAGTGATCCTCATGACCTTCCTTTATCATGTAATATATAATAATATCATTTATAAAGACTACCAAAAAGTGATCAAGGAAATATCTAAGGACTCTATACATTAAATCTATAAATATTATGGAAATTAGTAAGAAAAAATGGAACCACTACAAATTCATAGTGTCCATACCTCATATATAAGTTTTTAGTTGGAATTTTTTTACTTTTGAACCTCAATTTATAGTATCCAAATCAAAGATAAACCATATAAAAATATTTTTCTCCCCTTAGCTGATTGAAAAAATAATTAATATATGGTAAAGGACACTTATTCTGGATTGTGATCATGTTATGTTCCCAATAATCAATACATAGTCACATTGATCCATATTTCTTCTTAATGAAAAGAATTGGTTAACCCCATTATGAAGAAAGTTTCCAAATGAATCCCTTATCAAGTATCTCTTAGAGTTTCTGCTTTAATTATCGTAACTCAGTTGGGTCCATTCATTTTGGAGTCTTTGAAATAGGTTTACCCTAAGAAATGAGGTCTATTGAAAACAAAACATCACAATTCAGAGGAATACTATGTATCTCTTCTATAAATATTTCAAAAAACTCCCACATAATATTAATATCTTCAATATTTATTTTCTCCACAACCATATAAGAAAAATACACCTTTTTATAGGAATCATGAACAATAAAATGTATGTAATTTCCATTAGAAGTTCATATTTTTCCTCAAAATTATATATGATCATAGGTTGGTTTGGAATATAAAATGTCACTTCCCTTCCTCAAAAATTGATATGGTAAATATATAAATAAATATAATCCATGTAAAAAATAACATCAAATTCAACTAGGGGGAATAATGAAATTTATAGAAATCACCTTCCAACAAACATAAATTAGAGAAGAATCGTATTTTTGAGATGTGATCATAATATCATTAGGAGTTTCACTGTTAATTCAACATAAAATTATTGATGTGGTAATGAGATACCCTTATAAAGTATATTGGATATAAATGAGTGGGTATAGATTTAATAAAATAAGACATTAGAATTTCTATAGTTGATGGTTAGTGTACCATTTACCACATCATTGTTATAGACCACATCAGAAATAGTGATCACATGAGGTTTCCCTTTATCTCTAGGATTTATAGATTGCTGACATTGATCATTCTCATTAACCATAGTGTCCTAGACCCTAGAATCCTAGATCTGGTGCCTAATACCATTATATGTTATGAGATACAACAAATTTCATCCTGATGGAATGATCGGTTAATTGTCTTGGTAAAATAGATACATACATGACTCTATCATTACAATTTAATACACAAATTAAAACATAGATTTTTTTAAAATAATAATTTTATTACATCTTGCATATCCCTGTATATAATTCATAGTAAACTCTGAGGAATCTTGGGGAAACGAAAAAAATAATGGTGATCTAAAATTCTTGTTGTGGGTTAAATACAACATAAATATAATGAATCAGTGATAATAAAAAATATGGAAAGGTAATAAATGAACACACATTCCATAAAATCAATAAACTGAGAAGGAAGTGCATAAACAATATAGAAATGTAAACAACTGAAAACACATTCCATTTAATCAACAACATGGATATGATAACTGGATAAGACATAATCAATATGGAAATTTAAATAAATAAAAACTATTCATTTTAATTAATAAATATATAATTAAATGCATTCATTGATTTTTACATAGTGGAAATCTCATGGATAATAATAGTCAAATATGAATGAAGGAAATTATAAATTATTGGACACCATGTTTCCTAGGTACATGGAACCTTTACTGTCAATAAATTTTAAAATATTGCTTAAAACATACTGATTCAAACCCCATTAGGTAAGGATAAACAACTAATTCATCCCAAGAGACTACTGAGTCATCATGGGGATTGCATTAACTGGGCCCTAACCAATGTCATACCAGTCCAAATCATTCCTCATATATAGAATAATCTATTTGATTCATAAACAATGGTCAATATCATTAAGTATATGTATTGATTAAATTATATGGATTTATCAACATTTCCTCAGACAATAAAATAACATTCAACTGAAAATTTTATGTAAAAATTGTATGTGGTTGAGGAAATAATAATATATAATATAAAAGATATGGATATTTAGGGGAAATTTAATACTCACAGGAAAGTGATTAATTCAAGGGGAAGTTAATGACTATGAAAATGATTCCATGAAGTGAATTACTATACAATACTTGGTAAAAAATAATCATAATACATATTTAATGAGAATATGGATGGTATTAATATGACATATACACATAGAAGTAAAAAACAAGGTCTGTTTTTTAATGAAATTAAAATATATTTAAAAATAATCTTGGGGAAAATACCCTTTTAATTTTGAAAATCACATTTTAAAACTTCAACATTTTGAAAATCCATTTCTTTGAAAATCACAATTAAAAACATTTTTAATAATAAATCATATTAAAATTTCAAAGGAATCATCAAATAAATGATGGTGGGTAATTCCTTTCATGCCAAATAATGTTAAAAGAACATTCCTTTTTCATTTTAAAATGGTTACAAAAGTAACTAGTCTGGAAAATGACAAGAATATTCCTTCCAATAAATTTGGTAAAAAGTAAAAATGTGTTGAAATATCTTTAAAAAATAATTTTTAAAAGGGATAAAAATACTTTAAAAAAATAAATTTAGAAAACATGGTTTTGGAAGAAAACTGGTTTTTGAACGAAGAGAGAAATGACATCTTGTTTTCTTAAAAAAAATATAAAACATTTTAGGTTTCAAAGATTTGAAAAATGATACAATTTCTTGAAAATAATCATAAATAAATAGGTTATAATATAATGAAATGGTTTATTAAACAATAAAAAAATAATTTCCTTCTATAGAAATTTATGTGTAAACAACCCCGAAGAGAATGAGATTGTTAAGTAAGCCCTAACAAAGATCATATTGTTGAAATTAGAATCATAAAATGAATTAATTATTTAGTTCAAATATAAATCAACATTAAACAAGTGTAAATACAGTAATACATAGTTAAAATTCATTACAAAAATAATCTTATAATATCGATGACAACAAATACATAATATAACCCTAGGAAAAGGAATTGGGTTATAAAATTCTTTACAACTTGGTAAAATTTAATTCGAATTTCTTTTAATTAAATAATTAAAATTTAAACTTTAAATACAATTAATAATTAATTATTCATGATATTACATTTAAAGGGGTATTATGTACACCATATAATATCAATTAGGTTCATAAAATTATAATATGTATCAACGAAATGAAACTGAGATAAAATCCCTTACCTTTATTCTTACTTTTAGTTGAAAGCTATTTAACATCAAGTATAATGGTTTAAAACATTTTAAAAACTTTTTAAAAAACAATATTAATATTTATTATATCACATATGATCGTTTTATAACATATTATTACCTATTTTTTAATAATATTTCATTATTTTCATCATTTTGGGTGTTAATTGCCTTGTTTTTCTAGTATGACTTTTTCATTACTATTAATTATATTATGATTTAACCATAAAAAATAAATTAAAACATGAATTAAATATCATATATATTAATTTTATATGTATTTATAGTTACCCATATAATTTGGTGATAGGAAAGAAAATACACATTTAATTGAGATGGTAGGTTGAACATACGCATGAACATTGTTTCTATTTTATTATCTTATTTAAAGAAAGAAAATTAAATTCAATATATATATATATATTGATTATAGTATAACTATTATGTCATATATATCATTTATTTTCAATAAAACAACCCTTAATACATTCCTTGTAAATTGTGAATGAATCACATCACTTCTTGAGGGGATAGTCTGTCGTGCACACGAGCGATGTTTTCATATTCAAAAAAAAATCAATGGTATGAATGTATGTGTTATATAATAATTAAATAAAAATAAATATATAATAAATATCATATATATAATTTATAAATATTATTTTCATCATTATACCCGACCTTGAAATGTGGTAATAAAAAAATGAACAACATCAGTTCATGAGTCAATAGTCCGTTGTATACGCAAATGATGATTTCTTAACCCATTTTATAGAGGTGTGTGAAGCTGTAATTCATACCATTAATATAAAAAATATAAGTTTTTTTAATATATTTAGTTTATTATATAATTATGATATAATAATAATTGAAATAGGTGGAGAATGAAATAAAATAAAAACGGTTTTAGAAGAACATTTCATCTTCTTAGAGTATCCTCAAGTTTGCATAATGCCTTATTAAGTTGTCTCTATTCCCAAGATAATGCCTTTAGAATGATTGTATGTAATTTGGAGATTGAATTATGTCAGGGCTTTCTAAACCAATTTTTTTTGGGTTTGAAATTTAGGGGAGGGGTGGTGGCCTTTTATAAGTGTGGTTGGTGGATAACTTGTAAATTTTTGAAAAAGTAAAATCTGGCCATATTTTATCCATGTAAATTTTATCCCATAATGTAAAAAAAATCTATAATAGAAGGTATAAGGTCTAAATTATTTTTTTTTAAATGGGTTTTGGACAATTTTCTAGGTCATTTGTCACTGGTAGTTTAATTTTTAGTCCTATAGTAAACTCATTTTTCTCTTAATCACTGTAATTAATTTTAAGTTAATTCACTAAATAAATTGGTCAAAAATAATTTCAACTTATATACATTATAAATTATTATAAATCTAAATATGGAATAAATTTTTCTAAATTTATATCTTATAGTTGGAAAAAAATAATTTAAAATTAATCTCGCAAATAAAATGAGAAAGTGGGGTGTTAAAGTGAAAATGTTCAAAGGTTTACTAGGTTTCTTATATAAATTAAATATAAATATAAAAAATGAACTAAATTGTATAAATATATTTATAATTGAACAATTTTTTCTTTAAAAACAATTCAAAATAAGATTATAAATTATTTAGATGAAATGTTAGTGAACAATTAAAATTTTATATTTTTTATTATTTACCAAAAAATAACACCTCATAGAAAAATACCAAATATTATCATTAAGGTAATTTTGAAATTATTCATTCAAAAATTAGGTTTATTTTATCAAATAAAATTTATTAAAGTGTAAAAAGTTAGTTTTAAAACAATTTCAACATCAAAAGGTTGAAAAACTACCTTCAAAATAAAACATATGTTTACACGTGAATGTGGATTTGTTATTTTATTATTCCAATAAAATATAAGGGATGTATATAAAAAATTATTGAATATGTAATAAATAAATTTCATTAAAATCATTCAATAATAGTTATTAATTTAACATTTTTGGATAAAATGATCTGCGCACATAAAAATACTTTTTTTATAAAAATTCATTTTATACGAGTGGTTTTAATACTCATTTATAGTTAATTAGTAACCAATGAATTAAACTATATATATTCATAATTTATTTATTATTATTTGTAACTACAAAGTTAACTTCTAGATAAAAAAATTGCAGTTTAAATAATAATATAAATTGTATTAAATAAAACTCAGTTTAGCCAGTCGCACAAACCCTCGAAGAAGGTCATTATTGCATGTGATGTAAGCTAAGTCAGTGTTGCATGATTTGTAATCCATATAACAGATTGAATTTATTTAAAATGTTATATATATCATAAATTCTTATGATATTATATTCTTTTGTATGGTTGGTGTTTTGTTTCATACACACTATTAAATATGATATTCATATTTTAATCTTTTTTGGGTGTTATAATGATTAAAATAATTAAATTAATATTTTGAAAGCAAGGAAAGAGGGCCTTAAAACCATGGAAATAAAACCAAAAAAATTAAAACTTCCCAATCATCACTTGAAAACTTATTTTTCATAAACAATCTTGCGGAAAACCATTTCTTAAAATATATTTTTAATAAAAATTAAACCATTTCCATTTTTAAACCACACTTTTAAACAAAATAAAAATTTCCCATTTGAAAATAAACTAACACACACAATAATTAATTCATAAAACACAAAAATACAGGTATGCATCATGGAAACACAATTAAAAAAAATCATCTATACGATTTTTTCAATACAATCAATTAATATAGGGGATACATCCAATCATGAAACAAAATCCCCTTTAAAAACTTAAGGAGGACCTAACTGGCATAGTTAATGTCCCTATTCTATAGTAATAGAGGACCTAAACTAGAAAAAACGGATCATAGGATGGAATTAATAAACCATTAATTATCCCTAGTATTCCCTTAATAATATCCAAAAATAAATAACCTAGAATCTTGTTTAATGTACAAATACAAAATTATTTCTTGCTCAAATTACCTGTTATCCTCTCAACTTAAACGACAAAGTATAGCCAAGATTCATTCTATTATAATAGATCTATTGTGAACTAGGTATTTCTATCATATTGGTCACCTAAAATTTACCTAGGGCTCGCATGAAAAATTGAATTAATTTTAGAAATAAATAATCATATATAAAAAGTATAATTCATTTAAAATTACTCACACCCCACCTCCTACACACTCAGAAAATCAAATAATATTTCTATGCATAAGAATCACAAAATTCAAGATAATAAATAGCTTCCCCCAAGGGTTTACTATCTATAATATGAAAAGTAAACACATGGGTCTCAAGTGGGTCTCACGCATTTAAAAAACCATTTCACATAAAGTTTCAATGAGATTTCTTAAAATTTATCAGGAGAAAAATTTATCTTATATCCCATTGAAATCCACACTGGCATTTAAAACAATTATTTTCATATTAAATATGTCCATTCCAAGAATTTAAATTATTTTAAATCAAATTTAAACAAACAAGAGAAACACCAATATATAAAATTACTTAAAAAACATTTTAAAACCCTTTGAAATTTGCATGTTCATTTAAACCCATGAGTGGATGCTTTATATTAGCATGCATTTTATGATTCTTATGCATGAAAATATGATTGGGGTTGTAGCTAGAGAGTGTATAGGAGGTGAGGTGTGAGTAATTATAAATTTATTATACTTTTTGTATAGGATAATTGATTACTCACCTCTATTTGAATTGTCATGGGAGTCCTAGGTAAATGGTAGGTGACCTGTATGAGAGTAATCCCATGTTCACAATACTACGCTTACCATTGGATGATACTTGGGTATACCTTTTAATTTAATCTATGAGGATATTAGGCCATTTGAGTTAGAAATAAATTTGTATCCTATATATAGAAATATATTTTGGGTTACTTATTTTGAGTTAGTTTGAAGGGACTACCATGAATGATTAAGGTTTCAGTAGATTCAGCCTTGGTTCCTTTTTTATTGGTTATTTACTTTATAACTAGAGCCTAGGGAAATTAACCATGACACTTAGGTCCTCCTTATGTAGTTTTTGGAGATTTTTTTCTTGATTTTATTGTATCCTCTATATTAGTTGAGTGTACTAACACTAATATTTGGTTTAACATATTGGATTGTGTTTCCATGATGTTTTGGTTATTTTGGTGGTTTGTGAATTACTTTAAGTGAATGATATTTTATTTTTAAATGAATAATTTTTATATGGTTTAAAAGTGTGTTTTAAAAAGGAAAATGGTTTAGTATTTATTAATTTTTTTAACAAATGGTTTTCTCTAAGATTGTTTACGAAAAAGGAGTATTAAAGTGATTATTGGGAAAGATGAAAAAAATTATTTGGTTTTCTTTCCATGTTTTTAAGTCCCTATTTCCTTTCTTTAAATATCTAAATTTAAAATGTTTAATCATAGAAGCACCCTAAAAATTTAAATATGAATATCATATTTGACAGTGTGTATGACATGCAACACCAAGTGTATAAAACGAATATAAAATCCAAAGGCTTTATGATATATTAACTATTATTAAAAAAATAAATATATTATATGGATTTAAATGCTTGAAACATTGAGTTATCGTGCATTACAGGCAATAATTACTTTCTTTGATGGCCTACATTACACACAATATCATGTTTTACTGAGCACTATTAATATTATTATTTAAAATGAAAATTATCTTCTAGCCATTCAATTGGTGGTTAAAATGGGATTAACGAAATAATTAAAATATATGGCTAAATTCATTCATTACCTATTAATTAGAAATGAATATAAAAACAATTTATTACAAAGGAAATTATTTATTAATAAAATATAATTTTATACACCAAGGGATTTTTTTCATAATAAATTAAATTAATTACTATTGGTGAATGATCTTAATTAAACTTATATACTATATATTCAATAAAAATATTCCATTAATCTAATATATTTTATAGACATAAGATATGAACCAATTCAATGTTACATATAAAAATCTATATTTGTTTAGAGGTTGTTTTGCCGCCATTTAACGGAGCACTTGTTTTAAATATAAATTTTCCCAATATTATAAATTTTATATGAAAAAATAAAAAAAATTAAATTTTAATTTATAAATTATCTTAGGTTTATTTTGTAATATCTTTATGAGAAGTTTCATTTTTTGATGAATATTGAAAAATACAAAATTTTAATTAAAAATTGAATTTTCATGTAAAACATTTATAATGTAAAATTATATTTTTCATTTGTTTTAAATTAAAAATAGTAAAATTATACATATATTAATAAAATTTATGTCATTTTATTAATTTTTTATAGAATTTATATATAAAAACTTTTTAAACTTTTGAACATTTTCACATTAAAACCATGCTTTCTCATTCTTTCTATAGGATTAATTTTAATTTAATTTCTTCTATTTATGTTATTTTAATTTTGAAAAATTGATTCCATATTTGGATTCAAAATAATTTACAATTTATAATAGTTCTAACTAATTTTTTTTTACCAAAGTGATTAGAGAAACAAGTTAAAATTATTTACAATGGTTAAGAGAAAAACGAGGTTACTAAGGGACATAACTTTGAACTTAAGGGTCCAAATGATCTATAAACATTTACAACACCCATTTTATGGTCATATTTAGACCTTATAACTTATAATAACTTTACATGGTATAAACATGGGTGGAATTAATATTTTTCAAAACATTAAAAGTTTTCCACTCACCCCACTTATAAAAGGCCACCCCTCTCATATCCACTTAACATCATCAAACCACTTTGGTTAAATAAATACCTAAACAATTAACTCCCTAAATTCCATACCCTAATCCTATAGGACATATAATTGGAATAAATACATCTTATTAGGATATAAGGGAAAACCTAATCAAGATACTCGAAAAAGAGGTAATGTTCTTCTAAACATGTTTTTATTTTATTTCCTTCTCCACCTCCTTCAATTATTATTATAAAATGATTATATGATAACCTCAGAATATTCAATATTATAATATGTATTCTATTAAATTTATGAACTAAAACATCAAAAACCTCCCTAAAATGGATTATGAAATCATCATTCATATGTATAGTGGATTACCACCTCGCTAACCGATGTCATCATTTTTTCATTACCACCTGTAAAGTTTTGGGAATAATGAGGGAAATAATGTTTATATTATTTATTATTTATTTATAATTATATAATTATTATATTACCCATACCTCCATGCTTTCCATTTTGTGGGAATACGATAACGTCTCTCGTGTGTACAACGGCCCACCCTCTCGAGAAGTGATGTGATTCATTCACTCTTTTCATGGAATTTATTAATGACAGTTTAAGTACACATATTTAATATATATGATAAAATAATTATATTTTAATGATAATATATATATATATATATACTTTAATTTTAATTCATTCAATGCGATAAGAAAATGGAAACAACGTTCATACGAATATATGGCCTACCATCTCCATGAACGGTGTATTTTATTTCATATACAAAATTATATATCACTATAAGTACATATTTAATGAAAATATATGATACCTAAATCATTTATTACATTTTTTATATTATTAAACTTGATCTAATTAAGACAAAAAAACATACTTGAAACACAAGGCAGTTAGTACATAAAATGGTAAAAATTGTGAAAGTTTATTAACAAACGGGTAACAATACATTAGAAAAGGATGTTATATGATATCATAAGTTTTAATATGGTTATAAAATAATTTAATAACTTTTTTAAAACCATTTTAAAAGAGATTAATTATACTTCAACCAAAACTAAGCATATGGTAAGGTATTTCATCTCAATTTTATTTCATTGAGGCATATTGTAATGTTATTCACCTAATTAAATTTATATGGTGTATATAATTCCCCATCACGTGTAATATAATGAATAATTTATTCTTCATGGTATTTTAAGTTTCAATTTGAAATATTTCATTTAAGGGTATTTTAATTAAATGTTAAAAATTGGTAAATAATTTCATAACCCAATTCATTTTCCTTGGGTTATATTACTTCCTTGTTGTAGTTAATATTCTTAGTTTATGTGTTTAATGAATTTTTAATATCTATTGTTTTATTTAAAACTTTTTATTTTTATTTTTATTTGATACTGATAATTTATTTATTGGTTGATTCTCATTTCCATTTTATGATCTTTTCAAGGGTTTACTTTACAATCTCATTTTATCTGGGATTTATTATAATTGAATTTGTATTAACAGAAATTATTTGATCATTGTTAAATAAATATTTTCATTACTTTATCCTTTGGTTATTCATGATTATTTTCAAGTAATAACACCAATTCTATAATATTTACTACTTTAAATGTTTTATAATTTTTTTAATAATACCTTACTTCATTTATCTCTTCGGTCAGAAAGTAATTTTCTTCCAAAACCATGTTTTCAAAAAAGGTTTTTAAAAATGTTTATAAACCTTTTAAAAACAATTTATTAAATATTTTTTCGATAATTTTTTATTTTTACTAAATTTCTTGAAAGGAATATTCTTGTCATTTTCCAAGAAAGACACTTTTTTAACCATTTTACAATACAAAAGGAATGTTACTTTTACCTTGTACGACACGTATGGAATTTCCCCCATCATTTATTTGAATATTCCTTTCAATATTTAAAATGATATTTTTAAAGAAAATTTTTTATAAATGATTTTCAAAGAAATAATTTTTTAAAATTTTTTAGGTTTAAAAAAATGATTTTCAAAATGAAAAGGATATTTTCATCAATAATGTTTTTAAAGATCTTATAATTTCATCAAGTACAACAATCTTTATTTTTACTCTAATGGCTATATGTCATATCTTTACCACTATTATTCTCCTTCTAAATGGACTATGAATATTTTGGCTAAGTATAGTATTGAAATTAATTTCCTTGAATCATTTTCATAGTCATTCACATCCTCTTGAATTAATAAATTTCATATTAGAATTAAATTTCCCCAAAATATCCATATCATTTATAATTAATATGATAACTATCTAAATAATATACAATTTTTATATAAGTTGTCTACTTGAAATTTATTTGATCAAGTGGGGAAATATTGATAAATATTATCCTTTACTCAATGCAGATACTTGACGATAAAGTAAATTTCTTATGAATTAAATTGATTATTCGATATACAAGGAATGATTTGGACTAGAATGACATAAGTTGGGGACCTGTTAATAAAACCCCCTTGATGCAATGATAGTATCATGGGATGAATCAGTTTGATAACCACAAGTAATGGTTTTTCACCTTGTATGTTTTAAAGTTTCATGTAAAAGGTCTTAATGATAAAGTTTCCATGTACCTTGGAAACATGGAATTTAATAATTAATAATTTATATTATTTGGATTCAGTTATTATTATCCATAATATTTTCACTATGAAAAAATATATGGGTGCATTTAATTCTCAGTTTAATGATTAAATGGAATGGTTTTTAGTTATTTACATTTCTATATTTATTATTTCATATCAAGTCATGATAATTATGTTTTTAGGTAAATGGAATGTGTTTTTAGTTATTTACCTTTTCATATTGTTTATGAACTTCCTTCTTAGTTAATTGATTTTATGGAATGTGTGTTTTGGGATTAACTTTCCATATTGATTATTCTCATTGATTAATTATTTCTTCCATTATATTTAACCCTAACTAATCATTTTATTTAACCCTTGTTTTTTTAATTTTAACAATATTCCATAAAGTTTACTTTGACTGATATGTAGGGATACGCTGGATAGAATAAAGTTATTTTCAAAAACAATGTGTTTTAATTTTTTTAGTTAAATATAATGTAACACTAATGTATATATCTATTTTACCAAGACTGCTAAAATGATTCTTCCTTTCGGATGCGTTTCTTTATATCCTATTCCAATTTAATGGTAGAATGTTCCGGCTCCAGTCATCTAGGGTTAGGATCCTTATAGTTGGTATCAAAGGAAGTTAAGTATAAATCTTGGGAAATATATTTAGGAAATCATAGATTATGGAACATAACCCTATGATAGAATTTGAGGATAATTATATAATAACATCCTAAAAAACCTTGTTTATTATTATGAGGTTAACTACACATAAAATTTTCAATTTCTGTTAAGTATTTCACTATTTTTAGATTATATTTTATTTTCATAATGATGGGATCTAATCTTATGTATGTCACCATTTAGAAATAGGTCCTAGAATAAATAATGGTTAACTCACAAATGAACATGATCCAAAGAGTAATAATTCTCATGTCTTTTATAGTATTAATCCAATATTTTGAAGTGAACAAATACCCCATGTGTTTTCATTATATGAGGAAATATTATCATGTGTTAACAAGACAGATAAAGAGTTATCTAAGTACAATGTATTTGGAGGGAACCATGAGGAGAATATGATGGATGGGAAAAATATGGATAAAGCGATATTGGGAAGGAATTAGTTTCCCACATGTCATAGTATTGGAAAGAAACACCTCGGTACTTACTTAAATGTATTTGGAGTTTTCTACAAGTCTAGAGAGAAAGGAAACCATGATTTTGATTTTAAGGGAAGGAAAAAATTTAATAGTGTGCAATGCTTAAACTGTAAAAATATGGAACACTATGTAAAATTATTCCCCAGTTATTAATGGAATATAACTAAGAAGAACCTATTGGATCATGGTCAAGTTTATTCTACTATCATAGGTAAAGTGTAATGATTAATATAATTGTGTTTGGATTAAATACTTTTTTTATTTTATTATCAATGATTTACTTGTTATAATAATTATGAATTGTATAAGTATTGTACTATGATAGTTTTCATTAAGGATTTGGAAGCATATGTTGAACAGTTTTAATAAACAAGAAAACTGATTCAATAACGTGTTGAACTTCTTAGAAAATGCATGATTGAAGAAATTATAACCCTTGATATGTTCTTTACATTGAGATAATGATGTTGGGATGAAGAGATGACTGATATGGATAAAGTTAATTTTATATTACTGACTACCTTGGAAATGATTAATTATTTTTTATAAAATAGGTTATGTTATCATTAATAGAGTATAAAAAATTTTAATTTAATGAATATACCCAATAACCTATGTTTTACATAAGAAATAAGGAAGATATAATTTTTATAATAATGTTGTATATAAATTATAGTTATTAGAATGTTTTAATAGAATATATGATGAAGATATTAACATGTTTGGTATGTGAATACAAAGATTCGCTTTATTCTTTATGTGGAATATAATTTTTATTTAGTAACCGTCCTTCTAAATTTGGTTAGACATATTTTGGATGAGATTTAAGGTTAAATATTTATATAATAGTTTAATTTGATCTTTAGGAGTTATTATATAAATTTTTCTAACCATTTTTGTTTTTGTATAGATAGGAAGAATATATTGTTATTCTTTAAATGATCATATAATCTGTTAAAGGGTAATTTTAGTGCATGAGGTTTGGAGAAAATATTTTTTTGATATATATTTCTTGGAATAATGGATGAATTAGAAATTGATAGAATAAAAATAAATGGATGATATTTTTATTATCAAATATAAATGTATCAATTATGTAAATTTCCTTATATATTAGATATTAAAAGATCCTCAACTTCAGAAAAAGGATATTGAAATAAATTGTTATCTTATTACCGTCAATTCTGATGATACTAATCACCTTATCAGACCTATTATATTTATGGATTTGAGGCCCACATATTTTCATTGATCACTCGCTTTATTGGGATCAATGACCTCAATCACCCTCTATAAATATTCACTATTTTCCTCCATGTCCATATCCTCACTTTCCCCCAATGTTCTTCTATTTAGAAACCCGGTTATATGTTATTTCAAATGACCATCACACTTCTTATTCTCTATTACTAATATCATATTTTATTGACCCTTTTGTGATGTGTTTTTTTCAAAAATTTAATTTTCAAATATCAAACCCAAGATTACTATGATGAATTTTAAATTGAGAGGATGAGATTTATTCAAGGTGGAAAAATGTAACACCTCAAATGTTTATAATAAGAATATCATATTCGATAGTGTGTATGACACACAACTCCAAGCATATAAAGGAATATAACATCCAAAGACATTGTGATGTATTTAATATTCTACATCAATTCAATATATTATGTGGCTTGCAATGCATGAAACACTGAGTTGGCTTGTGTTACAAAAAATAATGAACATCTTTGATGGATTTTGTTACACGCAATACCGAGTATTACCAAATAATATTATTATTATTATTTGAAATGAAAATAATATCCTAACTAGTAAATTGGTGGTTATAAATAGGTTTAAAAAATTATGAAAATATATGGTTTAATTAATTGGTTACTAATTAATTATAAATGAATATAAAAACCAATTGAATATAAAGTTAACGTTTTTATAAAACAACTATTTTAATGTGCCAAATGAATTTTATTTTAATAAAATAAATTAATTTCCATTTTTGAATAATAATAATTAAATTTATATATTATATCTTCAATCATATTTTTTTATGTTAATCCAATAGATTTTAAGGGCATAAAATAAGAAAACTCAAATTTTTTGTATAAAATTTTTTTCTTTAAATGCTGATTTTACACCTTTTAAAGCCACGCTTATTTTAAAAATAAATTGTACAAATTTTATAATTTTATATGAAGAAATTTAACATCATTTTGTAAATATTAATTTCAATATCTTAGGGTGAATTTTTTTTTTTCTGAGAAGTTTAATTTTTTTAAGAATAGTGAAAAATATTGAATTTAAATTGAAAACTAAATTTTATTCTAAATAATGTATAATGTTAAATTATATTTTTAAATTTTTAGAAAAGTAAAAATATTTAAAATATATATATATTAATCTAATTTAGGTCATTTTAATTGTTTTTATAATAAATTTAGATATAAGAACTACATAAATTTCGAACATTTTCACTTTGAAACCCCGCTTTCTTGTTTCATTTGCAAGATTGAATTTAAATTAATTTATTCCCCTTATATTATTTGAATTTGAAAAATGAAATTAATATTTGGATTCAGAATAATTTTTAGTGTTTAATAAGGCCAATATAAATTTTTAACCAATGTGAATAGTGAAACCCTTTAAAATTAATTACAAAGATTAAGAAAAAAACAAGTTTTTTATAGACTAAACTTTAATCTTAAGGGTAAAATGACCTAAAACATATCTATAACCCATTTTATCTACATATTTAGACCTTATACCTTCTCGGAGAAATTTTTTTTATGTTAAGTTCATGGAAAAAAACATGGTTTTAATTCACTTTTTAAAACATTTACACGGTTTCCACTCACCCCACATACAAAAGGCTACCACCTCTCCTCTCTACTTCACACATTAAAAACAAATTAGTTAGTAAAATTAATTTTTAATCCATTCACAAAATTTCCTCCACTCATCTATAGGCCTCATGTTGGGAATAAAGTTGTCCTTGGAAGGCATTAGTGCAAACCTGAGGATACTCAAAGAAGACGTAATGTTCTTCTAAAAGATTTTTTATATTATTTCCTTATCCACCAACTTAAATTATTATTACATCATGATTACATAATAACCTATGTTTATTAAATAAAATAATATTTTTTATGTTAATTTTAATACGTAAAACTTTACATAATTCTATCAAATTGGTTATGAAAACATCATTCATGTGTACAGAGGACTGCTGGTTCGCGAACCGATGTTGTTCTTTTATATTACCACCTTTCATGGTTGGGAATAATGATGGAAATAATTTTTATACATGATATTAATGTTTTTTAATGCTTTTATAATTATTATATGACACATACCATCATGCTTTATTTTTTTTGGAATATGATAATGTCCCTTATGTGTATGGCAGACTACCGCCTCATTATGTGATGTGATTTGATTACGCTTTACATGAAATGTATTAAGTACGGTTTTAGAAAAAAAATGTTATATATATGAAATGATAATGATAATTTAATGATAATTTATACATATATATAACTTACATTTCTTACATTCAATAAGATAAGAAAATGTAAACAGTTTCCATACGTACCTACGACCTACTGTCTATATGAATTGTGTATTTCATTTCCTATCTCCAAATTATATGGATAAATATAATAAATATATACTTAATATATATTATATTTAAATATATTTTTACATTATATATATTATTAAATCATTATCTATTTAAGAGGAACGCAAAAAATTTACTCAAAAAACAAGTCACTAAACACACAAAATGATGAAAATAATGAATATTTATTAACGAATGGATAATAAAATGATATAAAATGATCATATATAATATAATAAGTATTAATATGGTTATGTAATAAGTTAATAACATGTTAAAAACAATTATAAAAGAGTTTAAATATTTTTCAACCAAAAGGATGCATATGGTAAGTGATTTTATCTCAATTTCATTTCATTGACGCATATTATAATGTTATACACCTAATTAATTTTATAAGGAATATATAAATCCCATTTAAATGAACCATCATGAATAAATAATTATTCATGTTATTTTAAGTTTCAATTTTAATTATTTCATTTCAGGGGATTTTAATTAATAGTATCCAAGTGGTAAATAATTTCAAAACTGACTTCCTTTTCGTTGGGTTATATTGAATCCTTTTTGTTGTTAACATTCTATGATTATGTGTGTAATGACTTTTGAAAAAAAAATTGTTTTTACAAATTTTTTATGTGTATTTATAGTTGATACATGTAATTTATTCATTATTTTATTCTCATTTCAATGTTATAAACATTTCAAGGGTTTACATTACAATATCATTCTACTCGTGTTTGTTTAAAATTGAATTTCCATTGAAGGAAATTATATGATAATATTTTAATAAACAAATTAATTATTTTATCCTATATTTATTCATGATTATTTTCAATTAATAGTGCCATTTACCCACACTTTTTTACTTAAAATGTTTAAATTTGTTTTAAGAAAACCTGACATCATTTCTCTCTTTAATCATAAGCCTATTTTATTTCAAAACCATTATTTCTAAAAATGTTTTCAAAAATATTTTTAATCCTTTTCAAAATAATTTATTAATACATTTTTACCCATTTTTTCTTTTTACCAAAATTATTAGAAATAATCTTTTTACATTTTTTCGAACAAATAACTTTTCTAATGTTTTTACAACGAAAAATTAATGTTATTTTTACCTTTTATGAAATGTATGGAATTACCCACTATCATTTATTTGAGTATCCAATTGAAAGTTTACATGACTATTTTTAATGAAAATTATTTTTATTTTTTTTAGAGAAATAGATTTAAAAACAATTATTCTAAAAAATTATTTTCAAAATGCAAAGGATATTTTCCTTAAGAATGTTTTCAAAGATATTAACATTTCATCAATGAAAAAAATTATTATTATTACTCCAATTGGTATACATCATATTGATAACATAATTATTCTCCCTCTTTATGGATTATGATTATTTTGACTATGTACAGTATTGAAATTCACTTCCTTAAATCATTTTCAAAGTCATCAACTTCCACTTGAATTAATCACTTTCCTATGAGAATTAAATTTCTACAAAATATACACATCATTTGTCATAAATATGATTATTGACTAAATTGTATATAATTTTTATATATGGTGTTTAATTTAATGTTACTTCATTATACAGGTAAATATTGAGAAATTTTTATCCCTTACTCAATAAGAATACTTGATGATAAGGTGCATTGTTTATTTATTAAATTGATTATTTTACATAAAAGGAATTATTTGGAATGGAATGACATGTGTTGGAAACTAGCTGATATAATACCCACAATGCATTATTAGTCTCATGGGATGAATCAACCGGTTAGCCTTATCTAATGGGATTTCACCCACTACGTTTTAAACTATCTTGTGAAAGTTATTGACACTAAAGGTTTCATGATCCTGGGAAACATGGTGTCCAATAAATAATAATTTCCTTAATTTGAATTTAGTTATTTTTATCAATGAGTTTTTTACTACAAAAAGATATATGAATGCATTTTTTTCTTATTTTATTGATTAAATGTCATGGTTTATATTTATTTACATTTCCATATTTTTTATTCCTTATACAATTATGATATTCATGTTATTGATTAACTTGAATGTGTTTTCAGTTATATACCTTTCTATATTATTTATGCACTTCCTTCTCAGTTTATTGATTGTATGGCATATGTGTTTAATTATTACCTTTCCATATTGATTATTCTCATTGATTCATTATTGATTATGTTTTATTTAACCCTTAATGAGAATTTGAGCACACCCTCATTTGTTTCTAACACTGGTATTCCGTGAAGTTTTCTATGATAGATATTTAGGGATACACCATATGGAGTAAATTAATTTTAAAAAAACATATTTTTTAAATATTTATTGAAATGTATTATAGGACTCATGTATGTATCTAGTTAACCAATAATACTAAACTTATTATTCCTTTGTGATGAATTTTCTTGTATCCTATGACAATGTAATGGTAGTAGGCACTGACTCAGGGATTCGGGGGTCGGGGTCGCTACAATCATCCCTGATTTTTTATTTTATAAAAAGTATAGTCGTTTAAAATTATTTATGTGGTATGTTTTTCTCTTGTTTTATAAATCATGTAAAATACTATGTATAACATATGTTCTAACTATAAGGAGTTTACATAGGCTTTGAGGTTGGGGACCTATTGGGCATTTCTATTCCAATTTCTATATTCATATCTCAGTTTTAGGTTTAGTTTATGATCACTCTTAGAAAACAATTAATTTGGGATTTTATGGAAATAAGTGTGGTCAAATAGAGGTATATTATTTTTTTATCTTATTTCTCTTTATCACACTCTCCATTTAGGACATTATTTATTTTTATAATGAGAGGTGTGGAATTATTCTGGTGACAAAGGATAGTTATTATTAGAGGATTTTCTATAGGGGTGGGTGTTTGGAGGGTGATTTGAGAGTTTTTTTATGCATATTTTATCTATAAATTATTTATTTCAACATATTTTATTTTTGAGTGGAATTAAGACTTACAGAAAGGTCATGATGAATTTTTGGGGGAAATTATATTATGTGTTAACTCTTATTTTTGGATAAAATTATTCCCATGTTTTATCTGGTGATGTACAAGAAATTACTTCCATCCTGTGGGGATCGAGGACACCCTTAGAACCATTGATGGATCTATTCATATTCTATTTTGGATAGCATGTAAGTCCAATTCATAATATAAAACTTTATTCCCTTTCATTTATTTCTTCTATCATTGTTTTCTTCCTTGTTCATCCTTTTCAATCATTCCTCTAACCCTAGAAGACATGGAGGTCTAGAACTCAGATTTTTATGCCGTTTTTATGTCATTTATTAGGGTTTATGTTGAGAGGATCCATTCTCTTTATCAGTGGTGGTATTTTTCAAAAGAGATAAGTTTTAAATATATATAATGTTATTTTCTCTATATGACTTGACTTATCCTTTGGAAAACCTAATGTTATTGAGGTTTAATTTAGTTTAATTTGTTAAATATAATTTAAATGACTTATTAAAGGTTAATATATTAAATTAAATTATTATATTAGTATGTGTTTGAATGAATGGTGGTTCCTCTTGTATTTTCATTTATAAATTAGTTTTAATGTGTTCTTCTAATTTCCTAACATGATTTCTTAGTTTCAGAATAAGTTTATGAATAGTTTTTTTGATAAGGAATGAGATTTCAAGTTATTTTCTTGATTGAAGGATATTATTATTAATCATGGATATTGATTTGTTGTATTTTTATTGGTTTGGTACATGGGATACCATTGGTATATAGGTAATTAGTTCAGTGTGGCTGATGTTTTTGGTGAAAATATAGAGGGTTCATTTCTTATGAGGACTCAAAATGACTTACTCTAACTTACTTTTTTAGGATCATATAGTTTGGGTAGAGTTCCATGAGAAATTTCTAGTTACCTTTGGAACTTATAGTTCAAACCTATTCACATGTTTCTTATGTTATGATTGATAATATTTATGCCTTTAATGCCCACTTTTTTTGTTTATAATGTTATTGATTACCCACTATTTCCCCCTATTTCATATATGTTTCCTTATTCATATTAAATTTATATTAAACATATGTTATTTAAACAATCCAACGGTTTTTCAATTGAAATGTATTTCAAATGGATTTGAAACCTATACCAACATTTTTCCTTATGAAAATTATCATATAGATTTATGGTGGTCTCTTAATAGTCTTTTCCTTACACCATATATATTCCATTGGGGATATGTAGTCTTGATTTTATAGAAAATGTTTAAAGTTAAGGGGGTCATGTAGTATGGTGTATCCTCCTGATATTTTTTATCCTTATTGTGCTCATTTTCATGGTGGTGATAATGGGTCACACAGAGTTGATGTTATGTGAAGCATTTTTGGATCATCTATCTTTTGGGTTATATAGTATTAGTATATCTGACATTGACATTGTTTTATTATTATTTTATATTATGTTTATTATCATTTTTCTTATGATAATGGTATTATTATTTTGATTTGTTGGGTCATTTTTCTATATCTTGTACTCTATTTTTCATTATATTTTTATTAATTTATCTATTGGTGTCAATTTCCAATCTCTAGATGGGTCAATATAGAACTAAAATAATAATTTTCTGTTTTTTATTTGGATTTTAAGGTTAAATTTATTCCTAATTGGTCACATTTGATACCCTAGTGCTTGTATTCATCCCATCTACATCGGGAACTCTCTTAAACCCTATAGGTATTCGGGTTGGGTGACGGGTCACTTCATGAAACTCAAGTTATAAATTTATCCATCATAAAAAATACTTATATCTCTATACTTATATCCATAAACTACACAATATGATATTATTAATTTTTATTTGAACCCTTTTACCAAGTCATACAGTAACCATGGTTCATGGACTATGTCAATACTATATAGAAAACTCACAAGTTAATTAATTATTTTATTATATACTAAAATATTTGAGGAATGAATCACATGTCATTCTCCTTTATAGATAAGTACATAAAATTCCCATCATCCAACAGAAAATCCCATCGTATTTCTAATCTAGATATGGTTATACACTTCCTCAACAACATAGAATTTATCTTTAAACAAGGTAGATTCTCTATTTTAGTACTTTTTTGTGCTTATTCACCTTTATAAAAACACCTTGATGCATCCCTTCATCTTCACCTTCCATATGATTTTAAGAAAATCCATTTTCCTTTTTATAGATACATAAAATTACTTATTCTTTATCTTTGTAAAATATATAACTGGATTATAAGGATTCTAATTTCTAAAATATTTCTGGAACACACTCACTTTTCTAAAAGAATAGAAAAACCTTCTTCAACTTTGGAAAGATCTTAATTGATTAAAATTATTTACTGCCCTTTGACTGAAAAAACACCATCTTCTTCTTCTAAAAATATCTATTCAATATGGTTTCATTTGAGATAATTTCTCTAGATCTTATGCAGGAAATTATATAGATAATTCCTCTACCCAAATCAATATAGTGGTTTATATTGAGTCTCCTCTCTCATAGGATCACACCATGTGTTCCATGTGTCTTGGGTTTTAATTTTATCGAATATTAACATATCTAAATGATATAACTTCCTGATAAAATCTCATTTTTTATCATATATTCCTATATATACAGATACATAAAACTAGAGAATTCCATTGTCATTTAAATATTCAAAAATATTTCTTAATTTATCCATGCATCTTGGATTAGATGTTATCACAAGAGAATGATATTAATTCCCATGAAAATTTAAATCAAAAATATCTTCACCTACTATCATGAAATTCCATTAAATATGGAAAAATGTATCTTTACCCATGAAAATCATGGTCTTTAGATTTCAATTATTTATAACCCATGACAATAAAAACCACTATAAAATGTAGTTGAACCAAAAATTTTGAAAAACTACATTTATTCATGAATATCTTAATAGTTCGGATTCTCTCTAAATATTCTCTTACAATCATGCATGGATACAAAAACAATGTTGAACAAAGTCAAAATATCAAATTTGAACATCCATGTAGAAGAAATCTATTTACTCAATTATATTATGTAACTAAATGGATTACATGCATAAGATAATTAATTTTACCAAAATAGATTGACACGTAATTCTATTTGTGTGGAAAAAATATCACATGCATCTCCTTATAGGATATTTTTTTTCATGATTTTATTGTGTAGATGAAATTATCTTACGGTAATTTAAAATTTCTTATATTTTTCAAAATATCTTACACATGTAAGATAAATTCCTTTACCAAATTTAAAACTCCTATTATCAGTGTGTATAAAATAATTATCGTGTGGTATAAATGAATTTACTTAAATGGATCACCATAAGACAAATTCCTTTTCCATTTTCATTATAATTGGAAGATTATATTTAGTTTCATTTTTCTCTAATTATGGAAACCATTCTGGCATGTAACCAAACTCTTCTACATGGATATCCACATTCCCAATCATCACTTTGGCCTATTTTACCATCCTAAATGACTTAACGATTTTAAAAAAATCTTTTAGAATATATAACTTGGTCCTCACTTTGAGAACATCAAATCTCCCTAGTGACACTTAAACACTTTGGTTATATTCAAGATATGGTGACAATATCACTATTGTCAAAAAATTCAACTTCATTCATTGTGATTAAAAAAATCATGGACACCAACTTTGTTCTTGGTTATAAAATCCATTTTTAATATTCATTTTCAATAAATCCAGCATCAGTCCTAGGGGTTGCTATAAATCTCCCACTATATATTTTCTAAAAATAAAACATACGTATTTATCCACATTTTTCAATGCACAATTGGAAGCTTCTTCTCTTCCGTTAATGATATATTCTTATCCCATAAGAATATATCTTCTTCTCACCTTATTCTGATTGAAATACAAAGGGACTTTCTAATATAATGGGTCTTTCCAAACATCCATCTATAAATGTTGGGATTAAATTTTCTTCCTTATCCTTATTAATAGACATAAGGCCAACTGCTTCATAGCATCTCATCCCTTCGAGTAGAAAAATATTCTAGAAAATCTATACCCCCTGGTATTTCTTCTTCACCTATTTCAAAATAACTTCATTATTTGGCATGAAAAAAATATTAATTAGGTAACCCATTGAAATAAGATATTGCACAATCAAATCTAAATTCATGGTATTTTTTCAAGAGATTAAATTATTGAATTTACCATTTTACACATTATATGTCTATAAATCCTCTATGTCTAAAAATATATAACTCGGTGTCAGGAAAAAGACTTTTGATATATAATAACATGGATATCCATTTCACTCATTAACACAAAGAAACACAAACATAACATATTTGGATTTTCACTTTCAAAAGACAACCTATGTTCTTCAACACTTTACACAGTACCATTATTACATGACATTGAAGTACTCGGTTATGTGAAACATACCAAAAGATGAAGTAATTGGTACCAATTGATAATAATTTTACCCTACTTTATTCATGGGTAGTTCAATTTAAAAAAATGATATCCTTCGTACTCCAAGTTTTTCATCTCTTCATAGGCTATAAAAACGTTTTCTAAGGATTTATATCCTCTAATGTTAAACAAAAATCCACCTGATACTTTTTCTGTTAACATCATTTTTTATATAACTTATTTGTGTGAAATTGGGGAGACTATTTATTGGAAATCGCTTCCAATTCATCAAATTTTGGATATATTAGAGACATCGAATGACACGACACACAAAACCACTTGGTAAAATAAAAAATATATGAATATAAAATTCATATTTTTTTCTTCCTATATTTACTAGAAACTTTTTTCCTTTTTGAGGTCTAATTTAAACTTATAAACCGATACCAACTTTGTTGAACACTATCTAAGGCATTGTTCTATGTAATTTTAGCATGTAAATTATCCAAAAGAATGCATCTTCAATATTAATACTGATTGATATAAGTAAATATTTATTAATCTTTTGAAAAAAACTAAACTATACATTTCCAAGAATATTTTTGTTTTCCCATATTTTCATTCATCATTATTCACTTGTGCTTTTCTAGAAATATCATTAATGTTCATCTCAATTACAATCTCTTTATGGATCATATATCCCCATTTATTCTACACTTCATCACAAATAGTAATAAATAATGAAGCATGTGGGGAGAGAGATGCCTCAATGTTCCTCAAGTTAAGGAATAGGTCTTTTCGAGATGAAAAAACCCTTAACCATGCACCTTTCATTTTTCATTTTTCATATTTCAGTAAGGGAATCCATTTAATTCTTCTGGTTCTTTGTCATCAAATTTCATTGAATAAATCAACCTATTTACAAATTTCCTCCCTTGAATGATATCACCATCCACTTTTTATCATGGATGTTAACATTATCATCTTTCATTTTCTTGGGATTTTCCACAATTTTATAATTGATAACACATGAATAAGTAGCTTCTTGAGTTACATAACTGGTGTATCTCACCTCTTTTTATCTTATCCATTGAATCTGATTCTTTTTCCTCTTAGTGGTTTTTGAAGGACCACTTTTTAAGTAATTTTCATTGAAGTTAAAAAGGTCCATCCTATAATATATCTTTTTTGGTGTAGTAAACGTCACTTTCACTTCCACTTTCTCCACAGCTAAAAAAAATATTTCTTTTTCATATTTTTTTTCACCTCCAAAAGATTTTATTTCAGTGTTTATGTTTTTTTTATTTAAACATCTATTGTTTAATCTGTTTCTCATCATCTAATATATAAAACCAATCTTTATAAAAATAAGACTTTTCCCTGATAATAAATTTCTTTGTAAGTCAAGGGATTGAATTTTCAATATATAGAATATATACCCCTCTATTCATTTCTCTAATTTTAATACCTTTCCATATGACTGAGTTCAGAACAAATTAAATATATAAAATAAGAATCATTCCTCATTTGGTCTATCCTTTATTGTTATTTTGGTACTTCTGAAGTTCTTCCCACATCTTTGGGCTTGTTAGATTTGAATCATCTCACTATAATAATCCTAGATATTCAATAGTAATATAAATCCTACTTTATTTTTGGAACCACACTTCCATATTTTTCATAGAATGTCTATTTTATTCTAGATTTCATAACTCGGTATCTCTTTGTTTCTAGAAAAGTTAAGGTAGCTTTCATAGAGATCTTTATATTCCAAATTATTTTGTTTATCCTCCACTCAAAATCTCTTATATTCTTATCGATTTATTTGAGATTTTCATCCAATTTTATCATCTCTAAGATGTTATCACTCAGAGCCAATTTCCTTTTTTCAAATTGTGTTCTTTGTAAAATAACACTTGCCTTTAATTACTAATTTGTTTCCAACTGTATTCTAATCTCTTGGGAAATATATTTAAGTGTATCTATTTTTTTTTCATCTGCATTCCCATTTTATGCCTGTTGAAATTCAAGGCCACTTATTTTCCATTTATGTGACATCTCGAACCAGGTCCCACATACTAGTTCCCCAATATGGTTCATTACATCGCCTCATGTGCACCTAACCATATGGAAGAGGCTGCTGACTTATAGTGATGGTCTAATAAGTCACATGGGAGGGACTATACCCTCTTTATCAATGCAAGAAAACTAAATAAATCAATTTACATATATCTATAATAATAATAATAAATAATAAATAAATACTAAGTGTAACTTGATAAATCCTAAAAATAGGGAAAATGACTATAAACAAAAGTAGTGAACATGTTATTCCATATATGTATCATGTTTCCTATGAGAACCCAAAATAAATAGACACTGAGAGATCCAAAGTGGTCCCAACATCATTTTTGGTTCCCTTATCCTTACTCTAACTTCAATCCCAACTCATACATCTAAAACAAGGCCTTTTCACTTTTCCTAACCTGAAGACACAAAGTCCACTAAGGTACCAAATGGTGGCCCCAGTAGGGTGTGAGTACGACTTAGGAAGACACCACCAATGGAATTTAAATCTATATCTAGTCTATGAAAATGCATTCAGTTCTATAAATAATAAATTTAAAACGGAAAAAATAGGTTTTACATTTATTATTCTTAAATCATGGAATTGTCCCTCGGGTTCACAGTGACACCCGAGACAATCATACCTATTTTTTTAATGTCAGATTCTAAACCATATACTATCGAGATTTAAAAAAACTATTTCATGGGATTCCATTATTCAATTAAATACAATTTCATTTTGATACCTTGGAGAATATGTTCAGGTACCATTATCATGGATACCTAGAGCATCATTCTAGATTCATTATTTGGGTTACTTATAGTCTCTATCCTACACCAATATCACTGGAACTTAGAGAATCATTCTAAAACAAAACTATAGGTTACTTAGACCATTTTTTCGTCACCAATTCACAAACATGCATTGGAGTCCTAGATTATCATCCTATAATCCCATAGATTAGAAGAATATGTCCAACACCCTCTATGTGTTGTTCAAATTTACATATATATCATAGTTACAAATTAGTAACCCAATTCTCAACCATTATCAACATTATTCACCAATTAATTTATCAAAAACGACCAAGGTTTTTTACTTTTATCATAAGAAACAACATGGTGGATTTCCCAACAATCAAATTATAAATCATTATTGCAAAAATCATTAACAATTCAATGTTAAGACAACAAATCCTTTAAATACCATTATAAAACCATGAAATAATGAATTAGTTCAGTCTAATAAAATAATTGTTTCCCATTTTACATTTCATAATTATCATTTAAATGATAATTGTAACAATCCATGGATTTCCATTATTCCTGTCTCTGAATCTCAAACAGACTAATAGAATATGATAAGGGTCTCTTGATTTCATGGGATTCAATTCAATTGCAACTTGAAATTTAATTTCATGACATGTAAATGTAATGGTACAACTACAAACAAAATATCATCATCAAGACTATGGTAATTTTCATGTACAATTCCTACCTTAGGATTGCTAAAAAACACTCTCACGACCATAGCCATTAATTCCATGTATAAAAGATGAAATAAAACTGGCGAAGAAGATATATGATGAAAACCATGGATAAATATAAAAAAACAAAATATATTATAACTTAGATTTATAACATTAACAATGGTAGGAGTAATCCCTCTCCAAAGGGAGAGAAATATTGGAGAGATTGTAACCTAAAAAAGGAAGATATCACATACAGAAGGGGAGTTAGATTTCATCCAAAAAATATTTGATTAATAATATAAAGTGTTATAGAGATAATGGAATCATCTAGAGATCCTCTAAGAGCAAGGGAGAATGTATTATCATGAAATGGGGTAGTTGGGGATATAAAGTGGGGGTTTGTGAATTTTTAATTAAAATTTTGGGGCTTTTAATTTATACCCACATAGCTTCCTATATGGGAAACAGGGTTAGAAGTAACTATGCACCTTAACTGTGTTCCCTATACAAAGATTCTATTTAGGGTGCATAGTCGGGCCACATGGTTACTTTAACCTTAAACCAACTGTGCATCGCCCCTCAATCCAAGGGTGATAGGGCACATGGTTTTCACTAAGTAGACACAATGTTTAACACACCATCCACCAATCATGAGAACCTTCTCTATCCAATTGTGATGGGGCACGCATTTTACAATGGAAAATTAAAGGGTTTTCCATAACCATACGCCAACTGTTCATAACCCCATGGGATTCCAAAATTCTACCAATTCACCAAAAATGAGATTGAATACAGACTCAACCAAGGTATGATAAAAAAGGTAATAAAATACCTGAAAATGAGAATGAGATATCTCAAGAAGGGTTAGGATATTATAATCACCCCACATTATAATAGCTCATCCTTGAGTTATACTCCCAAGCATCACAAATCCTCAAAGGTGACTAGGTCGGACCATTATGCCCATATATCGTCTTCCCTTTCCCATGTTTCCTCAAAAACATGTCCATTTTTCTATAGCACTAAAACTATTGTCATGGTCTTTCACTCTAAGATTTATCATTCTCATCCACATCAAAAATCAGATTCTCCTCGAAGGATGCATCTACCTCAAGCTCAAAATCATCAATATCAATCATATGAGAAGGTTTGGGGTGATACTAATAAACAAGTAACATGTAAAAACCATTATACATAGCATTATACCGGTAGTGATCTCACCCTAGTAAGCCCAGAGCTGATGTTTACTGCCATTACATTAGAATAATTACAATAAATCAAATCTCTAAGGACAAAAAACGTTTTATTGTCTTGGTGAACCAGATACATACACGAGTCTTGTATTAAAAATCAATACACTAATTACAAAATAATGTTTTTTTTCTTTTAAGGATGAATTTATTCTCTCTAGTATATCTTCTAATATCTTTCTAGTAATCTTCTTGGATTCCCAAGGAAGGGAAACAAAATAAGAGAGAGTTCAAATTCTCAGGAATAGCAAGAACAGTATAAGAAATAATAAATCAATGAAAATAGTCAATATGGAAAGGAAATAATTGAAGACACATTCCATGTAATCAACAAACTAAGATGGATGTGTGTAAACAATATGGAAAGGTAAATAACTTAGCATATATTCCCTCAAATCAACAAATTGATAATGAAAGTGAATCCATATATAATTTCAAATAAATAATCTCATGGATAATAATAATAAATGAATTCTAAAAAAATTAAATTCTTATTTATTTGATTTCATGTTTCCCAAGAACATGATAAATTTTCCTATCAATACCTCTCACAATAAAGTTAAAATCTAAGGGTAGAAACCCAACTATTATTCATGGAAACAAACTCGAAGGGTTTGTCACCAACTAATCTCATCTTATGAGAATTTTGAAGCATCATGGGGCTTACTTTAAAAATTCCCCAACCTATAGGGATTGCATTAACTAGTCCCCAACCCATAGTTATTTCATTAACTATTCCCCAACCCGTATAGTTCATGTCCAAATAATTCCTCATATATCAAATAATTGATTTAAATAAAAAAAATTCCTCATCAAATATTTGTATTAAGTAAAGGATATTGATTTTTCAATATTTATTTAGTCAATCAAATAACTATAAATGTAAACACCATATGTAAAAATGATATACAGTTTAGAGAATAAACATATTATGATAAATGACATGGATATTTAATAGAAATTAAATGTTCAATGATCATAGGAAATTGAGTGTTCCTAGAGTACTAAAAAATAATAAATGAGGTGAATTTAAATACTACCCTTAGATAAATCAATTACGAACCATCTTGAGGAATAATAAGGATGGTATCAATAAAAAATATCCCAAGTGGAGTAATGATCAATTTTTTTTGTTGTTGATGATGAATAAAAATACTATAAATAGATATTTTAAAAACATTCTTGAAGAAAATATCCTTTAATTTTGAAACCCCATTTTTAATATAATTTTCATTGAAAATAAATATTGACAAAAGTTTATTTAAAAATAAAGTTTTAAACTTGTAAAGGAATCATCAAATAACTGCTTGAGGGTAAATCTGTATATGTCATACATGGTAAAAAGAATATTCTTTTTTGATGGTAAATGTTTGGACAAATTCCTTTTTCGGAAAGAGAAAATAATATTCCTTTGAAAAAATTTATAAAAGAAAAAAAGGATAAAATTTTCTTTGATAAATAATTTGGGTAAGTTTAAATCATATTGGAAAACATTTTTATAAAATAAGTTTTTTATAATAAAACAATTCATTGGACTAAATAAATAAATAATGTACAATTTTATTAGAAACCTTTTATAAAATATTTTTGAGTAAAAAAGGTTGAAAAATGGTGCTAAAATTGAAAAATTCATAAATAACTAGAGGAGAATAAAGTGAAAGTTTTTATTAAAAAACGTTTATATAATTTCCTCGAATAGAAATATAAGTGAAAAAAACCCTGAATAAATTGATATTGTAAATTAAATGCTTGAAATGACCATAACATTGAAGTGGGGCTCAAAAAATGAATAGATTATTTGTTTCAAATGTAAATACATATAAAAAATTCTAAATATGATAATATATATTTAAGAGTGATTACACACATAATTTTATAATATTAATGACAATGAGGAAATAATATAACTCATAGAAAGTAAATTGGTTTATGAAATTTTTTTCCACTTGGTAATGCTTAATTAAAATCCCCTTAGATGAAATAATTAAAATTTAAAAACCAAATATCATGAACATAAAATAATTCATGATATAATATATCAAAATGGTCAGTAGATACACTATACAAAAGAATTAAGTGGTGAATATGACATGTATCTCCCATGTGTAAAAAAGTGAGATGAAAATCCCTTACCTTGAGTCTGAATTATCACATTTGTATTTATCTTCATGAATAATAAAATTATGTTAATTATTTAATTTATTCATATAATTTTTC
Organism: Viscum album; assembly: GCA_963277665.1. Taxonomy (NCBI): domain Eukaryota; kingdom Viridiplantae; phylum Streptophyta; class Magnoliopsida; order Santalales; family Viscaceae; genus Viscum; species Viscum album. The sequence continues at coordinate 112,107,988 of OY728119.1, read as the reverse complement.
ATATTTATTATTAATTTTACTTCATTTATTATAATGTTGCATACAACTACATATACAATTAAGTTTATGTCAGGTGTTTTGGCCAAATTCGGTTCTTCTGTTAAAAAAGACTTTGGAAGGTTGACTATTGTCAAAGGCTTCATTATATGAACATATCAAGAATAATAATAATTACATAAGTATCATATTTATATATTAATTATAATTTTTAAACCAATAATTAAATATTTCTATGAAAAATGAACCAATGTAACAATCATGGAGATGTTAGGTCGTACGTACGAATGAGTAACATTCCCATTTTTCATTGATCATTATGGAAAGAAGGTATGTAACATTATATATTTACATAATTATAATTATATAATAAATACAATTTTATTTAATCATATATACTTATATATATAATTATTTTCATGTAAAAGGAATCATATCATGTTGAGGAGGTGGTATTCCACACGTCCATGAATGACGTTTTCACCTTTTTAGTGTGTGAAAATGGTAATAAAGAAAATGATATATTAAATTTATAGAAAGTTAAATATATCATTAATATCAAATAAATAACATTTATTTCAAATATTTTTAATTAAACCCATACATAATACATTCCTTGTAATGGGTGAACACATAATATCTCTCTTAGGAGCTGGTAGTTCACACATTAATAAAGATGTTATCATATTTACACAAAAATGGAAGGTATAAGGGTATGTGTCATATAAATATTAAAGAAGAAAAAAATAAATTTAAAATATCATATATATCGTATATAAATATATTTTCCATCATAATTACCGACCATGAAAGGTGGTAAAGTAAAAATTAATAATCATTGTTTTGTGAGGTGGTCGTTTGTCGTACACATAAATAGTAACTTTGTTACCCATTAGATAGAAGTGTGTCTATGTTTAGGAAGAAAAAATAATTTTACAACATATAAGAATATTTATGATGCTTATTTTATTATTTAATAATTATGTGATAATATTTTAAGGGTGGAGAAGGAAAATAAAAGAATGGAGATTATGAAGGGTTGTTTCCTCTTTTTCGAGTAACTACTTTTGGTTTGCACCAAAGGGAATCCTTGGATGTATTTATTCCCAAGTTTAGGATTGTAGAATTAGGGTGGGATGTTGAGGATATATTTTTTTAGATATTATTTGGTAAAAAATTGGATTTATAGGTGTGAGGAAGTTGTAGGGGTGACAGTCATTCTATAATAGAAGATTAGTGGAATTTTGTTGATTTCTTTAAAAGGGAATTCCAATAACATTTTTTCTATGAAAATTGAATCCAATAATGAACCAAATTAGAAAAAATGGAGGATATGTTTTTAATATGAAAATTAAATATCCTTTTTAAAAGTTTTTTGGTCACTTCGCCCTTAATATTAAGGTTTAGTCTCTTGTTAAGTTAATTTTTCTATTAATCATTGAAATTAATTTTAATTACATTAACTAAGAATTTTGGTTAAAAACTATGTTAAACTTATTATAAATTTTAAATTATTATTATTATAAATTTGGGATCCATTTTTAAAAATTCTAATCTCATAAGTCTAAGAAATTAATTTAAACTCAATCCTGAATACAGGATGATAAAGCTGGTTTTTAAAGTGAAATGTTCAAAAGTTTTATATGTTTTTATTTTAAATTTCAAAGTGAAATTGATTAAAATGACAAAAACTGGATTAATTTATATAAAATTTATATAATTAAACTTTAAAAACAATAAAAATATAAGTTAACCATATAAATAAATTAGATGAAAAAACAGTTTTGAATTAAAATTTAGTTGTTTTCACTATTCATCAAAAAATGAAACCTCATAAAAAATTCAAAAAATTCACCCAAATATAATTTTTATTTTTCAATTTTAAAAATAATTTTTCTTCATAATAAATTTATAAAATATAGGGAAAAATTTAATATAGTTTCACTATTAAAAAGAGGTAAATGTTTCTTTTTAGAAAAAACCCACTTTTAAGCCAAAACTAAGATTTATTCTTAACTTGTGCCTATAAAATCTGTTGGATTAATATAAAAAAATATTTTATTGAATATGTAAAATATATATTTTAATAATATTATTCATTAATTCTAATTAATTTAATTTACTATGATAAAACACCTTTATGATCATTAAAAAAAATTATATTCAATTGATTTTTATATTCATTTCTAACTAATTGGTAATCTATGAATTCATTTTATATTTTCATAAAGCATATATTTTCATAGTGTAGTTAATAATATCCATAAAATTTAATTTAATACATATTTTATATCCTATTGTATTAAATAATAATGTTTTATTAATATATTTTTATTTTTAAAAACTTGGACTAGTGTGTAACATAAGTCATCGAAGAAACTCGTTGTTGTGTGAGATGCACTCAAACTTTGTATCATGTTCATTGAAATCTATATCATGGGTTATTTTTATTAAAATATTAACTATATTTTAAAGTCTTGGGATATTATAATCTTTTATGTGCTGGGTGTTGTGTGTCATACACAATATTGACTACAATGTTTTTACTTTATAATGTCAGGGCGTTACATTATCCCCACCTTAATTAAATTATATCCTTGCAATTTAAACATTACCTTTGTAATAAATTGTTTGATATTTCCTATGATTAAATCTCAAATCATAAGAAGGTTTCATATAAAATCCTCTAAAAAATAGGGAATGGAAAGTCTAATGGTCACATGGACTAACATATAACTATGTCACCAAGTGTGAGAACATTAGTGGAAAGTGGAGATACGTACATAGAAGAAAATCATAAATATTTTTTGGGAGTGATTGAAGTCATAAATAAAAAACAATTTAATGATCAATGGAAAGTTGACATCCTCAAATTCATAAGTCCATGATGATTTAATATACCATCAGTTCAATAAAAATTAAGGTATTAGGACAACATTTTTTTATCATTTTCTTAATATTGAGGAATTCTTTTACTGACCAAGAATATGAAGAAATATATTTTATTGATAGGTTTCAATTTCATATTAACAATTCAATCATTTGGTTATTCATTGATCAAATTATAATTTAATCCTTACTCTATGAAATGTATTTACAAAAATTAACCTTTTTTTCTGAAGCACTAGCATGCACTTTTAACAGATCTTAAGGCCCATAAAAGAGTGGAAAGTCTAACTATTTGTCTCTTACTATTCTAAAAATTCAATATGGTAAATACATTAATCTCTAAACCTAGATAATGATACTACTAGTTCATCATTAATATTTATTCATAAAATATTTTAACTAAAACAATGAAAAACTAATCGGGGCATAACGTAGGCCATTGGTAGTTGTGAAACCATTATCCCCCTTCGGTCATAAGTTCATGCCCCACCTTCATTCTGAATTTTATTGTTTTTCACCTAGTGTATAGGGTTTCCTTTGCTAAAACCATATTAATATAATTTCCCAAAATAAATATTTTGTACATCCTTGAAATTTAGTCACTAAATATTCTTTTAAATATGTTTTTTGTTGGGCAAAAATCCCTCAAGGTATCATTGAATCATTTTTGAGGTGATTGTGTTTGTTGACAAAGTTGGCCTCTGTGTTTTGTTTGTTGAAAAGGCAAACCATGACGTACAAATTTGTTGAAAAAGGGGATTTCATGGTGGCATATCGAGTTCAAGGGATGTTGATAATGATACAAGATTTATTAAAGAACTTCGACAAAGGAATGGTCGATCTGTAGGCGGTTCAAAAAGAGCAGATACAAGGTGGCACCATTTTCTAGTGTTTGCCAAATTTTTGGGCCTCAAAAATAAAAAATGGAAAAAAGTGTTTTTGGAAAAGAGACTTGCGCGCCGAGGTCTTGGAGGTTTGTAAACTTGTGAACCATATTTTTTTCAGGATTAGAACATTAAAATACGGCAAAGGAAAACGGGGCGCCCATGTTTTGGGTTTCGTCGCGCAAGTGACTTGTGCGGTAGAGACTAGGGTGGCTAGACTAGGGCGGCTGGACTTGCACTTCGAGATGAGTCTTGGTGTCCAAATGCCTATAAATAGAGGTTGACCCCTCATCATTCGGTGTGAGTTCAACACTTAGAGAATTTCAGAGCTCCCATCATGCAGGTGTAGTGGTCGCGCAAGTGGTGGTGTGGTCACCCAAGTATAAAGATATTCAGAAGTTGTGCGCTAGTTGATAGTTGTGTGCACTAAGTGGTTTGGGAGAGAAAGGGTGTGAGTCACCCAAGTTTAGAGTTGAATAAGGGGGTGTCACGTAGGTGGTTTGGGGACACTTGCGTGCTAGATTTTGAAGAAGCGTGATAGTTGATGGCTGCATGCCAGAATTGGTTTGGGTGTAAAAGGGTGTGAGTTGCGTAAGTTTGGAGTTGAAGAAGCGAGTGACGCGCAAGTGGTTGAGGTGAACTTGCGCGCTGGTTTCAACTTGAACACTGGGACTTTCACACTGGCTTGGAGAAGGGCGCCAGGTGTGGTTGAAGCACGGTACTCTTTTTAGGGCTGTGTGAAAGCTGGAAGATTGCCCGATACCTTCGGTGCAAAGTGAGATTCATCTACGGGTGAAAGTTTGACTTCAACAGAGAATCTACATACAACAGAGGATGTATTAATTTGTGATAATGAAAATACCTATAGGTCTATAAACTGTGATTGGATCCATTCTAGAGAAGTGAGAAAAGGAAGAAGAAGAAGGTGATCCTCTCTACCGGCAGTGAGCCAAAGAGAGAGAAACAAGGAGTGACCCTTGGGAAAGCAGTGAGCTGACCCAAAACATTATTAAGGTAGTGAGCCTAGGATTATAAGTTATCTATCTTAAACTTTGTAAATAGTAGTGTGCTTTTAGTGGATTTGGTACATCGGCACATCGTCGGTGTATGTTCCTTGGGCATAGCCTAGTGAGGGTGAACAAAGTAAAAATCGTTGTGTCCTATGCATGCTTTAGTTTTTGTTTGTATTGTGCTGTAGAAAAGAGATAGAAGATATTATTGCTTAACAATGAGACAAGATCAATAGGGGTAGTTGTTTTAATCTGTCATACCCTAATTCACCCCCCCCCCCCCCCCACTCTTAGGGTATCTAACCTAGTGGGTCTAACAGTTTTCAATACAAATCCATAAAATAAATACTTCATCCATTTTATTTTTTACATAGGTCCTTCTTTGATCTAAATTTTATCCTTGGTCATTCATTTTTATTATCTATTCAAATCCATTATAATGGTTTGAATACAAAATGGTAATTATCATATCATATCTTCTGGGAGTTTCAAACTAGGTAAGTAGTAAGGCCTATTGTTGTGTACTAGGTTATGATCATGTTAGGATCAATGAACCTTGTTAGAGTTATTACCCCTATGTACATTTATTCTCGAACCATATCCACTTACAGTATCCAAATAGAGATTTATTTGTAGGAAGATCCACATAATATCTACCTTACCAAAATTCTTTGATGTTCTTCTATACTTTTCCTCAATGTCTATCATAGGTATATGTTCTTTAAGCTATGTTTTACTAAATCTAGTTCTCTAGGATTCTACTAAACATCCTTTGAAACCAAATATAGTGATCCAACCTTAAGATCCCAGAGCCAGTGTCTAATACTATTACATTTTCATGATTACAAGGAATCAAATCTTAAAGGATCTACGAGTTTAGTAGTCTTGATAAACCAGTTACACACATGAGTCTTATATTAGAAATGAATACACTAATTAAAACATTTTCTTTCTTTTGAGGATAACTTTATTCCATCTACAATATCCTTTCGTATATTTTCTAGTATAATTCTTGGATTCATATAAAGGGGAATAAAATAAGGGTGATATCAAATTATCAGTAAGGACAAGAATATAATAAGAAATAATAAATCTATGAACATAGTCAATATAGAAAGGCACTAAGTTAAGCAAACATTCCATGTAACCTATAAAATGAGAAGGAAGTGCATAAAAAATTTGACAAAGGTAAATAATTTGAAAAACATTCCATGGAATCGAGAAACTGAAAATGAAAGTACATCCTTTGATAAGGTCAAAGAAGTAATCCCATGGATAACAAAAATAAATTAAATCTCAATAAAGGTAATGCTTAATTAATGGAATTTAATATTTTCAAGCATATGATACATTTACCTTCAATACCTTTAATAAGACAGTTTAAATATATTGGTAGAAATCCATCAATTCTACATGGAATCAAACTCTACGGGTTTGTCTCCAACTTATTTCATCTCATGAGACTACTGATACAATGTGGGGATTAATTTAAATGGACCCCAACTCATATGGCTTGCATTAATTAGTCCCGAACCCGTAGGGTTTTCATTAAGTGATCATATCCTATATATTTCATATCCAAATCAGTACTCCTATATCATATAACTGATTTAAATAAAGTGGCTTATCAAATATCCATATTGAGTAATGGATATTGATTTGTCAATATATCCCCAATAAATCATATAACTTTCAAAGTAAACACTATATGTAAAAATGATACATGGTTTAGTAAATTAACATATCCATGATAAATGATATGGATATTTGGGGGAAATTCATTGTTCAATGATCATAGGAAATTGAATATTTCAATGGGATTATCAAAGGAATAAAGGAAAGTGAATTTCAATGGTACCCTTGGGAAAATCAATCATAAAACATCCTGAGGATGAATAAGGATATTATCAATAAAAAATATCATATGTTGAGTGAGGATAAAGGGTTGTCATTGATGATGAATGAAAATACTATAAATAGATACTTTAAAAAAATCACGAAAATATCCTATTTATTTTGAATCTTTTTTTGAAAATATTTTCATTAAAGATAATTTTTTAAACTTATAATGGAATCTTCTAAGAAGTGATGGTAGGTAAATTAGTGTATGTTGTAAAAGGTGAGAAGAATATCCCATTTACATGATAGAAGGATAAAAAATACCTTGGTAGGAAAGAGACAAAGAGATTCCTTTGAAAATGGTTTTAAAAGACAAAAAAGGTTAAAATTGACTTTAATAAATCATTTTGGTAATATTAAAAACTTTTTGAAATCCTTGTTTAAAAATACGGTTTTAGATGAAAATGGGGTCTTTAACTAAAGGGAGAAATAAATGCGGGTCTTCTAAGAAACATTTTCTCAAAAAAAAAAATTAAGTAAAAAGAGTTTAAAATGGTACAAATACTTGAAAAAAGTCTTGAATAACTATAAGAAATGAAAATGAAAAGGCTTATTGAACAATGGTCATATAATTTCCTCGAATGGAAAATCAAGTGTAAATAATAGCAAATAAAATGAGATTGTGTAATAAACTGTTGAAAAGATCAAAATGTTGAAGTGAGGTTAAACCAATGAATAGATTATGTGTGTAAAATTTAAATCCAGATAAAACAACTGTAAATAAATAAATAGATATTATAATGTGATTACACACATAATTTCATAATATATACTACAATTAGGAAGTAATATAATCCAAAGGAAATAAATTGGGTTATAAAACTATTTTCCACTTGGTAACGCTTAATTTAAATACCCAAAGATGAAATAATTAAAATTTAAACTAAAAATAAAATGAGTATAAAATAAATCATGATATAATATATAAAAATTTTAAGTAGATACACCACAAAAAATAAGTTGTGAATATGAAATTTATCTCATAGATGTAAAAAGTAAGATGAAAATCCCTTACCTTGAGTCCGAATCATTGTGTGTGTATTTATATTACTAAATAATAAACTTCTATAAATTATTTACTATATTCAGAACCTTTTATGTTTATTATTACTTTTAATTCACTTATTATAATGTTTTATACAACTACTTAATCAATTAAGTTTATATGGGGTGTTTCGACCAAATTTGGTTCATGTGTTAAAAACAAAATTGGTAGGTCATATATGGTTAAAGGGGCCATTATATAAAAATATCCAAAATAATAATCATGGGATAATTATCATATTTATAAATAAATAATACTTTTAAAACCAATCATGAAATATTTTTATGAAAAATTAACCGATGTTACAATCATAGAGATGGTAGTTCATACGTACTCATGAGTAACATTCCCATTTTAATGGTTATAATATTATGAAAACCCTACTCCCCTCCACTATAAATACCACCCATCCTTACCTCTTCTCTTCACTCCTTTCAAGCATTTTTCCATGCCAATATTCTTCCCAAATATTTTTCCAAGATCCTCCCCCACTTCTAACATCCCCTAGTCTCTTCAAAATACCAAAACATCTCACCTTAGAGGTTCTCAAAGGAGATAAACTCAAGAGGTAAATTCCTCTTTCCAATTGTTTTATTTCCTTTCATGTTCATTTCTTGTCTTGTTTCTTTCATCACATATCTTTCCCCAAATGGTATGATAACTCCAGTAACATACATGTACTTGAATTATATTAGGATAATGGGATAATTCGTTATAATCTTTCCTTTCCCCGCCTTTTATTTGAATGAAATTAAAACATTGCTTGGGAATTGTTAATTTAACACAATCAGGGAAGACGTGTTATCGATTTCTATTACTATCTAAAATTTTGTTCATGAAACCATTTTTATGGTTGAACGAGAATATTTTATGTGTATTTTATCCTAATTAATGTTATTTTATCCTTATGAACTCATGATTTAAAATAATAATACAAAACAAGTTACTTGGGAGCAAAATCACTAAATTTAATTTAAGTATTTATCCTTAATGTTTTATATAATGATTTTACTTCACTCTAAGTAACCAAATTAAATTTAAAACCATTTAATATACTGGTTGTTCACTATTATCATATAAATTCAATTCTGTAAAACCAATTTCGTCTTATATGTATGTCCAAACATGAATATAAGTGAACCGATCATTAAAACCAAGTAAGCAAATGGACCCGAATAATGAAATTGAACCTCATAACCAAACGAAGTGGTTATAAATAAACTTAAAAAGGTTATAAAAATCTTCTACATATATAATATGTTTTTTAATTTTTAATTAATGAACATAATTTTACTATTCATTTTATTGATATCTAGTGGAGAACACCAACGGACTTAAGTTAATGGATCCTCTATATTTCACTTTTATTCAAAAATGTAATCTATGTTCTGCCAATTTATGTGTAATCCGTAATGATGGGGTATGATTTATCACCTACACTATACTTACCTCTTGATTAAAAAGTAATTAGACACCCTTTTCTCTTTCATTAATCCCTATAAATTACACCCGATACCATCCCAATAATCCGTAAAGAATTCTACCCGAACTGCCTTTATTCCTTCAAGTTTCTATATATTTCTTATTACCAAAAGGAATTTGTCTTTTAATTTTATTTAAAAATTCTAAATTATATTTATATTCCCCAAACTCGGGTTTTAAGATCCATCCATCATTCTCTTTCATGGATATTCATGATTTTAAGTGATTCCATCCTCGATACTTCCCAATAAGCAAACTCGTTTTAAGGGAACCTCCCAAATTTTTACCCAATTTCAAGTGAACTCTGTCCTTTTTTTAATCTGATGTTGTCTTTATAAAATTAGTCTTTTTATTATAAAAACCTTATTAGTTAAATTATGGTTTTATATAAAATATTTTCCTCTTTTCTATTTTAAAATCTCTATAGTATTTTCCTTAAAACCGCACAAAAATGTTTTAATGCTAAAATTTATCAAATATATTTCCTACATGTTGTCACTTCTTCTTGACATCAATTTCCATTATATATTCCTATTTTACTTTATTGACATCCATGTATATTATAATTCCTTTATTTCATGTACACTTTCATGATACTCCCATTGGTAATGTTTTCTGTCATGATTTTGGTACCCAATACTTTCCAAGGGTAACCCTTATGTTTATCTAAGATTGATTATGTATGATTATTTTTGTGGAAAATATATTCATGAAATGTTAGATGGGTTCACCCAGATATGGATCTAATGAATTTGTTAAAGTTAAGTCTCATGAGATGTTATGTGCAACGGTCTTGGAAGTTTTCCTTGTCTTGTGCTACTATGGGAAACGGGATTGGTGGCTATCCTTGACCCATACTACTATGGGAAATAGGATTGGAAATTAGCCTTGACTCATACTAAAGACATTTTTTATGTTTCTCCCACATTTCTATGATTCCAGGTTTATATGATTCCATGTTTATATGTTATGATTCCATTTCTACCATGATTTTTATATCATTATGTCATTCCCCCTAACTCATATGCTTAAGATTGATTCTTATGTTCATTCCCTTACTAGGATTTTTAGCTCACCCCTTTGTTCATGTGCTCCCTAGGGTACCATATACAGAAGTAAGGTCACAAAGGAAGTTAGGATATCTTTATTGATGTTAAATAAAGAAGTGTTTTTTTAGCCCCATGTTTTATGTTTTATGTACCTAGTCTTCCAAAACGTTAGACTTCATGATCCTTGGCTTGTAATCTGAGGTATAATTATGATTAAAATAATTCAATGTTATATGTAAAAGGATAGGGTCACTATAGTTGGTATTAGAGGATGGTCTAGTTATTTTTGGAGATTAGGAATAGAGCACCTTAGTGAGAACCTTAAGGATGAGACAAAGTATTAGAGAACAACCCTAAATTTTGGTAAGTAAAGAGTAAGTGGTTTATCAAGAAAATACTTCCTTTTCTGGATACAAACAACTAGAGGTGGCTTTGTCACAAATGTACCTAGGAGTGAAAAACCTAACAAGGAGTTTCAGGATTGACTCGAGGTATCCTGGTACACGATAATGGTTTCACTCTTAGTATTGACACTTCCAGGGGATATTCTTTGGTAAATTCAAGAGCTTAGTCCAACCATTATTAAGGGAATAAAAAAACCCAATGAATATAAGTTAAGAAATAGATTGGGGATAACCTAGATTTAAACCTAAGGAATCACGTGTTAGGATATACTTATCCTCTACAAGTTTATCATTTTATGTTCAAAAGATTCATTTTTATGTTCAATAACTGAGTATTAAAGCCCTCTAATTGTACATTCTTTTTCTTAGTTAATGGCGGAAATAGAAGAACACATTCCAACAACCAATGTGATAGGGAATGTAAATATTTCCCTAATGATATGCCTGATATGATAGGAGTGGGTGCTCAAAACTTCATGATAGTACTTGCTCAGATGGCTCAACTTATGATTAATAACTTGAATCTTATGGAACACCCTCCTCCTTTAAGGAAAGATAAAGTTACCATAGAATCCTTCATGTGGAAAAGGCCTCACATGTTTAGTGGATCTTATAATCCCCTCCTCATGGGACAGTGGATTAACTCCATTGAAAAGATGTTATCTGCCCTCCGGTGCTTGGAAGAAGAGAAAGTTGTTCTAGCGGACTATCATTTTGATGGGGAAGCAAATCAGTGGTGGATACTGATAAAAAATATGAAGTCCCAAGAATAAATTTATTCCATGGATTGGGAGGAATTCAAGAGGATGTTTTTTCAATAATTGTTTTTCTCGAACCCTCCGTCTCAAAATGGAAATAGAGTTCCTCAGACTCAAGTATAAGGAAGATGATTCCATTGGGACATATGAAGAAAAAGGCCTTATCAATAACACCAAAATCAAGGTGGATAGATTCTTCAATGGACTAAAGATGAGTCTACAAAAATCATTAGTGATTCGAGACTTTGATAGTTATGGGGAGATTGTCTGTTGTGCCCACAAGGTCAAAATGGAAATTAGAGACTCTCAGTGGTCTCATGGGATCAGTGAAAAGAATCAGAAAAATGGAGAACAACATGGGTGGTTCAATTAACAAATCCCATGATGGAAAGAATCCTTACTTTTCCCCTTGTAAAATTTATGGGAAGAAGCATCTTGGGAAATTTTTGAAGTGAATCATGAATTTTTCAAATGTGGAAATTTTGGTCATCTAACTAAAAAATTATGAAGGGATATGAAAAATCCTGCTAATTTGGAAGAAGAAAGGAAGGTTAAGATCAAAACTCAGCCAGTGGTGCAGTGTTACAACTGCAAGGAGCATATGCATTATGAAAACAATTTCCCTAATCCAAGGGTTGTCAGAGGAAATCAACAACAACCTCCAAGGAAATAAGGAAGGGCTTATGTTATCACTACTATTGTGGTGGCACTGGAAAACTATGTGGTTACAGGTATGCTAGTTATTTATTCAATAATAGTTAATGTACTATTTAATTATTGTTCTATGCATTCTTTCATATCTTGCATGTTTAGTAGAACGGTTAAATCACCACCTAAAAATTTGGAGGAAAAATTATATGTGAGAATAGCTAATGGGGAAATTATTGCATCCATGGTATATAACTCCTCCTTGATTAACGTTTTTTGACTGAATCTCTCATCAAATCTCATCATACTTCCTTTATTCGAGTTGGACGCAATTTTGGGCATGGATTGGATATCTTTATACAAGGACAAAATCAATTGTCAGGAAAGGGAGATCATTTTTCACATCCTGAAGAATCCTATTATTCTTTACAAGTGTAAGTATGAAGATGAATATCCTTTAGAATCATCATCTAAATTGTGGATATTACTTCCTTATGATCAATAATATCTATCCCAAATGATTGAGACAAAGGATAGAATCATTCTTGATGACATTCCCATCATGATGGATTACACTAATTTATTCCCTGAAGAGTTGACCAGTCTTCCTCCTGGCTAAGAGGTTGAGTTATAAATTTAACTTATTCTTGTATCTTTGTTTGTATCAAATATGCCTTATAAAATGGCCACCGTAGAGCTGGAATATATGAAGAAATAGTTACATAAGAATCTTGAGAACAGTTTTATATGCCCAAGTGCTTCATTGTAGGGTGCGCCAGTCCTCTTCGTCAAGAATAAGAATAGATCAATACACCTCTGCATTGATTATCGTGATCTCAATAAAATCACAATAAAGAACAAGTATCCCCTTCCACGGATAGATGAATTGTTCGATCAGCTTTGTGGGGCCTGTTATTTCTCTAAGGTGGACCTTCGGTCAGGATATAACTAATTAAAGGTGAGGGTGGAAGATATTCCCAATAATTCCTTTCAAATGAAGTATAGACACTATGAGTTCATAGATATTACCTTAAGACTCACTAATTCTCTAGAAATTTTCATGGATTTAATGGATAGAGTCTTTAGAGATTACCTCGACAAATTTGTGGTGGACTTTATTGAAGATATTCAGATATACTCCAAGAGTAAGGAGGAACACGAGGAGTATTTCAATATTATGTTAAAGACTTTTCAAATTGAGAAGTTGTATGAAAAGTATATTAAAAGTGAGTTCTAGATGGAGAAAGTATCATTCTTGGGGCATGTTATCACTAGCAAAGGGATACTTTTGGACCCTTTCAAGACAAAGGCAATCAAAGTGTGGCCCAGGAAAACAACTGTAATGGAGATCCGTATATTTTTGGGTCTATCTGGGTGTTATCGATGATTTATGAAGAACTATTCAGGATTGTCAAACCCAATGACCAAGATGACACAGAAGGGAGTAAATATTTTCTGCACTCAAGACTGTGAAGACAGTTTCAAGTTGTTGAAAAGGACACTTATCCTTACGCTAGTAATCACACTCCCAACAAGTGGAGAACTATTTGGGGTGCACATCAATTCTTCAAAGAAGGTCTTAGGTTGCGTGCTGATGAAAAATGATAAAGTGATAGCTTATGCCTCAAGGCAGCTGAAAATCCATGAGCAAAACTATCCCATGCATGATTTGGAGTTGGCGGTTGTGATCTTTGCGTTGAAAATATGGCATCATTATCTCAATGGGGAGAAGTGTGAAATATATACTAATCACAAGATTCTCAAATATATATTCACACAGAAATATCTTAATATGAACCAACGAAGATGGATAGAACTAATCGAGGATTATTATTTCTCACTCCACTACCATCCCGGTATGGAAAATAAGGTGGTGGATGTTCTAAGTAGAAACGATCATGAATCTCTATCAATGATGATAATTTAGAAGGATCTGATCTTCTTAGAATTACAGAGGATGGAAATGGGAATCATTAGGGAGGAACATCATAAATCCTTTCTCAAATGATTGCTCAACCATACCTCATGGAGAGAATAAAGGATTGTCAAATAAAATATATGGAAATTCTGAAAAGTTTGCAAGCTATTAGAAATGGGAAATCCTTAGAGTTCATGGTTGACAAGGATGGAGTTGTCAGATTTGGGACACTATTATGTGTACAATCTGATCCAAAGATAAAGAAGGATCTTATGAATGATGCACATAGATAAACCTTCTCTATCCACCCAAGGATCACAAAGATGTATCGAGATCTCTGAGAAAAACTTTGTTGGGACAATATGAAAAGGGGTATTGCTAAATATACATCAAAGTGATTGGTATGTTAGCAAGTGAAGGCTGAGAGGACAAATTATAAGGGGATGATGCAACCACTACCCATACCAACATGGAAGTGGGATAACATTACCATGGACTTCATCACTAGGCTTCCAAGGACATCTAAAGGAAACAATTCTATGTGGGTTATTGTGAATCGTCTTACAAAGATGGCTCACTTTATCACAGTTTGAGAGGAATTTTCATTAGATTAACTTGCACATATATATATCAAATAGGTGGTAAGGCCACATGGAGTTCCACGGTCTATTTTATTTGATCATGATCTGAGATTCACCTAGAAGTTCTGTAAAACTCTTCAACGTGATTTAAGCACTGAACTGATCTTCAGTACATCCTATCATCCACAAACTGATGTCCAATCTAAGAAAAATATCCATACATTGAAAGATATGTTGATATCATGTTCTATGGACTTTAAATAAGGATGGGACCAACATCTTTCAATATTTAAATTCTCCAACAACAATAGTCTCCACTCGAGCATCTGAATGGTACCATATGAATCCCTTTTTGGGAAAAGGTGTTGAACATCGGTGTGCTGGGATTAAGTCGGTGAGCGTAATCTTCTAGGACCTTAAATAGTCAAAGAAATGGTGGAGAAGGTGAAAACCATTCAGCATCATATTGATATACCTGAATTGAGTATACTTTTTCATCTATATTAACGAGCATAAAAAGTTTTTTTCACCAAATATCAATCATTTTGAAGGTCAAAATATTTTTATTGGTGGTTATGAATATTTTCAGGTGTTTTCCATCCAAAGTCACAAATTGGGAAAGGACAGATCAAAAATTCACAACTACAGGGTGTGTACTTTTATATACATGTCGTGTACTATTGCCATGACACGAATTTGGAAGACTAGATTCATGCCCATGTTTTCATCCAAATCATACACATCGTGTAATTCTAATATACATGTCATATTTCCCTTCTATAAGAAGTTGGTGGTCGATGAATGATATTACATGCCATTTATAGCAGCACTACATGCCGTGTACTTCCACCAACCAGGTGTCGCCATGTTCAAAGTCAAAGATGGCATGTTAGCTCACCCACCAGTGAAGATAAGATAGCCAAAACGTGTTTACTATGGTACAGTCCGGGTACTTCCTGGTACACGCCATGTACTACTAAAACCTATAAATAGGTGGGAAGCCCTCCAAGTTTGGGATTCATTCAGATTCATTCATTCCAAGATATTATAAGGGGGTGCACTCCAGAAACAACCAAGAAGAAAATAAGATTGAGAAAGAATATGAGAGAAGAGAGTAGAGGAGGTGATTCCATGATTCCTTCCTAATGACCCTCGCTCTAATGATTTCAAGAGGATTAATTCAGGTATTTCGAGTTGTTTAGTGACTAGATACTCCATTAGTAGAAAAATTCCCTATGTGTTGGGGTTTCAGACAATTATGTGTTGTAATTTTTCAACTTTGATATTATAAACATGTTATTCATTCTTCTCTCTCATAATTCCTTATTAAATCATTTAAATATCACTATAAACCTCAAATCAGACCAAGAACATGATTTTTAGGGATCTTTAAGGAATTATAATTAAACAAAATCCATAACCATTGGGTGTTTTAATTATCTCAAAAGGTGTGAAATTAATAAAATTAAGAGAAATCTATTTTTAGACCAAATAAATTGGTTCATGTTGATTTAATCAAATATCACTAGACCAAGGGGGTTTTGTTACATTCTTAACCCAAATATGTGAATTATCATGAACAACACAACCACATAATCAAATTGATATAATAACAACCTTTAAAATCCACAACCCCAATGCATTTCTCTCTTAATTTTCATCTAATCCAAATCTTTGTGTTTTTATTTATCATTCAAGTAATTTGTTAAGAAATATAACTCCAATCACCTTTTTATCAAAACATTAAAAAATCTACTAAAAAATTTAGTAAACTTTTCTAAATCAATTATAAACTATATAAAAAAACAAAAATAACTCCTTCTCCCTTTGGATCTACCCCTTACTAGCACAACACTTGTTAGGGTAATATAATTTGGATTGTAAAAAATAACACTTTGGTAGGAATGATACAAAAATTTTCCACTGTTTAGAAGGATGAAAAATTCATATTGTTTTTATTTTCATTAATTTTGTATCAATCTTTTTGAAAATAAAAATCAAATATTCTAAAAATTATATTCTTACTCTCATTTCTATTTTTATTACTTTTTTTATTCCTCTTTTACGCATGGTATATTAAGTGTTGTGAAGGTTTATAGGTGTATGAGTGGTCACATCACTCGTTCCTATATCACTGAGTCATCGGAGCTATTTCCAATTGACCCAAAGATCGAACGAACACTTTTTAGGAGATGATGTACACTTATGGGTGAGCGCAACCAAAACACCCCCATGGTGAACATAGAAGGGGGAGATCTAGCTGTTGTCCAATGAGCTAGACAACTATTTGGCCCGAATGACAATAAGAACCAACAAGCTCCATTTCTTCCAGGGTATGGTATGCAGCAACTCCAACAGATCCAACCAAAGTAGTTTCTATACCTACAACCAAGTCAGGGGACTTATTTTTCTCCTGAGCAACAATTTGCGCCCCTACCCTCTCAATAACAACTACCCCTGTGGAGAACACTTATGGAGTACGAACTACCGTCCATCCAAGGGGCAGACATGGGAATTGTCCGACCACCGGTGCAGGCCTAGCACTTCAAAATCAAACAGGCCATTATGCAGTTGATCCATAACACAGTACAATTCAGTGGTTTACCAAGTGAATACCTAAACGTTCGTCTCTCCAAATTCATGGAGATATGTGATAGCTTCCATTACCATAGAGTGTTATAAGATGACATCCTTCTTCATCTCTTTCCCTTATCATTATGGGATAAGGCAAAATATTGGATCAAGGGAATTCCTTAATGGTCCATCCTCACCTGGGATGTGTTAGCCCATGCATTCTTGTCCAAATACTTCCCACCATAAAAGATGGTTACACTGCAGAACGATATCCAGAACATCCAATAGCATTACTCTGAATCCTTATACGAGTCATGGGAGTGCTTCAAATAGATTCTACACAAATTTCCTCACCAAGAACTTCCTCTCTGGATGAAAGTAAAAACCTTATATGGTGGCCTAAACATGAATGAAAATTCCTTGGTGGATGTCGCTGCTTGATAAATGGTAATGCGGAAATCTACAAAAGAACTCTTTAACCTCCTGGAGGACATTTTATCCAACAGCTTCTAGTGGCACTCAGAGCGGGAAACTCAAAATAGAGTTTTGAACAACATTGACTCCACCACGATGATTGCTTCCCAATTGAATGTGATGTCCAAGAAGATTGTTGCGTTGAACCTGAATAACGCTTTCTAAGTTCGATTAGCAAACCATCTGGCATGTAGTGAATGTGGTGAAAACCACATCATTTGTGAATGCCCGAGGTCAACTGTTGACCCTTCAACAAGAGAGGTGAGATGTGTTTCTATGAATTGAGGTCCAAATATGTACCCTCAATACCAAAACCCCTCATGGAAAGAACATATGAAAATGGGTTACCAGCAGTAATAGAAAAATCCTCCACTCCAGAGACCACCTGGCTATAGTAAACAATTATACCAGAACCCATAACCAAGACAGAAACAGTAGGGGACTTACCATTAGTAAGGGTACCAAAACCCCCTCCTACAACCACCACCTCAACCAACATCACAAAAAACTCAAAAAGAACCCCCATCAACATATGAAGAAATGATGAAAAAATTTATCACCACTTCTGAAACACAATTTCAAAATCAGTAATATTCCATTCGAAGCGTGGAAAATTAAATTGTTAAACTAGAAAAACAGCTCTCCTCGAGGAAACCTGGTACACTACTGGGTAACACTCATAAGAATCAGTGAGAATATTCTCATGCAGTCACTTTACAAAGTGGAAAGGAGCTACCTTAGACACCAACTGCAAATCATGGTGAGAATACAAATCTAGCTCAACATTCACCCTCTTTAGCTGAAGAAACCCCAATGAAGGAACCCACCTCATCAAAATAACCATAAAAAGAGAAAGAGTCCTCACATGGTAAGGGAAAAGAGGTGGTCAAGCATTTTGAGCCTACCTTACCATTTCCAGAGAGGATGAAGCAAAGGAAGCTGGATCACTAGTTTGGTAAATTCATGGAGGTATTCTTAAAACACCACATCGATATCCATTTTATAGATGCTTTAACTCAGATGTGGATGTACACAAAGTTCAAGACGGATAACCTTTCCAATAAAATAATGATGGATGATATGGGAACCATTTAATTAAATAATGAATTCTAAACAGTGATACAATTCTATCTTCCTCGCAAACTCCAATATCTAGGTAGTTTCATAATCCCATGTACCATTGGATCCTATGAATTTGAAAAATATCTTTATGACTAGTGAGTTAGAAATAACTTTATTCCCTTCATATTCTTCAAGAAGATGGGGCTCAATGATCTCAAACCCACCCTAGTGTCCCTTCAACTAGCAGAACACTCCGTCAAATATCCTAAGGGGATGCTCGAGGTTGTGCTGGTGAAGGTAGGAAGTTTAATTCTCCATGCTGACTTCATCATTATTGACACGGATGAAGACAAGGAAACACCTTCGATTCTGGGAAGTCCTTTATTATCCACTGGTAAGGTATTAATCGATGTCCACCAAGGAGAACTGATCTTCAGAGTAGGGGATGAAAGAGTCTCCTACAACATCCTCAATGTTTTCAAGCAGGCATCACTCCATGAATATGAGGACTCTAATGCGGTAACAGCAATGGACGAGAAATTATTCTTCAAGTAATATGGTCTTGTAAGTTCTATTAGCATTCATGATACACTCTTTATAAATATTCAAGATGCACCTGAGGAGTTGGAATTTATCGAAGGCCAAGGGAGTCATTACCGACAATGGATAGTTGTTCAATACATTGTGGAGTGAGCAGAGGTGGAACCAATTATGCCCTCGATCCTGAAGGCACCTCAACTTGAGCTAAATTCTATCCCTTGATCTATAAAATATGGATATTCGGGTGATCAACAAACACTTCTAGTTATACTTAATACATCTATGTATCAAAATCAAGAATACACACTTCTGTAGGTTCTGAAGCAACAAAAGAAATCCATTGGATGGACAGTCATAGATCTAATAGGAATCAGTCCCACCATTTTCACAAATAAAGTGCTACTAGAAGAGGTAGAAAATATCTATTGGAAACCACAGTGACGGAAGAACCCTCCAATGAAGGAATATGTGAAAAAGGAGGTAATAAAATAGTTATATGTAGGAATCATATAGCCTATTTCAGAAAGCACGTGGGTGAGTCCTTGGCAAGTAGTACCCAAAAAGGGGGGTGTCACTGTGGTTTCCAGTGATAAAAATGAACTCATCCCTACACAGATAGTCATGGGTTGGAGATTTTATGTAAACAACAAGAATCTTAACAGTACAACATGGAGAGATCACTTCCTGCTACCCTTCATGGATCAGATGCTAGAATGACTGGCGGGGAATGAGTTTTACTACTTCTTCGACAGTTATTCTGGATATAACCAAATCTCCATTTCCCTTGAAGATAAAGAAAAGAGCACCTTCACATGCCCCTATGGTACATTTTCTTATCTAAGATTGTCTTTTGGGATGTGCAATTCTCTTTCCACCTTCTAACGATGTATATTTGAAATATTCTATGACATGGCATAAGAAATCTTGGAGGTCTTTATGGATGATTTTTCTATCTATGGAAAATCCTTCAACACTTGTTTGAGGATTCTTGAGATGGTTTTGGAAAGGTGTTAGCACACTAACCTAGTTTTAAATTGGTATAAATGTAATTTTATGGTGCAAATTGGTATCATATTAGTCCATTGAATCTCTATGAAATGGATAGAAATTGATCCTCTGAAGATAGAATTAATTTCAAATCTACCCATTCCAACGTCTGTCATATCCATTTGATGTTTTCTAGGGAATGTCGATTTCTACAGAAGGATTGCCAGAGACTTTTCAAAGATTACCTAATCACTCACCAATATCCTCTCCAAGGATTCCATATTTGAGTTTGATGATACATGTTCCATATCATTCCATCATCTGAAGTAATGACTGGTGGAAGCCACGGTCATGATTTCTCCAAAATGGGAGAAACAATTTGAAGTCTTGTGTGATTCTAGAGACTAGGTGGTGGGAACATTACTGGGGTAATGGATGGATTGGATCTTCCAGCCAATTTACTTTGCTAGTAGAACTCTAAATGAATCAGAGGTGAACTGCACTACAACAGAGAAAGAAATTATTATAGTAGTGTTTGCATTTGATAGGTTTTGTTCTAATTTGGTATTGTCTAAAGTTATTGTATATACTGACCATTTATCACTCAAGTATTTGTTGAAAAAAGGATTTGAATCCATGAATCATCTATTGGGTGATTCTCCTCAAAGAGTTCGACTTAGAGATCCACAAAAAGAAGGGTAGTGAGAAAGTTATTGCTGGCCACCTCTCCCACCTAGAACTGCCTCATTTGGAGATGGAGGATGAAAAATACATTATGGACTACTTCCTAGATGAGAATATTTTCTCAATATAAGGAACACCTCAACCTTGTTATGCAGATATTGAAACTTTTTGGTTTTAGGATCAGTTCACCCCAATCTCACTTACCAGCAGAAGAAGAGGTTTCTCTCATATGTCAAGGGGTACTTCTAGGAATACCCTCTACTCTTTAGATCATGTAGCGATGGGATGATTCATCGTTGCATCCTAGATAATGATGTTTAAGGAACCATAGATTTTTTTCACTCATCACTAGTTGGAGAACATCATGGCCCAGACCGTACGATAGCAAAGATCATGTAGTCTAGATTTCTCTAGCCTACCATGCACTGAGATTCTCGTTACTCTGTTACCATGTGTGATCGATGTCAGAGGACAGATAATATGGGATGACAAGATAATATGCCTCAACACCTTATCCTAGAGGTTGAAATATTTGACGTCTGGTAATTGGAATTAATGGGGCCATTTCCCCCATAATATGGGGACTCTTATATACAAGTCTTTGTGAACTATGTCTCCAAGTGGGTGGAAGCGGCTTCTACAGCACAAGACACGACCAAGGTATTTGTGTCCTTTTTGAAGAAAAATAACTTCAGTAGATTTGGAATTCCTCGAGTGTTGATTAGCGACAGTGGAACCCATTTTGACAATGACTTAATGAAAATGTGTTACTTAAGTATGGTGTAAAGCATCAAATGAGAACATATTATCATCCTTAATCTAGTGAGTAGGTGGAGTTATCAAATCGTTAGATGAAACAGATCCGGGAGAAAACGGTGGGAGTTTTAAGGAATGACTATTCCAAAAAGCTTGATGATTCCTTATGGGCACATCAGAATCCCTTTAAGATACCTCTTGGGATGTCTCTATTCCGCCTTCTCTATGGTATGTTATGTCACCCACCACTCGACCTAGAGAATAAATCCTTCTAGGCCTTCAAGGCCCTGAATTTTGATTTAAAGACTGCCAAAGAGAAGCACAAGTTCCTACTGACGGAGCTTGATGAGATTCGATTGGAGGAGTATGCGAACACCAGACTGTACAAAGAAAATACATAGGCAATCCACAACTAGATTATTTCCTACAAAACCTTCCAACCCGGTTATTGGGTATTTCTATTTAACTCCCATCTGATATTTTTCTATGTAATTTGAAGTCCCAATGGTCAGGACCATTCCAAGTGATCAAAGTTTTCCACCATGTTACGGTGGAAATTTATGGTGAATATGAACAACATTTCAAAGTGAATGGAAAATGCCTACAATTATACCATCACATGGAATATATGGTAGTTATAATCTCTACCATTCATTTTAGGTAACATGAGGTGGGTAGGACGAGCCAACAACCGAAAATAAAGGCGTTGACTATGAGGCAACCCAGATATTACACGTTGTGTACCACTAGTCTACAAAATGTGTACTTGTCATTTAGTGTATATATTAATAAAACCATAAGTATAACTATGAATTAATTAACATAATAAATAGGGATGATGTCGGTGTTAGTGGTAAGGTCACTAGAATATATCTAAGTTGTCACTGGTGTGAATCCCACCATATCGACCTTCAGCATGGGATTCATCATTTTTATACCCATGTTTAATTACACGGTGTGTGTGGTATTTTTTAAAATAATATATATGATTTTCTAAATAAAGGTAAAAAAATGATGGGCATGGACCAGCTGGTCAGGGTCGTAACCATGGTTCCAAAATACATTGGTTCAAATCCTGACAGCCGGCCCATTTCCATTATTTTTCATATAAATAAAACCACATGGCATGCATTTTGATATACATCATGTGTGTCATGTTTTAAATGATAATTTAAATATTTTTTGAAATATGAACATACATGCGGGTGAAGTTGGAAGATTGGAAAAGTCTCGGGCTTGGATTCAAAAGGCACGGGTTCGAACTCGGCTAATCTCCCTGCTTCATCCCTTTTATTCAAATTTAAAACCACACACTGTGCATTTGATTCAACCTATGTATTATTTTCCTTGTACATTACATATATATAACTAATAAACTTGATCAGTAGTACAACCTTCGCTCTAGTGGTTTAGGGCTTGCGTTTGGATCAGCCGATCCCTGGTTCAAACCTCACCCTAAGCACCGGATCAAAGGTTGTACTTCTATTTTTCCAAATTTAGAACACACGGTGTGTATTTCCAGATACATTAAATGTATATATTTATTTTTAGTAAATAATATATATTTATTTATTTATTTATTTATTTATTTATTTTTATTAATATTAATTATTATTTAGTTTACTATAATAATTATATAATACGTGTTATACAAAAAACAATAGCGACACACGGAATGTGGGCCCTGGTACATGCCATTTACCATAGTTATAAAGGTTGCACCCTACCTGGATTTATCTCATGTCACGCGAACCCCCCCCCCCATTTTCTTATCCTGCATGTTGTTCAGCATCCCCAATTTCATTCCTCTGATTTTGAGTGTTGTCCAGCTTGATTTCTTCTGTATTGTGATCCTCGTATCAGGTACGCCATTCTACACTCCTTATTTCCTAGTTTTCATCTCGTTTAGGTCAATTTATAGATCATCTGACTATTCGGCTTCCTGCACAGCACACGGGGTGCGCGAAGAACACACATCGTGTACTTACTGTACACAGCCACACACATGACATTTTCACAATTCGAAATATACATGGTGTGTACATTCAGTACACACCATGTACTATGCCTCCCCTGGCTATCTAGCTCAGACCCTATACTCTGGGACACAACCCCTACCCATGTCTCCATACACGGTGTGTCTGTTTGGGACACCCCGTGTCTTGTTCTTTACCTAGACCCCACTTTGTTTTGTACTACATGGCGTGTACACATTATTACACACTGTGTACTGGGTTCATTCCTAACACATTCCCTCATGAAATATCTATCCAGAGTACACAGTTTCTTCCACATCTCCTACTACACGCCGTGTACCCTGGATCTACACATGGTTTTCTACTATATTTTCATTTTTCTCACTTTTTATTCTTTTTATTTTTTTACTTATTTTCTTTTGTTTTTGTTTTTTTATTTTCTTCCAGGTATGGCCGATAGAGATCATGCTAGTGGGAAGCGGGCCAATTATGATGCTAAGGGTGAGCAGCCTCCTCGCCATCAGATTCTTCTTCGAAATTCCGAGCATCCAGCTTTGGATTTCCCAGTTTTCCATCCCCCATCACTAGCCGCTCTACCTCCTCTACTGATGCTACCTCCATCTGTGACCTCTACTGATCCGGCCATTTATATAGCCCCTTCTCCTGCTAGTCCTCTCGTAGTGGATTTATCACCTTCTACGATGGCCAAGAGTTTCGGTGTTGCCACTCCTTTCGGCTCCCTTGCCTCAGAGCTACCCTCCACACCAACTATGGACCAGACTAAGTTGATGCCTTCACCCTTTGCTGGCCAGCCCTCTAAGCCAACTCTGGTGTCTACTGCTCCACCTCCTGCCTCTGCGGCTGGCCCATCTGATCCGGCACCAGTCAGTCCACCATCGCCTACATCGTCTAATGCCTACCCTCCACCAAATACATGCCTTATTTTCCAAAGGGTCATCATGTGGCCGAGCGATTGTGGTGATTCTCCCACAGAACTATCCAGTTGAGTGGTCGCTATCTAGAAGTCAGTGTACCCCAGTGTCTGGGCATTTTTTGAGGGGATTTAGGAGCTCTTGGTCCATATGCATCTCTTTGATGCACTAAAGGTTAGCACTCCTACATACTGAGATTTATTTTTTGGAGTTTATGTCTACGTTGGAATTTGATGGGCCCACATACTACCAGACGCCCATATATATAGCTCACCCGGTTCATTTTCTGCTAGGATGACGACCTCTTTCCCTTACTATGGCTGATTTTGGCTGAGGGTGTAGCTTCTACCCCAATCCTTCCACCCCACCTATCATCTATCCTTACCCACCCCAAGTGATCTGACCTTGTTTCCATGTGGTGGCTACTTGATGGGCCTGACCACAGGTATACCCCCACCTAATAGAAGAGCACTCTCATCATTGACCCTCCTCTTCATTTCTTTCATCGGTGCTTCAACGCCATTCTTTTTTCTTGCCAAGAGGATATGGGTGTTGTGTTCAGTTTGGACATGGATCTCCTTACTTCTATTGTCCTGCATAACTACCATGACCTCCCATGCCCTACTGCCACCTACTTCCACTCCATGATTCACGGCCATAAGAGAAACCTGAACAACGGTTTCTATGCCACCCGCCTGACACACCATTTGGGAGTTTTTGATCCTTCTCTCTCTCACGGCCCCTTAGTATCACCTCATATTCTCGACTTCCTCATTCTTATCTGCATGTGGATGGATGAGCGCTGGGTAGATGGCTATAGGCTTGTGTAGGATGCCCCTACTCCTGCGGGGGTGAGAGATGACATACATTCTCCCACTAGTGTTGATGCTTTGGATCCACCCCATCCACATGCAGATGTCCCCTCTCCACCCCACCCCCTTATTATAGCCTTACTTATTTTTTCACCACCATCCACTCTTATTTTGAGCCTTCCACCTGCCCACATCCCTCCTCATGCTTGGTCGATCTCCCCTTCCCCCTCCATCTAGGCAATCTAGAGCACCGCTAGGATGCTATGGCGTAGACTATTGGGCGACTCGAGCAGATGTTGGGGATTATTCTTCACCACCATGGTCTTTCACTACCAAATTCCTCTCTGGATATGGCACAGTCTTCTTCTCCACAGCCTTCAGCCCCGCAGTTTCCACTTACCACTTTGGCCATGGATTCAATTCTCATTTCCACCATTGGCCCAAATGCTCCCACTCCTACAGCCAGCCCAGAAATCACTACAAATACTCCGACTCTGAGTTCCACTTCTAGGGATTCAGCTTCTATGAATCCTCTTCTAATCATAGATCCTATACCTCTATCCTCTAATGCAGTCTTCGATCCTTCAATGTCTGATCTTCCTGTAGCAGATGATGCCTCTTCTAAGGCGACACCATGACTAGTTTTTAGGAAAATTAATTCCTATTATATATATATTTTTTGTACTATGCTTGGTATGTGTTGATGTATGTATATGTATATTCTTTTCCCTTACCTCGACCATCACAGGTACACTGGAGCACCTTGGGCATATCACTTTCAACTGCTTCCCCATTTTTTCACTAAACCATGAGGGGAGTATTTTTCAGTGTTTATTTTTCCTTTCT
Organism: Viscum album; assembly: GCA_963277665.1. Taxonomy (NCBI): domain Eukaryota; kingdom Viridiplantae; phylum Streptophyta; class Magnoliopsida; order Santalales; family Viscaceae; genus Viscum; species Viscum album. Next base: position 112,081,781 of record OY728119.1, on the reverse strand, counting down.
ACTTTGGGTTTACTTCTTCCATTGCTTCCCCTTGTATTCCATCCTCTCTTTTCCCATTTTCTCTCCTATTTTTTGTTATTTCACTTACGGGACCATGTGTTGTATTAAGTGTGGGGGAGGGCCTCTGATTACTCTAGTATTTTTTTAACTGATTTAGGATATATCATTAATATTTAACATATTTTAAATTGCGGACAATTTTTTATTAATTATAATTATAAATAACAAAGGCATAAAAGGGAATTTTAAAAAAAAGTTACATTCTTATTTAAATTTTCAAAAAAAAAATAAAAAGATTCCAGATATAGTTTGATTTCGTATTTTTAGCCTTAGACATTTACATTTACGAGACTGATCATTTTTATTAGTGTCATGACCTAATTAACCCCTGTATTTTTTCCATTCCTGATAGGTATTCTAATCTTTTTTGACAAATTATTTCATGTACCCTATTTCTTGAGAGATTCATGGGATAATAATAACTACTAGAACTTGTTAGTTTTTCTCTTCAAAACATGACGATTTTTGAATCACATTAAAATGATTGAGGCATTTGATTGTTTTTAAGCCCCTTTGACCTTGAGACCTACCCTACAACTAATCTTTGTAAAAACATAGAAACTATAAACTGCCTTGATAGGAATCCACATTACAATCCTATTTCCCCTTCATACCCTAATTCCTTTATAATTTTTCATGGTTATTCACTTGATCTTGAGATAGGTACTTTGGTTTTTCTTGTTACATTTTGGTGAGCAACCATGAACTAATGTGTGGGGGAGTTTGTCACTTGTTCATTTGAGAAAAAGTGTCACAAATCCTACTATCCATTGTATTATTTGTGGTCCCTCAATATAAAAAAAACAAAAATAATTAAATATGAAATATATAGACCATATTTTTTATTATTTATGGTTTAGGGGCCCATCTTGGTAAGGGAATATCTTGGTGATGATACCTTTGAGAGTTATTGATTGGGGGTTCATTTTTCATTAATCTTTATCTTGAATGTCATGAATTATTGTTTAAGAATTCAGCCTCATTTTAAATCCTTGGAGATTAATTTTTATCATCACCTACCAACCCTTAGCCTCAGAAACATTTGAACCTTATTGAAAGTCCTCGTGATTTTTGTGATTTAATTTCTCAAGTAGAGAATGAGAACACTTGAAAGACTGTGGATAGAGTTCATATACATATGATTGAGCATAACTATAATTAAATAATCTTGAGTGATGAGTATGGTATCTTTTGATGAGGTAAATCATCAAGTGGCATGTTTATTTATGAATAGTAAAACAATGTGAATGAAAGAGGATGCAAAATTTCAATTAACTTATATATGAGGCATGATTAGAATATCTTTGGAATTGAAATCTATTTTGTGCCTTTAAAAAATATTTTTTTAAGGATATATTATTTACCGTTATAATTAGTTAAATGATTCCCTTTTTAAAGTATGGATTCTATTGATTTGATGTTGAGATCTTGATTGAGGACAAACAAATGACTAAGTGTGGGAGAATTTGATATTCGTGAATTGTATATACTTCTCCATATATATTAACGAGCATAAAAACTTGTTTTTCACCAAATATCAATCGTTTTGTAGGTGAAAATATTTTTATTGGTGATTATAATGATTTATAGGTGTTTCCATCCAATGTCACAAATTGGGAATGGAAAGAAAAAAATTCACAACTACACGGTGTGTACTTTTGTATACGCACCATGTACTACTTCCATAACATGGATAGGGAAGACTGGATACACACCCATATTACCGGACAAATCATACACGCCGTGTACTTCCAATATACATGTCATTTTACCCTTCTAGAAGCAGTTTGTGGATGATGAATGATATTAAACTTCATATATAGCGGTGATACATGCCGTGTACTTCCACCTATGAGGTGTCGCTGTGTCCAAAGTTAAGGATGACATGTTAGCTCACCTACTTGTGGAGAAACTATGTCCAAAACGCGTTTACCAGGTACACTCCATGTACTTCTTGGTACACATCATGTACTACTAAAACCTATAAATAGGTGGAAGGCCCTCCAAGTGTGGGAGTCATTCAGATTCATTCATTCAAAGATATTTCAAGGGGGATCACCCCATACATGGACAATAAGATAATAAGAGATAGAAAGAGGAGGAGAGAAGAGGGAAGATAATGTGCTTCTGTGCTTCCTTCCCAATGACCTTCTCTCATAAGCTTTCAAGAGGATGAATTCATGTATTATAATTTGTTTAGTTACTAGCTACTCCATGAGTAGCTAAATTCCTTATGTGTTGGGGCTGTGGACAATTAAGTGTTGTAATTTTTCAATTGTGATATTGTAATCATGTTATTCATCCTTCTCTCTCATAATTCCTTATTAACTCTTTCTAAATATCACTAGAAATCTTGTATCAGACCAAGAATAGGATTTCTAGGGATTTTTAAGTAATTATGATTAAAAACATCCATGACTGTGAGGTTTTTTAATCATCTCAATTGAGTATTGATTAATAAAATTAAGAGAAATCAATTTCCAAACCAAAGATATTTGTTCCTGTTGATTTAAACAAAAATCACCAGACCAAGGGAGTTCTTTGTAATGCCCTGACCCCAATTACCCAAAGATAGTGCAATATTTTAATACATTGGTATGATACAAGGAAAGCATGTCTTGAATGATCGATCAGGTTTGGCAGTCTTGGAAATATATTACATACATGAACTTCATATAACAATTTCAAACATAAAATACAACATAGATAGTTATTTGAGAACACCATTATTCCCATTTTAGAATAACCCTTCATATCAATCATAATAAACTTCTTGGAAATCCTAGGAAAATAAAACATAAGAAAGGGGTGAGCTCAGATGCTCAGTAAGGGTAAATAATTTAGCAGAATATAACATAAACAATAGGCATGGTGATTAATTGAAAACACATTCTTTTACAAATAATAAATATGAACACTTTATGGAAAAAATATGAGTTGATTAAATAATTCCATAATAAAACATATTCTTGGTTATTCTACTATTCTAATAACCACATGAACGATAGATATTATTTTCATAATTAGGGAATGTATAATTCTAGACATTCTGAAACATTTTGTCAAGGCCTCGGCCAAGATGTCTAAAAATGAATAAGGCCTCGGCCAAAACCATATATCAAATTGGGAAAGGCCTCTACCAATTCAATGTCTAATTTTCTCATGAGACCTACTGATGCATTGAGGAGCTATAGCAGGCTCCACCCATCACATACTATCTCCAATACATTCCTCATATGAAAAGGTTGAAACATAAAATAAACATTCATATTAGAACTAGAATACAAAATTTCAACACTTTAACCATAAAATATCAATGGTATAAAAACAAAACATATATAGTCAGACATATCACAAAACCTTAAATACAATATAGAATAGTTTTATCATCATAAATCAACTTCCAACAAGATTAACATCTATCAAAGGATGTTGACATAGATGAAAAAAACTATTTGAAAGAAATGCCTCTTTCTATTTTGAAATCATTTAAAAGTCACATAATTATTAAAGAAAACATTTATTTTTAAAATATTCTTATAATCTTGTAAGGGAAGCTTTGACGATGTTATAATGGCATAAAATAGCCGTACCCACCGTATAAGTTAAAAAAAGACATTCTTACCTTAATTTTGTCGAAAATGTCATAAGGTACCTTGTTCAGAAAATTACTGAAAGATTCCTTTCAAACCATTTTATAAAAATAAAAAAATGGTATAAATGACTTTAACCCGTAGTCTAGTAAATAGTAAAAAAAATTGAAATACATTTTTAAGAAACTCGGATGTGGATGATAAAGAGGTCCCAGTAGATACTCACATATAAACAACCTCGGATAATAAAGAGATTGTGAAATTTAACCCTTATCGTGTACTTTTCCTCAGTCAATGGTATGTTATCCTCCTATATAATAGTTAAAATTGTTATTAAATTATACAAGAACTATATACATAAAAATTATATCATATATGATCTTCTAATATTGTTTTGTTAATAATATTTCAATAGTATCATTGTTTCAGTTGTTAACAGATTCAGTTTCCTTTATATACATGGTTACTTAAGACAGGTTTGTTATGGATAGGATATTTTTTATTAAGATCCTGAATTATATTAAGTTCTTAAACATTATTTTTAATCATAAATTGAAAATTATTCTTAAATGATTACGATGGGGAATGAATCTCATTACGTTCATGGAGATGGTAATCTGTACGTATGCACGAGTGACAAAATCATTATATTTATAGTGAAATCATATGTAATTGGATGGTATACAATATATATATAATCATTAACATGTTATATTTATTATTTTAATTAGTTATACTCATTATTATACTCATCTAAATAACGAAGTGTTTGAATAACAAACTACACCACGACGTGGAGACGGTAAGTTGTACGTACGCACGTATGGTGACATTTCATTCATAGGATGGATAGAATAATGAATATGATTGTACCATATTTATAATAACATCATAGTAAGTATAAGGTACTGGATTTATTATTTTTTTATGGTAATAACAAATAAAGAGGAACTTCAAGTAGAAAAGAACTTTGAAAAAGGGTGGTGAAATTATTACCTCTTCTTCGGGTGCTTCCATTTTATTTGATCAAAAGGATCCTTAGGCTGTTTTTTGATCAAAGGCCTCTAGGTTGAAATTAGGGAATTTGGTAGGATATTTTTGCAGGGTTTGGCTAAGACAAATGGCTTTGGAGGTGTGATTTTGAGAGAAGGGAAGTGCCCTTTTATAAGAGAAGTGAGGGCCACCTTAGGAAAGGATTGAAATATTATTTTTTAATAAAATAATTTTCGGTTTTTAATGGATCAAAAATGATTCATTTATAGACTAAAATTGGTATGGGTTGAAAACCTCTCAACCAATTATTTTTAGACATGTTTAGGTCACCATATTAACCGTATCTTTTAGATTTAACTCTTGGTTAAACAGTTTAACATTTACCATGTCTCCTTGTATTTTTATATTATATGGTTAATAAACGTACTATAAAGTTTCAAGAGAACCCCAAGTGGTTCATTAATGACATATTAATCATTATAGAATTCCATTTTCGGAACCTCAGATTTTTAGGAAGATTAAATCATTTAATAATTTAATATTTGTTTTAAAAACTAATTTATGTCAATTTTGACACTATTTAGTATTTGGTTTTTTTGGAAGTCATAACAACTTGATTACTTCAAAAAAATTCCTTTAATCAACCCTAAAATGTCATATTAACCTAGAAAATTTATTGATGGAATCAAAACATTCAAATTATTTTTGTTTTAATATTAATAATATCAATTATTTTAATATTTCATTAAGAAGTAATTACTACATCATCATTGTGTCATAAGTAAATTTAATTATTTACTGTCTAAAAATTATAAATAAAATTTCTTATGTAGGAAATATTTTTATCTTTCTAATTAATATTTACAGTCAAATTTATCTTATGTGTAACCGTATATTAAAAATGGTTTAGTTATTAAACTTTGAATTTAACACTTTTAACTCTTCTTTAAATAAAATAATAATAAATGTCCTAATATAATCCAAGTGGACCAAAAGGATCATATTTTATTCCTAAGCTTGTTTTTGGTCGAATTATACTTATCCAATAGAATTAAGATATGTGTTAGGGTAATTATAATATCATTTTTACCTTTAATTACCCTATTTACTTTTAACCGTGGTAAATAAAAGTCAAAAGTTACTATTCACAAAAAATTATTTTCAACTTATTGAAATACATTTTACTTACTTATGTAAACCATGTCTCTTGGATTTTTGAAATTCAATTCATAGAAGCGGTAAAATTAATTTTTATGCGAATTTGCAAATGCACCTAGAAGGTGGGTAAAAGACGGTAAAAAGCTCAATAAAATTTAATATATCTAAACTTATTATAAAATGAATCTAATGAATTACATTGAACTTATATTAGAATTATGTATCTATTATGAAATTAAATAAATTTAAATAATATAAAAAATTATTTGAATAAAAAGTCGGTTTTAAATAATAATGCAGTGTTCTTCACTATTCATCAAAAATTGAATGTTTTTAGAAAAATACCAAAAATTCACCCTAATCTAATTTTTACATTCTGAATTAAAAAAGTAATTCCATTTTACCAAATTCAAAACATACAAGTTTCATTAATAAATTTAAAAGTATTTCCCGTTGTCAAAACCAAAAACGGGTTTTTGAAAATAAAAACTATCAAAAGATTGATGTCTGCTTATGTCAAATTTAAATGTGAAATTACTTATAATGACCTAAATTTTATTAAATGATAAAAATATAATTTAATTATACTTCTAAACCATTCAAATTCATAATTTAACAATATAAATTAATTTGATTAAAAAAGTTTCTTTCAATTAAAATTTAGTATTTTTCACTATTCATGAAAACATGAAAGTTATCGAAAAAGAACCAAAAATTTATCCAAACTAAATTTTTATGTCCCAATTCAAAATAAGAATTTAATTTAATTAAATTCAATATATAAAAGTGTCAAATATTAGTTTTAAAAAGGGTTCTCCATTAAAAGGCGGTAAAATTTCATTTTTTGAAAAATACTTCTTTTATCTGAAAAAATGAATTACTTCTTATATTATGTATAAGAAACACATAATATGGATTATAAAATTATGAAGATTATATAAAATTCAAATTTTAGTTAATACTATTCATAACCGTTTTTTGAATGGCTAGTTTGGTAAGTCGTGGTGCGCTCAAACTCAGTGTTGCGTGTAGTGCAAGTTGTTGAATTACATTGAAGAGATAATGAACTATGAAATCTTGGGGTGTTACATTCTTTTACATTCGTAACCCAGAGATTTGAATTATCATGAAAAACATATCCTCATAAGCAAATTGGTTTAATAACAACCTTTAAAATCCACAGCCCCTGCGCATTTCTCTCCAAATTTTTATCTAAACCAAATCTATGTGTTTTTCTTTATCATTCAAGTAATTTGTTAAGAAATTAAAATCCAATCACTTTTTCATCAAAAAATTAAAGAATAAACTCTAAATTTTAGTAAACATCACTAAATAAATTACAAACTAGATAAACAGAATTAACTCCTTCCCCATGTAGATCGACCTCATACTAACATTATACTTGTTAGGGTAATATAATTTAGATTCTCAAAAATAACACTTCGTCAATAATGATAACACATATCCAGGAAGCCCAAAGTTTATAGAAGAGTTATGAAGACAATTGTCGAAGATACCTTGAGTTCAAAGTTGGAGACATGGAATTTCTATGCATATCTCCATGGAAGCAGGTCGTGAAGTTTGAGAAGAAAGGTAAGCTAAGTACCAGATACATCGACCCCTTATAAATCCATGATCGAGTCAGAGCTGTGGACTATAGACTGGAACTTCCAACTACCACATCCAAAGTACTTGACGTCTTCCATGTATCCCTTTTAAAGAAGTACATACCAGATCCTACACATGTACTCTCTTCAGAGGTGGTTCAGTTGGAGGATGACCTTTCTTATGAGGAGCATCCAGTAAAGATCTTGGATTGTAGAGATAAAGTTCTACATAACAAGACTACTCACCATGTTAAAGTATTGTGGCAGAACCATAAGTACGAAGAGGAAACCTGGGAATTGGAGGAGGCAATGAAGGAAAAGTACATGCACCTATTTATGGCTTAGAATGTAAAACAAAATTTTGAGGTTGAAATTTCATAATGGGGGAAGAATGTAACGACAAAAATTTTTTCAACGGAAATTACTTTCTTATAAATATTCCATATAATCACATGAAATCACAACATAAACAACTACTAAGTACTATGTCACCTTTAAACATAATGTTGACACTTCTGTGTTTATAATTTCTAAAATATGTCATACATGGTTGCGATCAGTAAGTTATTTGGAGTCTAATAAGACCAACTTAATTTTTGGTTAACAGTAACATACCCTTATGAATATTAATTTTAACCTTATGAATAGTGATATACCCTGATGAATAGAAACTTTACATATGACAGTATATAAATAATGTTCATGAATAAGTACGATAAACTTATATCTCAGAATAAGAAAATTAATGGTTTAAATGTTTTATTTTTCAGATAAATTATGATTTTAATTAAATATTAAATTAATCTTATTTGGAAATTTATCTTTAAAAATTGGTTTTAATTTTTGGATTCTACATGTCAATAAATGTTTTGGGTGAATTTTTTGGATTTTTCTGAAATACTTGAATTTTTGGTGAATAGTAAAATACATTAATTTACTGTATAAATACATTATACTTTAAATCCAATATTTCTGACATCATAAGTGATGTAAGAACCCAAATCTTGAACTCACAAGCGTTTATGACTATTCTAGGACATGGAATACTAACTATTTCTTGTCTTGTGAAACGATAATAAATTAATGGTTATAATATTTTGAGGACCCTCCTCCCCTCCACTATAAATACCTCTCATCCTTACCTATTCTCTTCACTCCTTTCAATCCTTATGCATTAAAAATATTCAAACCAAATCTCTTCCCAATCTCCTCCCCCAAATCCAATATCTACTAGTCTCTTCAAAATACCAAAACCTCTCCCCTTAGGAGCTTCTCAAAGGAGATAAATTCAAGAGGTAAATTCCAATTTCCAATTATTTTATTTCCTTTCAAGTTATTTTCTTTAATAATTTCTTTCCTCACCTCCCTTCACTCAAATGGTATGATACATTTAGTAAAATACATGTACTGGAATCCTGTTATGCTAATAGTATAAGTCACTATCATCTATCCTTTCCCCACCATTTATTTGAATGAAATCAAAACACCGTTTGAGATGTGTTAATTTGTCACAATCAAGGACGACGTGTTATCAATTTCTATTACTATCTTAAATTCTGGTCATGAGACCATTTTTATGGTTGAACTAGACTATTATATGTGTATTTTATATTATTTAGTTTTCTTTAATCCTTATGAACTCATGATGTAAAATAATAATAAAAAACAAGTTACTTGTGAGAAAAATCGCTAAAATTTATTCAAGTGTTTATCCTTAATGTTTTATATAATGATTCGACTTCACTCTAAGTAACCAAATTCAATTTACAACCATTTCATATAATGGATGTTTACTAATATCATATAACTTCAATTCTGGACAACCAATTTCATCTTACATGTTTATTCAAACAATAATATAAGTGAACCGATCATTAAAACCAAGTAAGCAAACCGACCCGAACAATGAAATTTAACCTCATAACCAATCAAAATGGTTATAAATTAACTTAAAATGATTATAATAAATATTATAAATATAAAATAGGTTATGAATTTATTAATTAATGAACCTAATTTTACTATTAAGGTCATTGATATCAAGTGGATAACACCAACGGACTTAAGGTAAGTTATCCTCTCCATTTCACTTTTACTCAAGAATGTCCTCTATGTTATGAAAATTAATGTGTAGTCCATAATGATGGGGTATAATTTCTCACCTCCCCCATACTTCCCTCATGATTTAAAAGTAATGATAAACCCCTTTCTCTCTCATGAATCTCTCTTAAGTACACCTGATACCATGCCGATAATCCGTAAAGAATTCTACCTAAACCACCTTTATTCTTTTGGGTTGCTCTATCATTCTTATTACCCAAAGGAAGTTGTCTTTTTATTTTTATTTAAAAAATATACATGATGTTTATATGATAAAAACACATGTTTCAAGATCCATCCATCATTATCTTTTAGTCATATTCTTGCTTTTATGTGATTCTCTGCTCGATACTTCCCAATAAACAAACTCATTTTAAGGGAAACTCCCATATTTTTACCCTATTTCAAGTGCACCCTATCCTATGTTTCAATCCAACATTGTATTTATAAAATCAGTATTTTTATTAGAAAAACTTCTTCTTTCAATTCTGGTTTTATATAAAATATTTTCCTCTTTTCTATTTTAAAATCTCTGTAGTATTTTCCGTAAAACCGAATAAAAAATGATTTATTGATAAAATTTATCAAATACATTTCGTACATGTTGTCACTTGTGTTTAAAATCACTTTACCTGATATATTCCTATTTTACCTTATGAACGTCCATGTATGTTCTAATTCCTTTATTTCATGGACACTTTCATGATACGCCCATTGGTTATGCTTTATGTCATGATTGTGGTACTCAATTATTTCTATGGGTAACCCTTATGTTTATGTAAGATTGATTATGTGTGATTCTTTATGTGGAAAACATAATCATGAAATGTAAGATTAGTGTGCCCATATATCTCTCCAATGCATTGGGTAATGTTAATTCTCATGAGATGTTATGTGCAGTGGTTCTGGTGGTTATCCTTGGATTATGATATCATGGTAATGGGATTGGTAGTTGGCCTTGACCCATACTACAATGAGAAATAGAATTGGCAGTTAGCCTTGACTCGTTCTAAATACATGTTTTATGTTTCTTCCACATTTCTATGATTCCATGTTTATATGATCCCATGTATATATGTTATGATTTCATTTTTACAATGCTTTTTATGTCATTATTTCATGCCTCCAAACTCATGTGATTAAGCTTTATTATTTTGTTCATTACCTTACTGGGATTTTTAGCTCATCCCTTTGTTCATGTGTTCCCCAGGGTACCCTATGAAGATTTAAGGGATCAAAGGAAGTTAGGATCTCATTATGGATATTAAATAAAGAATTTTTTTAGCTCAATGTTTTATGTTTTATGTTTTATGTTTTATGTACCTAGTCTCCAAAGACGCTAGACTTCACGATCCTCGGCTTGTACTATGATGTATAATTATGCTTAAAATCATGTAATGTTATATTTAAAAGGCTAGGGTCACTATACTCTCTATAATTTCAAAAGTTCTTATAAACCAGGGTTCCAACTTACCCTACATTGGAATCTGATGGTGATCTAATCTCAGCAAAACATGAAGGAATACATGATCATCCACCATAAAATCAAGTAGTCAATGACATCAATCATCATAAAATTTTGGTCTAATATGTGATGTAGCCATACATTTTGGAATTAACATAACCTATTCTGATGTCTCCTAAATAATACTTTGTCCCAACAACTCTGACTCACCTACCTCCATCAAACATATGGGTGATTTTCATGGACAACCATAGAGATCCTCATATAGTGACATCTAAATAGTTTTCTGATGACTGTTCTTTCAGATAAACTCAACTAGCACTAAGTTCTTCTTCTCAAATCCACCAAATTATAGGACTAATTCCCTTAGCATATCTTCTAAAACTTGGATAGTATGCTCTAATTTCCCATATTTCTTTGGGTGAAAATATATAGTCATAAACACCTAAGTTCCCACTATCTTCTATAAGCTTTGATAGAATAATGACATAAAATGTGTATCATAATATAAAAAATACTATGCAAAAACCCATGAAAATGAACTATCTTATGGACATATATATCACCCAATTGATCATCCATGACTTTTATCACAAATTTACAAAAAAATGGGTTACATCCATCAACTTATCCACAATCAACCATATCATATCACACTTATGAGGTTAAATTGGGAGACCTTTGAAAAAATTCATGGTAACATTGTACTACATTTGTTTTGGAATGGAAAATGTATGTAACATACTAGCAGACCATTGATACTCAGCTGTCACCTACTGACAGGTGTAACATCATTTCACAAAACCAATGATCTCTTTCTTTATTACTGGACACCATTATTTCCTATGAAGGTAATCATATGTTTTTGGTCAAACAAGAGTACACCTACAACTTCAATGAATGTAACTCATGCATCAACTCCACTCACATACATCTAGGCACAATAACATCAATACAAACATAGATGACCTCATAGTAATTGATAACCATATAATAAGTTGACTCCCCAATTTTTATTACTTCCCTCTAGGAAAAATAATCTATATCCTCATACTACCTCTCCTTGATCTAGCTCAGAAGTGTGTACTCCACCGATAAGGGCACAATGTCCAACTACTCTTTTCCCTCTTGAACCTCTATATGAATCTTGGAAAATAAGATCATCATATTACACTTAGAAATATACTCCTAGACCATATATAGTAAACCCATATCCATTACTAGAGATTTAAATCTCACTATGAAAATATATAATTTAAACTTTTGTGGTTGGTATACACAATAAACACTCCACCTAATAGTTAATGCTGCCAAAACATTAAGTCATAAACCATTACAGCCCACTCAATATCATGTGTGGGAGAATTTTGTCCATGTGGCCTCAACTGTCATGATCCATAAACTCCAACTCAATCTCTCGTCATTAATACTACTCCAAGTCTAATCCTGGATGCATCACAAAAAAATATAGAATCTTCACCCAGCTCAACTAGGGTCAAAATTGGTGATGTGGTCAAACACTTCTTTAACTCTAGGAAGGAATTCTCATGTGAAATAGACCATTCACACTTGATAACATTATTGGTCAAACTCAAAAGTACTTATTACAAAAAGAAGAATATTGGATAAATCTATGATAATAGACTACTAAAAACAAAAGCATAAGATATAAAAATTAGTGTTGTTTTTTGTTTATGAAGTCCATAAACAAAGAGTGATAATTTTTCAAACCAAAAGGTATTAAAATGAACTCATACAAGCCACACCTACACTTGAAAGTGGTTAGTGGTATATTAGAATGTATCACTCTCTTCATGTGATAATCTAACCTCAAATCAATCTTAGATAACACACAACAACCACTCAATTGGTCAAAGAGATCATTTATTCATGGAAGAGGATACTGCTTCATAACTATCACCTAGTTCAAATTTTGATAATTCAAACATAAACACAACATCCCTCCAAAATTTTTAGGAAAAAAACCAAATAACTCTAAGGTGATGCACTCGGATGGATAAATCTATTATCCATAAATTCTTACAACTTATTCTTTATAACTTGAAGCTCTGTTAGTTCTATTCGATAAGGATGAATGTAAATTGGTTATACTCCATTCATCAACTCAATTTTGAACTCAATATATCACTCCAGTGGAAGCTTTAAGAAGTATTTAGGGAACATGACTTGAACCATATCCACTATGGGTTGGTATACATTATTCATAACTCCTATTTCATCTAAAAAATGACTCATAACCAGGGCAGTAAGCTACCCTAGTTGTTGATGAATGTTTCTAGACATCCTACCTAGATATCTCATTCTCCTCACTAGACATATCTATTAATCTCATAATATAAAAAGGCTACTCTACTAAGGAAACAATCGATGTGGGATTTTTATTATACCAAAAAATTCATAACCAAGATGAAGTCAAAACCTAAAATTAAATGTAAGAATAGATCCTAAAGGAAATGATACTAACCATTGTTGAGGAAAACCCCCTTGCACAGACATATTTCTTTCAAGTATACACCTAGTAGTGTATCGATCTTTAAAACACCACATAAAAACTCAATTTTTAGACTCAAACTCTTCACAAGTTAAAAATATATAAAATAGTGTGTTGAACCTATATCAAATAAAGTGCTAACAAGAATAGTGTCTATAAGAATTATACCGCTTACTATCAGAGGTCCATCCTCATTATCAATAAGTGTGGGATGAAATTCATGTATATGACATATCCCTATGCCATGTACTCCTATCTGAGTCCCCTATGTTGCATTTCTCTGGTGATACATGCACTCTTTATCTGAAGTATCATGCCCTTCACCATGACTGGAATGGCTAGTAGAACTCCAACTGTATGACTGGTATAAGGTAGAAGACCCCCATATAGTACTCAAGTTCATCCTATATCCTTTATCACTACCCATTTGTTGAGGGAAATTGTATTATCTCTCTATGTGTCCAATCCTTCTGTAAGCTTAGCACTCCACTTTTTTTCAGGGACACTAACTAAAAATGTGACCCGACATACTCCACAGATGGAAAAACACTTGATTATTTCCCTAAGAAACTGATCCTTCCCCCTAGATACTCTATTTATCACTTCTCTGGTGAACATTAACATAAAGACTCTTCTTACTCTCTGAAGATGTGCCTCCATTTCATCAAACAAAAACCAAAATTCCTGCACTGAAATCCTCTTTTGGGTTTCCCTTTGAAACGAGATTTTGATTCATTGCCTCAATAAAATTATTCAATCAAAAGATATTAACTTGGAACATAATATCACATTTAATTCCATTATGAAAGTGTATCACCACACTTGCCTCATCTACTACCAATTATAGGACAAAGAACTGTAATTCTATGAAATGATAAGCATAGTATATCACTAACATGATTTCGTGGGTCAACCACATAAACTCTTCTTCCCTCTTCTATCTTAGTTTCTTTGGGTTATAGTGTTCTAGAAACCTCTCCTGGAATTCCATATATACCACTCCCTCCAATTTCTCATCCTGGGGTTAAATATATCACCAATGATTCACTTATACTTGTAATATATAAGCTTTTAATTTGAGTATTATCTCTACAAGAGTCTCTAAATGATCTAGGATGGTTTGATAGACTCAATCCAAAACTCCACTGCTTCAGGTCAACCCTCTCTGGTGAAATTCAGAGGGCACTCCATCATGAACTCTCAGGTCAGATAATACATATTTTTCATAGTCTTCCTTGGGTATCTTTCTATGAACTATATAAAATGAGTGAAGCCTTCACAAAATTTATCTTTTTCCCCTCCACTCGTAACTATCAGGTCCTCTTGTCCCACTGTTGTAGGTGCTTTCTCAGCAATGTTCTCCTATCATCCTACCAAAAAACATCATCATGAAGGAATGTATCTACAATGTCAGACACACATATTATGATACATAGCACATAATTTACACATTAATACAATACAGAAACATATTAATCCATAACTATACATCCCACATTCACAACCCTACAGTCAAATCTATAGAAATTGCACTACCTCAACCATCCCAAAACTAGGTCATGGCTAAGATAATGAAAAAATAATCATATTCATAAGTCTCTCATTAGACCAGCTTTTAAACCATTTCAAATTACCATGTTTTAACACTTTTTAACAATTATAAATTCATTATTATGAACTATTTCTTGTAAGTAAAACAAATAAAGAAGTTCATTTTTTTATCCCATTACTCACTTATAACTTTCCTTTATGTTCATGCCTAATGTGATGCATGTCACATAAATTATTGAGTTTCTAGAATAATTCATGCATAATCAACTCTCATTCAATTCCTAGACACAGTCAAAATCATAGAAAACAATAGCATTAAACAACATGTGTGTCACACTAAGTGAAATAATATTCAAATATAATAGACAAAATCAAGAACAATAATCCCACACTGGGAACTTGGGGTTCCCCCCCGCATATATATTATCTAATCCCATGAACAAGCTCATGACCAAGGCCCGAATCATATAAGTCTTCTTCCTACCTTTCCTAAATAGTTAAATAACTAGAAAGAAAAAGAAAACCCCATTTGATACCACTTTGTGAAATCCCATCCAATATTCAACGTACTAGTTACCCAAAATGGTTCATTATATGACATCAAGCATGTGCCAGAGGCTTCCTTCTAGCATCGTGGGTCTAATAAGTCATGTGGAGAGACTATACCCTCTTTATCAATGAAATATAAAATTTAAAATCAATATAAAAAATCCATAATAATAATAATAATGAAAACATAAAATAAATACACATTAACAACTCCCAAGAGGGTCCCAAAATCATTTATGGCTCCCTTATCCATGATCCATCCTAAATCCTAACTCATTATTCAAATGTAAGGAATTTTCCCATATTCTGACCTAAAAACATGAAGTTTACTCAGGTAATAAATGATTTCCTAAGTAGTTTGCGAGTAAAAATCATAAGCACCCCACAAATAGAGTCTAAATGAATATTCATTCCATAACATTATATGTAGTTTTAAAAAGAATAAAAGACAAAATAGAAAAAGTAAACAAGTTTTATATTTATTATTTTTTAATCATCCATATTGATCATTGGGAACACAATGATACCCAAGAAAATCATGCTTTATTCATCCCATGTTGAAGTCTAAACAATATTCTATAGGGATTTTAAAAAATATTATTTTATGGTCCTTCATTATTCAACTTATTGAAATTTCATTTTGGTACCTTGGAGAATTAGTCCAGGTACCATTATCATGGATACTTGGAGAATTAGTAGAACATCATTATCTCAAGTACTTGGAGTGTTAGTCTAACACCAATATCACCGGTACTTAGATCATAATTCTTACACTAAAATCTCAGGTACTTGGAGAATTAGTCCAACAACAATTCACATGCTTTCATTGGGGGCCTAGAGCATCATTCTGGCACCCCATGGATGGGTATCATTATTCCAACACACTCTCAACATTGTACAGATTTATACATATATATATATATATATATATCATCGTTCCACATTAATAACACATTTATCAACCATTCCCAACAAGGTGTACAATTTGATTTATTGTACTTTTAACACAAGAAACAACATCGTAATTCCCCATTAATCCATTTATCAATGATTATTACACAAATCATTAACCCTTAAATGTTAATCCAACAAACAATTTAAATATAATTATCAAACCATGACATAGGATTTAGTTCAATTCAATTAACACACTATTTTCCCTTTCACATTTTATGATTTTCTTTCCAAGAATAATTAGCACACCCCATTTTTTCCATTATTCTAAGTTTTAGTCTCCAACATCCAAGGAAATTCGAGAAGGGTATCTCAATTTCATTTGATAAAATTCAATTTAGAATTTAAATGTTTGGAAACACAATGATACAACTAAAAACCAAAGATCATTATCAAGAATATGGGAATTTTCAGGTTTACCACCATCCTTAAGATCATTAAAGAATGTTTTCCCAAACTTATCCCTTAATTTGAGGTAGAATGACTAAAATTAAAATGGTGAAAAATTCATATGATCTAAACTAATGAAACAAGATCCATTAGAATATATATCTATACCTTAAAAAATAGAAGGATCATTCACTCTACAAAGAGAGAGAAAGTAAAGAGATGGAGTAACCTAAACAAGAAAGATATCACATATTGGAGGGAAGTCAATTTTCATCCACCAGATCTATGATTCTCAATAAAAATGGTTCTAGAGTCTATGTAATCCTCTTGAGATCCTCCAATAGAAATGGAAAATTTATTAGATCAAAATATAGTGGTTAGGGATATAAATTTGAGGTTCAAAAGTTTTTAATTAAAATTTTTGGGTTTTAAGTATCCATTTACACAGTTTATTGGACAAACCATGCGGTTAAAAGTAACAGTGTCCGTTAACCGCTCACCCTATACATAGATTCTGTTGGGGGGATGAATGGTTTGGATGCATGGTTATTTTAACCATGTGACAATTGTGAATCACCCCTCTCTAAAAGGGTTATGGGCATGGTTTTCACTTTCTAGCCTCATGGTTTCAAAAACTATAAGATAACCATGAAAACCACTTCTGTCAAAGGATGATTGGGGATATAGTTTTCTAGGTAAAACCACATGATTTTCTCTAATCATGTTCCAACCATGAATAACCCCATGGGATTTCAAAATTCTCCCATTTCATTTAAAATGACCATGATGAAAGACCCAACATGGGTATAATAAAAAAAATGGTAAATGGATACCTGAAAATAAGTATGAAACATCTAAATATATATTGGGATAAGACACCTTAGCCTCCTTTTTTCCCAGTAAAAATAATTAATTATTGAAAATAACACTCTATTCAAGACACCCCCTTGATCTTCATTTTCATTTCATGAGTATTTGTTAGAATAACAACTTGATATCATTGTAATTTTATCTATAGAATGACATATCCCCTTTATCACCAAGAGATAGAATAAAAGTTCACATCCTTTATCCATATGAGGGTTAGAATTAAGAATAAAATTAGCTTTAAATTATACCTCAACTGAAGACCATAACTTTTGGTGTGACTTCTTCTTTCTATTATTCTAATTTCCTTTTATAATAAGCCACTTCTCACTTTTTTTTCTTTTTTTTCTAAGAATTATTCTAATTCCATTAAATTCCACTCGAGAACTTGTAGAGATTCACATTTTCATTAATTTTTTTCTCAAAATACTCTTTAATGAAACTTTTACTAAAGCACCAATTTCAATTTTTCTCCAATATGGCTCAAAGATATCTTTGTTCCTTATCAATTGAAAATTTTCATCTTATATCACTTCTCAAGAAATGCTAAGATAATCTAACATGTATTGGATAAATTCCATTTTCTATGATTTTAACTTCCTTATAACAATGAAAGGATTGTTTACCATGGATCTCATATTTAACACAACTTCATATCAATTTAGAAGAGTAAAAAATCCAAAATTCAACATATGCATTTGATACCACTTGTTAGATGTAAACATAGGACATAATTTGAGATTACCCAAAGAGGGGGTGAATTAGGGTATTCATTTTCAAGGAAAATTAAAACTCTTTCTCTTAAAAGTATCACTAAACCTTTGAGGAGCATGACCTATCAACCTTGAGGGTTAATTTTGTATTCTATTTATATATATATACTTAGGGTTTCTTGATCTGATTTTGTTTGAATTTATAAAGTAAATATGAACATGATAATTACTTGTCTCACCCTCACTGAGCTACATCCATGGAGAATGCATCAATGTGGCTTTGTATACCAAAATCATTATTAATCCTACAACTTACATAGGTTTAGGTGAGGTCACTACTATGACCAAAATCACTACCTTACAATTTTAGTGAAAGATCATTTCTTCCCATGGGTCCCTCCCTTGAACATTACTTTATTGGATCACTTTTGGTGGAAGGAATCACCTTTATCTTCCTCTTTTACTCACTAATACTATAAGAATCCATAAACAGTTTATAGGCATGTAGGTATCTTCATCAGTAACACTAAATGTAACATTAAAAAAGGTAGATGTTCTATTTAAGTACCTACTGGGTTACTTGTGCACCTTTTTGGAAACATTGTGTTGTGACACTTCTTAACTTTCCAGAACCTATTTGGAATAGATATTTTCTTTTTTATAGATACATAAAATACCTTTTTTATTATTCTTTGTAAAATATTTCACTAGATAAAAAAGATTCTTCTTTCTAATATAATTAAAAAATAGACTCAAAATCTATATAATAATAATAAATACATTCTTAAACTTGGAAAATATCTTTAATTATTCCAATTCTTCAGGAATTCATCCCCTTATCTAGAAAAATTCCTTTATCATATTATAAAAAATAGATCCTCAATATTCTCTCAGTTTAGATCATTTATCTACAACTGTTACAACCCATTTTATATATATTCCTCTCTATATGCAATCTAATGGTTGAGATTAAATCTCCTCATTCCTAGGATCATGCCAGTTTTACCATGTGTCTTGGGTTATAACTGTAGGGATTTTTTAATATCAAAAATACTTAACTTCTTGAAAAAATATATATTTTTATATCATATATTTACAAATATATAGATATAGAAAACCGGGGAATACCACTATTATTTCAATAGTCATAAATATATCTTAAATTATCCAAGAATCTTGGGCTGGATACTATCAGATGAGAAATATAAGAATGTCCATGATAATTTCCTATGAGAATATCACTATCTTCCATCATGAACATATATAAAATATAGAAAGTTGTATCTATACCCATGATGAAATTGGTCTTAATATTTTAATTAATTATAACCCAATATCATAAAAACCACCCCCAAATCTGGTTGAACCTCCATTTTATAATAACTTCATTCATTCTCACATCTCTTGATAGTTAGGAGTCTTGCTAAATATGCTCATGTATTCATGTGTGGCTACAATGATGAGGTTGAAATGTATCCAAATATTCTGATCTAAACGTCCATGTAGTAAAAATTTATGTTCCCGTTTATCTTAAATAGCTCAATGGTTTATGTGTATAAGATAAATCCTTCTACCAAAACAGGATGACTTAAATTTATTATTGTGTATCTGAATTCTCTTATATTTCTCCCCATAAGATATTTTCATTCAATATATATTTTCATAGTTAAAATTATCTTATAGTAATTAAAAATATCATACATAGTCTAAAATATTTTACATGTGTAAGATAAATTTCTTTTCAAAATTTTAAAATCCATTTGCAAGTATGTGTAAAATAATTATCTTTAAGTGTAAATGAATTTACTTAGAAAGGTTGGTTGTAAGAGAAATGCCACCACAAGATAAATTCATTTTCCATTTTCTATATGATTGTCATAGAGTATTTAATTCCATTTTTATCTACTTATGGAAACCATTCAGGAGTATATTTAGACACTTACACTTTTATCTCCACTTTTCCAATCAACACTTTAACTATATTTGACCATACTTATAGACTTTACGATTCTATAACAATTCTATTAGTATCTGAAACATGGTCCTTGATTTGGGAACAACCAATCTCCTAAGTGAAACTTCAACACTTTGTTCATATTCAACATGTGATGCCAACAAAACTATTATCAATAATTTCAACTTTCTTCATTGTGATTCCAACACATATCTCAGACAACAACCTTGAACAACCTTATTCTAGGAAATCAAATATTATGTCAGTAAATCCAACATCAATCCTTTTGGATTTCTAATGCATCTTATAAAAATGTGTATTTTATATTTTTTATAAGAGTGATACATTGAATAAAAATACAAGATCGATGTAACCACTATTTCATTTCTAAAACAAATTAACTTAATAATAGTTGAGTTCTAGAGAGATAACCAATTTATTAAAACAATATAATCCCTAATGGTAAGGTGTTAAATTTTGGTACATTTATGGGTTTGATTAGTTAACATTGATATGGTGGTGATATCCACTAACTTCAACTTCTCACATTGTAAATTACATTGTAGCCTCACCTATTAAATCTCTACTTAGTCTTGGTTATGTTCAACCACCAATAATGATATCACCCCTAAATATTTGTTGAATGGGCTACAAGATTCATGATCCTACAGTTGATGCCATCGTTTATACCTTCTTCATCCATTATCTCTCATCATTTCCCTTTATATATACTAATTATAAAAGTAAAATTATTTCCAATGGTCATAATGACCAACATTAATAATGCCCAACAATTAGATCCTAACAGGCTCATTTCCCCTTACACTATATATACTCTGCCATTCTCATACTTCACTATTCACTACTTCACCTACAATGCTTCTACACTTACCTTAATAATTTAAGTAATATTCCTAATGATTATATTTCTTCTACATATTTTATAAAAGGGGTTTTCTTCATAGGGGAATTTAGGCTTATGGATATTACCATTATGTATACATTGTTCATTGTTATTTAACTACTTATGATTATATTATCTCTTATCAATACTATTATTACATGATGCAAAATAAAATTTAATAGAATTTATGTGTAATTATATTGTAAAACATTACAAAATAGTCAATCTAAAATATGAGTTATTTTATTAATATTAAACAGGAATTTTGGGTTATTATATATTGGGTAGTTTAGAGAGAGATTTAGGTAGTTATTTGGTAGTGGGGGTTTTGAAATTAATGAGAAGGGGTGGAGGAGGGTAGTTTATATATCTAAGGGGTAGGGGTGTTTTAGAATAAATTATTGATTGCTTTATTATTTAGGCCAAATACTATGAATAGTGTTAATCCTTATGACTTTTATTGGTTTATAATTAAAAAATTATGTTTCACTGACTTTCAACCCCATTCACAACTGAATAGAATTATTGAAATACTTTATTAAAGGTAAATAATAAAAAATAATTTTTTATTATAATAAGAAATAACGTAACCATTAAAATAAAAATAAATGTTTATAAATTCATATTATTATTTTCAAAATGCCTTACTATACACCTTATATTAATCTTAAGTTAATCAAATGGTTTAATAAATTTTTAATTCATATTTATATGATTATGATGTAAAAATATATATGATATTTGAAAAAAAATGATATTGTTTACTATTCAAAAAAAATAAAATTTCTTAGACTGATATATATAATTCAACCTAAGCTAATTTTTATGTGTTAATTACAATAATATAGTTTTTTTCACCAAATTAAAAATCAAAATTTTTAAAAATAAGCTTAAAAAATAATATAATATCTTAAAAAGTAATGTTATCAAAATAAAAACTTTTTTATGAGTGTCCACATTTATATTTTTAATTAATAAATTATTATATATTTGATAATTAATTATTTTACATTTCATATAAATATATTTTATAAAATTCATCTTCTAATTAAGAGGAATTAATATTTTAAAATCTCACTAAAGTAAATAATTTCACTGTGATAACCTTTATACACTATGATTACAATGTTGTGTCAATAACCCTTTTAACATTCTAAAAACTATATTATCAAAATGTTGTGATAATAGACACTATAATTATGTGGAATTATATTTTTAAATAAAAATAAAAAATACTTTATAATTTTAATTTTAATATAAAACATGTTATTTAATGTTTTAAAACTGAAATTTATAGAAAAAACAAAACAAGTAAAAAGAATATGATAATATTTATTTAGAATTAAAAAACGTATATTATTTAAATTAAAAATTAATGGTAAATTTTTTTAGTTTTAAAAATGATATTTAAACTTTTTTTCATATTATGCACATGAAACTTCATATAATATTACTCTTAATGGCTATATATTGCAATTTTATGACTATTAAATCAGGTATCATACTTTTTAATATTATTGCAATGACTAAATTACTATTTAAATGAATATTTAAAAATCAAACTAATAATGATGAAGTCTTATACGGTATTTTCAAAATTTAGAAGTGTGGGAAAGTTGTTTTTTTTAAATACGACTGAAAGTATTGCATAATCCATAGTAATATTGTTATAGAGGTCGATTGATATATATTGTAGATTTATTTTCATATAAGAAGAATGTTAGAAGATATTTCAAAATCACCTAATCTGGATTTTTTAATGATTACTAAAATCATATCTTTATGTAAAGATAAGTGGGCTCTATGTGAATTATTCCCAATCATCTTTATGATTGCCTTTACTCTCTTATAGATAATTTATTAGTCAATAAAAATATATAACAATAATAATTAACAATCATCATGGTTTATGGTATGTTGAACTAATTCTCATGCCATATATTAATGTTTTTCCAAATATTAGTAAAACCAAAAGTTATGGTATTATTAAAACAATCATAAAAATAATCCTATAATTCATGATCCTAAGAAAACATTTTTTCAACTCAACAAAAACTTTTGGTTTTATCTAATTCACTTGTTTTAAATTTCTTATAATGTTCACAAACCTAATCCAAAAAAATAACTAGACCGTTCTATCATATGAACTATAACAACACCATCTCTTACACATAGTATTAAACCATTTAAAACATAAATATTCATATAAACATTCCATAAATCTTGAAGTGTAGTGTCATTATGAAATTTGGAACATGATATAACTCTTTTTAAATGAAGTACATAATTTTTATTTATGCCTTAATTTCCTTATCCTAAAGCTCATTGTATTCATAACACTACATGGGATATCCTGGGGTCATAAATAAAATAATGCGTGATTCATAATGACTAGTAAGGGTGTAAAACATGATTAACATGCAGTAGGATGAAAAAAGTGTTAGTAATTGTAACATTAAATCAACTAACCACGATATATTTTATTTATGTTTAATATATACCATATTACTTCCCTCCCACTACCAATTTCCCCGGAAAAAATCATTAGTTGTTTTTAACTCTAAATAAATAAATATACCTTGAATGAGGGAGGAAATAAAATATGAAGTATCACATGTTCTGTGACTTGAACTCAATACATCAATTACATTTTTAATAAAAACAACCATGTGGCCTCATAATCTATTCAGTTTTATTTTCTTTATATAATTATCAATTTTATTTTTCTAGGAACCTAAAAAATAGTTATTAATAAGTTATCCAATGTGACTTCTTAACAGATATGAAAAATGTCTTAGGCGTGTAAATTTTGTCTAGTATAAAAAATGGGCCAAAAAAGCATCACCAAAATGGTTCTGCACCAATATGAACCATGCCTTTTAAGATTAGTTTTATCTTTCTTCATACTTAATAATATCATGGTAATAAGTAGAATTATAAAAAAGTTTCACAAACATAAATCATATCATAACTCAAGGCTCACTTCCAAGAAATCATAACATAACATGGTAAGATCACTATCCATACAAGATGCAACATATCTGTTGGACCCACTAGGTTAAATACACTACGAGGGGTAAATCTTGGTATAGATGATTAAAATAATCTTCCATTTTATATTGTTTCATTATTGGAAAAAACATTCATCTTTCTTCATCTCATAGAAATGTTTTATGGAAATGAAATAATATAAGTGACACATAAATTTTAATTGGTTCACCCAAACCATGATTGTCAAAGGAGCATAAAATTTTTATGTTTTGATATAGAACCATCACTAAAGTTTTCTATTAGTTCCATAGGAACTATGTATACATGCCTGAGAGGGGTACTAATCAAGTGTGTTCATATTTTTTCAAAACTCCAAATAGTATTTAAACTTTTTCACCCCTTTTGACTTTGAACATTTGATGTCGATTAAGAATATTGGATATTTTATCCTTTAACCTAGAATACATATATATATATATATGAAACATAGTGCTGAATATAATTTATGGGAAATCTGTTTTTATAATATTTGCACCCTCTTGGAAATCATACTCATTACCCTGCTCAACCTCTATTGAGACTTAATTTCTCCACCATTAATTTTATCATCAAGTATAAGTGGTTTGGGTAGGAATAATCCTAAAACTATATTAACCATTTTATATACGTGAAGTCACCATATTAAACTGGTAACTATCCAAAATATTAAACATGTGAATCATACTACATCTGTAAATTATCATTACTTCAACCACTTTTTATAGTATATCAAAATTTTGCACAGGGATGTATCTATATCCAAAATATAATCTCCTTCCTCAAAAATATATTTTTTGACTTCCTTCTAATATTTGTAACATATAACATTAAACTTGGTCTTTGTTCTCTACCTACCTTCCCATGACATTTTCAAAATCTTCTTATTAGTTTATCAATTTAAAATCATAAGAGTAAAGCCCAAAAAATATTACATATAGATTATATAATAAGTTTTATAGGTTCTCTGACTATTATTTTGTGATATAACATAAAAAATCAGGTATTTTTTTCCTCATTTCATGTTGATACTCTATGGTATTTTTCATCTAATTCTTATTTTCTTCTTTCTCAAATTAATTTGACTCACTATTTCTACTAAAGTAGTTGTTGACTTCTTATTTTCATTCATCGATACCTAGTAGATTCTATGTTTAAAACATTTTTGTATTCTAATTTTTCATTTGCTATATTGTAGTATGGATTGTCCTTCCTCTTCTTCCTTGAGAGACATATGGTTCTCTCATCTCCTCACATGAACTCTACATGCATGTATATAGACATATCCTTGTTTTTTTATTCTATCCATTCACAATTGTAAATGTGGTTTACTTTCTTTTTCTTGAGTCTTCTAAAGTTTCCATAAATAGAAATACTCAAGGGATATATGTATGAAAATAATCCATATGCACGTGTCTCGCCCCTTTTTCATTTTCCCAAGATCTAAACACCATTATCATTTAATAGTATAACATGGGTGTGTCCCAGGATTTATGAAACTAATCATTCCTAGAAGAATTATGTAAATTCCATTTCATTTTTATTTCTATTCTATATGATAAATATATATTCCATTTAAACATTATCAAGAGTGAAGATATTATCAAAATATACTCCACAAAATTACACATTTAAATATTCTTCAAAGTTGTAGGAAATATTGTATCGGAAATATGTGGAGTAGAGCATCTCCATTTGTTTTGAGTGTATCCCATGTAACTTGTATAGATTCAGAGTGAGCTTTTAAATATCAAATAGAATATAAACCTTCTTTTCCTTTTAATTATACATAAATCACAGAGATTTTGTGATATTTAAATCATTAAAAGTCCATCATAAGCTCTGATGAATTTATATTTCTAGATTTTATGAAATATGAAATTTTTCATTTATGAATTAATTAATTTCTCTAAAATCAATCCTACCTTTTATCTTCTTCTCAATATCTTGAATATATTTCTCTCACTCAAACAACTTGGATCACACAGATTTATATTCAGAAGAACAACCCAAAAATCAACTCATTTACAACTTCATTATTATTAAAAACTCACAAAATTTTATTTTCTTTATCAAGAACAATAATACTCTCAAAAAGCATTCTTAAATCATGGATAATCATAGTATCAGGATGTTTTGAACATGAAAAAATTGATTTTGAATCATCCTATTTATTTTTTTCTTAAAATTTAAAATATGGAAAATTATATTTTTATCCAATAGATTTCTCTAAATTTATCTAGGTCATGACTCATATCAAGTATATAGATGAATCTTAAATAGAGTTAAATGACACATATGCAGTAGAAAATTACTAGTACCCAGATCATAATGACTCATATATATTCCATTGTGTGATTCAATGAATCATAAGGAAACTCTAAATAAATAATATGCAACTTTAAATGACTCATATGAAAATTAACTTTACTCATATGGGGAGACAGATAATGTAACGACCCAATATTTTTTAAAGGAAATTACATTCTTATAAATATGTCATAATCACATTAACTACTAAGTGTTATGGGACCCTTAAAACATAATTTTGTCACTTCTATGATGTGAATTTCAAAAATCTGGCATACACAGTCGCGATCAGTAATTTATTTAGAGTCCAATAAGAAAAACATAATTTTTGGTCAATAGTAACCTACCCTTATGAATAGTAACATACCATTATGAATAGTGATATACCCTAATGAATAGTAACCTCACCTATGATAATATATAAATAATATTCAAGTTTAAAGTATGATATAACTATATTTTAGAATAAGTTAATGAATGTTTTAAAACTAGTTTTTGATAATAAATTATGATTTTAATTAAATATTAAATTAATAATGTTGGACTCCTCATGTATTAATCATGTTTTAATGATCACAAATATCAATAATAATTACACATCATGTTTTGATTACTGTCAATTACTCTCTTTATTATTTACAATTATTTTTCATGATCACAACTCTTCCTTATCTTATCAAACCTTTGTATTTATGTTTCAAGTTCTCTTACTTGATAATGGTTAAGCTTAATTCATATTCTGCATATTACTATTTAAGTTTGAATACAGTTAATTGTCTAAGCACCTAGACACCATGAAGGACACACCATGACCCAGACACCATGAAGGACACACCATGATCGAGACACTGTGAAGGACACATTGTGACCGAGACACCGTAAAGGACACACCGTGAACCAGACATCGTGAAGGAAACACAGTGAAACAGACATCGTGAGCTAGACATCATGACATAGACACACCGTGAAGCACATACCATGAAGGAGACACCAGTTCAAAGAGACACCATTTGCCCAACTATTGTGACACTATTTCTTAACCTTTTGTCAATATTATTTAAATAATACTAATGGTCATATTTGATGTTTTTAATGCAATTAATTTTATTTAATGATAGTTGTTGGTCTATCAGAAAACCGTACCCCGTACCTATAGAAAGGAAATCATTCCTATTGCCAGAGCTCATGGAATATAAAGAATATTGAGCTACAGTAGAGGATACACTTTTGCTTGACACGTCTCGACACACATACTACAATACACGCGATCTCTGTACTGAACCAAAGAACAATCCTAATCACAATAGTGAAGAACACATTGCAAGATCCTCAAAGAAGTTCCATACATGAAATCCTACATTATTTAAGAACACGCGAAGTACTCTTTATTCAAGAGAACATCTTCTCTCCTGGAGAAACAAAAGATGAACCACGACACTCTATTTTTCAACAGAAAAACCAAAGAAGGATCCAGAAGCATTTCTACTGAATCCAACGAGTCCAGATTTTCATTACCAATCACTAGAGCTTTCTTAACTTTCATATACTATCTCTACGTGATTTATTATCTATTTTCGAGAAGTGTGTGTATCCTGTTTATTTTACACACACACTGTCTTCTGTGCTGAATTGGAGGATATCACAATCCTCACACCAAAACTCCTTACTCTTGTTTACCCACGACAACTGTGGAAGAGGTCCTTGTGATGCATGGGCTTTATTTTTGTTACCCACGAAGAACATTGGTAGAGGTCCCTGTGTGGCCTAGACAATCTTGTACTGTTGTTAACCCTGATCCGGGGTGTGGATTAAATTTATATATAAATTTGAGAAGACTAAGTATCGGCTTGAGACTGAACCTCTTAGTTATCTCTGATGTTCATTTTTAGTTCAAACTATACAGTATCTAATTTATATTCCACTTCTTATTAATTTAAAATACAAATCTGTTTTAAAGTTACTTTGATAGTTAATCTAGCAATTGTTTGTATCTACTGTAAATCATTAGGTTAGTTTCAAATGCTAATTTAATCTTCTAATTATATTAACTGAGAATTAATCAATCTTTTGAGAATCTAACTGAACCTTTATAGTTTTACAAATTCACTACAGTTTAACTTCTTTTATAAATTGGGGGAATTTAATAGAAAATATTTTTAACAGAAATTTTAATTGGAACCCAATTCACCCCCCTCCCCTCTTGAGTGTCCACTCCGACCAACATTTGGTATCAGATGACGTTTTTATTAATACAAGTTTTCAAAACATTCTATTTTTCAACTGTGATTTTAGTTGCATCTTTAAAGATCATAAATTTCTATTAGTTTTAAATTTTATCTCTTTAAATATCTTTTCTAAAATCTAGCTATGGAAAATAGACTAGAAGGTTCTGCTACTAACATGCCACCTTTCTTCAATGGTACAAACTATGCTCAATGGAAACTTAAGATGAAAATTCATTTAGAAAGCATGGGTTTTGATATCAGGAATGCTATAGAATATCAGTATAAAATTCCAAAAACTGAAACAATAACATGGGATGAACCTACTAAAGTAGCTTACAATAATAACTATAAAGCTATGAATGTGTTGTATTTTGCATTAGGAGATGAGGAATTCAATAGAATATCTGCTAGTAAAACAACTTATGAAATTTGGGATACTTTAGGTGTTTCTCATGAGGGAACAACTAATGTTAAATAAATGAGATTAAATACTTATACTATTAAATATGATAATTTTAAAATGAAAACCGATGAACATATTTCTGAAATGTATCTCATGTTCAATGAGATAGTCAACACAATGAGTTCACTTGGAAAGGCTGTTCCAGTAAAGGAAAAAATCATGAGGATACTGAGATGTTCTCCAGATAGATGGAGAGGCACTTTTGTTTCAATCATAGAATCCTGTGTCATTGGAGCTCTACTTGTCAAAGAGCTTATTGGTAAACTTATGATGTATGAGGAAGAACTCAAGGTGAATAAGGAAGAGGATGATGAACCCATGAGAAAATCCATGGCATTTAAGTCTACTGCTTCAAAGATAAAAGACAAAGAAAAAGTTCAAATACAAACTGAAAGTTCAAGAAGTGAAAGTTCAGACTCTGACAGTGATGCTGAAATGGCATAGATAGCCAGGAGGTTTAAGAAATTCTATAGAAAGAAGAAATTCTTCAGAAAAACAAACTACAAAGGTAAATATGACAACAAAAGTCACTGGAAAAGGATTGGAAGATGTCTGATAAGGAAGATGATATAGTCTGCTATGAATGAAAAAGGAAAGAACACATCAAGGTTGACTGTCCAAAATTAAAATTCAAGAAGAAATATGATTATAAGGACAAGAAGTACAAGAAAGCTATGAAAGCTACATGGAGTGCTTTAGAAGACAGAACAAGTGAATCTGAACTTTCTAATTCTGAAAAGAATCATGCCAACATGTGTTTCATGACCAAAAAATTTGAGGTAACCTTAGATACTCCTATTTTAAATTCCTATTATTCTGGAGTTGATGCTGAATCTGATTCTGATTCTGAAGATATGTCTAAAGCTGAATTATATGAATACTATAACATGCTGGAGGAAACATGCAATAAACATAAGGAAAAATATAAGTCATTAAAGAAACAACATGGTCTCACTGCAAATGTTAAATCCCCCCTTGATATAGAAAAAGAAAATAATGCTCAACTGTTAAAGGAAAATACAGAATTGAAAATTTCTAATGAGAAACTTATAAAGGACTTAGAAAAATTCACAAATGGAAAAGATACTCTAACTCAAATTCTAGGAAAGAAAGTTACACCAAAATACACTACTGGTTTGGGATACCAACATGGAAAAAGACAGTTAACTAAAATTCGATTTATTCCTAAATCTGGACAAAATTCTGTTAGTTCTAATTCTGGAAATTCATATGCTTCAGCTAGTTATTCACATAGTTATAGATCAAATAGAGTTTATCTTTCAAAATATCTTGATTCTGTAAAATATATGAGACTCATAAGACAAATTTGGGTACCAAAATCATTGATTGCTAACCTGTCTGGACCAAAGAAGATCTGGGTACCAAAGTCATTTCTCATCTAAATCTGTTTTGTAGGAAACCTGTTTGAAGAGTTCCCACAAGAAGACATGGTATTTGGACAGTGGATGTTCAAGACATATGTCTGGGGATTACTCATGCTTAAAGCGCCTAATCAAGATTGATGGAGGCCATGTCACCTTTGGTGATAATTTTAAGGGAAAAATCATCGGCCTAGGCCAAATTGGTAACACTAACTCAGTTTTAATTTCTAAAGTTTTATTTGATGATGGATTGAAATATAACTTCTTAAGTATATCTGAATTATGTTATTATGGATTTAATGTTAAATTTGAAAATGATTCTTGTAATGTTTTTAATTCTAATAATGTTTTAATATTTTCTTCTTTATGAAATGAAAAGGTTTATGCTGTTGATTTAAATTCTTTAGCTAAACAAAATGTTACTTGTTTAAATGATTTTCATAAAGAGTCTTGTTTATGGAATAGGAGATTAGGACACTTCAATATACACTCACTTAGAAAACTATCTAGAAAGAACTTAGTTTAAGACTTACCCAAACTAGAGTTTCCAAATGACAAAGTTTGTAATCCCAGTCAAAAGGAAAAACAACATAAAGTTTATTTTAAATCAAAGAAAGAAGTCACAACTTCTCAACCTCTCGAGTTGGTTCACATGGACTTGTTTGGACCTTCAAGAGTTTCTAGTTTAAATGGGAAGCACTATGTCTATGTCTTAGTGGATGACTTTTCTAGATATACATGGGTATATTTCTTATCCCACAAAAGTGAAGCTTTCTCTTACTTTGTTAAATACTCCAAGTCTGTATAAAACCTTAGTGGACTTAAGATTAAAACCCTAAGAAGTGATCATGGCCATGAGTTTGAAAATCAAGAATTTGAATCTTATTTCTCACACAATGGTTGTAGTCACAACTTTTTTGCTCCAAGGTCACCTCAGCATAATGGTGAAGTAGAAAGAAGGAATAGAACCCTTCAAAAAATAGCAATAACTATGCTAAATGAGTATGACCTGCCTATTTATTTTTGGGCTGAAGCTGTAAATACAGCTTGTTATATCATTAATAGAGTATTATTCAGACCTGTTCTCAAAAAGACCCCTTATTAACTATGGAATAATAGAAATCCTAAGGTCAATTACTTTAAAGTTTTGGCTTTAAAGTCTTTATTATTAATACCAAGGATAATCTGGATAAGTTTTCTTCTAAGAATGATGAAGGAATCTTTTTAGGATATTCTATAACTAGCAAAGCCTATAGAGTTTTCAATAAGAGAACCAAGTGTGTGGAAGAATTTGTTCACATCAAATTTGATGAAACTGATCCACATGAACCTAAGTCATCTCTTGAAAATCTTGAAGAAGATTTATCTATTCTGAACCTTAATGATAAAATCAATGAACCTGCTATAAAGACAACCAGTTCTGGAAATATTTTAGAATCTGCTCCTAATGAACCCGAAACTAGAGAAGAACCTTAAATCTCTAGCCCTACCTTTACTAGATCAACTAGGATTCTAAAGAATCATCCTTTAGATGATGTTGTTGGTAATCCTGATAGAGGGACACAGACTAGAGATTCTCTCAGAAATAAAGTTGAACATCAAGCCTTCTTGTCACAGCTTGAACCTAAAAACGTTGATGATGCTATTAATGATGAATTTTGGGTGATTTCTATGAAAGAAGAACTCAATCAGTTTGAAAGTAATAATGTTTGGAAACTAGTAGAAAGACCTAAGGACACTTTCACCCTAGGAACTAAATGGGTGTTTAGAAATAAAGTAGATGAATCTGGATATATAGTTAGAAACAAAGCTAGGTTAGTTTCACATGGCTATAGTTAAGAGGAAGGAATTGACTATGAAGAGACTTTTTCTCTAGTATCCAGACTAGAAGCCATTAGGATCTTACTTTCTTATGCTACACATCTAAATTTCAAACTATATCAAATGGATGTCAAGAGTGAATTTTTAAATGGATATATTACTGAGTATTTTTTTGTTGAACAACCACCTGGATTTACAAAACCTCATTTTCCAAATTATATTTTCAAATTATCAAAAGCTTTATATGGTTTAAAACAAGCTCCAATAGCTTGGTATGATAGATTAAGTACTTTTTTAATTTCTAAAGGTTTAAAAAAATGAATAGATGATCCTACTCTTTTTATAAAACAAATTTCTAAAGATGTTTTAGTTGTAAAAATTTATGTAGATGATATTATTTTTGAATCTTCAAAAACTTCTTTATGTACTGATTTTTATAAAATGATGCAAAACAAATTTGAAATGAGTTTAATCGGTGAAATTAAATTCTTTATTGGATTTCAAATCTTTCAAAAAAATGTTGGAATTATTTTAACTCAAAGTAAATATACTAGATATCTTTTAAAATGTTTTGGATTGGATAGCACTATAATTAGTGACACTCCCATGAGTACCACCTGTGAGTTAGATCTTGATGAAGATGGAAAATTTGTTGATCAAACCACTTATAGAGGAATGATTGGAAGTCTACTCTACTTGAGTGCTAGTCATCCTGAAATTATGTTTAGTGTGTGTATGTGTGCTCATTTTCGAGAAAACCCTAAAGAGTCGCATTTAAATGTTGTAAAGATAATTTTCAAATACCTCACACATACTCCCAATTTAGGACTGTTCTATCCAAAATAACAATAATTTGAACTAGTTAGTTATTCTGATTCTGATTTTGCTAGATGTAAGTTAGATAGAAAAAGCACCTCTGGAACATGTCACTTTTTAGGAAAGTCACTAGTATCATGGTGTAGTAAGAAACAAAATTCTTTTGCATTATCTACTGCAGAAGCTGAATACATAGCTGTTGGTAGTTGTTGTGCACAAATTCTGTGGATGAAACACACTTTACTAGACTATGGATATCAATTCAAACATGTCCCAATAAATTGTGACAACACAAGTGCTATTAACATTTCAAAGAATCTTGTTTCACATTCTAGGACAAATCATATTGATGTAAGACATCACTTTTTGAGGGATCATTACCAAAAAGGTGATATCACTTTAGAATTCATTAGTATGGAATATCAACTTGCTGATATATTCACTAAATCATTAAATTCTATAAGATTAGACTACATCATACATGATCTTGGTATGATTAACCATAAATAGACATCTTGCAGATCTTACTCTTTACTATTTTGCTATATTTTACTTTACGGTTTCATGTTCACTGTTTCTCAGTTACTGTTTCATGTTTACAGTCTCACAGTTAACACCTTGTGTTTACAGTCTGTCACCTAACTGTCTCACCATGATAGAACAGTTCACTCAGTTTCTCACCATGACTGCATAGAATGGTCACAGTCTCACTGTGACGACCACCAACTATCTCATCGTGATGACTGTTTCTCATCGCACCATAACCCTTATTCACGGTCTCACCGTGAAGATTATTTATATATTTATTTTAACCTGCATCGTGGTAATTTTTATTTCACCGCAGTTTACATTCCCGCGTTTTTGTTTTTATGATGCTTGACATTCCCAAATGATAAAACATAAGGGTTTTCACTTGGTTCCTTACCTGAGCTCTCTCTCCTACTCACTCTCTCGAACCCTCTTTACCATGAAAACCTTCTCTCCTTCTCTCTCGCTCAAATCTTCAGTGGATGCCCAAGATGAAGCATCCATCTTCACCCTCATCTGAGAAGCGCCGCATGAAGAAACAGAAAAGAGCACCGAGGATAGCACCCAAAGGACCTCTAAATCTGAATCTATTAAGTCGTACTGTAGTACTTGAAAAAGAGATTTTCCCTGAGTGGCTACTGTCTAGCATGTCTTTGGTCCTGAAAATCGTAAGAGAACAAGGATAGTTCGAATGGTTCTCTAGACAATACTGACCGATTTATCCAAGGCTGGTATCTCAATTTTACCAATATGTAATGTTTTTCATTTGATGGTAGAGAAATCTTTATGGTGACAAGCTGGATCAATGGACAAAAGTGTTCATTATCTTCAAGGCTATCGGCTGCATGCCTGAGAATTCCTCATGAAGGGATTTGTGATGATTACCAGAGAGACCCTCCTCCAACAACTGACATATTTGATATGGAAAATTCACTATAGATCCCTACTGGAAATGCCACCAAGCGAAGGGCCGTAGTAGATGAATTGGATTGGGAGACAAGACTACTGTTCAAGTTTGTTCAGAATTTGATTAGTCCAAGAAAAGGAGATTTTTCTGTGATGAAGTATCATGATGTGTTCCTGATTCACCTGTTAAATAACGTCCATAAGATCAATCTTTGCAAATATGTCATTAACCACATATGTGAGCTGATTAATGTCACTTCCAAATCCACCTCCTTGTTTCACTCAAGGATGATTTCGGTTGTGTTAGTTTCCAAGGGAGTGGTTGGACCGAATGAAGAAAAGCTAGACGATTTTGATTTCTGTTTATCCAAGCCTATCATCAGAAGGATGAGAATTAATTGGAACCCTAGGAAGAAGCAGTGGGTTGTGGATAATGATCAAATTTATAAGAAGTATAATCCTGTAGATTATCCAAGAAGGCCAAAGAACCTAACTAACCCTGGTTTGGAACCAGATGAAGTGGCTGAGTACCCAGAAGAGGAAGAAGAAGAAGAAGAGGCTAAAATACATCAAGAGGAAGCAGCTCCTGTTGAGAAAGAAAGGATTGTTGTCCCTACTGATGTTCCTACTGAAATACATCTTAGAGAGGAAGTTTTTTATGTTTTTAGAGAAGAATAATCTCTTGTTGTTCTTGAAGAGGAAGAAGCTCTTGCTTCTAGAGATGATGTTGATTAGGAAACTCAGTCTGAGGCTACAACAGATTTATTTATTCCTGTTTTAGAGCAAGAAGCCATGGAAGAGCCTGGTGGTTCAGAATACCTCCCTATAATGGAAGAAGCTGATCTAGGAGAAATCCCTGCTATGGAAAATGTTAATCGAGAGGATCTCCCTATTGAAAAATAAGCAAGTCTGGAAGCACAAAAAGTGGAATAGTTGGTTCCTGAGTACATACCCTCTGCTGAAGAAAGGATGGAAATTGCCTTTCAGCTGGAAAGGCAAGAATTTTCTGAAGAAATTAGAGCTGATCTTATGGATCTTAATCCAATTCCTGAGCCTCAAGAATCTGAAATAGAAGCACATTTTGAGGGGGAGGAACCTCAAAACCATGAGATTGATGAAGTAGGATCTGTTGAAACCTCTCAACCAACTGTCACATATTTTGTGTATACTCTGTATGAATTTCCAATATATTATGATGTGAGTGAATCCCAGCAAGTGAGTGCAACTAGTATAGATCTCTCTTCTTTGTTTAAAATGAGGTCAGTAGCTCACCCAAAACCAGAACCAGAGCCTCAACCTCAACCTCAATATCAATCTGAAAATGAAACTAATTCTGAACCGCAACCAGAATCTACATCAGAACCTATACCACTTCCTTCATATACTCTCTTACCCGAGCAACAATCATTTTCAACTAAGGATGACTTGAAAGTCTTGGGAGAGACTATCTTGGCTGGAGTCGAGAAGATTATATCCTCTCAACCTCATCCAGTGACTCAACTAAGTCAAGAAGATGTATCGATTATTTTGGAAAATATTATTCTGCATATATAACCAAGGATGATATGTGAAATACAAGAATTCAAGGTTGAAAATAAGTTTCTTAGTGTTGATGTTGAAAATTTGAAAGGTTTGGTGGAAAGCCTGTAAACAGAATTGTCTTCAAGATCAGAGCTTGCTCCTGTTTCTGCTCCTGTCCCTGTTACTGGTTCTCCTGAACCAGATGTTTCCAACCTTTCTAGAGATATTGTGTCTCAAGTGCATCCTTTTCTGTTATCTTTTGATGAAAATATTGGAACAAGACACAAAAATATGCTGCAACTCATGAGAGAGCTTGTAGAAAATCTGAATAAGCTCACAGATGAGTACACTGGATGTCTGCAAAAAGTTTTGAAACAGCTCAAAGTTCTAACTGAAGCATTCAAGGCTTTTCCTCCCTCTGGTCAGACTTCTGTTCCCTTTTTGGATGATTCTGTGCTTAGATCCACAATCAAGTAAGAAATTCAGAATGATTTTAGTGTCTTGGATCTGTCTTCTTTTTCAGAAGTGGTTAAGAATAGTGATCGAGCTTTGGACCTGGTTAGAATTCATTCCAAGATTTCCAATGATGCTCAACAAGAGATCACCAAGAAGATAGACTTTTATCTCACCTGGGTTTTCTCTAAAAGTGACATGAAAAATCACTTTAGGTATCTTGTGGAAAACCTGAAAATCCCTCCAGTAACTCATGATTTTAAAGCACAAGTTCAGAAGCTTACAGAGTTCACCAGATTGTTGGACAAATTCGTGGAGAATAAGCACGATTTTGAAAAGGCTATGCAATATGGTGGAGAAATCATTACTGGTTTCATCAATCTTTTGAAGTTGTATGTTCATGTGCAGAGTACCGCTATAGTTGCACTAGCTGTTGCCCCTCTTCGACCAAGTTTACCTACCCTAGCCTCAATTGCTATGTCAGTCAGCCATGCCCTCTCTCAGATCCAACTAGTCATTCTTGATCAACCACAGACTAGATCTTCTACAGATCCTACCTTGGCTCCCTCCATATTTGAAGGTCTACCTTTACCATCTTTGTCTACTACCTCCATGCCTTCTTCTACTTCAGCTCTAGCTCCTACTGATAAAGGCAAAGAGATATTCAATCCATGATGACAACCAATGTTTCTTAATTTTTGATGGGATGTCCTTTATTTTTTACTGTTTGTATTTCTCCTGTATGTTTTATTATGAACCTTCTTAATGAAAAATGCAGTGTTTCACTCCATTCTCTCTACTTTTTGATAATCCCAAAAGGGGGAGAAATAGTGAAGAGTTATCTCTTAGTCTTTTATCTATTCTTATTATTTATGTTATTTTCTCTAATGTTGGATTTCATTTATATTTTAACTATACATGATTTGTGATCATCAAAAAGGGGGAGAATGTTGGACTCATCATGTATTAATAATTTTTTAATGATCAAAAATCTCAATAATAATTACACATCATGTTTTAATTACTGTCAATTACTCTCGTTATTATTTACAAATCTTTTTCAGGATCACAACTCTTCTTTATCTTATCAAACCTTTGAATTTATGTTTCAAGTTCTCTTACTTGATAATGGTTAAGCTTAATTCATATTTTTCATATTACTGTTTAAGTTTGAATACAGTTAATTTTCTAAGTACCCAGACACTGTGAAGGACACACTGTGACCCAGACACTGTGAAGGACACACCGTGACCTAGACACTGTGAAGGATACACCATGACCGAGACACCGTGAAGGACACACCGTGACCCAGACACCGTTAAGGACACACCATGACTCAGACACCATGACTCAGACACCGTGAGCTAGACAACGTGACATGGATACACCATGAAGCACATACCATGAAGGAGACACCAGTTCAAAGAGACACCGTTTTCACAACTACTGTGACACCGTTTCTTAACCTTTTTTTCAATATTATTTAAATAATACTAACAGTCATATTTGATGTTTTAAAATCAATTAATTTTATTTAATGATAGTTGTTGGTCTGTCAGGAAACCGTACCTCATACCTATGGAAATGAAATCATTCCTACTGTCGGATCTCATGGACTATAAAGAAGATTGAGATGCAGTAGAGGATACACTCGGGCTTGACATGTCTCAACACACATACTACAATACACGCGAGCTCTATACTGAACCGAAGAACAATTATGAGAACAACTGTGAAGAACACATTGCATGATCCTCAAAGAAGTTCCATACATGCAATCCTACAATATTGAAGAACACACAGAGTACTCTAGAGTCAATAGAACATCTTCTCTCCTAGAGAAACAAAAGTTGAACCACGACACTCTGTTTTTCAACAGTAAAACCAGAGAAGGACTCAGAAGCATTTCTGTTGAATCCAATGAGTCCAGAGCTGCACTACCAATCACTAGAGATTTCTTAACTTTCATATACTATCTCTAAGTGATTTATTATCTATTTTTGAGCAGTGTGTGTATCCTGATTATTTTACACACACACTGTCTCCTATACTAAACTGGAGGATATCACAATCCTCACACCAAAACTCCTTACTCTTGTTTACCCATGACAGTTGTGGAAGAGGTCCTTGTGAGGCCTGGTATTTATTTTTGTTACCCACTAAGAACAGTGGTAGAGGTCCCTATGTGGCTTGGACAGTATTGTACTGTTGTTAACCCCGATCCAGGGGGTGGATCAAATTTATATATAAATTTTAGAGGACTAAGTCTCATATTGAGACTGAACTTCTTTGTTATATCTGATGTGCATTTTTAGTTCAAACTATATAGTATCTAATTTATATTCCACTGATTATTACTTTGAAATAAAATTTTGTTTTAAAGTTACTTTGATAGTTAATCTAGCAAGTGTTTTTATCTGTTGTAAATAAGTAGGTTAGTTTCAAAAGCTAATTTAATCTTCTGATTACATTAACTGAGAATTAATCAATATTTTGAAAATATAATTGAACCTTTATAGTTTTACAAATTCACTATAGTTTAACTTGTTTTATAAATTGGGGGAATTTAATAGAAAATATTTTTAACAGAAATTTTAATTGGAACTCAATTCACCCCCCCCCCCCACCCCCTCTTGAGTGTCCACTCCGACCAACAAATAATATTTAGAAAATTATTTTTGAAAAATGGACTTCATTTTTTTATTCTACACGTCGAAAAATGGTTGTGGTAAATTTTTTGGATTTTTCTGAAATACTTGAATTTTTTATGAATAGTGACAAGCCATAAATTACAAAATTAAGATAAATACACTAATTATAGAGTCATGTGTGATGTTATGATGATGTAATCCCACTTGTTTCGGTATCACATGATAAAATTACTATTCTTGGTCATTGAATACTCCCTATTCTATGTCTTGAGAAGAAATAATAAACTAATGAGTTTTATATTAAGAAATCCCCTCTCTCCTCCACTATAAAAACCCCCTCTCACCCCCTCTTCCATTCACTCCTCTAGATCCTTGTGCCTTCTCCAAATTCTGGCCAAATACCCTCCCAACCTCCTCTCCCATGTCCTAAAATA
This sequence comes from Viscum album, assembly GCA_963277665.1. Taxonomy (NCBI): domain Eukaryota; kingdom Viridiplantae; phylum Streptophyta; class Magnoliopsida; order Santalales; family Viscaceae; genus Viscum; species Viscum album. The sequence continues at coordinate 112,041,874 of OY728119.1, read as the reverse complement.
TGTGGTCTCATTAAAAGACCAAAACCTCTCCCTTAAGGAGGTTCTCGAGGATGTTTGGTTCAAGAGGTAAATTCCTCTTTTCAATTCTTTGTCTTTCCTTTCAAGCTCATTTGTTTTCTTTTTCTATTACCTCTCCTTATCCAAATGTTGTGATGACTCCAGTACCTTATATGTACTGGAATGTTTTCATGATAGTGGAATAAGTTATCATCATCTCCCCCTTTATACCTTCTTTTATAAACCATTATTCTCCTAAAAACACTAGTTTTATTATGAAAATACTATCTTACTTCACTTCTGGTTTGATACAAAGATTTCTTCAAAATAACTCTTCTTCTCAAAATAAAAGAGTATTCATCTCAAGAATTTATTAATGATTTTATAAGGGTTTTTTCGTCTAATTCAACACTCTTGTTGATTCCATGGTATTATTGGGTTTAATCATTTATGAATTCATCTACCATATTTTATTTAATGGTTTATGACTAACTCTATTGTGGATGATCTATTCTAAAACCATTCACCATATTATTCCAAATGGTTGGTGTTTAATGATTTGGGAAAGTTAGTTATATTTCATATGATAGATTCAATATGAATGTATACATTGTTTATATTGATCCCCACTTATATGAGGAATGTGTTAGACTAATTATGTGACGGGTGGGGCCCACTATAGCCCCTCGATGCATCGGTAGGTCTCATGAAACAAATAGACCTATAATTGGCCGAGGCCTATCCCAATGTGATATGGATTTTGGTCGAGGCATTAATAATTAGACGTCTTGATCGAGGCCTTGACAAAGTGTTTCAGAATGTCCGGCATTATGCATTCCATCATTATGAGTTCAGCTATTGATATTTCATGTGGTTATTCGATTAGTAGAATACCCATGATTATGTTTTATTATGTCATTATTTACTCAGTTCATTTTCCTACCATAATGTGTTCAAGTTTATTATTAAAGGCATGTGTTTTCAGTTATGCTCCATGTCTTATGTTTATACTATCTTCCACTATATTGCTTACTCTTACTGAGCGTTTAAGCTCACCCCTTTCTTATGTATCATTTTTTTCAGGACATGAAGAAGTTTATGATGAATGACATGCTGAAATAACCTAGATGTTATGGGTGTTGTCTAAGGAGTTTCCATGTTGTATTTCTCTTCAAGTTGTAATATTGAACTTATGTATGTATCTTGTTTCCAATAATACTAAACTACTTGGTCCTTCGGGATTCGTATTCCTTGTAGGTATTCCAACGTAATCAAACAAGGCACCGGCTCTGGGAAATTGGGGTCGGGTCCTTACAGTTGGTATCATAGGAAGTTTAGTAGAATACTTGGAAACTAGATTTAGAAAACGTAGAATTAGGGAAGAGTCCCTAAGTTATTATTTGAGGATATACATACAATAACATCCTGGTATTTTGGTAAGGAATAGATTATATGGACCTTTCAAGCAATACATCCCTATCTGGATACGAGTAGGTAGAGGCAGCTCTAGCACAGATGTATCTAGGGGTAAAACCCTAAAACACTGCTTTGAGATAGACTCAAACGGGGACTGGTGCACGACAATGGGTCTTGCTGCACTCTTGGTTATGACACTCTCGGGGGATATGCTTAGGATAATTCACATTTTCTTTAAAAGCCATTATGAAGGATTGAAATGTAAAATATTCCTCAAAGAAACCATATTTGTGAATATGGGATTAGCCATGCGTGGGATCTCAATTTTTCTGAGTATTTTTAAGTTAAGATTATACATTGTGATTCATAACCTAATATAGTGTATGCCATTATCTAGATATGGTGCCTAGTGGATAGAATGGAAATCGCATGAATGCACATGTCCCCTGTAGGGATTTTCCTCCAACGCAAGACAATGATGTTGGCTCTGGTGCTGTGACTGGTGCTGAGCAACTCATAACTAGACTAGGACAACTTACTCATGTTATGAATAATAACCTTACCTATATGGAGTATCCGGATCCACCACGTGGAGGATCAATGCTAGATCGCTTTATGCGACAACAACCTCCATCGTTCAATGGGACTAAAAACCCTTTGGTAGAAGAGCAATGGATATGTTCCCTCGAGAAGATATTTATCTCTTTAGGATGTATTGAAAGAGAGAAGGTTGTCATGGCAGTATATCGACTATCGGGAGATGTGGATCAGTGGTGTTCATTATTCCAAAACACAAAGGAGGAGGAAGAAATATAAGAGATGAAATGGAGGGATTTTAAGGAAATCTTCTTAGAAAAATATTTCCATCATGAACAAAGAGCATATATGGAGAGGCAATTCTTGAATCTGATGCAAAAGGAGAATGAAAATGTTTCCAAGTATGAAGCCAACTTTACAAGGCTGGAAAGACATGCTGTGGACTACATACGAAATCCAAGGAGAAAGCAAGAAAAGAAGAGGGCTGCTCAAAACCCTGGGAAAGGAAATAAGGAAATAGGGAAGAAGGGAAGAGTTGAATTTCCACCATGTGACAATTGTGGAAGGAAACACCCCAGTGTGTGCGTAAAAGGAAAAGGAGTATGCTACAAATGTGGTCAGAAAGGCCATATTGATGGTGATTTCAATGGAAAGAAGGAATCCAATGATGTTCTATGCTATAATTTTCAGGAGATGGGGCACTATGCTAATGATTGTCCAAAACATCAAGGAAATATGCAACATAAGAGGCCAAGGGAGCAAGGACAAGCATATGCGATCACAACTGCAGAGTTTGAAGTTCCGCATGATGTGGTGGTAGGTAATTTGATCATTTCATCAAGTTTAGCCAATGATTTATTTGATTCTGGATCATCGCATTGTTTCATATATTCCCAGTTTTCTAAGAAAATTAAATATTTATAATTTGATTTAACAAGGGAGTTGTCAGTCAAAACTCCTAAGGGAAGTATAGTTTCTACAAAGTTCAATCAATCATTTCCCATTAAGGCATATAAATGTTCCTTATCTGCTAATCTCATTGTCATACCCATGATTGAGTTTGATATAATCCTCAGTATGGATTGGATTTCAGACCATGATGTGAAAATTTATTGTAAAAAGTAGGTTATAATCTTTAATGATGATAAGGAGTACCTTATATTTAGAGAAGAAACATCACCACCGGATTATTATCTACATCCACCCAAAGTATCTAAACTAAATTCAATTATTGGGGAGGAACAGAACGAAATAACTATGGGTGAGTAAAATAATGTTCAAATAGAAGATGTACCTGTTGTGAAAGAGTATATTGATGTCTTTCCAGAGGATTTACCTGGACATCCTCTAGAGTGGGAAATTGAGTTTTCCATTCACTTAATTCCAGGTTCAAGACCCATATCAAAGACCCCTTATAGAATGGCCACTGTGGAGTTAGTGGAACTAAAGAAGAAACTAGAATAATTGAGTGATAAAGGATTTATTCGACCTAGTGTTTCTCCATGGGGATCCCATGTCCTCTTTATTAAGAAGAAATATGGATCCAAGAGGTTGTCCATTGATTATAGGGAAATCAATGATATTACAATAAAGAATAAGTATCCTCTTCCAAGAATTGATGATTTATTCGATCAAATTCATGGATCCCAATATTTTTCAAAGATTGATCTTTGATCGGGATATCATCAGTTACTTATGAGGAAGGAAGACATTCCAAAAATAGCATTCCGAACCAGATATGGGCATTACAAGTTTACAGTAATTCATTTTGGACTAACTAATGCACCATCTGTTTTTATATATCTAATGAATATAGTTTTCAAGGAATGTCTTGATGACTTTGTGGTGGTGTTTATTGATGATATCCTCATGTACTCTAGAAGATATGAATAACATGAAAATCACTTGCGCAATATTCTAAAGACTCTGAGAAGAAACGAATTATATGGGAAGTTCAGCAAGTGTGATTTCTAGATCCAATCAGTTTCCTTTCTGGGACACATTGTCTCTATGGATGGAATATCTATAGATCTTGAAAAAAAAGGGATGTGAAAGAATGGCCTACTCTAAAGAACGTAACTAAGGTACGTAGTTTTATTGGTTTAGCAGGTTATTATCGGTGTTTCGTTCAGAACTTCACCCATTTAGCCAACCCAATAACCAAGATCACACAAAAAGTGGTTAAGTTCGTATAGACCAAGGAATGTCAAGAGTGTTTTGAAGAATTAAAGAGGAGGTTAGTGAATGCACTGATCCTAACCCTACCATCGGGGAATGATGGGTTTGTTATCTATAGTGATGCATCAAAGAAAGGACTTGGTTGTGTCCTTATGCAGAATGATCGAGTGATTGCTTATTCATCTAGGAAACTAAAAATTCATGAACAAAACTATCCAACTCATGATCTTGAGTTATCAGCTGTAATATTTGATTTGAAGATATGGAGACATTATCTCTATGGTGAATATTTTGAGATTTATACTGATGACAAGAGTTTGAAGTATATTTTCTCACAGAAAGAACTCAACATGAGGAAAATGAGATGGCTTGAGCTACTCAATGATTACAATTGCACAATACACTACCACCTAGGGAAAGAAAATAAGGTAGCAGATGCATTGAGTAGAAAATAACATGGAATTCTGAACAAGATGAGAGTTGAAAGGGATCCTATGTTCATGGATCTAGTAAAGATGGATATGGAAATTATTAAGGAAGGTAGCACATCACTACTTTTTCAAATGTTTTCCCATCCTTCTTTACTAGAGAGGATAAAAAGTTCACAGGCTGATGATGAGGAGTTTCAAAAGAAAATTAAAGAAATAAATGATGGTAAGGTGACTGACTTCTCATATGAAGATGGCATTTTGAAATTCAAGAAGATGCTTTGTGTTCCCGTTATTCCTGGGCTAAAGAGAGAACTGTTGGATGATGCTCATAGCTCTAATTTCTCTATACATCCTGGTAGCACAAAGATGTATCAAGATCTCCGAGAGAACTTTTAGTGGGACAATATGAAATGGGATATTGTTGAATATGTGTCAAAGTCCCTGGTATGTCAACAAGTGAAGGATGAGAGACAAAAGTCTAAGGGGATGATGCAACCACTACCCATACCATCATGGAAGTGTAAGAACATTACCATGGAATTTGTCACTGGACTCCCAAGGACATATAGGGGGAACAATGCTATATGGGTCATTGTGGATCATCTTATAAATACATCTCACTTCATAGTGATTCGATAGGACTTATCATTGGATTAACTTGCACGGATTTACATTAAAGAAGTGGTAAGGCTGCATGGATTACCGCTCTCTATTGTATTCGACCGTGATCCTAGATTCACCTGGAAGTTCTGGAAAAGTCTCCAACATGCTTTAAGCACTGAACTGAACTTCAGTACGGCCTATCATCCTCAAATTGATGGCCAATCTAAGCTGACTATTTAGACACTGGAATACATGTTGAGGGAATGTTCTATGAAATTCAAAGGATTATGGGACCAACATCTTCCACTAGTTGAATTCTCCTACAACAATAGTTTCCACTCGAGCATCTGTATGGCACCATATGAAGGCCTTTATGGGAAAAGGTGTGGAACACTGATGTGCTGGGATGAAGTCGGTGACCGAAAGCTGCTAGGACCTGAATTGGTTGAGGAAATGGCGGAGAAGGTGAAAACCATTCAGCAGCATATCAAGGCAACCCAAATTCTACAAAAGAGTTATGTGGATAACCATCGACGATACTTGGAGTTCAAAGTAGGAGACCTGGTATTTCTACAAATATCTTCATGGAAGAAGGTCATATGGTTTGGGAAGAAAGGAAATCTAATTCCCAGGTATATCGGCCCCTTCGAGATCCTTGATTGAGTCGGAGCGGTGGCATATCAACTGGCACTACCACCAACCTTTTCAAAGGTACATGATGTCTTTCATGTATCCCTCTTAAGGAAGAATATACCAGACCCTTCACATGTACTCTCTTCAGAGGTGGTACAGTTGGAGGATGATCTTTCCTATGAGGAGCAGTCGGTGAAAATTTTGGATCATAGAGACAAATTTCTACGCAACAAGACTACTCATCTGGTCAAGGTATTATGGAGAAACCATAAGTACTAAGAGGAAACTTGGGAACTGGAGGAATCAATGAAGGAGAAGTACCCCCACCTATTCTTGTACAAGATTGTAAATGAAATTTCGAGGGAGAAATTTTTGTAAGGAGGGGAGAATGTAACGACCCAATATTTTTTAAAGGAAATTACTTTCTAATAAATATGTCATAATCACACTAACTACAAAGTCTTATGGGACCCTTAAAACATAAGTTTTTCACTTCTGTGATGTGAATTTCAAAAATCTGACATACACAGTCGCGATCAGTAAGTTATTTAGAGTCCAATAAGAAAAACTTAATTTTGGGTGAATAGTAACCTACCCTTATGAATAGTAACATACCCTTATGAATATAGATATATACAAATGAATAGTAACCTTACCTATGATAATATATAAATAATATTCAAGTTGAAAGTACGATATACCTATATTTTAGAATAAGTTAATGAATGTTTTAAAACTGGTTTTTGATAATAAATTCTGATTTTAATTAAATATTAAATTAATTATATTTAGAAAATTATTTTTGAAAAATGGACTTCATTTTTGGATTCTACACATCGAAAAATGTTTGGGTTAATTTTTTTGGATTTTTCTGAAATACTCGATTATTATGAATAGTGACATGTCATAAATTGCAAAATTAAGATAAATACACTAATTATAGAGTCATGTGTGATGTTCTGCTGATGTAAGACCACTTTGTTTGGGATCAAATGATAAAATTACTATTCTTGGTCATGGAATACTCACTATTCCTTGTCTTTAGGAGAAACAATAAACTCATGAGTCTTATATTAATAAATCCCCTCTCTCATCCACTATAAAAACCCCCCTCTCACCCCCTCTTCCATTCACTCCTCTCAAGCCTTGTTCCTTCTCCAAATTATTTACAAATACCCTCTCAACCTCCTCTAACATGCCTAGAAATCTTTGGTCTCATTAAAAGACCAAAACCTCTCCCTTAAGGAGGTTCTCAAGGAAGTTTGGCTCAAGAGGTAAATTCCTCTTTTCAATTCTTTGTCTTTCCTTTCAACTTCATTTGATTTCTTTTTCTTTTACCTCTCTTTATCCAAATTTTTTTATGACTCCAGTACCTTATATGTAATGGAATGTTTTCATGATAGTGGAATAATTTATCATCGTCTCCCACTTTTTACCTTCTTTTATACTAGTAGCAAGAACATCATCTGAGATGTGTCAATTTTACACATTCAAGGACGATGGACTTTCGATTTCTATTATCATTATAAATTCTGGTCATGAAACTACTCTTTTTATGGTTGAACAAGATTACTATATATAATATAACCTATTTAATATTACATAATCCCTTTTTTCAAATGGTTTTAGGTTATAAAAAAATGAGTTCGTTGTAATCAAAACCCACAAATTAACCAAAACAATTATCATTAAAGTTCTATATGATAATTCATCCTCATTCCATGTAACCAAGTTATATAAATGAAAAATAACACCTATTTATGTTCATAAATAATATATAATTTAAATTCTGGAGATTTACATCCATTCCACTTCATTACTTAAAAACAAGTGTACTAAATATGAAAATAAGAGAAACGAACACTCCAGAACGACGAAATTCAACACAATAACTTGTCAATAAAGACATAAATGAACTAACCATAATTATGGTAAAATAAATACATGTCTAACAGGTTCTGAAATAAGTTATTAACAAGTATAATTTCAAATTCCATGAGCTTAAGTACAAGAGCGTAACACGTTTGGAGTTAAGGTAAGGGTTTTCCACTCGAACTTACATTTTCATTCAGGTTACTTTTATTGTATAATTTCCTTGATGAAATTATTGTGTATTTTTATGTACTCCTCATAAATTATGTGTGAGTATTATATATATTCACACAAACTATAATCCTTCCCTATTTTCTTGATAGTTACATGTTTTAAAAGAATCTCTCAAAACTGTTTCCAAAAATACGTGCCCGGTACAAGGGAATTTCTCAAATTCATATCTATTTTCAAGGGAAATATATAATCTGTTTTTATAAACCATTATTCTTCTGAAAAAAACTAGTTTTATTATGAAAATACTATCTTAATTCACTTCTGGTTTTATAAAAATATTTCTCCAAAAGAACTCTTCTTTTCAAAATAAGAGTATTCATCTCAAGAATTGCTTAATGATTTTATAAGGGTGTTTTCATCTAATTCAACACTCCTATTGATTCCATGGTGTTATTGGGTTTAATAATTTATGAATTCATCTACCATATTTTATTTAATGGTTTATGACTAACTCTATTTTGGATGATCTATCCTAAAACCATTCACCAAATTATTCTGAATGGTTAGTGTTTAATGATTGGGAAAAGTTAGTTACATTTCATATGATAGATTCAATATGAATGTATACATTGTTTATATTGATCCCCTCTCATATGAGGAATGAATTGGACTTATTATTTGATGTGTGGGGCCCACTATAGCCCCTTGATGGATCGGTAGGTCTCATGATACAAATATATATGGAATTGGCCGAGGCCTTTCCCAATGTGATATGGATTTTGGTCGAGGCCTTAATCATTAGATGTCTTGACCGAGGCCTTGACAAAGTGTTTTATAATGTATGGCATTATTCATTACATCTTTATGAGTTCAGATATTCATATTTCATGTGGTTATTAGATTAGTAGAATACCCATGATTATGTTTTATTATGGAATTATTTACTCAGCTCATTTTCCTACCATAATGTGTTCATGTTTATTATTAAAGGCATGTGTTTTTAGTTATGCACCATGTCTAATGTTTATAATATCTTCCGCTGTATTGCTTACTCTTACTGAGCGTTTGAGCTCACCCCTTTCTTTTGTATCATTTTTTTCAGGACATGAAGAAGTTTATTATGAATGACATGCTGAAATAACCTAGGTGTTGTCTAAGGAGTTTCCATGTTGTATTTCTCTTCAAGTGTTAATATTGAACTTATGTATGTATCTTGTTTCCAATAATACTAAACTACTCGGTCCTTCGGGATTCATATTCCTTGTATGTATGCCAACTTAATCAAACAAGGCACTAGCTTCAGGCAACTGGGGTCGAGTCCTTATAGATAACTCATATGTAGATATATCACTAACTCATACACACATGTATTTTCTTAGATAATACTCTTATAAAATATTGTATAACTCATATACAAATATCTAGACTTAAACACTTTTTAAGTGGCTGCTTCATAATGATGAATTTCTTAAAATTAATTCAGATTCATTTCAAATTAATTCAATACATTTAAAATCTTTAAAAACTATATCCAAGATTCATTAAAATCTAATTTTAATAGGAAATATACTATGTACTCCAATAATTGTTTCTATGAAATTTTATCCAACTTTTTCACTATTTTGATTCGTCCAAGCACTTACCAAACTGTGGTTGATGGCACTTTCAACTTCAATACTTTTAATTGACTTGAGGATTATCTCTCCAATTGACTGATGTTTTTATTCCATTTACCAAATTCATTTCAATCACCTCAAGGTATTAATTGGGTTCATATTCATTCTTATATTGATAAACTCTTTTTGAATAAGGCTAATTGAATATATATATATATATATATAACTTCAATCGAAGGGCACTTCGATATCCCCTAATAAAATCATTGGGAATTCCAAATTTACCCCATAGGATAATGTAATTCCTTCTCCACATAATTAGTAAAAAATGTAAATGGAAGGTTTTTCTCTCCTTAGTGACACCATGTGTGTAGGGAAGTAGTTTTCCATTTCCAACTAACTATTCTAATTTTAAGAAACACATTTTCTCTCCATCCCCCCTTGAGAAAGTTATCTATATTCTATTTGAGATATGGATTTCACCATATTCTCTCTTAAAAATGAGGCATCACATAATCAATAATATTTCTACATGGGCAAACAATTTATATAAAGAAATAGTAACAAATTGAGACTTTAATTCTATCCATTAACAAACCCTCAATGTGGTACCAACACTAAAATTAAATTATTTAGAGTGACAAACAAAATTCAAGAAATATTTAAACATGTCCTCACTTGAACAAACATATAAAAACATTTCAAGTAAAACCCCAGTTGTTAGATAATAACTACCCATTTAAAAACATGTTCAGCATAAAGAAACAAGTAATGGGAGAGTGAAAATAATACCTTAACATTTAATTTCATCAATATTGCCCAGAATATTTTATTTAACAAATATATCATAATCTATGACACAATACACTTCTTTTATATCTCCCTTTAAAAAGATATTATACAATATTCAACATGGTTGAATCCAATATTTTATGATACTAGTTATATACTGATAACAATTTTGAGATGAATTCCAATTAATATATTTCATGATGGGTGAACTTTCACTTGCTGTATAGACATAACAACCTTCAAAACTTATCACTTTTTTAAGATTAAACTTTAAATCACGTTTAAATGGTTCATAGATGATAAAGTTTGGGAATAATTTGGATCTCTATGATCTACATCAATGTGAGAAATATGGATGAAATGTTTCTATCAACCTAGAAACGTCTTTCCTTAAAGGTCTAAAATATATAGTCTTTATCATGTTTGATTCGTCCTTGAATTTCTAAATCTATTTATCCTTAGTAATTATGGATTTCATTATATTCTTAGTTGTTTTTTATAAAGGTTGGGGATGAAGCCTCATTTGTTATTTAAAGAAAATACCTCTTTCAAACTGGGTAGAGGGAGACCCATTACATAGTCTGAAGGCCCAAGACCTAGTGGTCGGAATACAAGGCCCAAAAGCCTATTTTTTCTTTGAGAACATGAATTTAATTTTTCTTTTCTTTTGTTTATCATTTTTCTCTATAAAATATTCATACATATAACAACCATATGTCCTTTTTGGTTTCACCTTTCACACACTTATTTAATAACCTTTGATCTATTTTATCTAGGTAACCTTTCATGATCTTTATCAGGGATGTCGACCACCATTCTAATATTAATATTTTTATCTTGGATTGATGCACATTATGGTTTAATATTTCCCCCTTTCAATATGATTTTCTGGGATATTTTTTAATGTTCCATGATGTGGATTTCAGTACCGAAGAATAATAATCTCTTCATTATATATTGAATCTCTTTTTTAGAATTCTTTAATATATTCTTGGGTTTTATTTTTCTATTATACTTCTGCATAGGTTTCTTTTCCAAGGATGACTTATCTTTATTTTGATTCACCGAATTTTTTGGCACCTTATTTTTTTATCAGTATAATAATTCTATTGGGTTGGTATATAACAAAACTCCTCATAAAAATGAATGATTTTGTTTTAGTAATCACATAATTTATCAAAATTTTAAAATATATTATTTAATGATACATTACTTTCATTCTATGTAAAATATTTTTTCATGATATATAATTTTTAATTTCATTTTTCTCCCAAGTGAATCAAGGTTTTTATAATCTCTACAGTTTGAATTAGTGTAAAAACAGTTAGTAGAGCTCTACCAAACCTTATATCACCAATAACAACTTCCAAAAAAACATATTTATTTTCACTTTAGGAGAAATCTATCCAAAGTTTCCATATTTCATACCATTTTTAGGATGGTACACCACAATTTTGGGGTTTTTTGTGGGAATATGGTTTTATTATAAATATATACATTAACCCTTGATAATATGGTTAATTAATTGTCATTTATCGCTCCAAATTTATAACACTTTTGACTTAAAATTTACACATTCAATTGAGACAGAGTTAGTACTAACAGAGGAAGTGGGATACCTTTTTCCAAGAGCATGAGGGGGATTTTTCTCTAGGTGATCTCAAGATTATTTTTCTAAAATTTTGAGTATTCTTTGACAAAAATCCCTTTTCCAAACTTTTTATGGATGCATCACTCTTCCCTATAAGTAATATTTATGATCCAACTTAGGTATTCTATAAATTTTTCAACTTTACATCCTACTCTAGAAATTTCATATCAAGATTGTATTTGTATAACTTAGGTTCTTTCACATTTCCTTAAAAATCCCTTTTTTCTTATAAAATATATACTCATAAATTTTATTAGTGTTTTTCAGGAAGATTCCAAGTTTATTTAATCTCTTAATTTTGATTTATAACATTTCACTTATGACATCTGTAGATACTTTTTGTTATTTTTTCTATTTCTTGGACCCCTTCAGTAACAACATTTTTTAATACCTCCTTCTCAAAAATAAATCTCTCTAATGTTTCATAAATTAAAGAATCTATTTCATTACAAAGTGAGATAGATTTTGGTTTATCTTTCACTAGTCTTATGAGGATATTGAGACTGCTTACCTTCATTACTAATGTATCTTCTATAGCATCATATTCTCATTCCAAATGGGATTTGTAAACATGAATTCCCATGATATGTGAAAATATATATGATAAAACTTCAATGGTTACCTTGTTTAGGAAATATTTAATTTCAAATTATAAATCACTTCTTGATTCATTGAAACCATATTCCTCACAAATTATACTTATTTCACTAGAGGAATAATAACCAATAGATTCAATTATTAAATCATTACTAATATAACTACCTTCATCTAGTAGTTTACCATACATATTTATTTTCATTTTTATATAATTTTTGGACTCTTTATTCTTAAAATTTTTCTAGTTATTTATTTAGACCTCTAAATATATTCTAATAGGGATAAAAATTGATTCTTCTATTTGATTCTCTTTCATTTCAAATTTTCACTTCATATTTTTAGGTAGAAATAATTGGGGGAAATTTAGAACGAGTTAAAAAAATAAATATTCTCTTATTTTAATTTTTTTTAATGTAGTAGATTGATTAAAAGGGAACCTTAGTGATGATAACAATTTTTAGTTCCATAATACCTATACAGACAAACATGAGAGGGGGTGAAACAATAATGGCTAAAAAATTTCAAAACTCTAAATAATTTTATACCTTCTAACCCCTTTAGACTTTGTACCCATAATACCAATTAATTATATTGTAAATTTTCACCTTTAAACAATAATACACATAAATAAAATAAAAAACTAAAAGTAATGTTTTACAAGGGTATTTTTGTAAGGATCAGTCTATACTAAAATTTCTACTCCATGTCATTTTCAAATATTGTGGAGACACAAATTCTTCACAGGTAATTTTATCATGATAAACAATTGGAATGTATAGGGATCATACTAAAACCAGGTTCATAATACTTTATAGGTAAATCCACCATTACATGAGTGACTATCCACAATATAAAACATATGAAATATATTGCATCCTAGAGGTTATTTATACTCTATCTCTCATAATTTCTTATCACTAAAACAACTTGTTAATGTAGATAAAAACAATGTAAAGTGATGTAACTAAATAAAAAAACTAATATTTTTATATAAACATAAACACTTTAACTACCATCTAATATTATAAACATGTCACATAAAACTCAGTCTGTGTTCTCTTCCAAGATTCCTAAATATTATTCAAAATTTTATTTTCATATTTTCTTCTAGGAATCTCAAGAATAAAGTAGAGAAAATATTACATGGTGAGTATACAATAAATATCAAATATTCATTAAATCTTTCATGGTGAAATAACACAAAATCTCGATTCTATTATTTCCCAATGCATGTATATCTTTTAATATATATTTATTATTCTTCTTGATCATTTATTTCTCAAACTGCTTTAAATCATTGGTTCTACTCAAGAAGTGGTTGGATTATTCTTCTCTTTATTTGATAATCAGAAGATTTTAAATTCTATATAGAATCTTTTTTTTAGTTCTTATTTACTATAGTATGTAGTGGCTTATCCTTATTCTTCTTCTCTAGAATCACATGGTTCTATCGGCTCCTCATGAAAACTCTGCATACTCCTATAGTGTTACCTACAACTTTTTTATTTTTATTTTATTTTTTACAATTCTTATAGAAAAATTACTTTAATTTTGTGGGGTTTTCTAAAATCATCATATTTGGAAACATTTCATGGGATATAAGTATTAAATAATTACACATTCATAGATTGTTCCCCATTTTTAATTCCTCCATGATCTTAATATCATTATCATTTAAGATAATCATGTGGGTGTGTCCCACGATTTGATCTACTAATTATTCCCAACATAATAATATAAATTAATTTTACTTTTTATTTCATTTCTCTAGGATGAATAGATATCTTATTAAAACACCAACATGCGCAAGGATATTTTCATAATATTCTCCACAAAAGTACACTTGTAAATTTTATTTAATGCTTTATGAAATACAAAGGTAAAAGTATGTGGAGTGGAGAATCTCAATTCATCATGAGTGCATCCCATGTAACTTTTACATATTCATATCAAGTGTGTAAACTTCAGTAATCATCTCCATCTAATTTTTCAAACTATTAAACTAAAATCATAAATATTTTGAGGTGTATGATTTATATAAAGAACAAAAAAATCATTAAAATATTTGAATTTCTAAACTTTATGAAATCATTAATTTACCATTTTAGGATTAATTAATTTCTATAAAATTCATTCTTCCTTTGATATTATTTTGAATATCTTAGAGATATTATTCTCACTAAAATATCAAAAATCATAAAGATTTAGACATTGAAGAATAATCCTGGAATTTACTCATTTACATATATATTATTCTTTAAGACTCATAAAATTTCATTCTCATTATCAAGAATAATGATCCACTTCAAACTCAGGCTTGGATTTTGTTTTATCAGATCGTCATGATTTTTTGAACACGAATGAATGAATTTGAAGTCATACCATTTATTTTATTTATTGGAATTTAAATCTATGAACGTATGTTTTCATCCAATAGATTTTTATAAATTTCTATAAGTAATGAATGAGATGTAGTCTGAATATGAATCTCCATGAAGTGAAGTGACCCATAAATAGTTGAAAATGATGTGCATTTAAGTCAGAATGTCTCATACGTAGTCCATATTATGAGTGAATTACTCATAAGAAAAATCCAAATCACTTGTACACAGATCTAAATGACTTATACACAAATTTACTTTAGTCATATATAAATCCAAATGACTCATACAAAGATATCTAAATAACTTATACGGACATACTTTTTATCAAATATGAATCATACAAAACATTGGATGACTCATACAAAAATATCTATACTTATCCATATTTTTAGAGGCTTCTTTACAATTCAATATTTATTAAAATTAATTCATATTCATTCCAAATAATTTTATTCCATCTCTATTCTTCTCATAATTTCATCCAATAAACACTAATTTTAGTTACCAAAATGCTAAGTATTCTAAGGATGGTTTCTCCATAACTTCAGCTAGCTATTTCGACTATATTTCTGCAACAACCAGATATTTTATGAGAATTATTATTTTTAATTTCATAGATGTCTTGTGTTGTATACTACACCAAAATTATCTTGTGTTATACGCAACACTATATTAGCTTGCAGTATACGCAACACTATTCTTGGCTCGTGTTACACACAATTTCATGTTCGCAACATTAAGTATATATTTTGTTTAATGTATAAATGAAATAAGTTTTGAATTATGTTATACGCAACATCAAAGGGAGCTTGCACAACATGCATCTCTATCTTGGCTTGCATTACACACAATCAAGACCTTTCTCGATAGCGTGTGTAATACGCAATGCCAGATATCACTAAACAACGATATATTGTTATAATATTATTATGGACTAGCTGTTATGAATATTATTAACTACATTTTGAATTTTATAACATTATTATTCATATTACACATTTTCTAGAACATGGTATGAGAACAAAATAAATTTTTCAAGTAAAATAAGTATTTTTCAAAAAATGTAGTTTTGCCGCCTTTTGATGGTGCACCCACTTTAAATCTTATTTTTGACATGTTTATAAGTTCAATTTGACAAAATAAAATTCTTAGGATATAAAAATTTACTCTTTATTAATTTTTCATATTATTCTGATAACTTTCATATTTTAATGAATAGTAAAAACAAGCTATATTTTAATTAAAAACAAAGTTTTTCATCAAAATAATTTATATGGTTAAATTATAATATTGAATGGTTTTAAAGTATAAATAGAATATATTTTTACCATTTAATATAATGTATGTCATTACCATTAATTTTACATTGAATTCATATGTAAATACATTTCAATCTTTGGCAATGTTTTATCTTTTAAAATCCGTTTTCTTAACAACGGGATTAATTTTAAATTAATTACTGCAACTTCTGTGTTTTGAATTTTGAAAAATGGATTACATATTTAAATTAATTTGGTTCAAATTATGTTAATATGCTATTTTTTTATTTTTTGGGCATTATGAATAGTAACTACAGTAAATTTTATTTACCATAGTTAAAGGAAAATCGGGTAATTAAGGGTAAATATAATATTATAAAATTACCCTAACACCTGGAAAAACTCTATTGGATGAATAAAAGTCGACCAATATCACCTAAGGGTCAGAATAGATTCATTTTATAGACTTTTGACCATGAAAATAATTTAATTATCATTAAAACCAAAGAAAGTGACAACATGTCACTCTCTAAAATATTGTAAGTATAATAATTTTAATTTTGTTATAAACTTCATGAAACTTCAAACATGAATAGTATCCAGAAAGATAATAAAATTATCTACATCATGTGAATTTATTTATAATTTTTAGGGATTAAATAATTATCATTAAAGGTGACATAATAGTTATGTTGAAATTATTTTATTGATTGAAATATCAAAAAATAGTTTTAAAAATATTAAAATAAATATTATATGAACTACTTAATATTCTCCACTAATTTTCTAGATAAATATGACATTAATATATTATATATTTTAGTTTGAACATGTCTTCTCTGTGGCACTTATTTAAATTCAAATAAATAAATAATGTTAAAATTGACACTATTGTTATTTTATAAAAATAACAAAATATAATATTGTTTAAAAATCAAAAAAATATTTAAAAATTATAAATTAAAATTTATATGGTCGAAAATGTCATAAAGTATCCAATTATGGAAAATTCACAACACATAAGTAATTATTTACAACAATTTAAAATTTAGAATCTTATTACCACAAATAACATTAAATATATTAAATAAGGATAAATCAAGATGATAATGTTTAAAATAAATTCCCAACATGTCTAAATTTTATTTGTTTATGCGATTAAAACCATATATAATCTCATCTTATGATTTAAGTCATTTTTGGAGGTTTTTAAGTGGGGTTTGATTTATTATAAATTAATATTTTTGAGGTTTCCAAAGGTGCCACTCTCCTCCCTTATAAAAGGGCACCTCCTCCCTCTACTCTTCACAAAACTTTAAGCCTTCAAGCTCGGACAAAACTATACCATTTATCTTCTACACTTCCTTATCAACATTCTAGAGGTTTTTTTCTTCTCAAAAGACCAACTCTAGTCCCTTAATATGAATCTTAAAGGAGGTGCGTCGAAGAAGAGGTAATCTATTACCGATTCTTTCAAGTTTATTTCTTCTTCAACTTCCTCTTCTTTAGTTGTTTCATTGTAAAGTAATACAATAAGTATCAATAATATACTTATATGATATTATCAATATTAAAAAACCCCATTTCACCTCTTATCCCTTCTATGGAAAATGAAATCATCGTGTGTGCGTACATACAGAATATTGTCTCCACACTGTGGTGTAATCAGTTTTTCCACCACCACCTTACGTGGATGGGTATAATGGTGTAAATAATAACTATATATGGTTATTATAACCTCATACGGATTATAATATATCATATAATCCACTCCAATTATATTCAATAATTATGGGAACGATATCATCGCTCGTGCGTACGTACGGACTACCTTCTCCACGAACGCGATGAGATTCATTATTCATGTTAACCATTCATGAATGATTATAAGGTATATATAATTAATAATAATGAAATATATTACATAATAATGCTACTGAGTTTATGTATATATATATATATATGTCATCTACTTAATTCCATTCAATTCAATAAGGAAATGAAAACAGCGTTCATGAGTACGTACGGCCCACCGTCTCCATGAACGGTGTATTTCATTCCATTTATCGATCTATCATATATATTTATATGATGAATATATATTATATATAAATCATGTTTTAAATTCTGGAATTAATTAAATCAATATATGAGTAATAATATCAAGAACAACAAATCAAAACACGTACGATAAATGAAACGATTTTACCCAAACGCTGCTTTAACATGGAATTTACAAAAGAACGGGTAATATAAAGTCATAAGTTAACCATATATGATATCATAACAATGAATATGATTCTTTAATAAGTAAATGGAATTATTTAAATCATTATACAGGAGGTTTGGAAACATATGAATCATATCGGACATAAGGTAAGGGATAACTTTTTGAATCTCGTTTTTATCAAAGATTGTTTATTCATAAGTTTTTACTGGGGTTATATTTATCATCCATGTCCCTCTTTTCTAAAAATGTTCTCATGTATTTTTGAAGTCCTTTTTACCCATTTTTGATTTTTACCACATGTTATATAAGGAATATTTCTTTTTTTTACAATACGAGGATCTTTTTGACTTTTCCGTAAAAAGTACGAGAATAATGTTTTTTAACTTATACGACATGAACGGATTTTTATATTTTCATAATGCCTAATTTTCATGAAGATTACTCTACAATATTTCATTATTATTTTCAAAAAAATCCTTTTATTTTAAAATTTCATGGTATTTTTTGAAAAGAAAATGATTTTGAAGAAGAAAGTATATTTTCCTCAAGAATTCATTTCAAGTGTTTTATCAAAACCATTTTCAATATAAGATTAAATTATTTAATATGTTTCTGTTTCAAGTATAATGTCTCTATTATTTACATGGTTTAACTTTTCTTATAATGAAATTATATCCATTTGTTTTATATGGATTATGTTATGATGGGATGATGTTTATGAAACCCATTTTATTCTTTGGCTTATGATGAATGATTTATGTTTATGTTGTGGCACACATAAGAATGATTTCATTATGTGATGGGTGGGACCTATATCTCCCTCCAATGTATTGGGTAAAGATTTATATCTCATGAGATATACATGGCTGGTACGGTAAGTTAATCTGGTTCAGTGATACAGGACTGGAACGAGGAGTGAACTCAATTCAGAAAGTTACTTTTTCCACTAAGATGGTCTTGGAATCAATGCCTTGGCTACTATGGAAATCATATCAAGTCATTAATGGTTTTCCACAATTACATGTTTTATTCCCATGCTATTTTATCATGATTGATGTTCCATTATGATCTATGTCTTACGTACTGCCATGTTTTATGTCATTACTCAAGATTTTGATGTTTAAACATTATGTTCATGTTTTTAAGTTCGAATGTATATGGTTTGTTTTATTTTCTCCATTTTTACCCTTACTGAGCGTTTCAGCTCAGCCTTTATATTTTTTCTTTTCCCCGAGATATAAAGAAAAGTTTTAGGTAAGAAAACAAAATGGAAGATCTTTATGGGAGATGTTAAATATCTTTCACCATGATTAGAAGATTATGTTCCGAGTTTCAAAAGACACTAAACTATTATGGTCCTTAAGTGTTGGTTTTTTTATTCATTAATTATTCCTCAAAAGTAATTTATTGTCCATGTACGTCAAGCTTTGGGTCTCTACGGTTAGTATTAGAGGAAAGGTTTAGTCAACCTTTGGAAACTAGGATACGAAAACTTTAGTGAGATCCCTATATATATTTCTAAGGTATGTTTAGGGATGTCCCTAAGATTCAGATTGACCAAAAGGTTCATGGCTTACAGAACGGTGACCACGTGGTCCCTCTTTCGGGTCAGGAGATCTCAGAAGCTGAGACTCTCCTCGACTTAACCTTGGTTGAGCGATTCAGGAAGTTTCGACCTTCGGTGGACGATTTCAACAGGTTCATTTCCAAATCTTGGGGACTTCAGTTGCAGCCGGTTGTTGGTTTGCTGGATAAGCGGAGTTTTATGGTCTGTTGCTCTACATCGGAGGACTTGGTTCATGCACTATCGCTTCCTCCCAGTAAGTGTGGCAGGTATGAATTGCATTTATGAAGATGGTCTTACGATTTTCATATGAACCGTGACTCCCATCTCGTTCCGGTCTGGGTTAGTTTGCCCCTACTTCCACTTTCCTTTCAAAATATTGTGGTCATGCGTGTGTTGGGAAACATGGTTGGGTGATTTCTGTGTATTGATTCCCGTACAGCATCGGTTAGCCACCCGATTAACCCAAGAATATGCGTGGAGGTTGACACCTCTAGAGCACCGGTGGAGACGATCTGGATTGAGGCTGCTGAGGAGGTCTGATGCAAGTAGCCGGTGATCTTCGATCATTGGATAGAGTATTGTTCGGTTTTCCATAAACTGGGCCACACCGTGGCTTGCTGCCGGCACAATGGTCTACGGAAAGTTGATGCTGTGAAGGCTGGAGGTATTTCAAAATGGGATAACGAACCAAAAGGAAATGGGTTCAGTGTCGCTGAACACACTGCTCCTACAGCAAAACAGGGTGACAACCCCTGAGTGTCTAGTGTGTTTAGCAGGCTCAAGGAGGATCTCAGGGCTAATGTCTTGGAGTCTAATGTTGGTAGGGAGGTGGAGCCCTCCTTGCAGACTCAAGAGAATGCTAACAGGGGTGGACATCAATTCATGGGACGTGGTCTCAACCTTCCAACAAACCCAGATGATGCGGAGCAGCCCCTTCTGAACAGCACTGAATTGGTCAGTGCTGATCCATGCTCCTTGAACTGGTCCCTTTCTCTAAAGGGGGAGGATAATAAATAATGTAATGCAGGGGAAAAGGATGGGAAGTCTGCTGACTCCTTAGGCGGCCATCCTCCAGGGGGTTCGGGTTCTGAAATGCTGTCGGGGGTGATTTCTTCTAACCAGCTCCTTGTCATCATGAGAAACAGGTTTGAAGGATTGGAAGAAGTGGATCTGAGTGTGGAACCATCTGCCTCAACTGAGGAAGGTAAAGACTACAGGGAGAGTATTGATGGCCTCACTCTGGGAGGTCAAAACAAGGGGCATGTTCACCCAGAGTGTGCTCTCGGTGGAGGGGTGACAGAATTTGATGAGGTCAGTAGGAGGTTTTCTGATGAGGATCCCGGTTCAAGAAATAACAGGAGTAAGAGGAGAATGAGGTCTAGAAAGGATTATTCCTCATTGCATCCCCCTTTGAGGACCTGGTCATCTAGGAAGTTGATAGTTGGGGAAATGGACAGGAAGGTCAGGTTCCTAATAAAATCATGTAAATAGCCTGAAACTTCCTCGGACTTGGTTCTAAGTTCGGATGATGTAGTGATAGAACAGGTGTTATTTCTTAATGCATCGGAGGAGGAGGCAGCCAAAATTATGGGCCGTAACCTTGAATTGGACCTTAATGAGGAACAGTATTTGTGGGTTGACAAACAGGATACGATCCTGGTTGGAGGCTTCAATAAGGGGTTGATCAGAATTGAGGATTACTTGCAGCTGTGGAATCAAATGACCTCTTCTTTTGAAGATATGATAAGGGGGGATCCGTTTCTAAAGGCTGCTAATCTATCCTGGAAACTGTTTAGGGATAGAAAATCTGGTAGAACTCAATTGGTTTTCAATAATTCTGTTTATGTCTTCCCAAACTAATATTTTGTTGGGTTTATATCCTTGTTGTGGGTGGAAATGGTGGAGGGACAGATCAGCTCTGGCAGGTTAAAGCACATTGCTCCTTCCTCTGAAGGTCATTTGGGATGTGGTAGATCAGAGGGACGGCTTGCCATCGGGAGGGACTGTGCTTGCATGGGATAGCTGATTGGTCCTTCTCTGGAGATAGTGGTTGCTTCTTTTACTTGGAACAGGTTGGTTCTGGTTTTTTCTGTTGGGCTATGTTTGTTGTTTGTTGGAATTTACGGTTTCTCACTTTTACCTCAAAGTGTTTTTATTAATAAAAAAATAATTTTCAGTCAGTGGTTCCTTATTATTTTAACTATTTCTTACACAATGGTTTCTGGTTTTATTTAATGGAGGGAACCAGAAGGAATTGGGTTAACATTGAATCTGATGGACAAATTGGTGACTATGAGAAGTGAAATTTTGTAATGCCTAGAGAGAAAGATATTATGATTATTCCAAATCAGACATCGCGATATATGATTAACAAGGTGAACTTTAGTGGTATTACTAATTCATCAAATAAGAGGAAGATGGAATTTTATGCATGTTCGCATGGTGAGGATCATAAAGAAGGGAAGATTGAGATTTCTAAATAAGGTAAGAAGAATCTTGAGTAATACCTCAAATGGAGGGGAATATGTTATCTATGTGGGTAAAAGGATCATAGAGTGACAAACGTTTATGGAATTCAATGTCTTATATGTGGAGAACATGGGCATTACCCAACTCAATGCCCTGACCTAATAGGTTACTTCTAAATTGAGGAAGGACCTATTCCATGCCAATCATTTAAGAGGACGGATTGAATGGATTATGTATTGGAATTGGATAATAATGTTGTTGAGATACTTTTATGGTATATTGGAATATCTATGTATTGCTCCATTGTGGTTTTCAAGAATTGTATGGTACCGGTAACCATGAAAAGTGATTAAACATTTTTTGGAAAGAAATTGAAATGCGCATAATGAAGGGATAATGAGAAAATAATATGTATGATAGTATTCATGTGATCATGAATGATATAAGGACAAAGTTATATCATCGTCTGAGTATATAGAAATTTTGGGTTTTTGGTACGTGGAAAGAGTGAACTTTTGACAGCATTCTTGTTTTCACTAAGGTTTAATGGGTATTCATTTTTCAAGAGAATACATGATTAAGGTATTCACATGTTTGGAATGTGACCAAAAAGATATATTTTATGATATATAGGGGATAAATGATGGTATTCACATGCTCGGTAGATGACATTTCTCGTAATTGTTTTCCTTATACTATGAGTTTGGGTAGAAGTATTTTGGATAAGCCTAAATATTGGATTATGTTGTACATAAGTTAGTATTGTTTAAGGCTATAACTTTTTTCGATGTTATTTCTGTAATGTTATAATAGTGTAAAAGGAAAACCTGCATGACGGGCGATAACCCGTCGCGTCGGAAAAGGTTACGGGAATCGAACTCACAACTGAAGTGAGACAGGACTTTATCACCTACTACTGGCCTACAAGAAGTCCCTGGTTAGTAGAAACTAGTTTTATTTTATTAATCGGTATGATAGATGAAGTATAAGTTCATTTTTGGAATCATATACGATTAAACTCACCATAGATGGACTTATGTATATTTGATAACTTTTTATAATCTTTTGTTTGAGACAGATGGAATGACTCATCATTCTATCACATGATATACTAACACTTCAAGAATAACAAATTCAACTTCATTTCTTTAAGAGATGAAGTGGAAATTTTTCAAGGCACGAACAACGGTGAGATTGTATCGAAATAAAGTAAGTATTTCTTCTAATTCAAATTCTTTAACTTTAGGGAAATGATCTTGAAAACCAAAAATGTTGTCCTAGTGTCCTCATATCCGATGAATCAGATGGTACCTTAGATTATCACAAATTTATGGCTTTGTGACTGTTGGAGTTTTCAAAGCCATGTCCTCTACCACTCTTTATCAAGAACATGATGGTTAGATTTTTCTTCTATATCCATATTTTCACCTATGTTTACCTATGTGGAATCCCAGTGATGAGTTAATTTGGGTAACCGTTATGTTTATTACTTTACTTTTTAAAATTAAGTTTTAGTATTCCTTTTTACGATGTGAGTTTCTATGAAAGAAACTTTCAAGTATTAAACCATTTATAACCCCGACGAATTTCGAGGGTGAAATTCATTTTAAGGGGGGTATAATATAACAACCCGAGAATTTATGAGAATTATTCTTTTTAATTTCATTGATGTCTTGTGTTGTACACTACACCAAAATTATCTTGTGCTATATGCAACACCGTATTAGCTTGCAGTATACGCAACACTATTCTTGGCTCGTGTTACACACAATTTCAAGTTCGCAACATTAAGTACATATTTTTTTAATGTATAAATGAAATAAGTTTTGAATTATGTTATATGCAACACCAAAGGGAGCTTCAACTACACACATCCCTGACTTGGCTTGAATTACATGCAATCACGGCCTTTCTCGATAGCGTGTGTAGTACGCAATACAGGATATCACTAAACAATCATATATTGTTATAATATTATTATGGACTAGCCGTTATGAATAATATTAACTAAATTTTTAATTTTATAACATTATTATTCATCTTACATGTTTTCTAGAACATGGTATGATGACAAAATAAATTTTTCAGGTAAAATAATTATTTTTCAAAAAATGCAGTTTTTCCACCTTTTAATGGCGCACCCACTTTAAATATAGTTTTTCACATGTTTATAAGTTAAATTTTACAAAATAAAATTCTAATTTGGAATCATGATATAAGAATTTACTCTGGATAAAATTGTCATATTATTCTGATAACTTTCATATTTTAATGAATAGTAAAAACACGCTATATTTTAATTAAAAACAACTTTTTTCATCAAAATAATTTATATAGTTAAATTATAATATTGAATGGTTTTAAAGTATATATAGAATATATTTTTACCATTTAATATAATGTATGTAATTACCATTAATTTTACATTGAATTCATAGGTAAAAACATTTCAATCTTTGACAAAGTTTAAACTTTTAAAACTCGTTTTCTTAACAACAGGATTAATTTTAAATTAATTACTACAACTTATGTGTTTTGAATTTTGAAAAATCAATTCCATATTTGAATTCAGTGGGTCTAAATTACGTTAATATGCTACTTTTTATTTTTGGGCATTATGAATAGTAACTATGGTAAATTTTATTTACCATAGTTAAAGGTAAATCGGGTAATTAAGGGTAAATATAATATTATAAAATTACCCTAACACCTTACAAAACACTTTTTGATGAATAAAAGTCTACCCATATCACCTAAGTGTTGGAATATATTAATTTTATGGACTTTTTACCATGAAAATAATTTAATTATTATTAAAACCAAAGAAAGTGAAAACATATCACTCTCTTAAATCTTATAAGTATAATAATTTTAATTTAGTGATAAACTTCATGAAACTTCAAAAATGAATATTCTCCAGAAATATAATAAAATGATCTACATCATTTGAATTTATTTAGAATTTTTATGGATTAAATAATCATCATTAAAGGTGACACAATGGTGAAGTTGAAATTATTTTATTGATTGAAATATCAAATAAATGGTTGTAAATATATTAAAATAAATATTATATGAACTATTTAATGTTATCCACTAATTTTCTAGATATATATGACATGTTATTAATCTATTAAATATTTTAGTTCGAACATATCTTATGTGTGTATTTTATTTAAATTCAAATAAATGAATAATCTTAAAATTGACACTATAGTTATTTTATAAGAATAACATAATATAAAATTGTTTAAAATTCAAAACAATATTTAAAAATTATAAATTAAACTTTATATGGTATAAAATTTCATAAATGATCCAATTATGGGAAATTCACAACACATAAGTAATTATATATAACAATTTAAAATTTATAATCTTATTACCACAAATAAAATTCAATAGATTAAATAAGGATAAATCAAGTTGATAGTGTTTAAAATAAATTCCCAACATGTCTAAATTTTATTGTTTGATGATATTAAAACCCTATATCATCTCATATTAATATTTAATTTATTTTTTTAGGTTTTTAAGTGGGTTTTGATTTATTATAAATTAATATTTTTGAGGTTTCCAAAGGTACCCTTCTCCTCCATTATAAAAGGGCACCTCCTCCCTCTCATCTTCACAACACTTTGAGCCTTAAATATCGGCCAAAACCTTCCCATTTCTCTTATACACTTCCCTAGAAACATTCTGGAGGTTCTAGTCTTCTCAAAAGACCGACTCTAGTCCCTTAATATGAATCTTAAAGGAGGTGCGTCGAAGAAGAGGTAATCTCTTCTACCGATTCTTTCAAGTTTCTTTCTTCTTCAAATTCCTCTTCTTTAGTTTTTTAATTGTAAAGTAATACAATTATTATCAAAAATATACTGATATGATATTATAAATATTAAACAACCTCATTTCACCTTCTATTCATCCTACAGAAAATTAAATCACCGCACGTGCGTACGTACGGAATATCGTCTCCACGCCGTGGTGTAATCAGTTTTTCCACCACCACCTTACTTGGATGGGTATAATGGTGTAAATAATAACTATATATGGTTATTATAATATCATAATGATTCTAAGATATTATATAATCCACTCCAATTATATTCAATAATTATGGGAATGATATCATCGCTCGTGCGTACGTACAGACTACCGTCTCCACGAACGCGATGAGATTCATTCTTCATGTTAACCATTCATGAATGATTATAAAGTATATATGATGAATAATAATGAAATATATGGAATAATAATGCTACTGGATTTATGTTTATATATTTATATATGTATGTTATCTACTTAATTCCATTCAGTTCAATAAGGAAACGAAAACAGCGTTCATGCCTACGTATGGCCTACTATCTCCATGAACGGTGTATTTCATTCCATTTATCGATCTATAATATATATTTATAGGCTGAATATATATTATATATAAATAATGTTTTACATTCTGTAATTAATTAAATCAGGATATGAGTAATAATATCAAGAACAAAAAATCAAAACACGTACGATAAATGAAACGATTTTACCCAAAACGTTGCTTTAACATGGAATTTACAAAAGAACGGGCAATATAAAGTCATAAGTGAACCATATATGATATCATAACAATGAATATGATTCTTTAATAAGTCAGTGACATTATTTAAATCATTATACAAGAGTTTCGGATACATACGAAGCATATCGGACATAAGGTAAGGGAAAACTTTTCCAATCTCATTTTTATCCAAGATTGTTTATTCGTAAGTGTTTACTAGGGTTATATTTATCATCCATGTCCCTGTTTTCTAAAAATGTTTTCATGTATGTTTAAATTAATTTTTACCCATTTTTTACATTTACCACATGTTATGGAAGGAATATTTCTTTTTTTTACCATACAAGGAACTTTTTGACTTCTCCGGTAAAAGTACGAGAATAATGATTTTTTTAACTTATATGGCATGAACGGATTTTTACGGTTTCATAACGCATAATTTTCATTAAGATTCCTCTACAATATTTCATTTTTATTTTAAAAAAAATCTTTTCTTTTAAAATTTCATGTCATTTTGTGAAAAGAAAATGATTTTGAAGAAGAAAAGATATTTTCTTCAAGAATTCATTTCAAGTGTTTTATCAAAAGAATTTTCTATATAAGATGAAATTATTTAATATGTTTATGTTTCAAGTATAATGTCTCTATTATTTACATGGTTTCACTTTTCTTATGATGAAATGATATCCATTTGTTTTATATGGATTATGTTATGATGGGATGATGTTTAGGAAACTCATTTTATTCTTTAGGTTATGATGAATGATTTATGTTTATGTTGTGGAACACATAAGAATGATTTCATTATGAGATGGGTGGGACCTATATCACCCTCCAATTAATTGGGTAAAGATTTATATCTCATGAGATAGACGTGGCTGGAATGGTAAGTTAATCCGATTTAGTGATACAGGACTGGAATGAGGAGTGAACTCGATTCAGAAAGGGACTTTGTCCACTATGATGGTCTTGGCAGCAATGCCTTGGCTACTATGAAAATCATATCAAGTGATTAATGGTTTTCCACAATTACATGTTTTATTCTAATTCTATTTTATCATGATTGATATTCCATTATGATATATGCCTTACGTACTTCCATGTTTTATGTCATTGCTCACGATTTTGATGTTTAAACATTATGTTCATTTTTTAAGTTCAAATTTATATGGTTTGTTTTATTTTCTCCATGATTACCCTTACTGAGCATTTGAGATCACCCTTTATATGTTTTCTTTTCCTCGGGATATAAATAAAGTTTTTAGTTAAGAAAAGAAAAGGGAAGATCTTTATGGGAGATGTTGAAGATCTTTCACCATGATTAGAAGATTATGTTCCGAGTTTCCAAAGACACTAAACTATTATGGTCCTTGAGTGTTGGTTTTTGTTATGTATTAAGTATTCTTCAAAAGTAATTTAATTTCCATGTACATCAAGATTTGGGTCTCTACAATTTCTTATTCTAGGAACCTACCAAATAATGGAAGATATCAGTTTCATCTTAAGTCATTATCATTGAATTGTGGGATATCTCTCTAATAAACTGATTTCATTCTTACATTTCCCAAATATATGGGTCGCTCCTGAAGGTCTTCATTTAGTGGATTATCATTCCATCACCCATCACTTTACCTTATCATAATTAAATTAACAAGATCATTTATAATTATTCCAATTGAAATAAAATGAAACTTCAATCCAACGGAACTTCTATATTAATAGAAGACGCACTATCCCACCTAGTTTATGAGAATTCATGATTTGAGAACTCATTTTTCTCTCAACTTAAGTGTGCTCACTATTCTTTAGAAATATTCCTTAGATATGCTAGATAAATCATGTTTAAACCATGATTGGTGTTTTATAAAGATATTGTTTCATCAATGTGATGAATTCATCTTTATTATAAAAATTATAATCAATTTCTTTAAAGTTCACATAAACTATATTTGTGCACAAGTACGGTTCGTGTAAAATTGTTCACAAAAATAATCATTCCCTCAACTTCTATTCATAAAAATGGATGTCCGCACAAGTGTAAGTCTATTTAAATGATGTTCACATAAAATACTTTCTCTATGTAATTATTTTTCACATAAAATTGTTCACGCAAGAATTATGTTTTCCTAAGCCTTATATGAAAAATAACACTTAGCCCTATTTCTCTTTCTTCCTAGAAAATGACAAAATTTGGGGAATATGTATAAGCAAAGATATTTATTTATCATGTTTCATAAAACTTTCTTAATTCCATGTAACCAACATCCATTTTATACTCATTCTCATGCAACTACATCTTCCACGCATTCATGAAACTCTGATTCACACAACTCATCTTTATGAAAAATTCCATCTCATTCTACTCTAATTTTTAAAACTCCAATTTGTGATAAATTTTATTTTAAATAAACAAAGCTTATAAAACTACATTTTTCATTAAATTTAAGTTTAGATAACTCCATTTTAAACTAATTTCCATTTTTTACAACTCTCTTTTATGCTAAAATCTAGTTCATACAACTCCAGTTCAAAAAACATCATTTTCACTGAAGTCCGATTTTTATAACTCCACGTCCACACAACTTTATTGTGTAAAATCCCTGTACTCACACAACTCCATACCTGTGGGAAAATACTTTATTTTCTTCAAATCACTACATTATATTCTTGATCAAATTCTAAACACTTCTAAAGCCGTTCCTTTGTGAATACTCAAGGACTTCTCTACTGTAGAACTTTTTCAACAATATTTGTCAACAAACACAGTCCAAAAACCCTATAAAATCATCTTGGGGGATTTTTCTAACAATATACCCCCTTTTATTTTTTAACACCACTTCAAAATCCTTAGTCATCCTATTGAATTTTTTTCACACTATCTACTTAAGACATTATACTCCAACTATAACTCAAGATAGAGATCAAAGACCCACTCATAACATACTCTAATCCCACATGAGTCAACCTTAAAGTGAGAAACAATATTAACATGAAAATATTATCATATGATAAAAACTAATGCTTTATATAATAATAAATAAAAAATTACAAAAAAAATAAAAAAAAATAGAATTAGAACAATTGAATGATTATTTTTGAATAAAAATATTCTAATTTATTTAGGAAATACAATTATTTTTAAAGAAACTATTTTTATGAATTTAAATTTTTTTCAAATTTACTAATTTATTAAAATTATGTAATTAATGTTTTTTTATAAAATAAAAGGAATTTTTTTGGAATAAATTATTCACATCCATGGTATAATTAAGTTATTATAAATAATACTAATTTAAATATTCATGACTAAAAGGAAATGTTCTATTTGAAATTTTGTTAATATTTAAAAGTTAGATATATCTTATTTGGAGTATTAAATTTATTGAAATATATTTTTTATACATAAAACTAAATAAATAATAATTAATACATTTATTATCAATTAGATATAAATGAAGATAATAAAATTTTATTGTAAAAAGATATATTTTTCTGAAAAATGATTTTATGTGTAATTTTTTTTTATACTAATACATTAAATTAATCACTATTGATGAATGATTTTAATGAATTGTATTGATAATATATACCCTTTTTGACACCCACTAAATAGAAATAAATAAATACGTGGATGAATAAATAACAGAAACATAGGTATTATCGTCTCGCAATGGAAAAGAAGAAATGTGGATGCATGGAGATATGGCGGTTGGGTCATGCGAGTCACATGACCCCAAATAAAGCTCAAGTTAGAATGACCTTGGGAAAATCATACGACATGGTTATCCACTTCTCATGAAAATTTAATTATCATGTGCATCCCCTTCGATAAACACCTTTGATCATAGAAACCTCCATCAGACAACTCATTTGATCAGGTAATGTCCCTCAGCTATTCCCCTTTGATCATGTGAAATGATTGCTAAAACGTGCCTGAAAATATCTGAAACTGTTCATAAAATAAAATCTAAAAAAGGATTAATCTTCATTTGAAAGGGAGTTATATTTATTTTTATGGGTCATGCTTATACGGTTCATGGGGTCATTTAAAGATCATGTGAAAACCCCTAGATACGTGTTAGATTTGTCATGTAAAATTCTTATTTATTGTTATATTCATCATATGGAGGACTTAGAGAATTTAAATTAGATCATACCACACTCTAATAGACCATTTATAGGAAAATATTATATTTTTTATAAGTAAAAAATATAAAAAAATGTATAATCTTCATGTGAAGATGATTTAAATTATTTTTCAGGTGAAGTGGTTATGAAATATTTATGATCTATTTATGATAATGTGTATCTATTCCAAAAATTTCTTTTTTGATCTCATAGAGACTCCCAAACATGTCAACCTTGGATCTCACAAAGCCCTTCTGACATACAACCTAAACTCAGAGAGTTCATTTGACTTGACTATGTGATCATATGGAATCCCATTGATAATCCATGGGTTCAACAAATATGCCAATGATGGTGTGATTATGTGGTTGTAGTTTATCACATGATAGAAGGAAAACATCACAAATGACCTGCATTTAGATGACATAAAGTGTATTATGTGATGCTCCCTCCACTGACTTAAGCCAATATATAAGAATTAATTGTTGTACAAAGTGGAATACACAAGTGGTGGAGATGCCTATAAAATCTTGCTTCAATGAATAGAAAAAACACAAAGGAACAAACAAAGGTGAGAGTCGAATTTCTAGAGTGGATAAGCATTCCATCACAAGAGTCTTCCACCTGATAAGTCTGGTTCCTGACTTAAGGGATGGGTTGAAGTGTCATGAGCTCTTCGTGGTCATTTTAAAGATCATGTGAAGTATTTATGGTGTGCTAGAGGGGTCATGTGAAGGGTCTTAAATGTGTAGACCTAATCCAAGGATTCCCCAGTAGGAAACTTCCTGACGAAAATCGAGACATTTATGAGATAAAGTCTAGAAACACTATTGTAAATTGGACTATTTGTGATTGGGGCCCATCACAAATGACCCATTACAAAAAATGGCATCGCAAAAAGGTTTTTTTTCAACGGGACATGGACTCATCACAAATAGTTCCAGCGAGATTATTTAAAAACACCATTCAGGATGGGTTGTCACAAAAGGTCTCGTCGCAAATATCTTAAAAAAATAAAAAAAAAATTGAATAAAATTATATTATTAATAAAAAAATAATATTATAAAATAATAAAAAAATATTTGAAAATAATAATAATAATATTATTAATATTATAAATAATATTATTATAATAATAATATTATTATTATTATTATTAATGAAATAATAATATTAATATTAGTAAAATAATAAAAAATTATAAAATAATAAAAAACCCACAATATTTGTAAAAATATTAAAAAATATTAAAAACAATAAAAATTAAAAAAATTAAAAAAAATTAAAAAAAATTAAATAAAGTGATAAAAAAATAAAAACAATTATATAAAAAATAAATAATGAAATATTAGCAACAATATAAAAAATGAACTATATATAAATGTAAATTGTTAATATTAGAAAAAAATGTATTTAAATGCTTTATGATAAAAAAACAAATATATCACTGAGGAGGGTCCTTTGGAGGAGATGGAGAAGATGATGGAGGTAACTCTATCCCTAAACCACAAGTCAGACCTCACATGTACTCCATCTGCTTGTTCTATTGCTAGTTCCATTGATGCATCTCGTCATCCTCCTCCTATTATCGTCAGAGGTCTTCAAGTTGTGATGCTTCCATTGGTGCATATACTGCTGCTGTCATTGACACATATCCACCTACTCTATATGATTACTCTCTATAAATCACTATGAACTCATTGTTGCTCCTCATATTATGCAACAAATGATGATGACGACTCTCCATGAGATCCACTCGAGTTGGGTGCCAATATCACAGTGGGGACATAATAACTCCCATGCATCAATCGAGAGTTGATACCAACAAGTCAGCCTTTCTCGAAACCATATTGGGTCACCTACATCCAAATGGCTCATCGAATTGGCGGGCACTAGTCTGAACCTCGATCTCATCCTGACTCTCAGTCTATGTCCGAGACATCGTGGCCTTATCAGACTCCTTCAATTGAATTGTAAAATTAAAATAGTTAAAATATTATTTTTAGTTAATCTTAAAACTCAAAAAGAAATTATACTAACCACAATTTGACGATGGCAATCACCTCTAATATCTCTAGTCAATGGATCACTATGAATCCTCGTATAAATAGAAAACACCATAACATCGGGATGCTCAACTTCCTATTTTAATATAAAAAACCATTACATTTAAAGTTATATAAATTATTTAAAAAAATTCCTTACCATATGTTCCATGTTCATACTGAATATACGACTACCAACTGAATGTGTCACCTCCTGTCTCCCTCGGTTTTTTCAACCTATCGGTGGTCTCCTCTAAAAAAATCCACCCAAACAATGTGAACAAAATATATCCCAAACCTGAGATGAAATTTAATCAGGTCGGTGGGTGTGAAAATACTCATCAAACTCTTTCACTCCTACTATCGTCATTGCTTTCCTTCTCAAGTTGTGCAAAAACTGATAGCAACGATCACGTATAAACCACTCTCATGCGTTCAAAATAGCACTATGCCTACTCTCATCGATGGGATACTATAAACCCTATAAATAAATTATAATATCAAATTACTTATTAAATAAATTTAAAAATAAATATAATTTATTTACATACCATCCAATGATCAAACATGTTGTGCAGAACATCAACAGGAATCTCACCCCATGTGACTAATGCTTTAAAAACATAATTGCGCAATATAGAGCCCCCTTTCCAATAGCTACATATGAAAAGGCTATGACAAAAATAATAAATAATAATATAATTAGTATATAAATAAATTAATGAAAACTAACTAAAATACACAGGTAACATACCTCTGTATGTGTGGATCGAATACAAGATGTGGACGCTGCTCTAGGATAGGGTCAGGAATCATGAATTGGGTAAGACCACTCCCCTTAGGAGTCCTCCCTATACTAGAAGCAGTCTGAGGGTCATATGATCCAATATCATGCTAGTCCAAAGGTATATCAGCCTCCTACAACTGAAAAAACAGATCTCGATCCATATATAACATGAAATTATTGTTGTCAGAAAATAGTTAAAAACAACTATTATATATAGATATATATTATATATGATTAAAAAATGAATTTAATCATGTAAATATTCATCTGTATCCTCATCATAATCTCTGATGATGTCAATGTCTTCATATTTCTCTTTATCATCATCAATTTCCATATTAGTTTAAGTTTCATCTCCTCTTGTCATTTCAAATTTATTTGTAACATCGTTAACATCATCATCACCCTCGAACCTTCACTGTGGGGTGTTATCATCGATATTCATGTCTCTTCATAAAAAATGAATTTTCATCAGTCTCTTAGAAAAAAATAAATTCCTTGAACTTTAGTGGAACCACATTCACTTTGAGTAAACTGATTTTCCTGAGATTTATTTTTTATTATGCTCCACCAATCATCCAACTCTTTTTAAGTATCTTAGTAATTTACATAATAACTTTTATGTTCCTAATTATCTAATAAAAATATATCATTTACTAAAATAATATATTTATATTTAATATCAACAATTCCATGGTTCAGATGAACATGCAAGCCTCTCTCAGTATCCAACCACTGACATTTAAATGTTGTCATGTAATTTTGTCCTAGATAACACAATTCAATAATTTCTTCTAGTATTCCGTAAAAGTAAAATTCATTTCTATATGATGAGATCCTCTCAAAAAAACACCATTATTTATTGATGTTTTTGATTCCCTATATTCATGTGTATGAAATCAAAAAACATTCATGGCATATTCATTATAATATTGAACCATTTTGGATGGTGGGTTACTCAAGACACAGAATTGATTATCAATTTTATCAGCTTGTTGAGATACCTGAAAATGTTCAAAACAATTATCAATATAATATGTAATAAATTTATTTTATATGTTAAATCATAAGTAATTTATGTTACATGTTTTAGAAACCAGTAGGAAAAATTATTTTGTCGGCGTTCTTCAAGAGCAGCAACTATAATTTGTGGAATCTATTTCTTGATATGATTATCATATAACCAAAAAAATAAAATTAGATTAATTTACTATAACAAATATTATAGAATAAGTTATAGGATCACTCATAGAACAAATGGTTCCATTTCTTAACAGTTGAGAAGAACATAGGTACAAGCTATATTATGTTCATCATATGAAATCCATTGTTCATGAAATCCACCAAATCCAAGTTTAGGCTGATTAAAAACTGATAATTTATTAATCATATCATTTCCAACATTTCTGTCATTATGGACCATGCGGTTGTGTTTTGAGTTATATTTAGATTCAAAATAATGAGAGTAGAAAAAGAAATTTCCTCTTGCAAATAAGCCTCTATAATTGAGCCTTCAATCGATGCTTTGTTACATACTTTTTTCTTCACTTTCTTCCTGAATATCTTGAATGGGTACATCCATTAGAACTATACTAGACCTCAATATGTTTATTCATGTGTTAAATGTAATATCAAATGTTTCATTGAGTCAAATAAAGATGGCAGGAAGAGATTTTCCAGTTTACATAAAATTAAAACAATGACTTCTTACAGTATTCCTAGTACATTATAGTATGTTGTATCTATACAAATGTATCAGAAAAAATATAATATGTCTGTTATCTTATTCCAAATCATAGAATTCAGCAATCCTCTTAATCCAATTGGTATAATTATTTCCATTATAACATGACATCCATGACTTTTTAATCTGGTAATATGACCATTTCTGACAGATCTACCCAAATTGGAAGCATAACCATCTGGAAGTGTCAAATATTCAATCCACTAAAAACAATAATCAATTTTCTTTAGATAGTGTATAACCTGATTTTTTATTTATTAACTACTATGATCTAATATTTTCAAACAGTTAAAGTTTTGTTTGCTTTCATATTTAGGAAAGATCTAATCGTGTCTTTATATTATCTTCGGTCTTACCTGGTGTATCCAAAACTATATGAAATAAATTATCATAACAGTTCTTCTCAATATATCTAACATCCAACATGTGATGGACCAACAAATCAGACCAATATAGCACATCCCAAAAAATTCTCCATTTTATCCAATTGTGTTCTTTCCCAAAGCCGTCAATTTTTGGTTGGTTTATTATTGGTCTAAATTTGATGGGAGGTAATGAAGAGACTATTTAATTTAACTCTATACCTAAGATCATTATTGTAGGTTCATTTCTTTCAATTGTACCTTTTCTAAAATGATACTTGCTCCTCCAAAAAATAATTAGTTGGAAGTAATCTGCGATGATAGTCGTGACAACAAGGTTTTTTTCATTGATGATCATAAACACTTTATTGTCTCTCATACAGTATAGACATGATTCTGGACCATTTTTACTCTAGCCATATAACACTCCATATGTTGGTAAGTCACTAATTGTCCACATAAATGAAACTTTCAGAAGGAAATTCTATTTCGTAGTAACATCATGTATACTGACACCATTACTCCGCAATGAATTTAATTCTTCAATCAAAGGTTTAAAATAAAAATCAATATTTTTTTGGATGTCCTATAACTAATAAGGTCAAATACATAAATGGGTCCTTTATCAACATCCAAGGAGGTAAATTTTATAATGTTATAAAGATAGGCCAACATGAATACAGACTATCATAAGAACCAAATGGATAGAAAACGTCACTAGAAAGACCCAATCACACATTTTTGGATTATAAAGAAAAATACGGATGCACTTTGTCAAAATGTATCCATGAATCACTATTAGAGGGATGATTTAAGCTTTTATGAGTTGAAATATTGGTTTTGTTCCATGACATAAATGCCACTGTGTTCGGAGTCATAAATTAACACTACAATTTGGGTGTAAGCAGGAAATATATCAACTGTTTTATATGAATAAATCCAGACTTCCCTAGTTGAGCCTCTTTATACCTTGATTTAAACAAGTGGGATAACTATCTAAAAACTCACTTTCCCTATAATATAATATGAAATCATTTGAACATGCATGAATCTTCTGATAACCAAGACCCAAATTACGAACGAGCCACTTGATCTCATAGAATTTTTAAGGAAATACATTTCATTCAGGTAATAGTGTTTTAACCAAATAAAATATATGATCAAAATAGCTATTTGAAATTCCATTATCTAAATTAATATCCATAAACTTTGTAACCACTTCAAATTTTCTTTTCTTGCATCCAAGATATAAGTATTCCTTAGAATACCTCAACAACTCATAAAATTGAGATCCTTCCAAATCATGAGTTAAATCAATATCATCCTGAGTTTCATTTTATTGAAAAGATGGACCTACCACATCATGTACTAAATATTTAAACCATGATGGATATGAAATGAAATTATTAGTATCTTCCCTAGAACTGCTTTCACCATGTTGATACCAAAAAAACATAATCTCGGTGAAAAACAAAATGCAATAGATGAACTCCAACATTTTCAAATGTGTTAAACGTCCTCAGAGCACATTTTTTACAAGGAAACTGAATTTTACCTTCTGAAACAAATTCTATTTTAGATTATTCAAACGAGAAGAAAGCTTTAACACCCTCAATATATACAGTATTTAAACCAAAACTATTTGGATTCTTGTGAAGATTTATCCAAGAATGATCATCTAATAATGATGGTTATCCACTTTCTTGTTCCTTATTTCTTTAAAAAATATAATATGATTATTTTTTTTTGAATAATTTAATATAAGAAAAACACTATCCAAAAAATAGAATAAATTTAAATTCACTTTTTCTAGCAATTTATAATAATATCTACTATTTCAAAGTTATTTATAGTATTTTTTTTAAATTTATACGAATCTACACTAATTTAAAATAATTAATACTACTAACCTATAATTATTATTAATTATAGCTAATTTATACTAATTATCATTAATTACAAGTGCCACAATTTCTAACGGATCAGCGACAACTCTTTTTTCCGATTTCTCATCTCGTTGAAACATTATCCTACTAAAATCACTATGAAAAATCTACTCTAATGTACAAATATCCATTATTGTATGTATAATAATGGAGAGTAGGTAGCTCTCTCCATGTTGGTCTCCTTTTGCGTGCATACAAAAATGGATATTCGTACGTCAGAGCAGATTTTTATATTGATTTCAGACAGAGAAAATTGCAAGAAGATGAGTTTTTAGTCAAAAGATCATATTTTCCCAAATACTCATCTCCTTTCAAATTTATCTCACTGAAATTAGTATGAAAAATATGATCTGACGTACGCATATCAATTCTTGTGAATACAAAAATGGATATCTGTACGTTGGAGTAGATTTTTTATAGTGATTTTGGTGAGAGAAAGTTGTAAGGAGATGATTCGTCGAGTAAAATGAATGATGCCAATCCACTAGAAATTGTTCTTATTTATTATGAATTTATTAATCATTATTGCGAATTATTTTTAATTATTGCTAATTATTGTGAATTATTGCTAATTATTGTTGATTATATATGATTATAGATAATTATTGCTAATTATTTCTAATTATTTCTAATTATTCCTAATTATTTCTAATTATTCTTAATTAATAATAATTATTACTAATTATTACTAATTAGCCCTAATTATTACTAATTATCCCTAATTATTACTAATTGGTCCTAATTATTACTAATAACTTCTAATTATTACTAATTAGTCCTAATTATTACTAATTAATCCTAATTATTACTAATTAGTCTAGATTATTACTAGTTAGTCCTAATTATTACTAATTAAGCATAATTATTAATAATTAATCCAAATTATTACTAATTATTATTAATTAAAACCATTTATTATTAATTATTACTAGTTATTACTAATTATTTATAGTTATTTCTAATTGTTACTAATTATTACTAATTATTGTTAATTATTCATAATTATTCCCAAGTATTCCTATTTGTTCCTATTTATTCCTATTTCTTCCAATTTTCCAGTTTTATTACTAATTATTACAAATTGTTACTAATTATTACAAATTACTACTAATTATTATTTATTATTACAATTTATTTCTAATTATTACTAATTATTACTAATTATTACTATTTATTATTAATTATTACTATTTATAACTAATTATTACATATTAATCCTAAATATTATTAATTATTATTAATTATTATTAATTATTACTAATTATTATGAATTAATCCTAATTATTAGTAATTAATAATAATAATTACTAATTAATCCAAATTATTACTAATTAATGTGAATTATTACTAATTAATCCTAATTATTAATAACTAAACCTAATTATTAATAACTAATCTTAATTATTACTAATTAATCCTACTTATTACTAACTAATCCTAATTATTACTAATTAATCCTAATTATTACTAATTAATAATAATTATTACTAATTAATCATAATTATTACTAATTAATCATAATTATTACTAATTAATCTTAATTATTACTAATTAATCCTATTTATTAGTAATTATTACTCATTATTACTAATTATAACTAATTATTTCTAATTATTTTGAATTATTAATAATTATTAGTAATTATTAGAAATTATTACTCATTATTACTCATTATTCATAATTATTCCTAATTATTACTAATTATTCCTAATCATTCCTAATTATTACAATTTATTCCTAATTATTACTATTTATTACAAATTATTACTAATTGTTACTATTTATTACTTTTTATTACTAATTATTACTAATTATTACTAAATATTTCTAATTATTACTAATTATTACTTTTTATTACTATTTATTACTAATTACTACTAATTAAACCTAATTAATATTAATTAATCCAAATTAATAATAATTAATCCTAATTATTACTAATTAATCCTAATTATTAATTATTAATCTAAATTATTAATAATTAATACTAATTATTACTAATTATTCCTAATTATTACTAATTAAAAATAATTATTACCAATGAATCCTAGTTATTAGTAATTAATCCTAATTATTACTAGTTAGTCCCCATTAATCCTAATTATTACTAATTATTCCCAATTATTACTATTTATTACTAATTATTCATAATTATTACTATTTATTACTATTTATTATTATTTATTATTATTTGTTCCTAATTATTCATAATTATTACTAATTACTCCTAATTATTCCTAATTATTACTAAATTATTCCTAATTATTACTAATTATTGCTACTTATTACTAATTATTACTAAGTATGACTAATTATGACTAATAATTTTTAATTTTCACTAATTATTAACAAATATGACAAATTATTTCAATTTACTATTATTTATAAATATTTATTTCAAGTTAGTACTTACTAACACTAATTTTTACTTATTATCGATAATTATTACTAATTATAACTATTTTTTATTATTAATAATTTTGCTAATTAATACTAATGGATGCTAATTATTAATACTTAATATAACTATTGATTAAAAATAATTAATACAAATCACAGGTATTCGTTAAAAAATAATGCAAAATAAAACGATCTAATTCTAATTTTATTTAATTGCAGCTAATTAACAATAATTATAACTATTATCAAACAAAATGAATTAACTAAAAAATAAAATAAATAGATAAATAAATTTTTTTTGAAGAAAGAAGGATTATATTAATGGCGAATATCACCAGCCGTACAAAAGCAGAGCCAAGAGGGGAAATTGTCCAGCCATAGTTGGTTGACATCGAAGGGGCCTGAAGCCGCCAGCTGATGGGCCGCATTGTTTCCTTCTCTTTTGGTAAAGGAGAAGGTGCAGCAAGAGAAGCCGTGATGCAGTGAGCGGATTCTTCTGACGATAAAGCCAAAGGCCTGGAGTCCCATGTCACCGTGGTTAATAGCATTGATAACCGAAAGGCAGTCAGACTCGATGATGATATTGGCCCATCCTCGTTCCACAGCGAGCATCGTCCCTACAAGTATGGCATAGGCCTCAGCAACAGCCAGTTCCTAGAAGGCATGATGTGATTCATATTTTGCTGCAATGATCTGCCCTAGATGATTTCGAGCCAGGAGGTTGAGGGCAATAGGCCCATCCTTGGGGAGAGAGGCGTCCACGTTAAGCTTAAGACTCCCTTTCTTTGGGGGGATACAGTGAGGGGACCAGGAGAAGGCAGCGCCTGGCATAAAGTGTCCTCTGTGGTCCTTCCATCCCTCAATCCATAAAGTGGCTCGTTCAATCCAGAACTCGGGAGGCTGATGAACATGATGGAAAACTGAATCGTTACGCCGAACCCAAATGATCCAGGCCAGGGTGCAACAGGAGCTTGCATCAGATGATGAAAGAGAGGAACACCAACGCATCAGAAGATCGGGGAGCTCAGAGGCAATGTCCAATGAAGCATCTG
This sequence comes from Viscum album, assembly GCA_963277665.1. Lineage (NCBI taxonomy): Eukaryota > Viridiplantae > Streptophyta > Magnoliopsida > Santalales > Viscaceae > Viscum > Viscum album. Next base: position 112,000,455 of record OY728119.1, on the reverse strand, counting down.
GAGTCGAACCCCATTTATTACAAATCTCCTTGGCTCTCGGGCAGTGAAATATGGCGTTCCAGGGGGTTTCAGATATATTCGGGGAGAAAAGGAAGGAGTCATTACTAGCCATATGACGGTCAACAAGGAGGCTCATGGTAGGGAGGGTGCACGTGCACACCTGCCACCAAAATTGGCGAATTTTTTTGGGGACGTTGAGCTTCCAAAGCGCATTCCATGGTCCCTCATTCAGAGGATTTAAGCTGTGAATATTGCTCTGATTTAAAAATGTTAACTTAGAAAAATTTTGAGAGAAAAAATGTAAGTAGAGAGTGAGAGAGGAGTAGAGAAAGGAGTGGAATGAGACGAAATGGATGGGGGTATATATTGGTTAGATTAGTTGCGACAGGATTATTTGTGATGAGATTACCATCCTAAATAATAACCCCCTCCCCCTATTAATTAGAGGCAGTGGTTAAAAAGGTATTTGTGATGGATCTCGTCGTAAATACCAACCTGTCGACGTACTATTTATGACAAAAGATAAATCTAATCGCAAATACTAAAAAATGACGTTGGGTATTAACGACGGGCTCTTATGCCTGTCGCAAATATTCTTCCTGCTGTTTGGCATGCAACTCACGCCAAACCTTTTGTGATGGGTATAGGGTCCTGTCACAAATAGTCCCTCTCGATGGACTTTTTGTGACGGGACCCTTCCACATCGCAAATACCAATTTTTTCCATAGTGAAAGGATGGAATCCATACATGTAGGAGAATATGTTAATTTTCATGTAAATGGGCCATGTGCTTCACATGGCCTATTCATTAGTCACATGATGGCACTCGAAAATCTCATTCAGATCATCAGAATACCCTCAGACATGTCATACATATCATGCAGCGCCTTCTGGACATGTCAGAAAGATGATGTGATATCCTTTTAGACATGTCATATGTTCATGTGGACATACCCAAACATGTTGTCCAAGTCATGTGAAAGCATCCAAACATGTCAGTCAGATCTTGTGACACCCTTTGGTCATTCTAGGAAGACATACCTAGACATATCGGCCTTACCATAAGGACATGGAAACCTTGTCAAATAGATATCCCGAAACACGTTATCCTTACCATGAAGACATGTTAGCCTTGTCAGATAGACATCCTCAGATGTGTCGAACAAACATCTTCAGACATGTCAGCCTTTTCAGTCAGTAACCTTACACATGTCAGACATACATCCTCAGACATGTCAGCCTTATCTATAAGTCTCACTCCTACAAGTACCCTCAATTCATATGAACATGGTGTGCTAATATTTATGCACTCATTCAACCTTATCAACACCATAAAATATTCATGTTTCTAAGAGACCTCTCAATGTCCCCACCCTTTATCCATTAGTGGAGGGCGGTTGTATACATTGGGAATCCACCTTTGTATCATCCCATTAACATCCCATCTATTCCAACTTGTGTGACCTTGTTCCTATATGTCTACCATCTTCCCTCACCCATCAGCGGGTTGGGGGTAAAGATAACATTGTGGACTCTGATTCCGGTCATAACCGGGATATGTAGGACTCCTTCCTAATTTTCGAGCTCCATATTGAAAAATTCTATCAGGGTTGCTTCAATGTGTAAGTCCCATATGGTATTCTCAAAAATTCCATCAGGGTTGCTTCAATGCAAAAGTCCCACATGATATTAGGTTCATCTTTATACCATAAACATATGGTATTCTCAAATGGACCTAAAAACTTTCTCTATATCCTACGACCTGATACTATAAAGGTACAAAAAATGTCAACAGTATGATTTCCACCATAACACCAAAAATCTTCGAAAACTAATCATTGAAGCCTCATCAGACATCAGTGTCCAAGGATGGGGTGAGTTTGGGGCGTTTCACTTCACCACATACCCAAAATAGAAAATCTCCTAGGATTTGGAATCCTAAATTTTTATATCCACATGATAGATTATGGTACTAGGTACTTCTCAAGTAAGTTGGTTAATATAATGAAGTTCCTCCACTTTTAAGAAGCAAATACATTGTGAATGGAGAGAGAGGTCCACCAAAAGACTCTTATATTGGGCCAAACAATAGAATTGGTACACATATCATACATAGAATATCGATTAATAGAATACCTAGAAACATCCCTCATTAAGTGACTCCAATCATAATCATTCATTTTACCTGGACCATGTGTGAGTTAGATCATGCAAAATCAGAAAGACTGACATGGAATCCATTGTAATATCCATTAATGATAAAACTCATCCCACTGAGATGGGGGTATTTTTACCACCACCCCACCCATACAATCATCAAAACCCAATAGGTTCTCAATAAAATCAGTGGTGACTCCACACCAACCCCATATCACAAATATGGGGTCATTTATATCTCACTCTCCACCACAAGGGTAGAAAGAATGTAAAAAATGGAGCTAAAAGTTCAAATGATGGATTTAAATAAACCCTAGATTGTATCAATGGGGGAATTTTAATCATTATATCAATGAGAATTAGTATTTTCTAGGTAATTTGGTAAATAATTAAGGCTATAATTCCTATCGTTCCTCCCATCGTGAGACACAACACATTCATATAGTTCCTGTTTGGAAATAATGACCATAAATTCCACCAAAATTTATTATTAATAGTTCAAGACTAGGGTAACATTAGAGAAAAATATAACCCTAAATGGGGTCCTAAGTCAAAACAACTTGGAAATGTCAAAGGATAGAGGCATGACCCCCATAAACCTCTAAAAGGTGAAACAAGTGGTAAAATTAACCTTAATGTTTGGTCAATGATGGGGTGACTAATGTTGCTCAAAACACCTCAGTGAATGTTGTTACCATCAATCTGGAAATTGATATGGACGAATATGGAATTGTATAGGGGTAAAACATGGAAATAGTGCATGGAGAGGTAGTCCATCTTGATGGAAAAAATAGAGGTTTCACAAACATGGAATGAGAGAAGTATTCATAACATGGAACCTTTGAAAGATGAGTTTATACCACCCCAGTAGAACTCTTTTTAGGATGAATGGAAAAGTGTCACTAGATCCCACTCACCACCTAGAGGAGCTAAAATCCCCTCTATAAAAGAATTGCTAGTGTAGTATGAGAATATGATGCATAATCTCAGACAAATGAATGAGGAACTACTCAGGGAAAATATTCCAATTGGGTATGATCATCAATAAAAAATGAATATCCATCCTCCCATAAATCAGGAGAGAGATAATCCTCTTACAAATGTGGAATTTTTGCATTATTCTAGTTTTGGATCTAGGAAACGAGTCTACATAATTGATGAATTTCAGGATGATTGTGACTTTCCTCTATTATTACAGTATCCTATCTCATGCCGGGGTGATCATTTATTCCTTCAATGGATGAAGAATCAATAGGAAATGAAATCAAGGCAACCTCATCAAGTCTTTCTGACTCCCCGTAGATGGGAGGTGGTCTAGACAGTGATAACTCCAGAACTCCACAGTTCTATTGAATCCATAGTAGTTCAAATATAAGCCATGGAAGTTTGGAGCACCCCCATACATCCTAAAAAGAATCCATATACTGAATGGGTCGATGAAACTTTTCCCCCGCCCAATTTTTGTATTCTTATATTCTCAATCCTTGACATTGCAGGAGATCCTAAATAGTATCACCTGCACTTGGTGTCCTGATCCATCCTAATGATGGGTCCTTTAGACCAATAGAAGATAACCATATTGAGGTGTTTTTTATATAATTTGGTATCTTTGTCCTTCATTTGGTATAATATCCTTCTAGTGGGATCCATAGTGAGTTTAGAAGACCCTCTTTATCAATTCCTTTATCAGTTCAATACCATGTTAAGGAAAATGAAAATTTTAGACCTCAAAAATTCTAAACAACATAAAAATGGTAGGGTTTCTAACTTCATCACTATATGGAAAGGTTTAAACTATTCACTCAGTATCCCTCTCCCACAAGAGAAATTTATAAATATTTTTTGTTGAGAGTAATCAGTTTTAGATGCAAACACCTTTAATCCTAATGAATTATCCATTTAGATTCCATGAGTTTTCATAGATGGAATAGTTCCTAGAAGATTCCATCTAACAAACCCGAACTAAATATCTCCCCACACCCATGACATAGGTAAAAAGGGCTTGTAAGGAAGAGAGTGATATTGTTACCCTAAAACTAGTGGCGGTGCCTTTTCAATAACTAAGGTAGGCCCTGAATCATCTGGAACCTCCCATCAAGCAGTATAGGCAACAAAATCACCCTCTATTGGAATTTAAAAAGAGATCAGGGTCACCCACAATTTGAGGGTCGGATAAACAAAGTCAATTTATTTTGAAACAAATAGGTTCCTAGTTATTTTCTTTTGGTTATAGAAAATAAAATCCTCAAGATATTGGACCCTATGAAACCTGATGAGGTTAACCTCAATGACCACCCAGATTATTTCCCTTTTTATAGGATACTGGTTTACACAATCTATAACCACTTCACCTTTAAATATTGTTTCATTGGAAAATATTTGACATGGAATCCCACATCTAAATAATGGAATGGATTGATGAGAACTGGGTTGTCTATCCTTTTTATGTTTTGAATTAGATTTCATGATTAAATATGTTCACATCGGGTTGAGCATTTTTGTTTTGCTGAGAAATGACATGGATGGGATTATCCTGATGGTTTGATAGTAGGGGTTAATAACCTCACTCAATAGCTTGCATTAGTTTTACTATTTTTGTAGTCTTCCCTAGAAACTCACAAATATTCCCACATCCATAATTGGGTATAGACCTACTTTCCAAAGGTAGGTGGTCAGTTGGGGTTTCAGACCCAACATTGCTTAGGAACACAAATTGATTGAGAGGATAAGAGGTTGGGCTCATCACACTCTTTTAGGGGGGATTGTTGCCTACTGAGGGACTCTCTTTTAGATTTAAGATATGTTCTTGAATCTCAAACTAATTCTAATACTGAACTAGTTACCCTAACATAATGATCATAGGTTAACTACTTTTATGAGTAGAAGAAGGGGATCTTATTAGTGCATCCATTTGTATTTATCTTAGGTTCTTCATCCCTATCCCAATAATGGGAAGCTACTTATATATTGAAGCCATGTAACCAAGTTCTTAAACAATTGCTACCATGTTGGGAGGCAGTTAATATTCTGATCAGTGGATTGAACAATCATGAGTCGCCTTATGTATCCCAGTTATTGAAGGAATCAAAACCCACATGGTTCATTAAAACCATGAAGTTCAATGTAATGCAGAAAGGATATATGTGTGGGATATTAGGAACTGTTTATTAAATATCTAGTCCCGAAGATAGGTCCTACATATCCTGATTATGGAAAGAATAATATCTTTTGTACTTTATTTGGTTTCTCAGTTCACTGAAGGATGAGATAGAATGATCATTCCATGGAAATGATTGGGTTCTGATGGTTTGGATTTCAGATACATGGGGGGATTTACACTGAAGTGTATGCCATTTTGAGATCATTCCTTAGAAATTCATCCTACATATCTTATTCATTGTATGAATCAGAGTTCTCATAGTTCAGTCATTCCCTTAGGACTGGCCCCAAGGTAGATTCCCTTATATGGGGGTAATTGTATCATGTAACTCATCAAGGCTAAAACACTGAGGTTACCCTGGCTGGTGGAGATGCATGATGTAAATTATATGACCATTAAAACTTCCTAAGACAACATGATACATGATCAGTGTGATAAACAAGGGATAAAAAGTTATTATTCTCACTGCATATGGATTTGAGACTTATGTACTAGGATACCCTTGAGATGCTTTACTATAGAGATCGAGAATTAGGGTGGAATCCTATGTATCCTAGTTGTGTAAGGAGTTAGATTCATCATATTTAAATTGATTAGGTCTTACAAACTGAGGTTTACCTTACCATTTTAGATTCTTATGATGTGAATGATATGACCATTGCATCTCCTTAAGCCCACATGATCTATGCTCAATGTGAGAAACAAGGGATAACAAATGATCAACCTCATTGCTTGTGTATGTATGAGTTATATGATGGGAATTCCCTTAGGATTGTTAACATAGAGATCAAGCCTCAAAAATGAAACCTATGTATACTTGTTATGGAATGAATTAGATTCATCATAGTTCAATTAGTCAGGGCATACACACTAACGCTACCCATATAGTTGGGGCTTATACACTGAGTATAGACAAGGTTTTCAAGTCCTAGGATGCTTGATTAACCTATCTAGTTGTCTTTCTGATATGTGTTGATTGACCACTTGACATTCCTTGATTTTCATGCTTGACCTACTAGAGGATGTTTTCATGACATGTCAAAAGATAATTTCATGATCTATTTTACTTGTCTGGGGTAATTCACCTAACCTAGATGGAATAACTGAAGGTTGTCACATGATCATGAATGAATTTTCTAGGGGAAATATAAATACCTAACCATCTTATCCAAGAATCCATCGCATGATCCTAAATATAAGGCTTAGAGGGAATCATGTGATCCTGATGACATTCCCTAGTGTCATCTTGAAAGTAGGCTGACTCGTTTGAAGGGAATTGCGAGAGTCAATGTGACATGTCTAGAGGGTGATGCATGATCCTTGATGACATTCCTAGAGGTCATCATGAGATCCATTTGGCATTCCTAGAGGGAATCATGTGAACTATTTCACAAGATCATTTTCTACCATGAGACTAAGCTAACATGTTATGTCACTATTGTATGAATCATGAAACATGTCTAAAGAAAACTACAAGGTTTGTATAGTGATCTCGAAGGAATTTACGAGAATGAGGTGGAATGTATGTGGGTCATCATGTGACGTTGATTTATGTGTCTAGAGGACTTCTCAAGATACAAAGAGTATACAAAGGAGTGTTATGATATTAGGTTGACATGTCCTAGTGCTTTCATGTGTCCTGAGTGGTTCACGAAAAGTGCATAAGGATCAGTGAATATGTTCTTTGCACAAGTCTCCCATATTTCAATCTTTTTTCCAACCTTATTTCAAACTACTACTCACCCGTGTGTATGCATGGAATATTAGATTAATGGTTTTTCTTTAATAATAAAATTATATTTTTAAAAGTAACTTTGAAATAGAAATGTTAAATATTTTCTTAATCAAAAATTATTGGCTCATAAAAATGGAATAAAAGTGAATAAAATATAGACACACCATTAAAATAATTGAAAAAAGAAAGGATATATAAAATGGGAGTTCTAATTTTGAAGGGAGATTGTAAATAAATTTCAACTACATTCAAGTAATGCATTTTGGATATAGTGGATCAGCACATGTACTCTACTTCATTACACATCATCATAGGCTTCGCCCAACCAGGAATACGACATTCAAGTAATGTATGTTGGCCATAGTGGATCAGCACCTACAGTCTGATTCATTACACACCATCACAGGCTTCGTCCAACCAGCAATGCAACATTCAAGTAATGAATTTTGGCCATAGTGGATTATCACCTACACTCTAGATCTATACAAGTAAAGTAGAAATATATTATAATGTCAAATGTATAAATGATTTTAATTAAAGGGTCCATTCTTTAGGAGATAGCATAACTATCAACTTAAATCTGAAAAGAATATTTGAAAAAAACTTCCTAGGGATAAATAATTGCAAAAAATGAATGATTCATAAAACTAATAAAGGGGTTTAAATATCAAAATACATAAGAAGTTAAAAAGTGTTTTATTTACAAGCAGATCTTGTAATTATTGAATGAGTTCAACAGAAGGTTTGGGAAAAAACAGGAGATATGTTTTGGGATTTTTAATATCTAGACAAAGAGCATAGATCTGGGAATCCAAGTACATTAAATAATTAAAGTAAACTTGTAGTTTTTCTTAAATAAAAACTTAAAATCATAGATGGGTAAAAAATGAAAATGAAGAAGGAAATGAGGAATAAAAGTTGCTATCTAGGAAGGAATATCAATAATGAAAGGAGAACAAAATCAAAATATAAAATTATAAATTGTCACATTACCTTAGATTGGGGTTGTTCTTGACCATCTCATTCCCATAATTCCTCCACTTGAACTCATCATCAGTGATCTCCAAATCTAATTTCATTTGAAACTCAACCCTAAACCCACCATCCACCTTGTTGTTTCTCTTCATCCCATATATGAAAAGTAAAAAAACACAGAGACAAGCAGAAAATATTCCTATAAGTATGAATCATTATTCTTCATACATAATTAAACAAAGGGTTTCTATGTATTGAAAATAAGATGGGGACTTGCATGTGGGAGGGGATGCAAAGGTGTCAGTGGCGAAGTGGTGGTTTCCCACTGTGATATTGTTAATCAAACACATTTCTAGATCTTCTTCATGTATTCAGATACACTGAGAAAATAAATATGAAATATATACCAACTACTTGATTCCATGTAATGTCAGTATTAAAATCCATTGACTGCATCTTGAGCTACAGGAGAAAACATCCAATCATCACATTAGAAATCCATAAAAAATAGATTAATTTAATGAAAAAACATATAAAACATTAAATTAATTCATCTAGAAAATAGGAAAAAAATAAAATAATAATGTTGAAAAGTAAGAGTGAATGAAATCAATAAAACATACCATATAAAATAAATCCAATTCCTATTCATGTTTTACATGCGCACTGAAGAAACAATTAGAAAAAAGTAAAATAAAACGGTAAATATTTAATCATGAATAGAAGGGAAAATTTTCATTAAATGAGGATATAACATGCTTTTCACATATCCTTATTTCTATAGTTTTAAACCCAGTCATTGATATTGATATATGTTTTGAAGATACAAATGTAATCAAAGGCCTAGATGAAATGTTTTAATATTAAAGGATGATAGAATTATAATCATATATTTCATATGTTTGTGAATAAAAAACAATATAAAGTGGATTCAATAGTGAAACAAATTACCTTAATTTGTATGTTGGATGAAAGGGAGGCTAACTCAATGATTTTACAATAGATTACCTACATTCATTTCTAATTCCTATTTATGATTTTGCATGCGCACTGAGGAAACAATTAGAAAACAGTAAAATAAAATTGTAAATATTTAATCATGAATATAAGGGGAAATTTTTTCATTAAATGATGATATAACATAATTTTTACAGATCTTGATTTCTATAGTTTGAAACTCATGTATTGACATTGATATATGTTTTGAAGGTCCAAACATATTCAAAGGCCTGGATGAAATGTTTTGGTATTCCAGGATGATAACATTATATTCATATGTTTAAAATATTTTTAGTGAATAAAAAAAATATACAGTTGAGTCAATAGTGAAAACAAATAAACTACATTTATATGTTGGACAAAAAGGGAGGTTAACTCCATGATTTTATGAAAAATTACCTGCATTCCTTTCCAATTTCTATTTATGTTTTCACATGCGCATTGAGAAAACAATTTGAAAATAGTAAAATAAAATTATAAATATTTAATCATTAATAGAAGGGAAATAGATTTTATTAAATGAGGATAGAACATACTTTTCAGAGATATTGATTCATATAGTTTGAAACTCAAGCATTGACATTGCATATGTTTTGAAGATCCAAACCTTAGTGGATGTCCATAAGGTGGACATAAACTACCTATGTGATGGTAGTTTTGTCCATGTAATTTGAATATACATGGAGCTTGACCATTATTGAATGACCTATCTACCTTCCCACCCATTGATGTGAATGAAAAAAATAAAATTGTAAATATGAATGTGGTCTTGGAGTAATCGAGCTTCGGTAGAAGTTTGATTGAACACTAACATCCTTAGGTATTCAGGACATGATGGTAGTAAGTCCAAAGCAACCTTTCCCATAAATAAGCATGGAGAAAAATGTTGGTTTTGTCTGTTTCTAAATTTCTTTTTTCTCACATAAAACCACAAAAAAGATTGACAATATCGACAGATGATATAAGGCTCTCTAATATCATAATAGTCTGATTGAATATAATAGTAATGTAGAATATGTTATTAAAAAAATTAAGTCAACATCAGAGATGATGGTTTTTTAATAAAGAACCATTAATGCATGTTTATTAAGTACACTATCTTTTGTTCTAGGGAGTGTCTTGTTCTAGTGAGTCTATTTTAGCAGCAAGTGGTGCATAATACTGGAGTGGCTTAAATAATAAAAAAATTAATATTGTTTCAAGTTAAACATGTACATAAAATTACCTGTATAGTTTTCTGCATGATGTATGTCAATATTTATGTTTTCATGTGCCTTATAAGTATTCATTCTCATTGCTTCTTGAAGAAACAATTGTTGTCCAAGACATAAAAGTAGTTCTAGAAAACAACTCACTATTCTACAGAATATACACTTATATATATGTGTGTGTGTGTGTGTGTGTCAACATATAGTGTACAACAGACCTGCACATGATAATGTATTGTATTTACCATCAGTAGTAGTAGTTAATCAGCATCTGTTTCTATAGGGAAGCATAATAAATTTAATTGGAATAAAAAGAATGGAAATTTGTAGAAACAGTAGTCGTTCTTACTGCTTCGAGGAAACAGGTTATGAATCTGATAGATTATTTTCTTCAATACTCAAAGCTACGTAAAGTAATGACCAAAATGTTATATGGGGAATAAAAATTTGGCATGACCTACATTATTTGAATAAAAGATAATAGTTATGATACTTACAAAATGGTAGAGGAGAATGTGTCAAATCCCCCAGTTGTTGTTTTCATTTTTTAAGCAAACAATGTTGACTGGGGTGCAGATGGTTCTAGCACTGTCGACAAAGAAGCATTTAATGAGTAATAATCTGTGTTAGTGTGAAATATATTGTGTAGTTCAATGGTTTATACAGGTAAATTTAAACAGAACTAACCATTTTTTACATAAAGGTGACAATGGCATGCATGTGACTCCATTTGTGAATATATTTTTTGGTAGAGGTTCAGTTTTTGGAGTTCCAAATAGACTGCTAAATGCCACTAAATAATTTCCAGTAGATGTCATCACTAATACTGTGGTAATTTTAATGAATACAGACACTGAAATAATGATAATAACTTGAAAATTTTAAAGTCATAGTATTAAAAAACTCACCAACTTTATTTTGTTCCTTCATCGTCATTCTTCGTTGTACCCTTGCATATATACACTTTGATGGGAAATACATTTTTTCTATTTGACCGAGCAGACAACTATTTTGGAACTTTCATAAAAGTAGTTTAGTATGACTGATTTCGGTTAGTCTAAAATTCATTTTGAAACATCCTAAAGATGATATTGTTTAATGAAAACATAATTAACCATTGATACATAGAGATGATAATGGCATGTGTGTGACTCCACATGGGATGTCACCTGTTGATACTGGTTCACTTGATGGGGTACCAGACTGGTTGGTAGATGTCATTGAATAGTTTCTAGTAGTTTTTAGCACTGATCATGTGGAAAGTCTAATTAATGAAATTAATGAACAAAGGATAGTAAGTATAACATTTCCAAGTGTACTTAATAGAGAACTCACAAACTATCTTTCGTTCCTTCAAAAGAAGCCTCTGCTGCAACCTTGCATCTCTAGAGTTCGACGGGCAATTCATGTTTGATTTTTTTTTCTTTATATCTTATTTTCAAGGTGTGTAATGAGACCATATAATGAACAGTGGATAGTAAAGTGAATGTAATTTTCATTATAAAGGAAAACACCAAATAGGATATAATAGACCACAACAGAGGTTTTTTTTTCATTTAGGAAATGAAAAATGAGACTAAAAAATCTAAAATTGGATATCAACATGCATAACCAAAATGAAGTCGAAATACATTTCAAGGAAATTCCTACAGTAGACTATAGTAGTGGTTTATTTTTTTCAAATAGTAAATGTCAAATCAGAGAACATAATCTATAGTTGGATATCAACATGCTAAACCGAAATGAAATTGAAATAAGTTTCAAGGAAATCGTACAACAAACCATAGTAGAAGATTATTTTATTAAAAGAGGAAATGAAAATTAACAAAATAGTAAATGAACCTATAGTCTAATAGAACTAAAATGATACCAGACATGTATTTTCAAGGATTTAGGTTTTTCAGTAGGCAATTAATTTCATACATAAAGTGTTGTTGAGAACAAATAACTCAAGGTAACATTACATGATTTTTGGGTTGTTTGTGTTTGTTGACAATGCTGGTTTCCATGGTAAATTGTCAGGTTTTGGAAATTTTGTTGAAAATCCATGTTGAAAAATAACCATGACAAAAGAACAGAAGATATGGAGGCGGTGGCACTGTTTTCCAGTGTTTGCTAAATTTTTGGGGTCCAAAATTTGGAGCCTGGTGAGCATTGCAAAATATATATTTCCTTGAAGATCTCATAAAAATATGGAAAAGGCATGAGTTTCATGAATATGGGATTCTTGATGTGGATTTCGTGAATACATTAAGAAAGTTGACAGTGTTCTTCGCTATTACAATGAGATTTGTGAACGACAGATTTGAAGATCATTGCGGCGATGAAGGGCATTGTGAGCAGAACTTCGCGGTGAAGGTGCAGAGGAATTGATGGAATGATCCATGATTACGAAGAGCTCCATGATCTGAAAATTTCGGTGGTGCTTCGTGATATAGAGAAAATTTTGGCAGAAATTTCAGAGCTTCACGATTTGAGCAGACTTGGCGCTAACTTCACGCGGAAGGTTCGAGGGTCGGTGGAATCACCTATAAATTGGCCTCGACCACCTCAAGAGGAGAAGAGATTTTTCCAAGAAAAATTTATTACTCTCTAATCGCGAAGGAGGTTCATGATGGCAGTGTGCTTCGTGAAATTCAGGAGCTTCGCGGAGGCTAATCTAGCTCAATGAAAGAGGTGTGTTCTATGTTGGCTCAGTGAGCTTCACGAAGAAAGTCACATTTCTATGGTTTGATCTCTGAGAAGTACTAAGTTCTACAAAGGATTGATCTTTTCGAAGGTTTGAGTTCTCCAAAGCAGTGTGATCCGCAAGGCAGCGAGCTCTATGAAGTTGTGTTCTTTGTGAAGAGGCAAGGACTTTGTGAAGGCTTCTTTGAGTTTTGCGAAATTGGGAGCTTCACGAAGTAGGGTTCTTTGTGAAGGTATTTCTAAAGTATGTTGCCTAGGGATCAGTGGAAAATGGGTATTCATCTGTGGATGAAATTTTGACTTTAATAGATAATTTACATACAGTAGGGGATGCATTCATTAGTGATAATGAAAAGAACTATAGGTCTGTAAACTGTGAGTGGATCTTCTGAAGAAGCAGAGAGATAACATCAGTTGAGGGAGCAGTTTGTTCTCAAATTTTGAATGGTTGTAAACAAGGAGGGATAGTTAGTCTTCTTAGAACTTGTAAACAGCAGTGCGCTTATAGTTTATTTGGTACATCGGTAAATTTCTGGTGTGTGCTCCTTGGACATAGCCCAGTGAGGGTGAACCAAGTAAAATTGTTGTGTCATGTGCATGCTTTAAGATTCATTCATACTCTGCAACGGGAAAGAGAGAGAGAAGATGGTTTTCTCTAACAACAAAACAAGATCAAAAGGGGTAGTTATTTTAATTTTTCATACCCTAATTCACCCCCCTCTCAGGGTATCAAGCCTAGTGGACCTAACATGTGTGAATATGATGCAAGAGGGAATATGAGATGAAAGAAGTGTGCCAAGAATGGAAGGTGATGATAGTTGAAATTCCAAACCTTAAAATCCCTTGAATAGCCTTCTGAAATTTCAATTTGTAGGGGGTTCAAAGGGATGGAGTGACAATAGAATAAAGCAACTATGAAAGGATTTAATGTAATTGGAATGAAGCGAAGGAGTGTTGTGGAGGAAAATCCTAACATAGTGGGATAGGTCAAAAAGGGATTCAAGAGTCGGAAAACATGTGAATGGAAATGCGAGTGGGAGAATGAACATGATGGAGAGGTATGGTGAAACCTGTATAAGGAGGAAGACGGTGTATGAGAATGATGGACTTCATGGAAACTAGGAAGTGGATGACGTCGGTGTCGGGAGTTTGTGGGAACCCTAGGAAGCAAATAGATAATTCTCGATCGCGATCAGGAGAAGGAAAATGTAGAGATTATAATTGAAACCAGGAGAAGGAGGATGGTGGAGATAGAGGTTGACAGATTACGGGTTGACTGGCAGAGGGAGGATGATGAAGGCATGGGTTTAAGGGGAGTCTAGGTTGCGATGCGTTATACCCTCAGCGGGAGTGGGAGAGGGAGGTGGAGAAAGTATGTGAAACTGTGTGGAGGGGAAACATGGAGTAGTGGAGTAATGGAACGTACGGAAACAATAATGTGGAGGAATGTGAAATTGACACATGGAATCTGGAAAGACATGATTATTATATATAGTATATGTTATAGATATATTCATTATTATCTTATTTGAAGACTTCTGTGATCCATCAAATATGAGGGATGTTCTTCATGTGTCTTGCAATAAGTACTTTGTATGATCTATGAGTGATCACATGAAGTATTTATTCATTCTGCATGATCACTCTGGTTTTTCTCTGGTATCTTAACTAAAAGAAAACATTCTTAGTCACAATATTAGCTACTCTGAGAAAATATCTCTAATGTTGATGTGAGGTTCCAAGGATTGTCCATTTTTTCCCTGAAGTTAGTGGTATATTTTTCATTCTAGGTGGGGGATTTATAGTGCTTTCCACCCTGGTTGTTCACCTCTTTCCAAGTCACATAATATGAAAATACAGGATGGAGTCAGTTGGGGGCTCTAGATCAATTTTCTTTACGAGTTAGTATTATATGTTATTTTGGGCGTATTTTATGATTTTAAATGAATGAGATACAATCTCATCAATTTCTCTTTTATTGTATTATTTCCAATTAAGGGGGTATTTCCAAATCATGTGGACATGTTGAGGGACTTTCATATTATCAAGAAGGATTTTTTAAGTACTCTTATGAGATCATGATGCATGTCTAAAGGCCTTTAAGTGACCTTGTTTGACTTTTTTGGGGCATTTCACGAGATAAGGAAGAATTTTCAAGGGGTATTGAAAGACCATGTTGCAGACATACTAGGAACATTGCATGAATTTTATGACCACAAGATGCTTCCATCATTCCACTATTTATTTCCTTTATTTATTTCACAAAGTTTAGGGATCTTGTGAGGTTGTATGATTGTTTTCAAAGACAATAACTATAACTCTGGGTGATTCATTACTTGACCAAAAATGGGGTTTGTGGAGACACATGATCATTTCACAAAAACAAATCCATATATTCTCCCCTATAGAGCTAAAAGGGGGATCACAAGGTTGCTTGAACATGTCCAAGGTCCTTTGCGAGATGAAGATCGCATTCTAGTGGGATTTTGTGAGATGAGGCAGACATGTCATTGGGTTCTTGTGGCATATTTAGAATCACCAGGGATTTGTCACATGTTTTTTATGATCACAAGAGATTCCCGTATTTCAACTATTTATTTCATTTATTTATTTTACAAATTCCTAGGGTTTTTTGAGTTTTCTTGGATATTGTAAAAGACAATCATTCTCCCCATTGGTGATGTGTCATATGAGTTTTACGACTACAAGAGGATGCCAACATTTTTGATATTTTACTTTTATTTTCAAATTATTTTTGGATGGGTCATCAAGTATCCATTGGTTTCCAACCCACATGACCTGGTGGAACTTATCGAACTATCGTCATGTGTTCAGTAATCGTTCGGGGTTCCTTCACAAAAGTAGGACTTGTTGAAGGGACTTTGTAAGGCCTTCAGCTGATTATGCACAATGCATGACCATCTACATGACCTTCTACTAGTCATGATGATCTCTGCATCCTTAGGGTACATGTGATCCATGTGATTAGGTTCACCTTCATCTTTCTTTGCTTTGTGGGGAAAATAATACCGATATCTAGGTATTTCTTACTTTCTGAATTTTTTTTATGCTCATTTGGCAGGATTCAACAAATACCCCTCCTAGGATAGAAGCCCAGGAGGATATGGACTCCATTATAAGGAAAGTAAATTCTCACCTAAGGCTTTGGAAAAATCATGAATCGGTGTATTGGGTGATGCTTGGTCTTTCGAGTGATGTTTAGTATTATATGGGATGCCTTATAAATAGGGGAGCATAGAGGGGTTCTTTCACCAGATACTCCATTTTTCATATTTCTTACTCCCTTATTCCATCATGTAACCTTATAGTAGTACCTTCCCACAAGATCCTATCATGAGACCTTATCGTGAGCCTATTTTATGAGAACTAATTTTTAAGACTGCTTTTTCCTAGGTTCCCACTCAAATTAACAACAAACTAAAATTCATTAATTGTTTGATCTTTAGCCATGGGGTCGCTCGATTGTATTGATTGTTCTACGGGATCCTCTAGGTTGATTGCATGATTCTTTGGCCATCATGATGTTCAGTGACTATATCTAATTTAGGAGATCACAAGTCTTTGAGGGGTCATGTGGGTTGAGTGATGCCTTGAGGGTTTATGTGATCTGCGAGATCTTCATGGGTCCTATGGTTTAAAAGTACTTTATGCAATTCATGAATACCTCTTTGGATTCATGTGATGTGAATGATTCTACTGGTTTATACCTTTATTTTGAAAATTCTTTATATTATTCATCTAACATGTGACACTTACATTTATTCATATGGGTTCTAGCTCTCATCAAACATCCCACAAGCCTTCGAGGAAGGATGTAGAGCCAGTGATGGATCATCGCAATGCTATTGTAGTAAGTGTAGATCCTACCTACCATTGTTCTACTGGGTCACTTCAGATGAAACTGATAGAAAAGATGATATTGAAACTTGGGGACTATCCGCATTCATATTTTCTACCCCTTTATGGGTTTGGTCTTACTAATGGCACTCCCATTCCTTCACTGCAGTCATCATTCATACCTTCCTATTGGGTTTGGAAAACCTAAAATACCTTCTAGGAGAACATCACTTGTGGTGGGAATTTTTTTAGGGGGACTGCGAATGTGGGTATATACTAACACATATTCCCACACACTATAGAGATATTGATCACAAATCTGGTAAGGATGTTCATATGTACTATTTGATCATGAAAAGATACAAATCCAACCTGATGTTTGGGTGGATTACCAAATGGTATTTTTGACCAGGAGGTGGATGTGGAATGGAATGGGATGTACCTTCATGGTACAATAAATTACTTATGAATTTACTAAGGATATAAAGTAAATTGGTATGTATGAGGCTGTCTAGATCTCATATAAATTTTCTTATTCAACAAGAATCTGATGAAACACTTGTTTAGTCATTGAATCCCAAATATGAACACCTTCCACCTTACTCATGATGAGGTGGCTGTCAGCCTCTGGGATATTGAACATATATGTGGTTTACCTATATTGGATGGGATTTATGATGATTTTCCCCCCACGGTCTGCTTGGGATGACATAACAAGGATTCCTCACCTCACCTGAGAACTGATCATGCTAGTTGAATAGGTCCTCCATAAGGAGGCAATTCCTACAGTGGATATCCCATTCAATACATGAGTGGAATACTTCATCAAGAAGGTTCACTCTGAGCCAGATTCTAAGAAGCTGAAGTTCTAGCTTATGAAGGACTCACATTGTGTACCAGGTGCTAACTAGCATGTGGTTGAAGAAGGTAAATTTAAATAATGGGGATGGGAGGTTTTCCCCAATTTTCAATAGTTTGTTCAACTAGTTGGTTTAATCTCCATGTACTTGAGTGAGTACTTACTTCCCATGAAAGAAAAAGGTGGAGTTAGAGTTTTCACTTTCACGATGGAGACCTACCTAGAATGGGGGAATGTATGGGGCACGTTTTCCCTATGTTGGCCAAAATTTATCATCTTATAAACCATGTTTATAAATTAAAATCCCCTTACAGGATCATGGGCCCCTTAAAAGTATTGTGGGGTTTGATAGGTGATCAAATATGAGGCTATTAATATCTGAACATCCAGGGAATCTCCAATGTCTTATTCATACCATACATGCAATGTATCAGTGGGGTAAGACCTGTTACAATGAAAGATCAAGATGTTAATGATTATATGATCTATTATGACCCTTTTTCTTTCAAAATCTATGGGATAGTGCCAAAGGGTGATATATTTTAATAATGATGAGGACCGTCTTGATGCATGGGGTTATATGATGTCACTTCATGAGGTCCTTCGTTCTACCTGTATTGAAGGGGACCTCATATGTTAATGGTATTAACCCTTCTAATTCATCCAAAAGTTCCTCTGTTCAAGTTAGTATGTCCTCACTATATTTATGTTTGATCTGAGGATCATATTATGGTATATATAAAAAATGATGATGTTTACGAGGGAGGATACTCATACTAAAATATACCTTTCTCTTTGTGATGAATAAATTGATTTGTCTTAGAATTATGCTGAGGTTTAAATCTTCTCATAACCTAATGGGAAATTATCTAGATTTTTAATGGAGGCTACCAAAGTTTTTGATAAAAATTCCATTCTCAAGAAGCAACCATTTTCTATAGGTACAATAGCTTCAAAATAACCCCATAAGGAGATAAGGCATATACCATCATCTTCTTTACTAGACGAAGTTTCCATTGATGCGACTACAGCCAATGTAGTACCAGAGGGTGAAGTCACACTAGAGTTATCATTTCCTATCACACCTAGATAGAAGACGGCTTGAAGGATATAGAATTCAAAGGCTAGGCTTTGGGGTTTACTATGCCAATCAAAGGTACCTTTGGAATGTTTTTCCCATGTCACCATTCCTCTAGGTATAACTTTAAAAGACCATACTTAGGATGTTAGGGAATTCTTCTGATACATTGATGTATCTTTGGAAATCATTAGGGGTCACATATTTTATTCCCTTTTTGTCCATGAGATGGTTGTTTGAGGTACGATGTAAATTTTCATGGATGAATAGGGTTATCCCACTGTTGAAAAATTATTAAGGCTGAAATCATCTCTCTAATTAAAGGGTTACCAAACAATTGAAAAAGTACTTATTTCCATTGTGTTTTTTCTGATATAGTGTGTGGATATAAATTATGATACAGTTCTTCCATTCCCAGAGTATTATCCCTATGGAAAACTTGGGAGAGAAATCTCATAGTGACTAGGGGACCGATGATGAAGGGGGTATCTGGGTCAACAGACACAAATGATGGTGGTGATTTCTGCTTATATAGCAATGAATTCAGCCTCAACACCTTCTAGAGATCCTTCCCTGGAAGGGAAGAGGAAAAGGAAGCACTCGGCATCATCAAGGTTTTCTCTTCCATAATCCTCTAGTAAGTGCGGTATTTAAAACTTCTCTCACCTTAGATTAATTTGGAAACACATTCTGATTTGTCCAAAAAAATTAGGTACATATAAATCTCAATTGGAAGTGCACACCCACCTATGAGGATGTGGTCGGTATCTAGTTTCTTCAGCAGACCCTTTACTATCAGGCCCATCCCATCAAGAAATAGAGATGGCTAAGGTACGGACTAAATCATTCTTTTTCCTACTATAGACATTCCAGTTATCACACAACTTGATTTGTAGTGTTTGGAATCACTTTCTGAGGATACCAACACATGTATCTATTTTACTATTGTGTTATCCTTTATGGAAGCGAGTTTTGGAGAAGGTTAATAATTCTTCAATACTGGACACTTTGTCTATTTATGTCATGTTTTTTGATATTATCTTTTGTTCATATAGACCTCAATGATTGTGAAAAAAGCACATATTCAAGAAAAGCATCGGAAGTATCATGAAGCAACTCATCATTTGAAGTTTTTTCCTCTTCGCCTAAAGATGTGTTTGGGGTGGTGGAAGTTTCTAGTGATGGGACCTAAAAAGGTATGTTTCTTACATCGGTCATATATCTCGATTAACTAGTGATACCATGTTATTTATCATATGACTGATAAACCCTTATTCCCATCACTACATTTTCTTCACCTTAAAGTTCATAGGCTCTAGTCCCTACTCCCTTGGGGGTTACTCCAACTAGATCTACCAATATAGAGTTTGGCCCACTTCCTTCATCAATTAAGACTATGAGCACAACTTTTTCTCTTGGTGACCTAGTTTTGGAATATATTCATATCACTATGAGGAAATTAGATCAAGAACCTAGGTATTCATCACTTTATCAGTCGATGCAGCAAAAAATATGAACTGAGATCTAGAATAAAGTGTCAGAAACCCCATCAGACGTGTTGAAGGACCGATTGGGTCATATTTGATTTATGTTTCCCACCCATGACTATGAGGGTTTGGATTACTCCATTTTGTATGACCAAGAGAATTAAGTGGTCTATTTGAGAAAGTATAATAGGTCCCTTGAATTGAGGGTGGTAGATGATGGGACTTCCTCTTTTGTGAAGCAAGATTGGGACAAGGTCTAAAGGGAAGCTTCCCAGCATGCGATAGAGGCTGCTTCTCATTGAGGTATAGTCAATGTTGGGAAGGTTGAAACTAGTCATCTTGAATTTGAAATCAAGAATATTCAATAAGAACTATCCCAGTTTTATCATGAACTTTAGATATTACGGAAAACTATATTGGTTAAGAAAGGAATCCTTGACATATCGAAGAAATTCAATCTTGATGTCATTGTGAGATCATAGGAAATACAATAGGTTGAGGAGGAAGATAATGAGTCTATTGATGAACTATTCCAATCTGTCACCTCCCAAGAGTAGAGACTTTTAGAACTCAAGGAATCATCCAACCATATGCTATGATGGAATTATAATTTTGAAATCATTCATTGTCCCATATGTTTATAGTAAACACTCTAATGTATGGATATTCTTCCTCATTTCATGGTATCAATTAATAGATCAACTGGAATTTAAATAATGTTGTGTAGTTATCTATTATTAATTATTTTCATGAAATTTCATTGATCTTATGTTACATGAACTTCCAACAATACCCATCCTTTATATAATATCAAGTAAGCATGAATATATATATATGTGAGTGTTGAAATTATAACAAATTATTCTTGAGAAATTCTCATGAATTCCAATAAAAATGGGATTAATTAGTGATATATATGTTCTATTTATCTTGAAATTACTATATTCACATAAGGATAATTGGGTTTAATGTCCTGGAGATAGAGTTTTCTTTATTTTTTCAAAGATGATACAATAAGTGAGCATTGATTGATTCTTGATAAGGCCATATAACGGGCCTTAAAATATTTTTCATTCTTGAAGACTAAATTGTTGATGTTTTTTAGTTTAGGTTCTTTTATATCAGACATTCTATTGCTATAGTTTAAACTCTTTTAGCTCAGACCTTTTATGGTTGTAGTTTAGGGTCTTTAAGCTTGGACCTCTATCATTATAGTTTGAGGTATTTTAGATTGTTCCTTCTATCGATATAGTTTAGGGTCTTTTATTTTATACTATCTATCATTGTAATTTTGGGTCTTTTCGCATGTAACTTATATCGTTTTAGTTTTGGTCTTTTAGATTAGACCTTATATCGCTATAGTTAAGGGCCATTTAGATCGGACCTTCTATTATGGTACTTTAGGGTGTTTTATCTTGGACCTTATGATGATAGACAGTTTATAGTCTTACTATTGGGACTTGATCGATGATCATGTAATATGGTACACACATTCTAGGAATGAACCAAAACATATTAATATTCTAGGTTATTCCATAGTGTTTCTTAGGCTCACAAGGATCGAAGATCCTTTCTTGAAAGGAGGATATTCATTTGGTTGTTATGACAAAGACAATACGCATTGATATCATTTTCAAATATAGGTGTCTCCACTCTTTTACAAGGGTCATGGAAGATTTATGGGGGAATAATTATTGAGGGTGAAATTATATGGAAGCTAGGCCTGCCTAGATAGTTTGAATATGGGTGATAAAAATCATTATACAAGTGATGGAGTTAGTGTATATGGGATGGGGAAGACACATCGGGGATTACCCATAACACCCTGAGGTTCCAGGTTCTTCCATGGTGTTTCTAGGGCTCACAGGGATTGAAGCTATTTTCTTGTAAGAAGGAGATGCTTTGGTAGGTTGAAGGAATTATGCATCAATAGCATGGTCAAGTAAATATGATCTTCACTCTTTTTTAGGGCCACAAAATATTTTTGAAGACTCAAACATCTATATGATGAGGTTTTTTATGGGAGTAAATCTATCTAGGAAGGGTTCTTGAATCCTAGGGAAGTTTATCTCTTAATTGTAAAGCTAGATCCCTACACCCTATGGTTTAAAACCATGAATTGTGGTCCATAAAAAGTTTTAGAATGGAGTGTCTCACTCCTACTTTGAAAAATGGTAAAAAATACTATGATGTAGTGTTAATAAAATTGAATCTACTTGAATATTTTGGTATGGAGAATGTAAATCATGGTGAAAAGTACTTGATTCATGAGGAAGGTAAGTGAAAATCATTCTAACAACGGCCCAGAACACACTAAGGTGTGGATTTATTCCATGATGATGTTAGGGTTAACAAGGATCAGAAAGCATTTTCTGAAGAGTGACACATTTGGATGATGGTCATAGGTGCATATGTAGGATCCATAGTTGTAAATGTATAGTCAAGAAAAGGTTCCCTTGGTGCTTAGTATCCTTTTCCAAGGGCCATGGAATATTTACAATGATCTAAGGTGCAAAAATCATGAAGTATGATTTTTGGAACATGTAATATCCAAGAAGGGTTTGAGCACCATAAAATTTGTGTCACTACCAAGAGAAAAAATTCTTATTGCAAGGATATGTGAAAAATCATTACTATAACCTTTCCCGAACCATGTTTTTCAGTGATCATATATTTTATTTTACTAGGACTAAAAATTATTCCCTATGACCTTTATTATTTATTTTTTATGCCCTAATTTTTTCCTAAACTCTAGATATGAATAGTTTAATGAGTGGATACTTTACTTTTTCTCAGGTCGTCTTTTACAGGTTTTCATCCTAACTTGTTTTTATTTCTTTTTATAGTAGCTTAAACTATTTATATTTGGAAAAGATATGATCTAGAGTCTAATGTCATATATCCTTGACCATAGTGTAGGTAGTTTATGGTGTCCAAGTACAAGGACATAATATGGAGGTTGTTGCACAAGATTCTAATTAGGATACCCAAGTTCAAGAGTACCTCATCATCATTTTGAGTGGGATATGAAAATGTTGTAAATCACGACTAGAGGTTATGAGGTCATGAGTAATGATAAGGGATAACTATATGGGTAATGACCCAAAACACACTGAGGTATTGAGTTCTATCATGGTGATGTCAGGGCTCACAAGGATCAAAAATACCTTTTACAGAGTTACATATTTGGTTGATGACCATATGTTCATATGAAGGAGCCATAGGCATACATGCATAGTCAAATAAAAAGTCCCTTGAAGCCATGTATATTTTACAAGGTCCATAGAAGGTTTTTGAAAACCCGAGGCACTCTATACATGAATTATGGTATAATGATTATGATGCTTTAAATTATAGAAGAAGCACCCCGTACTCTAGTTTACCAGGGTATGTCACTTGTGTTCCTTTGACAAGGAATGAAAATAAATGATGTACTGAATAGTTTAATATTGTTTATTAGGTACATACATTCTTCCGTTAAAATTTAATGTCATGAAGTGAGGATATTTTCTTTACAGTTTAACATTATGTGTTAGGTACTTATTTGTTTCCTTGAAGTTTAACATTGTGTGGTGAGGGTGTTTTTGTTTTGTAGTTTTAATGTCATGTGACTAGGATATTTTCCAAGAAGTTTAACATCATGTGGTGAGGACATGGGAACCAACATGAAAAAATGTGCATGGTATTACCTGCACACACATGCTGTATGAAAATATGACTCGTACATAGGAAAAAATTTCTTGTGTGGATTATCCAAAATGTAGTTGGGGTTCTTTTTTTATCAGTTATGATATCTTATTCTAGGATTATAGATATAGGCATCACTATGTATCATGTGATGACAATAATCAATCCACACATAGTTCTTGAATGGAAAACTCTCTACAAAGTTCTGACCCATGAGAAGATGTGACAATTTTTTCCATTGATTGTTGTATCTTGGCCTAGGATTAGAGATTCAAGTTTCACTATGTGTCCATTGATGACAAGAATCAAGACACACGTAGTTCTTGAATAAGGAATTTCTTATGCCAGTCTGGTCTATACAGAGGGAGGGTGAATTTATATATTTTCTATGACTGGACCCATGATTGATGGTTCGTGCATCAATACATATCCATTTATATCGTATAGAGACCCTATTTTTTCCTAA
The DNA here is from genome assembly GCA_963277665.1 of Viscum album. NCBI lineage: Eukaryota > Viridiplantae > Streptophyta > Magnoliopsida > Santalales > Viscaceae > Viscum > Viscum album. Next base: position 111,976,098 of record OY728119.1, on the reverse strand, counting down.
ATTAACATTACATTAATTTTTAGGAATACTTAAAATAGTACGCAAACAAATTCCCAAAGATAGGATTAGTTAAGTGCCTTTGGAAACTTGGAACAAAAAATTTCTAACTTGGTGAATGATATTTAATTTTCCCCACAATGATTTTTACCCTTAGTAGGGGTAAATAAAAAATATATATATTCATAATGTGAACATAAGAGTACAATAACAACATCATATAATTTTAAGATCATACCCTGCATGTCAAAGATCATATACATGAATCATGGAATAAATATTGGTAGTTCATAAGATATGAATCATAAGGGAAACAAGAGATTAATCCATGAAATCATAACATAGGAATAAGACATAGAATTGTGGATGATATATAAGCATATGAACTGATTTTGATAGTATTCAAGTAATCACTTCCAAGTACATCTTATTAGTAAGAGTTCACTACCAATACCATCATAGTAGACAACGAGCCCGTACCCGAGTGGTAAGGGCTCTTGATTGTCATCCAAGAGACCTGGGTTCAAAACCGAGTGGAGGCAAATTTCCGGGTACTGTAGCAGTAATGTAGTAGTACTGTAGAATTACTATAGCAGTCACTGTAGCAATTACTATTTGGTACTGTAGCATCCGGAACTATTCATCCGATTTGGGCCTTCGGGCCACCAGTTTGGGCCTACGGGTCTCCAAGGCCTTCGGGTCATCAAAGGACTTCAGGACAAAGGGATTTCGGGTCACATAGACCATGGAGTAGCCTAGTTCACATAGAACATGACCCAGAAGAGGATCAAAGCAACAAGAGTAGAAGCCACCAGATGCAGAGCTAACCAGATTGGAAGAATGAGAGGGTATGACAGCAGCCATCGAGACCAGGCACCATGCAGCTTTGTACGGGGTAATGCTAGCTAATCAGCAATGCAAGGTGGGGAGGTAGGTGATCATTGATGCAGAAAGCTGGGGAGGGGAAGTTCAAGTGGGCTGGCCCAACGTGTCATGTTTGGGCATGGTATGCCTCTGGGAATTTGGTTTATGTATTACGGGTTTGTCGGGCCTTGTGCCTTGGGCCTACAAGTCATGTACGGGTTCCCCTTGAACCCTTAAAAGGGGGATTATCCATAATAAAAATAAAAAAGAAGGCCTTCGGGCCATTCAGGCATACCATCATGGCAGCTATGGTTCACTCCCATGGCCATCTTATTAATATGAGTTCACTCCCTATACCGTATTTGTAGTCATGGTTCACTCTCATGGCCAGCTTAGTAGTCAATTTTCACTCCCAATACCATCTTAGTCTATCTCATGAGATATAAATATTTAACCAATGCATTAGAGGGAGATATAGGTCTCACCCATATCATATTGAAATCATGCATATGTGTGCCACAAGATCATAAAAAACATATCATAACCTATGAAATTAAATGGTTTACATAAACATGTAATCACATCTTAAAATGTGTAAAAAGATAGGTTTCATAATCATTTCATCAAAGCAAAGCCCATGAAAAGAAGTAGGTTTCATAAGAATAATACATGTTGAAAAGGAAAAGGTTTCATAATAAAATAACCCATAAAAGGGAAATGTTTTTCATAGACATATAACCCGTGAAATAGAAAACGTTTTCAGAAACATAATTCTGTCAAATCAAAAACCATTCAGATAAAAAAAATATGAATGGAACCTTTAGATCACTTAATTAAAAGTCGTGATTAGAAACAATGGATGTTATCACTAATGGAAAATAACTTGTAAATATCTTTTTAAAAATATTTCATGATGATATTATACTTTCTTATTTTAAAATTTATTCTTAAAACATAAAACCATTTGAAAATAATTTTCTTTAAAATAAACTTGAAAATAAACTTATAAAGGAATCTTTGATAACATTTTGAACACCTTTTTATTTCAAAACTTATAAATAAAGCTTATAAGATTTTTTAAACCCATTTTAATTGAAAACATATAAAATAATCTTGAAAAGGTTTTGAAAAACATTTATTTGAAAATAAATTTAAAACTTATAAAATCATCTTCAAAATCTTTTAAATCCTTCTCTTTGAAAACAACCTTTTGAAAACTTATAAAGGATGTTTTGAAAATCATTTAAAATAAATTTCAAACATAAAACTTTTTTGAAAAACTTTTTCATTGAAAAAGTCATTAAGAAAATTATTTTCTAGAAAATTAGGAAAAAAATTATTTTTAAAAAATAACTATTTAATCTTGTTAAGAAAACTTTAATGTAATTATGTTCATATTGGTGGGTAAATCCTTACATTCTGAACATTCCTTTTTCACCATAAAAAGTTTAGAAAAGTGCCTCAACTAGAAAATGAAAAGAAGAATCCTTTCAAAAACCCATTTTGTTTAAAAGTTAAAACATGGGTAAAAATTTATTTTTAATATCATAGGATAATAGTATAATATCTTTGGAATCCTTTAAGAAAACACATATTTCTGATCGAAGAGAAGGGTAATGTCAGACTTTATTAAAAACACTTTATTGATATTATTATATAACAAATATTGGAAAAGTGGTGCCATTACCTAGATATAAAATGAATAAATATGGTAATAAACATCATGAAATTTCTTAGGGGATGTATCATAATATTTCGTCAATGGGAGCATAATTAAAAAAACCTTAATAAATAGTGAGATTGTAGCTATAAATCATTACCAAGTTGGTAACTTGGAATCATAAAAAATGGAAATAATAAAATTTAATAAAGCATAATATATCATGAAAATAATTATATTCATGATATCACATTTCAAAGGTGGTATATACCCTTAATATAAAAATATAGGTTCATAACATGGCTTGTGTCTCAAAGAAGGAAAATTGTGACAAATTTACTTTATCAATTTGGTAACTTTTGAAACATAAACCCCATGAAAGAAATATCATAATACGGATATATAAAATACCAATAAATTTAGTTATAATATTAATATATTACATTAGTGTTCATTATATACACCACAAAAAATAAAAGAGTGGTGAATATGACATGTATCTCACAAAAATAAAAAGGTGAGATGAAATTCCCTTACATTATATATTGACTCTCTTCATACTCATAAAAACCTACTATATTATAAATTTACGTATATTATAAATCTGTTACATAATCATATTCTTATATATAATAACATATATTATTTTATTATGACTTTATATTACCCTCTTATTAATAATTCTATGTTAAGTTTGCACTTCAGGTAATATCTGCTTTGTTCTTCGTACATGTTTTTACTTATTATTTTTTATTATCTTACTTAGATCATGGTTTAATTACTTAAATAATGTAAAACATTACATAAATAACTTATATATTCATTAAATATTTATTTATAATAATCTATAAAATATATAAAGATGAAATGAAACACACAGTTCATGGAGATGGTACGTCGTACGTACGCATGAACGTTGTTTCCGTTTTTGTGTCGTATTGAAAGAAAGTATGTAAATTTCATATATTTTTATATGTATATAATATCATTTAAGTGTAATTATTTTGTTATATATGTTATTTATTTTCACTAAAACCATCTTTAATTCATTCTAAGTAAATTTTGAATGAATCGCGTCTCTTTGAGGAAGTGGTAGTCCACAGGTCTATAAACGATGTTATTGTATTTACACAAGATGAAATGTATAATGTAATGTGTTATAAAATAACAATATAACCATAAATAAAAAATAAATATAATATATACCATATATAAATAGTGTTTCCATCATAATTTCCAACCATTAAAGGTGGTAAATGGAAAATGAACAACAACGTTTCGTGAAGCGGTATTTTGCCATACATAAGAACGATAAGTTCATTACTCATTAGATGGAAGTGTGTGTAAGTGTAGGTCAAAACCTTAATATAAAAAATTATTATTATATTTAGGATATTGGTGCTGTTATTTAATCATGTAATAAAGATATTTGAGTGGTGGATAAAGAAAATAAATTAAAGGATCTTGAATAAGGATGTTACCTCTTATTTGGGTAACTCCTTTTAGTTTGCGCCAAGGGATTCCTTGGATGAAATTATTAAAAAATATAGTATTATAGGTTTATGGGACAGATTTTTATGATCTATTTTAGAAAAAAAACAATAAAAAGTGTCTTTAGAGGTTTTAACAAGTGGGAGGGGTGAGTGCTTTTTATATTGGTGGTGGAGGGGAACTCTTATAAAATATTTTAAATGGAATTCCACCCACGTTTTCTCCATGTAAAATGGATACAATAATGGTAAAAATTATATAAAATGGATGATAGGGTATAAATATGTCCATATAATAGATTTTGGACAAGTTTATATGTCATTGAGGCCCTTACGATTAAGGTTTTGTCTCTTGTTAAGCTTAATTTCACCTTAAACGTTGTAATTAATTTTAATTACTTTCACTAATCCTTTTGATAGAAAAGTAATTATACCTCATTAGACATTATAAATTATTATTATTCCAAATATGGAATCAATTTTTATAAATTCCAATCACATAATTAGTGTAAATTAATTTAAATTTAATCTCATAGATGGGAGGATAATGTCGGTTTTAAAAGTAAAAACGTTCAAAAAAATTCTTTCTTTTTATAGTTAATTTAAAAGTGAAATTGATTCCAATGACCTAAATTGGACTAATTGGTAAAAAAATATCTAATTAAACTTTAAAAATAATTTAGAATATAATTTAACCTTATAAGTAAATTATATTGAAAACCAGTTTTGAATATTCAGTATTTTCACTATTCATCAAAAAATAAAACTTCATAAAAAAATACGAAAAATTCACCCCAAATTAATTTTTATGTTTTTTATTACAATTTTAATTTTATTTTGACATATTAAATTTATAAAAATTTTCAAAATTTATATTTAAAATAGGTTCACCATTAAAATACGATAAAACTACCCTTATAAAAATATTGATTTTTATGCAAAATATTGAGATTTTTCTTATCTTATGCTTATCAAACATATTGAATGAAAATAAAAAATATTTTATTAAATATATAATTTATCTATTAAAATAATATTACCCACTAATTTTAATTACATTAATTTATTAGGATAAAACAGCTTTATGAGCATAAAAATACAAAAATTTCCTTTATATTCAATTGGTTTACATTTTATTTTCTAATTAATTACAAACCAAAAAAATTTGTCTTGTATTTTTATAAAACATATATTTTAATAATTTAGTTAATATTATTCATAACCTCAAATTTTATAGCCAGTTTGTACCTTATTATTTTAAATAATAAATTTTTAATAATATTTTGGTGTTCAGTTAAACTCGGTAATGTGTGTAACGAAAGTCAACAAAGAAACTCATTATTGTGTGTGATGCAAACTAACTTGTTATTGCATGCATTTAAATATATATAGAATATATTTAATCTATTTAAAATTGTAAATATATTTTAATGTATCGGGATATTCTATTCCATTACATGCCCGTTGTTGCGTTTAGCGCAAGATTAACTTAATGTTGTGTATAACACAATCCAAACTTAGTTCCTTCATATAACAAAGGATAGATTCAATGTTTCATGAAATGAAAGATACCGACAAAAATATTAAATTAATTTGAAAAATCATATTTCACAAAAGCTCCAGTTTTCACATTCTAAGCCCCTTAAAATAAATGTTTCCCTAAAAATTAGTCTTATTTATTAAGGATTTAATACTGGAAAGGTCGTTTCATAGAAACTCACATCATAAAAAATGTATACTAAAACATTATTTAAAAATTAAAGTTATAAAAATAATAGTTACCTAAGGTAACATATAACATGGTTTCCACATTGGATATAATAGGTGGGAATGCATAAGAGCCTCAGAAAAAGTGGGTGATCACAAAACAATAAATCTATGATGATCTAAGGGACTATTTGATTCATCGAAAATAAATGTTATTGGATAAATATTTTTCAATATCCTTTTCCTATATTTGAGTAATTATTTAACTATTTAATATTATAAGGAAATATACTTACTTGATTTCATTCATTTTCATATGTACAATCTCACTCTTTGGTTTTGCTTTGATCAATTCCCACTTCATCTCTTACTGCAGGGAATGTTGGTGAGTTTTCATTCTTAAAGAACAAATAGATTATTAGATATATAAATATAATGATAATTAATACCATCTTCCTTTACTTATCTTTATAGAAATATAGTTATCACAGGTTTTCTAACATGAATAAATCCTCATATGGCGATATATTTCATTAATCTTATGCCCTTCCACAAATGGTTAACCTTATAACTCTTCTAGAATACTGAAATAAAAAACATTAGAAAGATCAAAAAATTATCATAACATTGATCCCGCATATATCACAAAGTATCTCATGGTTGTTACATTCCAAATATGTGAGTACCCTCATCATAAATTCTCTTCAAACATGGTAATAACCTGAATTACAATAAATCCTTTTGGAATACATGCATGATTTCTTATTCCAAAGGTTATTGGATATATTATTTAAATACAAGAAGTTTTAAAATTAATTCATATTGATATAGACCACATTTTCAAAAAAAATACCAATCTATTCAATGGTAATCATTTCTATCCAATTTACTTTATCCAAATAAATCATCTCTTTACCAAAGATAAACACAACTTTCACAACATCTTGATCACATTAAGGGTTACCTTACCTTAACCAAAATATCACTTTTATAAGTCATCATCACCAATAAATACATTCCGTTAAATCCTTGATGAAAAACTTATACTGAAAATAATTATATATTTCTGGATTCATATAACATAATAAATGAATTCCAAAACATATACACTTCAATATTCCAACTTTATTCTTAAACCATTAATTAGGATTCATCATATAATTACTTAATACCAATTTTCAAGAATATAAAATATTAATCATGTTAAAATCTTCCTCAACCTCAATCTAATAATTGTTCTTACATTTAATGTAAATAATACTATAAGAATGTCTCATACATTTCACATGTCATTCGCAGTATCTTTATCTTCGTCAGTAAAACCAATACTCATACCACCTTCCTAATTCTATTTATGATATTTCCACTAAGGAAATAAATTTGAATAATTCCTATATGTTCCACATCTGAAACATTCAATGTAAACTAATTTCCATTGACCAAAACTAAAAGCATAGGGTTAGAAACAATTATCATAATGGAGAACCATATAATATTTAAAAATATATTATAGTAAGTCTAAATCATGACACAGACATCTTTAATATATGGAAACATAGTTTTATACTAGGTCATTCATTGCCAAATTATTTTTAAATCCTTCATGATGATTTTTGATGATTTTTTTCAACTCCCAAATCATATCCTCTGGGAGTTTCAAACAAGGTGTTAAGCAAGGCCCAATGTCGTGTACGAGGTTACACTGAGTTAGGACCAACACACCTTGTCAGAGTTGTTTCCCCTGGGTACACCTCTTCTAGAGACACATCCACTTTTAGTAGCCATAGATGGATTTATTTCTAGGAAACCACACACTCTATCCTTTACCAAAATTCCATGACATTATCCAATACTTTTCCTCATCCTTAAACTTATACTTAGAGACATCCCTATACATATCCTTAGAAATATTCCTAGAGATCTCACTAAATTTTTCTCATCCTTGTTTCCAAAGTTTTACTAAACCTTCACTCTGATACCAACCAATCTGGCCCTCTCTTTTCATACATTAATATTTCATTACTTTTTTGGAATACCTAATAAATTACAAAAACACATGCCCAAAGACCATATTAGTCTAGTGCCTTTGGAAACTTGGAGAAAAAATCATATAACTCGGGGAAATATCTTCCATGTTTTCTACAAAGATCTTTCCCCTTTATTATGTTTACTTAAAAATATTTCTTCATAACCTGGTGAAAGGAAACATAAGAAAGGGGTGATCTTAAATACTCAGTAAAGGTAAATAAAGGAAATATATAAGAATAACATGAACATTAGGGTATGAGAACATGAGCATAAAATTTGAAGATCACACCCTACATATCAAATATCATAAACCTAAATCATGGAACAAATATAATAATTTTATAAGACATTAATAATAAGGGAAACAATATCTTAATCCAAGAAATAATAACATAGGAATAAGACATGAAATTATGGAAAACACATAAGTATAAAACATTTCTTCCATATTAGTCAAGGAATCAATGTTAAGACCATTTTAGGGGTATGGGTTCACTCCACATACCATCGTTTTTGTCAAGGTTCACTCCCATTTCCATATTAGTACTATAAGTTCACTCCCCATACCATCTCAGTAATCATGGTTCACTCACATGGCCATATTAGTAGTCAAATTTCACTCCCAAATCCATTTTAGTCTATCTCATGATATATAAATTATTACCCAATGCATTAGAGTGAGATATGGGTCCCACCCGTCTCATATTGAAATCATATATATGTGTTCCACAAGATAATAAAAAATCATATCATAAACCATGAAATGAAACGTGTGTCATAAACATGTAATCACTTCTTAACCTATGGAAAAAATAAATGTTCCATAATCATTTCATGAAATAAATTCCAATCAGAACAAGTGGGTTTCATAATAATAAAACCTATGGAAGAGTAATAGGTTTCACAAAAATATAACCCATGAAATAGAAATGGGTTTCATAAACATATAACCTGTGAAAGAGAAATGAGTTTCATAAACATCATTCAATAAAAACATAAACCATTTTGATAAAAATATATGAATTAAACCTTTATATCATTTCTTAAAAAGACATGTGTAACAACAATAGAGGTCATATTAGATGGAAAATAATTTGGAAAGAACTTTTTAAAAACATTTCATGAGGAAATCACCCTTTATTCTTTGAAAAATTATTTTAAAAAATATATACCTTTTTAAAACCATTTCTTAGAAAATAATCTTGAAAAAACCTTATAAAAGAATCTTTGAGAACTTTTTGAAAAACCTTTTCTTTGAAAACTTATAAATAAATATCATAAACGTTTTGAAACCCATTTTCATTAAAAAATTATAAAATATTCTTGAATTTTTTTTTAAAAAAAATTCTTTGAAAATAGTTTCAAAACTTACAAAATAATCTTTGAAATCATTGATATCATTTTCTTGGAAAACAACCTTTTGAAAACTTATAAAGGAAATTTTTAAAATCATTTAAAAACACTTTTTAAACATAAAACATTTCTTAAAACCTTTTTAATTTAAATACACTTTAATATAATGAATTTCCATAATATTAGGATAAACTTTTATTTATTAAAAAATAAATTTATAATCTTATAAAGGAAGCTTCAAGGAAATTTCGATCATGACGGCAGGTAAATCCGTACATGTTGAACATTCCTTTTATACCGTAAAAAGTTTAAAAATGTGCCTTGATCCTAAAATGAAAAGAATATTTCTTTTTTTAAAACCATTTTTCTTAAAAGTTAAATCATAGGTAAAAATTTCTTTTAAATATCATAAGAAAATAATAGAATATTTTTGTAAAACTTTTAGAGAACACAGATTTCTGTCCGAAGAGAGAGGTAAAGTCTGACTTTCTTAAAAACACTTTCTTGATAATCATATCTAAAAAATAGTGTAAAATGGTACCAATATATGGATATAACATGAATAACCAGAGGGAAATAAACTTATGAGAGTTCTTGAGATAAGGATTATAATATTTCATTAATGAGAATATAGTCATAAATAATCTCGATAAACAATGTGATTATAACTATAAACCATTACCAATTTGGTAACTTTGAATCATAACAGAATTGAAAGAATAAGATTTTATGAAGCTCAAAATGTCATAAAAAAATAAATTCATGAAATAACATGTCAAAGGTAGTATATACACCTCAGGGAAAAATATATGTGCATAACATGGCATTTGTCGCAAAGAAGGAAAATTGAGTAAAAATTATTTTATCGATTTTGTAACTATTGAAACATAACACCCATAAAAGAAAGAACATAAAATGGATATGTAAAATACCCATAAATTTAGTTATAAAATATATTAAATACATTCATTTTTAGTATATATACACCACACAAAATAAATGAGTGGTGAATAAAGCATGTATCTCATGAAAATAAAAAGTGAGATGAAATTCTCTTACCTTATGTCTTAACTCTCATCGTACTCGTAAAAACCTCTAGTATAGTAAATATAAGATTATTATACATTTTTAAAGAATAATTTTCTTATATTTAATACCAGATATGATTTGATTATGAATTTATATTACATGGTTATTAAAAATTCTTTGTTAAGGTTTCACTTTGGGTAATATCGGTTTTGTACCTCATACATGTTTTCACTTATTATTCTTGATCATCTTACTTAAATCATGATTTAATTACTTACCCATAAAAGTCATATCCAAGCACACTTGGACCCCCACATTTATTAATAAACATAAAAAGTGCAGAGACAAATAAGAGAGAGCGAGAGCGAGATTAAATGTTAGAATATTCATAATCACCACATTCATACCTGGTCAGATCATCTACATCAGCCGATTCCCATTCTGATTTAGGATAATATTGTTTCAGCATCTTGATATATTCTTTCTTTTGCTCCAATTTCTCCATGTATAACTTCTCCTTAGACTTCTTGGAACTTGACTTAGTGGTAGGTCGTACATACGCATGAATGTTATTTCTGTTTTATTATCGTATTGAAAGAAAGAAAGTAAATAACATATATATATGTGTATATAATATTATTGAATAATAATTTTTATGTTATATATATCATATCTTTTTACTAAATCATCCTTAATTCATTTCATGTAATGTGTGATTGAATCACATCGCTTTTAGGATGCGGTAGTCCACACATCCACAAACGATGTTATCATATTTACAAAAAGATGGAATGTATAAAGGAATGTGTCATAGAAGAATTAAATAATCATAAATAAATATATTATATATTATATATTATATATAAATATTGTGTACATAATCTTTCCCAAACATGATATGTGGTAAATGAAAAACAAACAACATTGTTTCGTAAGGCGATAGTTCACTATACACAAGAACGGTATGTTCGTAACACATTAGATAGAAGTGTGTATAAGAGTAGGTTAAACCATTAATAAAAACAATATCATTATATTGAGGATAATAGTGTTATTATATAATCATGTAATAATGATAATTTATGGGATTAAGAAAGAAAATAAAAGAAAGGAGTTTGAGGAAGGATGTTACCTCCTCTTTGGGTAACTCCTTTTGGTTTTCACAAAAGGGATTCCTTGGATGATATTCATCCAAAACTGAGGACTTTGGGTTTAGGGGAGAGATTTTGAGGATACATTTGGGTAGATTTTTGTCAGTAAAAAGTGTCCTAAGAGGTATGAGGAAGTCGGAGGGGTGAGTTCCCTTTTATAGTGGAGGAGTGGCACTCTTGTAATTTTTTGAAAAAGGAATTCCACCCATGTTTTTTCCATTTAAATTGGATTAAATAATGGTAAATATTAGATAAAAGTAAGTAAATGGTAAAAATATTTCCATAAAATGCATTTTTGAAAATTTTCTAGGTCATTTAGGCCCTTAAGATTAAGGTTTAGTTCTTTGTTCAGCTTAATTTCACCTTAATCGTTGAAATTAATTTTAATTACATTCACTAATATTTTTGATAAAAAAAATAATTTTACATTATTATACTTTATAAATTATTATGATTCCAAATATTTAATTCATTTTTTCAAATTAAAATTACATAACTTGAAGAAAATAATTTAAATTTAATCCCTCATACGGGACGACAATGCAGGTTTTTAAAGTAAAAACCTTCAAAAGTTTACTATGTTTTTATAGTTAATTTCAAAGGTTAAATTGATTAAGATTACAGAAATTAGATTAATTGTTAAAAACAGTTATCTAATTAAACTTTAAACCCAGTTTAAAATATAATTTAACCTTACAAATAAATTAGATGAAAAATAATTTTTGAATTAAAATTCAGTATTTTTCACTATTCATCAAAAAATGGAACTTTACAAAAAAATACCAAAATTTCATACTAACTTAATTTTTATTTTTATCTTTAAAATATTAAGATTATTTTGACATTTTAAATTCATAAAATCTCCAAAAATTGGATATAAATTAATTTCTCCATTAAAAGTTTGTAAAACTACCTTTATAAAAATATTTATTTTTATGTAAAATATTGGGTTTGTTCTTATCATATACTTATAAAATATACTAGATGAACATAAAAAATATTTGATTTAATATATAACATATATATTTCATTAATATCACCCACTAATTTTAATTAATTTAATTTATTAGGATAAAACAGCTTTGTAAGCCTTAAAATAAATATATTTCTTTTATATTGAATTAGTTTACATTTTCATTTCTAATTAATTAGCAACCAATGAATTCATATTATATTTTTATAAACCAAATATTTTCATAAGTTAGTTAATATTATTCATAGCCTCTAATTTAACATCTAGTTTATAACTAATTATATTAAATAATAATGTTTCAACAATATTTTATCATTTGGTTAAACTTAGTAATGTGTGTCTTACAAGTCATCTAAGAAGCTCATTGTTGCCGGTGATACACACTAACTCAATATATCATGAATTGAGATATATATAATATGTTGAATATATTTAAAATATTAAATATATTGTAAAGTCTCAAGATGTTATATTCCATTACACACTTGGTGTTACGTGTAGCGCAAGATTAACTTGGTGTTGTGTATAATGCAATCCAAACATAACACTTTCATATAAAAAAGGTATATTCAGTGTTTTATTAATTGAAAAATATAAAAAAATTATTAAATTAATTCGAAAAATATATATTTCACCAAATCTTGGGGTGTTACATGTCAGGAATCAATTCACACATAGTTATTGATTTGAGGCATTGTAGGAGACCAACCCCAACAATGGTGGTCCTCTAAGGAGAGGTCCACATGAATGTATAGGTGTATGTCATGTAAGGGACATAAACCATGTAGTTTAACTTCATGAAGTGAGGATTCATGGTATGACTTTTATGGTCTTTAATTGAGGGTCATGATGAGCCTATCATGAGTTGTCTTTCCTTGTTTATGCGGGAAATCTCTTACAAATATTACTAAGCTCACTTGAGCTATGCTCGGTGTGAGAAATAAGGAATGCTTAGGGTTTATCTAATCATTCAGAATAGTTTAAGGATATTATAGGGGAATTTTATACCATTTGTGGATGGACCAAGATATATGATTGAGGCATCCTTACATATCTCATTGAAAATGAGAATAAATCCACACATAGTTCTAGAAACCCATGAATTTTAATGTCATATGGTAAGAACATTAGCCGTGCGGTTTAATATCATGTGGTAAGTATGTGGATCACCCAATATAAAGGAAAAGGAAGGTTGTGGTTGGGCCTAATACTAGAGGTTCGGGCATCACTATGTATCATGTGATGGTAGGAACCCAGCCACATGTAATTATTGGATGAAGAGATTCATTATGCGGTGTTCTCTCACACATGGGGGATGGGTGCATCTCATCATTCCTTCACATATAACTAGATCGTTTGTGATGATTCATTAGTGAGATGGTTCTCCCCATGCATTTTAACGTCATCTGGTGAGGCTATTCTCTGTGTAGTTTAGTTTCATGTGGTTAAGACATGAGACACTTTGCAGTTTAACATCATTCTTCTAGGATAAGAGACACTATGGAGCTTACATTTTATAGCCAAAACAAGCTTCGTATAGTTTAAACATCTTGTGGTTAGGAAGTTATCTGTAAATTTTATTTTCATTTGCTTAAGAATAAATTCATGCAGGTTAACATCGCGTGGTTAATATGTGGGGTATTGTGTGGTTTAACATTTTTCTACTAGGACTTGAGGTTCTTCATAGTTTATCATCTTTCTAACAGGATAATATTTTGTAGTTAAACATCATCAAATCAGGATGAGAGGTTCTTGATGATAGATATGAAAATTATTTCTTGATAAATCATTAATTGGTGGGGGTGGCATACTCACCATCTATTATGGTCAATGAGTAGGATCCATTATGATAGAAATTAGGTATAATGTAAGGCCCTTCTCATTTGGATTCTAACTTTAGAGGATTCTTCCCTAGTATTATTGGGGTTCTGAGAGACAATATCGATTCTCCTTTGAGGAATTAATGGAGGGGAAATTTTTTATTAATGGATTGTGTGATCAAATTATGATGGAATTCAAAGTTATGTGATGTACACAACCTATTCTTATCAAACCACTCCAATTCACCCAGCCACTTTGGGGATTTCTATTCATTTGAGAGTAATCTACGAATGGATATTTGGAACGAAGGTATATGGAATACTATGGTAACACTACCTAGGTCCCATACACCAGTGAATATGGTGTTTCTTGTGTAGTTGTACACATGGTGGTATTATAGGCCCATAAAGCCTGGATGGGATTTCTTATCCAGGACATCCTATATTTCACCACCGTCTTCTGTAATATATTTGACATAGTCTTATTTAAGGACTCTATCTATCCATTTTCCACTTCATGATAATGATATGAGTGATTGTACTCGATATTGTACTCCTAGTATAGTTTCTCCAACTATATAAAACAGAATTTGGTGTCATTTTCCATCAATATTGTGTAGGGGACCCCGAACATGGTGATGATATGGTTCTTTATGAATCTGATAATATTCTTCATCCTAAATTTTTTTATGGGTGCTACCTCATCCCATCTAGAAAATAAGTCGATGGTAGTAAGGATATACTTGAACTGCTTAGTTGTGGTCGGGGGATATAGCCCCATGACATTCATTCCCCAGATAGAAAATGGATAGGAACATTTATCTATATGTAACAATTACAGGGGTTGATGGATAAATTTCTCATGGTTATGGCATGCATGAAATTTCTTGTTGAACTCCACACTATCTTGTATCATGGTTTTCTAGTGGTAACGCAACCTTCTGATTTGGTGGGAGAGCCAGGTTCTATACTGATGAGAGCCACAGGATCTTATATGGACATCTTCCATGATGGAATTAATATATCTTGCTACTATATATCTGAGGAGGATCCCATCAAATCCTCACTTGTAGAGGGATTTTTGTTAATTTGGACTATCCTTTGGGGTAAATGTCTCTACATGGCATCGAATATGTTCCCTCCTAACTCATTTTTTCGAGAGATCCCCATTTGGGATATTTCCAATTATAGCCTCCATCCATCTAGGGGTGTATTCGGATTCATCATGATCTGGGTCAGTGTTGAACTTATTGATTTCTTCCATATCACAGACAATGATTGACAATAAAATTATTTGGGGCATGATATAGAATATTTCTTCCTCCAGATCAAGGTCAATCAGGATTGTGGATTTATTATCCAACATCGGTGTGATCATTTTTTGATCAAGGAACATTACTCAGTGTGGGATAAAAAGGGAACTCTTCCATTATTCCCCTAACATAGCTAGTGATAGGGGCCAGTTCATTCTTTTTTCTAGCATATTCTCCATTGATCTTATTTATCACAACTTCTAAATATGATTTGATATTTATATAGGTGATATATAGTTGTGGGGATAGTTATAAGCTATAAATCATGGCTTAGTATTCAGCCTCATTATTTGTGCAGCACTCAGATAGTGAAAAAGAGTATAGAAAAAAATTATTTATTTGGAGAGACAAATGCAATCCCTAGGCCAACTTGATTGAGCCTCATGTTCTCCATCTTTTTTTCGATAAGACTTTAGGAGGTGCCATCAAAATACATCTTCAATGTCTGGGGGTATTATGGCCATTAAATACCTCCTCTTATGGAAGATCAATTTCCATCAGTGTATTCTCTAGGGTAGGGTGTGATATAAGGAAATCATCCAGATCTTTTCCATTCATCGGCTTTTACGACACAAACTGGATGTCATATTTCTATAGAATGACCGACCATTGGGATAAGCACCTGGTCAAGATAGTACGACCAAGGATGTAATTGAGTGGATCGATACGAGACACCATATGTACTTCTCGGTGCTAAAAGTAATGACTTAGCATTTTCACTATCAATATGAGTGTAATGCAGTTCTTTTTGACATCATAGTATCTAGTCTCTGTACCTAGAATCATCTGGCTGAGGTATTAGAGACTATTTTCACTTCCCAAATCATTTTTATTTTTGATGAGGGAACCCAATGAGTTTTCTATGGATTCCACATTAAATATGAGTTGCCTCACTTCAACTATAGGCATCAAAACTAGTGGATTCAGTAGGTATTGATTGATACTTTCAATGGATTCTTGGCAGTGATGGTCCCATTGATAGGTGATTCCATTCTTTATTGTCCTAGTTAAGGGGAGATATTTGTTGGCTAAGTTGTCTCTGAAATGTTGAATGTAATTGAGGTTCCATTAGATCCACCTCATTTCATTGATATTAATGGGGGATGACATCACTAAATTAGAACTATTCTTCTCTTGGTCGACCTCGATGTCAAGGTTGCATACTACAAAGCCAAGGAACTTTCCTGATGTTACCCTGAAATCACATTTCAGCAGATTCATCTTCAGACTATGTTGTCACAAATTCTTTAAGATTTTATGAAGATCCATGAATTGATCACATCACTATAGGGATTTTAACACTAGTTCATCAACTTAACATTCGACTATTCATCCTAAGAACAACTTAAATAAATAATGAATGGTGCAATGATATATAGCGCCATAATTCTTTAACCCAAAGTGAATGACCTAATAGAAGAAGTTACCCTGAGGCACTCTAAATGAAGTGGATTATTCATCTTTAGGGGACATCTTTATTTTATTTTACCCTGAATACCCATCAATGAAGTAAAGGTTTGGGAAGCTATCAGTTGCATCGATCAAGAGTTCTGTGATCAGTAATGAGAAATTATCCTTCAGGTAGTGTTTATTAAGGTCACTAAAATCAATGTAGATGCTAAACTTCCCATTATTTTTATTGATAGGGACTACGTTGTTGAGACATATTGGGTATTTCACTTCTCATAACAATTTGGATTTTACCATTTTTCAACTTATTCCTCTATATTGGTGTAATGAGAGGGGTGCATCCACCTATCTACATTCTTGTAGCCTCAATGCTCATTGGGTAATCTGAGATGGTGTGTAGCCACATTGGGATTTATTACATATATTTCTATATAGTTCCTTGTTAAAAATTATCCGTTTTTCTTCAGGAATTCAATATACATATCTTTCTCTTCGAGGAGCATGGTGTAACTAATCAGTATTTGTTGTGGGTCTTCTTCTATTCCTAGATTCACCTGCCTAAGCTGGCTAATGGTGGTGGTGATTCCTTCCTCGAATTTGGGAGGTGTTTTCCAAAGTTCAACCTCATCTTCTTACGCTTATGAGTTTTTGGAGACACTTTAAGAATAACTTGGAAATCTGGGGGTATCTCAGCCACTATCGAGGTCAGAGAGGATATAAGAAGAGAAATTATCATCCCCTAATTCCTAAGTCATTGCAGAGAGATGTTGGAGCTTATTTTATTTCACACTATCTTGGGGTACAAGTGGATCCTAGATCTCTATGACAAAGTACATCACCTTAACTATATTTATGGAGAGAATATAGCCATTTTTGAGCATATTCCAAGAATTTGTAGGCATGGTCCCCAAGACATTGGGATCTACAACCTGTATATCATAATCTATCATTGTTTATTTTCCCCCACTTTTATAGAATCATGTTTCATCATCTGTGGATTCATAAGTATCAAAGGGGTAAATTTCATCATGTAGTATGACAACCATTCTATCGATGTATTATTTTAGGCACTGATGGAATGTTGAAGGCACCGCCACATGGCTATGAAGTAGAGGCCTTATAGGCTAGACATTGTATGTGGTTTCTTGCTGTATAACTATAAAGAAAGAAAATAATGTGAGATAAAATAATTTAGTTTTGATTATGATCATCCTAAGAGGTCATTACATATGCTTATCATGCCCTTTAATGGTCAACTTTGTGGGATATAGATCCCTTTCACTATATCCTAAACATCATAGGGTTCGAATCAGAATGATATTGATCCTAGAAACATTTTAAATTAGATACCTTTATATATAAATATTATAGAGTCTTACCAAAACAAATAGGGTCCTAATGTTCCCTTGGATGGACTTTTCCTAATATTGGTCAGTGAATGAGATGGAAACATAGAATTCTGATGGCATGGTATCCACTCGATAAACCAAGGTTCTAGAAACTTCTCTCTCAAAATCCTATGGGATCTATAGGGATTCAAAGAGTGGCTCCTATAGTTCTTTTTAAAGATATAGAACATCAAGGATTCTGATATTGGCTAGGAAAACCTCCAGCTATTTTAAATTGTTATACTTTTTTTTCAGGGGTTGATGCATCCTTAGGTGGGGAGGATCCTGGACATGTGTATCAGGAACTGAGGCATTTGAGGTAGACTAGATTGGGGCTTGTGCAGAGGTTGTGGGATCATCCTCTTCCAGTGGCACGGATCATGTCATCCTTCCCTTTTTTCTGAGATGATCAGATAATCATACCCCCACAAGGTTTTCATGCAATATGACTATGTTTAGATGACTACTAGAAAGTTATGAGACACATCCATGTCTTTTATATGATCTCTAGTGTGTCTACCCATGGTTCTCACCTACCTATATGTCCTATGAGGGGATGATACCAAAATATTGGGACTGACCATGCCCATGTTGTCCCTTTTATCCTCAGTTACTACGCATGTAGCCACTTGTTCCCCGGTTATGTGTGAGAAACTCATAATCAGAAGCATATTCATAATCATAGAAGGGGTATTTAAAGTGTATCGCATTGACATAACAAAATATGGGATCTTTTTCTGATGATGTTTCCATTTGGTGGGGTGGTTCCCATGCTTCAGATGTTGCAAGGAAGAAATATGCAAGAGTGAGAGCTTAATTTAATGCATAATATGAGTCTCCCTCTTCGGTCTCTTCCTACGATCAATAATCAATCCCACCTTTGGTAGGTACATATAGTGTTACCTCCTTAGGTGGTGGAGCTACTGTGGGTCTATGTAGCTATGATCTCTTGGTGGCATGAGCTCAATCAACTATTTTCTAAGTCATCCAATTTTTGAACTTTCATTCATACCTTACAACAATATTATTCCAACCACCCTTCTCTTCTGATTGGGAAATAGTTATGTATACAACCTACTTTGAGGAGTTATCTAATACCACCTGTCCATAATTTACCATTCCTTGAAGGATGTCATTGAATATGAAAAAATCCTAGATATTATAGCCCAACCATCTATGGAAAGGGATATAGTTGGGACTATTCGTGAGGTAGACCTCACTGGGCTTCCTAGGCTATGAAATCTTGAGATGGTTTTTGTCCATAGCTAAAAATAAATAATCAGGGACTTTTTCATTCTAGAAGTAATAATCTATATTTATCCATTCCTTAAATCCTATGTGACCCTAATTTATATTTTCTTCTATATGAGGATAATTTTGTGGTTTTTCCACTCCGCGGGAGGTGTTGGTGGTTCAGGACCTACCTAGGTGCTTGTATATGCACTAATGCAAGCTTGAGAGTGACAGGTACAATTTCTTATTTTCCTAGTCTTTTCCCCTATGCTAAGGTAATGAGTTGAGACTTGGATCAGGTTTGTTGAATGGTATCTTAAAATCATGGTACTATCTTAGTGAACTCTTGGAACCCACATGAATACTTCATTAGAATTAGAGTAATATTCATATCATCCCATAAATTTTAGCATATATTTCCATCAATTTTTCCTTCAAGATAGGAATGCTGATTTAATAGTTCAAACCCTTCAACCTTGCTATGAAGTCATAAACCCTCTCATTTTCACATTTCTTTTAGTTATTTTGGTCAAAAATTGTCATTTTCCACAGTGTGAAGCTAAATTGATAAAGGAATTGATGAAGAATGTCTTCCAATCTACAATGGATCCTGATAATAGGCTAATATACAAAACAAAGGCTGGCCTAATCAGAGTCTCTATAAAACACCTCAACTTTGTTTCCTCCTGTTGGTTTCGAGGGCCCATCATTAACCTGAATCAGGAAATAAAGTGTGTGAGATGTTTTTTGGGGTATCCTACAACATAAAAGGTAGAGAAGGTATGATTATCGAAATTAGGTTAGGGAAAATTTTCATCCAACCACTCGGGATATGGATTCCTATCAGGATACACAAGTGCGAGTCGCCCTTACATGGATTTTATTCAAGTAGCCAGGGACTAAATGAAATTAAGTAGCTCTGGGGGTACTACTATCTGATCCACCTCCCATCTACAACAAGTGGTGGGGGTTGATGTGGTGGATATTCCTTCATCTCCTACTAATTCTCGGTTCTTCCTAATACTAAATAATTTCCCTGCAGAGGGGTAGAGTGATGCCACAACAGAGGGAATTCATGATCATTTTTGACTTCCTCATTTATGTAGACTAGCTACCTGGATCTAGAGCTAGTATGACACTCAGATAATACTCTTTCTAGGGGATCATTTTTTTCAAATGTATGGTAGGCGGTATATTTACCTCAGACTGAAGATGATACCCAACATGAATATTTTCTCTGAGTATCTCCTCATTGAGTTTTGTTACAGTTCCTATCTCATTATCATATTAAGAAAAATATTAATCTATGGAAGGAATTTTGATTATTCAGGGTGGTGATTCGGATGTATCCACACCTTTACCTTTTTATTTGGTAGTTACCTTCCTTAAAGGTGGAAACTCAATATTCAGAGGTTCCAGATTTTGGAGCCTTCTCTAGTTCTATGTGCATGCAACCTTAGTTGGTGCATTTAGATCTCCCTCCTCTTGGGTTTGGTTTATTATATTGTATCCCTCTACATTTGTGTCTTGATCTAAAATTCATTTCAAGTTGAAAGTGATTAATTTCATAGAGGAATATCAATAAATGGTTTTGGTTTCATTACTCTCAATACAACAAGATGATTCTACACTTCCTTAATAAGGATCGTTCTTAGAACCCTTGTCCACATCATTCTATTTTGGCTTGTGACCCTGGTGGGGTCTAATAGCCTTCATAATATATTCCTACTCTCCTAAACTATGATTAATAACCTTGAGAGAGTTTCCGTACATGATTTCTAAATGAAAATAAAATAGAATAGGTTCATCTTGTGGTAGGAGGAACAGATGGGATATCGATCGTCGATATTTACCTCCCAACCTGGAGAAGATTGATTCTCCCTTTGATGACGATGAGGAAGAAGATACCCCCAGTCCTATAGAATAGGGGTTATTTGATGCCACCATTAGCATTGATTTATCCTCTTACTAAGGATCTAATGATTCCAGTCACGGAATTGATGAATTTTTTATGGACATTGAGGTATAAATTCCCCTATCCCATTAGGATGGGGTTGATCTGGAATCACCATTCATTTTACTAGAACCCTATCAAGGGATGATGAACCTGATGATGGTGATTGAGATATAAATCCCTTCATCCCAATGGACTAGGTTTTGTTTGTATCTTCTAATGATACATCCTAAATCCTCTTTATAATTTACTATTTGATTGGTGGAGGTGGTGGTAGATATTCCCCTGGCCTGGCGAGATGGTTCCTATCCTAGATAGATTTTGTGGAAGCTACTACAACAGCCTTTTTTATATGGTATAGTTGTGCTTGTGTGGGAGCTGGGTGAAATGGAATCCCATGACAGGATTCAGTTTCTACATGATTTTGTTGGGTTGATTGAAACCTTGGATTCCGTGTCTGAAATACATTCTTGTTACATCAAGGGGCCCAATTCAAAGAATTTTTGGCTATACTATATCTCTGTTTGTGAATTATATGAATCATTAAAGTGGGGGATTATATTTTAGTGACCAACTAGCTACCACGTTATCTGTTCCTCTGATTTAGTTGGACGCTATAACATTATTGGATGGTGTATCTGAAGATTTATGTTGTTCTGGGGATATAGTGAAGTGAAATACTCCATATTTCTACCATCCTCAGATATACATGTCTATATATTCTTTATTAATATGTTATTGGGGTGTTGTTGTGACATGGAGACAAACGCTATGTAAGTTTTTTTCAAGTTATGCCACTCATGGGTTCCAGTCTACAGAAAAAGAGACCATATCTAGCTGACAAAAGAGTGTATTGATGAGTTGAAAGTGATAATCATATCCTAGATATGGGAGATGTTTAGACTTCATTTTCTGATGAGTATCCCATATATTTTTGTGTAGGTAAGTCATGAACTGCATTTCTAGCTCATCTAGGACCTCATAGTCAGAAGTGGCGAGGAGTCAGAACATGATGGGGAGATTTTTTTGGCTAACTCTCTCCATATGTCAATGGAAACCTAGTCTTAATCAAACTTACATCATCCCATATTTTCATACCATATAATATGTTTATGAGGTACACTTATTGACTAAAGTGGAGAGTTTTTGGATGTTTATGGGGAACTATATGCAGTTGACCACAATGTTTCGATAAACTCTTTATAAGAAGACATCTGAGTTTTGAATACCTCCCTATATAGAGGTGTCTAGGAAAGGTCAATATTTCCTTATTCATCGGAGATATTTCCATGGGGAGGTGGACCAGGGTAGATTTCAGGAGTATAAACTCTATGATCCAACTCCAAACTACCATAACGATGACTATCGTGGTAATGATATTCTTCTTATTCGGTTGAATATTTAACGGACCCTTGAGGTGTTGAGAATGTGTCTAAAAAGGATCAAAGACACTGACATTTTTCATATTAGGAATATAGGTGTCATTCTGTGTTGTGTATGGAATATTATGACCTGACTTTTGGAATTTTGTAGGGATATGTGCCTACTGTGTGATAGTTTTTTGACCTTTTTTATAACTATTTGGTGATGTGGGGGTGTTAGCCCGCTGCTAAGAATATGCATAAATATTCCAATGGTATTCCTTATTATTTATCAGAATATGATCATGTCACAAGTCATGTTCCACTATCACTTGGTGATCTTCAGTCATAACGGGATTACGATCTCGATCCTAAGCCTTTAGAAATATGTTGTCGGTCTTTTGTGGTTGGGGTATGAGCATACCTCGAGGCATGTGTCTCTCTCATCTGGTGATCCCCAGTTGGAACATAAATATGAGAGTAGTATATATATTCTTTCCCCACTGGAATATACTGTAAGACCATTGGAATGGGAGAAGGGATATGATCCTCCTCGTGTATTGCCTTAGAAGGATGTCGATACAGTCGTTCATCAATAGAAGTAAGAATATATTCTTAGTTTATGTAATCAAATAGAATATGCCAAGATGATTCACTAGTAGTAATATGATATTGTCCCAAGGAATGTGTTCTTATAACTTGAGGATCCCAAGACATAACAGGGATATGATCATGATCCTAAGCCTTTAGAGTATATCGTTGTTCTTATTAGATAAAAATATGAGCCTTCCTTGAGGCATGTGTCCCTCTCATTTGGTGAGCCCCAACTAGAATGGGGATATGAGACCGATCATGGGACTTTGGAATATATTGATAGCTTTTTTTGAAAGACATGTTCCCCTACCCCAAGGCATGGGCCACTCTCACTTGGTGAGCCTCGGTTGGAACAGTAATATGAACTTGGTCTGACACTCTTTCCTTTACCGAAATATATTGATAATCCTCTTGGACAGCAGATATAATGTCTTCTTTATCCAGGGTAACTACTTGTTCAAAATGATTATAGTGTTGAGCTTCCCTGGTTGTAGGGATAGAAATATTATCATGTCCCTATATCTGTACCAGTGTCAGAATATGCTGATGGGGTTATTCAGATATTTCTAAGATGTAATGGAATTTTAGGAAAGTGTGTGTATGTATATAAGCCTAAACATTTTCCATATCCACTTTATATTGGTAGATATATTTTATTTAAGTGGGTAAATGAGCTCACTCCTATCCTCATTGTGCCACCAGAATATGCCTATGGGCTTCATGCATGGGGGTACGGATATGAACCTCCCCCATGTTTGTTGTAGGGATATTCCCATAGACTTTTTATGAGTGAGCTGGGATATGAACATTCTCATTGGTTACTAATGGAATATGTTGGAATACACTATCAATGGGAGTGGGGATATGATCCCACTCCATGATATCCAGTTCCTTTCTCACCTGATGTGTCTTCTTTGTTTCTTGTACATGGGTGTCAAAGTAGGCAGTGTGTCAGGTTGTACCCTCAGTAGATGATTCATGGGTACCGGTTGGATAGTTATACTGATGGTGTTTGATAGGACCTCCTTAGCTGCCCCTAAACAAGAAAGAAACCATATTTGACTCCCTGTTCAACCTTCATCAGAGACATAAGGTGGTGGTTGTTACACTTCAAGTATAATCTCCAAAAGCGGTTATCTCTTTTGATGTGTCCCATTGTCTTAGATTATGTTTTCCCTAGATGATGTGGACTCGTTATTTTTCATACTTGGAGATTATCAAGGGAAAGTTTGAAGGTCGGTATTGAACCATGTCGGTAGTATTTCTATACAATTTTTTTCACCTAATATTGAATTTGTTGGTTAGGTGATATAATTTTTCGACCTATAGGGGTTGTAGCTATATGTAATTTAATGGAATGGTTGTTGGATGAAGTCATTATCTTGGATCAGGATTTTTTTGATGAGATAATTATCTATTGTCATGCAGACAACAAGGAACAAGGTTTCTAATTAGTGAAATATCATAGGCATGATGCATTCTCAATTAGATATGCATCATTAACACAATTTTCCTTCTATACATGATTTGGATATTCTACACATGTGTACTTTTCAAAGTAAGGATAGTCTTATTTCAAGGGAACCCCTATTACAAAAGATTAGATGTAACATTTATGTCAGGATTATCATATTTTTTAATATGCCAACAAAGGGGTGTGACATATGGTAATCCAACCATATTTCTATTTGATGGATTTATAATGGTTTTATTTCTTGTGTAGAGTATAAAAAGAAAAAAATGGCCTAATTCATGATTAATAGATCATTCTGCTGTTTGAGATATTTATGTTGGGTTCGTCATTTTTTAATGAAAAAGACACAACCTGGAATCCCTCATCTGAGGAATATAATGCTTTGATGAGAACTAGGTTGTATATCCTTTTTATGTAGTGAAGGATATGGCATGATTAAATACATTCACATTGAGTTCACCATTTTTGTTTTTTACAAAAATTACGTGGATGGGATTCTCCCAACGGTTTGATTATGGGAAGTACAATTCTTAGCTCAATCATCTATATCAGGTTTACCATTTTTGTAGTATTCCCTAGAAATATTAAATGGTTACCACTTTCATAACTAGGTATAGAACTGATTTCCAAAGGTAGGTGGTCATTTTGGGTTTCAGACACAACAATTCTTAAGAACACAAAATTCTCGAGAGGATGGGAGTTCAGGATAATTGCACCCCTTGGGTGGGAATTGTTGGCTACACTGAGACTCTCTTATAGATTTAAGATATGTTCATGAATCTATTCCTAATCCCAATAAGGAACTTATTACCCTAACAGAATGATCATAGGTTAACCCCTTTTATGAGAAGAAGAAGGGGATCTGATTAGTGAATCCATCTGTATGTATCCAAGGTTCTTCATAACATTCCCAGTAATGGGAATTTGCTTATGTACTGAATTTTTATAAGTAGGTTATTTGGAATTTTATACCATATAGGGAGTAGGTTAATATTGTGATGAGGGGATTGAGACATCATTAGGAATCCTACATATCTAGTTATTTTAGGAATCAAAACCCACTTAGTTTATTAAACCCATGCAGTTTAACATCGCATATAAAATAAATATGTGTGGGAAGTTTGGCACTGGGTATTTGATCTCAATTATCAAGGAGACTTCATACATATCCCATTTATAGATAGAATCATAGTTTTTTTAGTTCATTTTTCTTATAAATCCACTAAAGGATGAAGTATAATGATCATTCCATGGGAATGATAGTGTCCTGATGGTTTAGATGTCAGAGACATGGGGGGTCTTACACTGAATTGGATTCCTATTTGATCTCAATCCTTAAAAGTCATCCTACATATCCTAGTTAATGTAGGAACAATATTTATCATAGTTCAGTCATGCCCTTAGGACTGACCCCAAGGTAGATTCCCGTATATGAGGGAAATCATATCATGATACTCATTGGGGATAAAACACTCTGGTTACCCAGGCTGGTGTAGATGAATGATGTGAATGATGTGACTATTATAAATCACTAATCCCGCATGATCCATTCTCAGTGTGAAAAAAATGGATAGAAAGTAATCAGTCTCACTGTATATGGATGCATGACTTATGTACTAGGATAGACCTCAAGATGCTTTACTGTGAAGCTCGAGCCTCAGGGAGACATCCTACATATCCTAGTTGTGGTGTGAATTTGAGTAATCATAGTTCAGTTGATCGAGGCTTAAACATTGAGGTTTACCTTTCCTTTATAGATGCTTATGATTTTAATGATATGAAAATTACAGCTCCTGAATCCCATGTGATCTATGATCGGGGTGAGAAACAAGGGGTAGAAAATGAACATTGTCATTTCTAGTGGAAGCAAAACTTATCTATGGGACTCCCCTTTGGATGGTTAATATAGAGCTCAAGCCTCGAAGAGGTGTCTTATGTATCATACTTATGGAGGGAATCAGAGTCATCATAGTTCAATTGGTATGGGATTACACGCTAACGTCTCTCTTATATTCAAAGCTTACACATTGGGGATAGATGAGGTTATCAATTCCCAGGATTCCCGATTGACCTGTCCTTATTGCCTATCTGAGGTGAATATA
This sequence comes from Viscum album, assembly GCA_963277665.1. Taxonomy (NCBI): domain Eukaryota; kingdom Viridiplantae; phylum Streptophyta; class Magnoliopsida; order Santalales; family Viscaceae; genus Viscum; species Viscum album. The sequence goes on along the minus strand of OY728119.1, from coordinate 111,949,197 downwards.
TTTTCTACTTGACATGCTTTGATTTTATTCTTGACATTTTGGAGTATGTTTTCCTGACATTTCCAAATATAATTTCATGATTTAGTTGACATATTTGAGGGACTTCGCGTAACCTGGATGGCATGTCCAAAGGTTTTTCCATGATTAAAACTAACTTGTACAAAGTAAATCATAAGATATGTCTAGATTTACATGGAATCTATCAAATGATCCTGGATAATATGATTATAGGGTGTCTCATGATCTATATAACATTCCCTTGTGTCATCACGAAAGCTAGACAACACATTTTAAGGGCGTCGTGAGAGTCAATGATACATGTCTAGAGGGTGATGCATGGTCTAGGATGAAATGACTAGAGGTCATTGTGAGATCAGGATGGTGTGCTTGGAGGGCATCACAAGAACCAATTAACATTCATGAGTGCTACTGTGAAACTAATCTAGCATGTTTTGGCACCGTCATATGATTCAAGTAACATGTTTGAAGGACATTGTTAGGTTTGGATAGCGATCCCGGAGGGCTTCGCAAGACTGGGGTGGCATGCTTGTGGGGCACCATGTGACTTTGTTTGACATTTCTAGAGGACTTCACATGATCCCAATAGTATGCTAAATGGTATTAATGAGATCTGGATGAAATTTCCTAAGTTTTTTATGTGTCTTGTGAGCCTCACATGATGCACATAAGGATTGGCAGATATATTCTTCAAACAAGTCTCCCATATTTTAGTCTTTTCTCCAAATGTATTAAAATTTATTATATTTATTTATTATTATCTTGTTTTAAAACTTGTGTGATCTATAAAATATGTGGTATTATCTTCATGTGTCCTACCATAAGTCCTCAACATGATCTATGAGGGATCACGCAAAGTGTTTATTCACGTATCATTATCACTCTAGTTGTTCCTCAGTATCTTACCTGATAGAAAAATTTCCCTATATCAGGATCATCCACTCTGAAAAAACCTCTTTGATGTCGATGTAAGGTTCCAAGGATTTTCCAATAATGCTTTAAAGTTAGTGGTGAATTTTTTATGCTAGGATGAGATGTTTATAGTCCTTTCTTCCTCAGTTGTTTGTCTCTTTTCACGGAATGTATCACGCAAACCCAAGGTGGAGTAGGTGGAGGGATCTAGCATCATGCGTCTTCACGAGTTCCGAACATAATTAATTCTGAGGGAATCACATTATTTTCAGTGACCATGATATTATCCTATCAATTCCTACTTTATTGGATTATTTACAATTAATGGGGTCTTTCTAAATCATGCAGACATTCCAAGGGACTTTCATATTGTTAGGCTAACATGTCTAAGTACTTTCATGAGATCATGGAACTTTTCAAAAGGTTTTCATGAGACCTTGTGTGACTTGTCTGAGACCTTTTGTGAGATAAGTATGGATTTTCAATGGGTCTTGTGAGACCATGTTATAAATAGCCCAAGAGCGTCGTGTGAGTTTTACAATCGTGGGAGGCTTCCATCATTCCCATATTTATTTCCATTATTTATTTCAAAAATGTTGTAGGTCTCATTATGTTTTATGAGTTATATTTAATACAATAACTCTACCACTCGGTGATGGTTCACTTGACTAAAAAGTGGTTTTGTTGAGACATGAAAGCATTTCACAGAAAAATCCATCTGTTTTCCCCTATAGAGCAAAAAGGGGGAGCGTGAGGATTCCTAGACATGTCTATGGACCTTCACGTGATGAAGATGATGTTCTAGTGAAATTTCGAAATATGAGTTAGAAATGTAACTGAGTGATTGTCGTGTCTTTTGAATCACCAGGGTTGCATCACAAGTTGTTTACGATCATAAGAGGATCCCTTATTTCCCATATTTATTTCCTTTTTTTATTTTGTAAAGCCTTGGGATTTCAGAAGTTTTCTTGTATGTTGTCGCAGACAATAATCCTCCGCATCGATGATGTATTTCATGAGTTTTATGACTTAAAGAGTCTCTCTCCTTTTTAGATATTTTTCTTCAATTTTCAAAGGATTTTTGGATGGTTTTTCAAGTGTCCACTGGTTTCCAAGCTGCATGACCTGTTGTAGCTTATCTGGCCGCCACAACGTGGTCAGTGATTTTCTGGGGTGCCTTTGAAAAAGCATAAGGACTTTTTGAAGGGACTTCGTGGGTCCTTCTACAAGCTATGCACTTATCGTGACCATCTGCATCAAGATCAAAAATCAAACTTCGTATTATTTTTCTTTGTGGGGAAAATAATACGCATATTCAGGTATTTCTTCCTTTTAAAATTTTATGATGGCCATTTGGAGGGAATCAACAAAGATGTCCACCAAGGAATAGCTAATTCTGGATAGGTGATACTATGAAATTCCCTAGCATAGGTGACTTGTGTAACAATCACCCAACCTAAAGAAGAGGGTCATTGGCTAGAAGTACTATCCAAATATGGAAATAAGTTTTGTAACAAGATAAATCATAATAAAGTTGACCAAGATCATCCACCCTGAGAGAACATCTTCACATTATATTAACAATCCTTGAACCTATAGAGGTGTCATTAAATATTCCTCTTAGATTCAAACAAAATTTTTAGACATAGTAAAAGGCACAATATAAAGAGTCATATTCAACTCTTACACAAAATATGAATCATGCGGATTTTGTCCCCACAAAATCTGGAGAATGGTAACTAACTGAAAAAAGTATAGAATGGGAAATGACCCCATAAATGGTTCAATGATTACTGACACACCAAATGGGAGAATGGGAATCATCTCTCCAAATTGAACAATGAGCATTGACTCACCAAAGGGTAAAATGGGCACTACCCCACCAAACCTAATTATCACTTGATAAAGACCTCATCTTCGGTATTGTTAATTTCCTTCATTTAACAGATCCCTTCTCTAATGATGAATATGTATTTGATTATGAGTTCACCATACCTAACTAGGGAGTTGGATCCTTAGGATGTGGGAGCTCGGGGTTTAGTGGAAAAAATGGGCATGGTCAAAACCAATCTTTTGATCACATCCCTATTAAATTCATATATGCATCTGATACCTAAGATCAATCTCTTTGTAAGGATAAATAGAAACTTGGAGATTCCTCAAATCCCTCCAATGGTTTTTCAAACCTAATAATTCTAAACAACTGACCGGAATGGTTACAGCTCTATGACCAGCCCAAACAAAAGGATATTCTAGTGTAACCTTTGTCACTTACAACAGATTCTCCCTCAACTTCTTTCCATGTACCAAGATCATTTACTTAAAAAATATCATCTCTTAAGTCACATGATAGGTAGAAACCCCACTGTGGGAAGCAAAAACCTCTAGAATATAAATATTTAATAATAAAATAATTGGTGGAAATCCCAACTAAACTCTCAATAAAATATTATTTCCATATTTTAAAATCACTCAGAAAGGCACCCATAGAGGCCATCCATATCCCATAGGAGTTTGAGACAAAATTCATTGCATCTGAGGTTTACCAAGTGGTGACTATGCTATCAAAATTTCACACCATCATATCATTCATATAAAAGGGCCAATAAGATGTCATCTAGGGATATATTAAACCCCTATATGTTCTGAGTAAACTTGATAATGTCAATATCTGAAGCTCTCTGGTTGAAAATGGTTTTAGAATCAACCTCATCCTTGTTCAGACTCTTATATGGTTGGGATACAATGGGGATTATTTTTCTCCAATAAATCTAACCATTCAAGGGTATGATAACATTGATAAAAGGCCTCTCATAAAGATAAATATCAAAGCTCAATTTGGGGATCAATTATCTAATTCTGATTTCATGGTTACCTATAATGACACAACATATAATATCCTTCTTGTAATACCTTGGCTTCATAGGCACATAGTGGTACCTTCATCATTTTTCAATGCTTGAAATACCCCATTAACATAAAGGTTAGTATACTACATAGTGGTATCACCCCATTTGAATCTTGAGAAGCTGTATATACTAAGATAGTTTTATATAAGTGATAATGAAAACAAGCGATGGTGTATGATGATATGTATATTTTTACCTCCAATGGATTGGGGACCGCCCCTATGAAACCTTGGAGCATGCTTGATAGTGAGTATGTATTTCCCATAAACATGATAAATTTAATAGATTTAGTCCCATAAATCTATTATGGATAACAAACTTCATTTTACCATGTCTATGAGATGAAAATTGCATTATGTTAAGTGTATTCATCATATGTTAGTCAATATAATTCTCTATCAGCATTTGATAAATCCCATGCACTATTAGAAAAAATTGAAAAAGGTCTCAAGAAATTCCCTATAACTCAGGATGTTCATATCTATTCTACCCAACAGTGGCCGCATGAAGGAAGGAAATCATCCCTAAAATCTCTCTGAAATAAATCTAGAAGTATAGTATGTCACTGTTCCTCCTTGGTATCTCCCTTATCCCAACAGAGACAGAAATTCCCTAGAATTATTCACCATGCTTGAAGATTCCCTCACAGACATAGCTATAGAGGAATACGATGGAGAACTTAGGAATTCCCCTCAAAAATTTGGGGAATTTTTATCCACCACCATATATGAGCTCAGGATGGTGAATCTAGGAATTGAATAGGACCCATGATCTATAATTTTTATCACTTCCATTCCTCTCGAGGACCAAGAAATATATATCTCATTTCTAAAGAAACACCAATATGTTTTCACCATGAATTATATAGATATTCATGAGTTAAACCTTGATGCAGAAACCCATAATCTAGGTATGCTAAGTGACTATAAATTCTTCAAGTAGGAAACCCAAAAAATGTGCCCCACTCATGCTAACAATGTTGAGTCTACAGTTGAAAATTTGATCAAGACCAACATTGTTCAATAGGTGTAATTCCCAAAATGGATTGCCAACATCATCCCCATTAAGAAGAAAAATGGGAATATTAGGGTCTGCATTAATTTCAAGGACCATAATTCACACTACCCAAAGGATGAATTCCTAGTAGCAGTCATATAACTTGTGAATGAGGAAATTTCTGGATTCCATGTCCTTTCCATTGTAGATGGATACTTAGGATATAACTATATCAGAATGGACCCTGAGTATAAGGAATCCACAACTTTCAGGGAACCCCAAGGGATATTTTTCTGTCTGTACATGCCCTTATGATTAAATAATTTTGGCACTAATTACCAACACAAAATTTAATATATCTTTAATCCATTATTGGGGAAAATCACGAAATTCTATGTCGATGGCCTAGTGGTTAAATCTAGGAAACATTGTGATCACATCACTAACCTTCAAAAATTATTCAAAAAATTACATCAGCATATTCTAAATATGGACCCTCAAAATTTTACATTAAAGGTAATGTTAGGGAAATTCCTTGGCTTTGAGGTACACCACCATATAATCATAGTTGATCCATAAAATACTAGTGAAATCTAGGAAATACTACCTCCTCAGAATCTCAAATAATTGAGAGAGTTCTAGGGGCACAACACTTAAATCAGGCACTTTATAGCCAACCTAGATATAAAATCCCTTACCTATACTAAATTAATGAAAAATAAATTATCCTACCATTTTGATTAGGATTTATATGAATCTTTAGATAATATAAAGAATTACATGTTTCATGCACCATTCCTGATGTTTCTACTAGAAGGAGATCCACTTATCTTATATGTGGCTGCCATGGAATGACCGTTTGCTGCTCTCCTCACACAGAAACATGACACAGGGTATGAAAAAAGTCTCTACTAACATAGTTGAACAATTATAGTTACTGATAATTTATATTATTACATTGATAATAAATACCTCACACTCATATTCACAGTTTAAAAGTAGAGGTATTGCTGGCAGTATCATGAATTCCTCCTATTATTTTACATTGACCCACTCAAGTATATTCTTCACCACCCTATGTTAACAGGTTTTTTAAACTAATGTGTTATGATCTTGTTATAGTATGTAATTCAATTCATGTCATGGAAGGAAGTTAAAATTTATGAAATGGATGATTTCCTTGTGGAACATCTCACCACATAAAGAATTCTAGTGAATATAAAACTTATAGAAGAAGAAAGTTTCTATACCCATGATAGTACCTGAACATGAGAGATGTATTTTGATGGTTCCTCTAAAATTCCTATAATAAATATAACAGAAACCCTAAATCTCAGCTGGGATAGTCTGGAGATTGTATTTTATTCACTAGAAAAAGAAATTTTCCCCTAATCTTTCTCACTGTCCAAAGGTTGGTCAAATAATGAGGCTCAATACCAAGCCCTTATCATTGCTATGGAGCTAGCCCTATGATTGCATATAGGATTCTTAAAAATTAAATGGGACTTGGATCTAGTGATCAAACAGATAAATGGTGATTATTTCATCAATAAGGAATTCATGTACCCTCTCATTAGTTAAATAAGTGGGCCAATGGAAGAGTTCCCTTTCAATACAACATTGCATCATGTCCCACGATCATAGAATGATCATTCTGTTATAATTTTTAATATGGACATAATCCTAGTTGGTCTCAATTAGGATGAAGTATTTTTCCACATCATGCACTTAAGGGTGGTCACACCAATCATAATATTTAACAAGGAGGTAATCAATAAAATAAATGCTTCTCTAGAGTATGATGAGCCATAATCCTCCCCTAAATGGATGGATACCATAATAAATTACATTCAAAATGGAACCATCATGTAAAATATATCTAAAAGGGAACAAATTTGAAACCATGCAACAAACCACACCCTTTGGGATGGGCCAAACGATAAGAAATAACTCAATAAATTATCCTTATATAGAGTCCTCATTAGATACATTACAAAAGGAGAGGCTCCCACCAATATGAAGGAAGTCCACACAGGCTCCTGTAGTGCTCACCAGTCCAAAAAAAATTTGTCATCAAATTAGGATACGTGGTTACTACTAGAAAATGATGATATAGGACTGTGTAGAATTTACCAGTAAGTTCCATGCATTTAAAATTCACACAAACTTCATCCATACTCCCCCAGATCTGTTATATAGAGCTAAGTATTTCTGGCCATTTTTTGTATGTGGGATGGATGTTGTGGGGACATATCTCCCAACTATAGCTAAGTAGTATAATTATATCCTTACTACTTCAAAATTATTTCCTAATTGGGGTGAGGTAATACCCTTCAAGGAATTTTGGATGAATAATATCATTAACTTCATGAAGTCCAATATCATTTCCAGATTTGATGCCCCTCATAAGATATTAACAAACACTGGAACTAACTTATGCTCTTCCAAGCTAAAGAAATTGTGTTTAGAGTACAACATAAAGTCCAACAGTTCATCCCTCTATAGTACAGTGGAAAATGTATAGATAGAGGACTTAAATAATACTCCACCATATATAATCTATAAAATGGTGTACAATGATAAAAAGTCTTGTATGGACAAGCTCTTTCATACTTTTGGGCCTACCATACCACCACACGAAATTCCATGGAAATGAACCCATATTAATTGGTTTATGGGACCAAAGAAGTGTTTCCCAATTAATTAAAGTTTCCCTCACTCTTATTAGTTATCTTTGGAAAACTCTCATATGAAGAAAAATTAAAGAATCAGTTAGATGAGTTGGAATGACTTGATGAGAAAAGGATACATACACTATACTACCTAAAATCTCATCAAAATTATATTGCATGAGCCTTCAAAGGTTTTCCTATTCTCCTTCCTTTGGGGAGAACTGGTGTTGGTTATTGAAACCTCCATGATACCAATTAAGAATCTTCCAAAGCTGGAACCCAAATGGAACAGGCCTTAAGTTAGACATAAGTTATATTCCAAAGGAGCCTACTCACTATCCACGATGGATAGGGAACATGTTACACCACCAATAAATGTGAGTTTTATCAAGAAATAATTTTCATAACTTCCATTATGAGAAGAATTCCTATAAGAATTTAAATAACATGGAATCCAACATCCTTATTGTATGATGTTAAATTGCATGGAATACATCCTTATCATATGATGTTAAACTACACAGAAGACATCATAACCACATGAAATTAAACATTTATATATTATTCCCTTGTTTCTTGACATTAAACTAAATAAAAAAGGTTCATTTAGTGGGACCTATGTCCCTCTATTTCCCCTTGAATTTTTGGATGGTCACCCCACTTTTTTTATCCCCTATAGACAAGACCTGGAAACAATGACCATTGCTCTGATCCCTCCCATTTAGGAGGGGGTACATCCATCACCTTCCAAGGGGGATCAACATCATATCTTCCTTTGATTCTATAACCCTAAATCCTTTATCTTTTTTCCTATGAGCTCACTTTTCCCTAACATCCTGAACATGTTCAAAGGATTACTCAAACTATAACTTTCAATTTCAAAGTTCCGTGATGCCCTGTAACTTCTGGATCTATCTTTGTCTGCTCACTTAAAACATCATTGAAAATATATAGATTTATTTGGGAGAATTTTTTATGCTTGGGACTTATAAGAATGAGCTACAGTTGGGATTCTCGACAATAGTAATTTTATGGTTCACTTTTATTTAGAGTTTGATTTGATCAAGGCTTGGTCCAAAGCATCTCAAGTCTGCAATAGATCTAGATTATTTATTTTTTGGTGGTCCTATGATTTCCACATGAACCATGATTATATAAAAATGGTGATTTGGGTATGTTTATCTAATATTCGTATTCATTTTCAAACCCCTTTGATAATTTGAATGTTAGGGAACTTGATTGGCCACTTCCTTTGTTCTAATAGTAGAACTAGTGATATTTTTCACCGTATTTTCCCTCACATTTGTGTAAAAGTATATGTTTCAAGGATTTTAGTTAATTTTGTTTGAATTTAAGTTGGATAAGAGTTTCGGAATAAACAACCAGTTATTTTTTAATCATTGGTGTATTTGTTTTCTTTATAAAATTGTTTGGTATGTCGGTCATTTGTGTGTTGTTGAGGGATCAAGGATAGTCAACATACAACAGATGTGGTTCTGGATTCTAGTCCTGGTGATCCTAAGTCTGATTTCTTGAAGGAACAGTTTTATTTAGATGGTTCATGTGACTGAATCCCACTCAATATGTAGTTCTCTTCTATGGAGGCAATTGACCATTTGGGGAGTTCTCTCTCCCTGAAGAAGGTTCTCCCTTCAAACCATGATCCTAGAGTCATGGATGTATTTGGAAGGTTGTATAGGGTTCTAGTTATCACCCTCCAGAGGTCAAATCCCCATATGATTAAAGAGATATTGAAGGGGTGTGTAAATTAGGAATACTTGATCAAAGAAACAATGCTCCCAATGTTGCATGCTATGTGGATGCAGTGTGTGTTGAAAATGGAAACAATGGAATAGATGGGTCACTAGTGTCAATGCCTTTGTGGTATGGACACAAAGTGGTGTCCCATGTGTCTAGGGAGGGAGGTAGAACATATTGTAAGGATTATGAGTTATAGGCCTTAGGGTTAGGATGATGATAAGTCCCAAACCTATAAAATATTTTCAAACTAACAAGATTGGAAAATGAAGGTCCAGATCATGGATGTGAAGTTGATTGTGCAGGGGTCTCTAATGAAGAGAAGTTATTTTTAGGAGCATAATATAGTGATGAGTTTTATTTTCAAATTTTAGTTGACAATGTAGAAGCAATTCAAGGTAGAGGAATAAATAGTTTGATGAGGAGGAAGGGTTGGATGGGAAATCAAGATTTAGGGAGTTGTATCTTGAATAAAATATAAAAGTATAAAAATAAAAAGTAATACTCCTACTTTCCCCAAATAATGGATACAAGATCTAAAAAAAGTAAAAGGCCAAGGTGATAGACTATGAGAACAATTTAATAGAAAATAATTTGAATTTTTCTGGTGATTCTAAGGTTCAACAGTCAGAAGGAGTTGTGATAGAGACTCTTAATCAGAAGTATGAAGGTCCGGTGGTGGTTATTATATCTTTAGAGAGGTCATCACAGGTCAGATGGAGGATGAAGACAATGGGGAATTATGGGTACATATTATCAATTCTGAGGAAAATTTTTTGGAGGGATCACTACTAATTAATGCCTCACAAGTGTATGCTCATAAGAGGTCTGAGATACTATAACTAGTGGAAACTAATAAAGAGTAGATGGAGTGGATCAACAAGAAATATCATATATTGGTTAGAGGATTCAATGCAGGAAAGATAAAAATGGAGGATTACATCCAAACATGGGACAATATAGTATATTGTTTTGAATATACTATCAATGATGATCTAGCTACTCAGGTAAATGGACTTGATTGGAATTTACTTAAGAATAATTTGTCCAATTGGATCAAATTAGATTTCAACGTTTTTTCTACCTCTTATGGTATTTGAAGCTTTGTATTTTGTACTTTCATGGGTTCTCACTTTTCCTTAATGTGTTTTCTAAACAAAAAATATAATTTCTAGTTAGTCAATGAGCTCTATGTCCGCTTATTATGCATGAGCTAGATTAGTGTAAAGGAATATAAAAAATAGCCCTACTTTCATATGGGTTATACCTACACAGAGAATTTTTCCATTCAAGAACTATGTGTATGTTGATTACTATTGTCACTTGGATATGTAGTGATACCTAGATCCCAAATCTCATGCCCAAACACAAAATATATAAAAATGCACCCCTCCTTGCATATGGGACAGACTTATGAAGGGAAAATTCTCAAGAACTAAGTGTGAATTGATTCTTGTTATTTCATGATATATATTAATATACAGATCCCAAATCCTAGGTCCATTCGAAATATAAATGTAAAATACCCCCCCACACACACCCATCAGCATATGGGTCAAAACTACACAAGAAATTATCTGCATAAGAACTGTAAGTGTATTGATTTTTTATCCTCATAATATATATAGTGATTCCCAAATACTATGTCTATCCACAATATAAAAAAAGATATAAATAAATCCCCCCTCCCTGTATGTGGGTCAGACTTGTACGGGGAGTTATTATAGGTTCCGAGCACAGTAGAATCGTGTGATGTGTCGTGCCCAAATTTTTTTCCCCATGATTGACGATCAATTTGAGATTTACACAATGATAAATCTCATGATATATGGAATTGAATCAAATAATATAGACAAGGGATAGAATTATAGAACCAATATATTGGATCATCACATATTATTTATAATTTATTTATTTAAATAAATAATTACCTTGATGGAATTATTTCTTCTTTGATGAATCTGACAACAGATATGTATTGTTCCATCATTACGTTGTAGGAATCAAAGTAGATTCTCTCAATCGATGATCCACACATGTTTCAAAAATCCCTAAATGTTGTTGTAGGAATAGCCAAGTTCTATCATGGCAGATCCTGGTGTTTATGTGGTCCTCCATTGATCACCTAGAGAACCAATTCCAAAGAGTTCTCATGGATCTCTCTTGACTCGAGAGTGGGTGGTGGAGGAAGATTGCTCTCCCTTATTGGGAGAATTCTTGGAAAAGGCAGCTCTCTTGGTCCTCATAGGATTATAAAACTCCATTGTGCATAATAAAAACAAATGAATTATCTTATTGAGAAAATAAAATAATTGGGTTTATATATCGCTAGGGTTAAAAAAGTAATTTAACAAGTTATGTGTAACGTTAATTGTATCTCTCTGAATGCCAGAGGATTCCGACTAGTAGCGAGGGCCTTTTTAACATGTCTGTGGGGGATATTATACCCCCATAGTTAATAGGAAATATATAGATGAATAATAAAAAAATTAACAAGTAGCAGAAGCATGTAAATAAACAAACTATAGAAGAAGCAATTAAATAATACCAAGTGAATAAATGAGGAGTGTGGAAGTAGATAGATCAAACCAGCTACACAATGATTCCATGCTATGATGTCTCTACTAAAATAAAAGTATGGAAAGAAAGAATACATGCATGCTATCAAACTGTAATGAAAATGACACAAAGTGAAACAATAGAATCTTGAGAAAAGGATTTTTCCTCTACCCCCAAGGTCTATCCAAAACATCAAATCAATCAAACATTGGGAGTGGGATGTTTCACTTTGTCCATACCTATAGACATAAAGTCTAATAGGGTACCAAACAGAGCCCGAGAAGGGTGTGAGATAAAATCCTACTACCCATGGTGTCTAAACCTGTCCATTTCATGTTGTAAACAAAAGAATTGTTCCAATATATGATAAATTAAAGCAATTAAATAAACAAAATAAAATAATTATAGCTTGGTTTGGGTTCTCAATGGGACCTGTCCATACCACCTACTTTATCTTAAGTTGAGGAACTGAATAAAGTACTTGTAATAAGCAGGATGTATATATATATAAAGGCTTGAAAAACTGAATGTAGAAAAAAAAGAACATACTCCCAAGCTTGTGCTTTATCTTGGGTCAAATTTATCTGTCAACAAAGTGTGATTCATGTAAAGACATGAAAAATTCAAGGAAATTTTTTCTTAATTTTCTTCGGAATTTTACAAGAACGCAGTTTCTGACGGCACCTAATTCTGAGGCCTGGTGTGCTCGGAATCTTTTTCCAAAGTTTAGCTCAGGTACGTTCAGTGGATGAATGAGCGGGTTTTTCTAACTTTTGAACCGGTGCTCGGAATCGAATTCCGAGGGAACCGATGGAATCGCAGCGCCAATTTTTTGCTTAGAAACACCTCTTCTGGAGTTGAGTTTGCTCGGGTGTGGTTTTTAATTTTTGGGGTTAAGTTAAGAAATAAAATAAAAGTGGTGCATCCGATTTTTATTTTATTTTTCTTAACTTATGTTAAGTGGATGATGTGGGACCCACAATATCCTACCCACTTGGTAGGATATTTTTGAGGTGGGGCCCACACGAGCCACACCGTTTCTTTTCTTCTAAGTAACGCACCCGCAACCCCCAATTAATGAAGTTAACCCATGCATTTATTCTGGTTAAGAAACGCCTCATTAATGTGGCGGTTTAAGTGTTGCAATTAATTCACTTAAATGTTTCTTTCGTATTTGATTTTTAAAACGCAAGGCTTGTGAAATAAAAATAAGAAAACTCTTATTCTTATTAGACTGGTGGTGTTGAGAGGCTAGGGATAATTCTCAGGCTCTTGAATTTCCTCCTCCTCGATGAAGAACGTGAAGAACATGAAGAACGTCGGATCCTCGGAGATCGACGACGCGACGTGACGTTCCTTCTTCCGTGACGCTTCTTCCGTGACACTCCTTCTGCGACGTGATGATCCCCCCTTCCGCGACGCCTTCTTCCGCGACATGCTTTTCTGCGATGAACCCTCGCTCGACGACGCTTGAGGTAGGGGTTTGATTCAATTAAATCCTTGTGATTTATACCCATGGCATATGATTAAATATTTTTCAGAAGACTTTTAAAACTGCTAACGCGGTGGGTGCAGACCAACGAACAAGTCCGACCCACCGTCCCTTCGTTCTTGTTGTGAAGATCAGCGGGCGATGATGAAGCAGGCCGCGCAGGCGTTGTGAGGTCTTCGCAGTGAAGAACCGGTCCCGGGAGGGCCGTTGGCGATGACGGCAGGCAAATCCGACCACTGGAGCTCGTCCGGTGGTCCGCGGAGCAATCCACCGGTAGGGCGGCGCCGGCGGCAGGAGGCGGCGGCGCCCGGCGCGCCGCGGCGGCAGGCCGCAAGTCCCGCGACTGCACGAGACCAGAGGAGGCAGGACGCGACAACCGCCCGCGTCCGTTGGCAAGGGCGGCCCCCACGCGGGGTCGCGGTTTCGTCCAGGGGGGGCGGTCCCCCCTTTTGCGTGGTCGCTTGGCCAGTGCCAGCGTGCTGGGCCGAGCCGCCCGGCCGAACCGCCAGGCCGGGCCGCACCCAGGCCAGGCCGGGCCGCGCCCAAGTGGGCCGGACCTGGAACCGGGTCGGGTCGACTCGGTTCGGGCCGACCCAGGGGGTATCGGGCTGGGTTGGACCGGGCCCGAACCGCCTAATACCGAACCTCTTTCGGTATGTTGCCCATAACATGAGTTTCGGACCTCCGATCGACGCAACGTCAGTTGCGTAGCAATCCTTGGATTGAGACAGTCGTTTCGGTATATTACACTTAGGGTTTCAGAGAAATTTGGGTTTGGCCGGGTTGGTTCGTACTCGAAACCAACAGGGCCCTCGGAGCAGAAACGCTTATAACTTGAGCTCCGTGCATCCGATTGATGTGTCGTTGACTTTTTTGGATTACTCTTAGTGATACAGAACTTTTGGCTTACTACGCTCGAGGTTTGGACACAGTTGATGTATGGTCGGGTTGGTTTTGACTTAAAAACCAACCGGGCCCCTGGAACGAAAAAGCCAATAACTCTCAGATAGGGCGTCCGATCGACGCGCCGTCTGTCGCGTTGAGTTCCTGTTGATGATACGGAACTTTTGGATACATCAACTCCAAATGATGTGTCAGTTGATGTATCAGCCCCTCGGCTCATGGAGCGGACCCTCCCGAACGAGCTTGCTGGGTACGGGAACCCTAGAGCTGGCTGCGACTGCGACGACGATGACGACTGTGTAGAAATCCTCTGTGGATTCGACGGTGACGACTATAGCACTCAGAGATCCTACGTGGATCAGTGCTACTAATCCTGTGTGGGTCAGATCCTGTGTGGGTCAGCGCTCAGCGGTCCTGTGTGGGCCAGCGCTTACAGATCCGGTGTGGGTCAGATCCTGTGTGGGTCATTGCGGGGGTTAGTTACCTATCGACCCTGGGTGGGTCAGATCATGTGTGGGTCATTGCGGGGGTTTGTACCTATCGATCCTTTGTGGGTCCGACGGCTTAGATGAATCAGTGGCTATATCTGATCATCTCTATTGTCATACAAAAAAGCATACCTGTGTGAGCTGAATCTTGACTTGCTTTCCTATGTAGATTATGTTATGCTTTCCTGTGTGGATCGGGTTGTGATTTCCTGTGTGGATGTGATCGAACTTGGGCTCGGAGGTTGGAGCGAACTGGAATTGATTACTTAGGTATATGTATGGGCATATACCTAAGTAGAGTCAGATGTTACTTTATGATTGTATCTTTCCTTTGTGGATTATCCTTTGTGGATTCTGAGAGACCTTCGGTGGTCTCGGGGTCCCTACTGAGTAGCTTATACTCACCCCTGCACAGGCTATGCCTGCACTACGTTGTGTTGGTTGCAGACGACGGACAGCGCTGATCGTGGTTGAGGCACGAGGAGTAGGTCAGTACCTGGAGGTGGACCATTGGGCAGGACATACACAGAGCGGACGGCTGGACCCGAGGAGCTGTGGAGGCTATCTGTACCCACCCTTCAGGTGGGACTCCCAGTGGAAGGCTCGAGGCTGTGGCTTTACTTTCAGTTGTTGTTTTCCCTTTCCAGTTGTACTTTACTTTCAGTTTGGGTTTGTATTCTGGCCCACTTAATTTTCCCCACTTACTGTTGTACCCAGTTTTTACTTATTGTTTACTTCTGCTTGCCCGCTCTGTGGTGTTTGTTTACTTTGCGAAGGAAATGCCTTCACTTTTTACTGGGAATTACGCCTTGGTGCTATTTTCCATCCCCTGGACTATGGAAGGCGGGCTTGGGGTAGTCACGCCACGGGCCCTGAGGACGGGTCGTGACAAATTGGTATCAGAGGAGTTCGGTTCTACCGCAGAACTCAGGACTCTGATCGTTTTCTATGTGAAGCAATAGTGTTAAGAGTATTGAGTGTGGTTATCAATCCAGGGAGTCCAATGTTGGTGCGGCGGCCGATGTATCCGTACACCAGGACCCTAACTTCTGATTTCCAACTTAATGCATGAAAACGTTGATTGCATGTGTGTTTCAAGTTTTCTTTGTGATTACTTTGTGTAAGCTCACCAAGTATATTGTTCTGACCGTGGTGCACCTGTTTCTTTTCAGGATGGCCCCATGATGGTAGCTAGCTAGGGTTCCGAGAGTTGTGCGTGACGACAGCCCACCGAGCGACGAGGCCTTGGTAGAGGGCCCTTTGATAACAGAGGCACCGGCAGTACCGCTACCTGCCGAGCCACCGATGCTACCAGCCGCAGCCGCTGACGATGCACGTCGCCTTGATGCACTGCACGAGTTTCAGCGCCAGTGACCGCCCAGGTTCCACGGGGAGATGGACCCTCAGGCTGCCGAGGATTGGCTGGAGGTAGTTGTATGGGTTTTCAGGTTATTAAGGACACCATCAGACCACATGGTGATCCTCGCAGCGAGCCTCCTGCACACGGCAGCAGGCAGATGGTGGAGCTTGATGCTCCAGGTGCATGACGAGTCATCTCTCCTCTGGACGGACTTTGAGAGCCTCTTCCGCTCGGAGTTTTTCCTAGCCACCCTTCGTGCGGTGCGCATCCACGAGCTTCTACATCTGCGGCAAGGCAGTTTGACGGTCGCTCAGTACTCGGCGAGATTTACCGATCTCTCGCGCAACTCGACAGACATGGTACGGGACCCATTCTTCCGAGCCCAGACCTTCGAGCAAGGCTTGAGGCAGGAGATCAGGGCATCGCTGATCTCCCTCAGCATTCTGACACAGGTAGGGGTACTAGAGAGAGCCCTTCTGATCGAGAGATTCCTTGCTGATCCTGCATCAGCAGCGAGACCTACCGCAGGGCGGCACCTGGCAGAGTCTTCTACAGCAGGAAGTTGATGGATGACTCATGGGTCCAGGAATACTAATCCCTTGGGAAGATGACCTCAGGAAACTGGCTCAGCAGTGCGGGGCACACAGCGCAGAGCCAGTCTTTCAAGAGGCAGACAGTGCTACGCATGCGGCGGGCAGGGCCACATGGCTCGTGATTGCCCGACCCGCCGTGCCGAGGAACAGAAGACGGTTGAGGGGCCACCCAGGCAGAGGCAGAGGGTCGACCGTGGCGGTCCACAGGGAGCAGGCGGATGAGGAAAAGGAGTTGGCTGAGCAGAAGGTGGTGGGAGACGCTTTGAGGCTCTACCACCACCACCACCAGAAGGTCCACCCCGACCACAGGGAGCTGGCGGGCAGAGATAGGCACAGCTCCAGGCAGCGGAGGCCTACGACCACGGCGCGCCTGAGATGATTTTAGGTACTATCTATGTCTATTATACCCTTGTTGTAGTTCTTATAGACACAGTAGCGAGTCATTCTTTCATAACCGCTTCCCTTTCTCGGAGCTCGGAGATTCCGACTGAGCCGTTGGCTCGATCCTTACGGCTAGAGACTTCTATGGGAGCAGACTCGACGATTATGCACTGGTTACGGTAGTGTGAGCTTACTCTAGGAGGAGAGAGCTTCGGCTGGGATCTTCTTGTAGTGGCGTCGAGGCCTTATGACGTCATCTTGGGCATGGATTGGTTATCTACAGTCCATGCTCAGATTGACTATATTAGGCACAAGGTGCGGTGTGTACGCACCGACGGGAGCAGGTTCACCTTCACCGGTGAGAAGGGAGCCTTCATAGCACATGATGGACTCCCGCAGAGGAGAGGACATCCCATCACTCATCAGTTGGCTAGCCTCATCCTAGGAGCAGTTGACGTGCAGAGTCCTGGTTTTCCTGCAGTGGTGGATCAGTATGCGGTCGTTTTCCCCGATGACATTCCAGGGCTACCTCCTCGCAGAGAAGTAGAGTTTTATATTGATCTATACCCCGGGACAGCCCCGATATCCACCCCAGCATATCGGATGGCTCCCACCGAGCTTCGAGAGCTACGGGTACAGTTGGAGGACTTGAAGGGCAAGGGATTCATCCGAACCAGTGTTTCACCCTAGACTTCCTCGATATTGTTTTCCAAGAAGGCGGACGGGAGCTTGCGACTTTGTGTCGACTATCATCGCCAGAACTAGGTGACAGTGAGGAACAAGTATCTGTTACTGAGGATGGATGACCTCTTCGATCAGCTCAAGGGAGCATGGTGGTTCTGAAAGATAGACCTCAGGTCAGGCTATCATCAGCTCAGAGTTCGGGACGAGGACGTGCAGAAGACGGACTCCAGAAGTCGGTATGGCCGCTATGAGTTCTTGGTTATTCCATTTGGCGTAACTAATGCTCCAGCAGTGTTCATGGGCCTCATGAACAGGATCTTTCAGCCATACCTTGATCGATTTTTCGTGGTCTTCATCGATGACATTTTGATATACTCAACGACTGAGGAGGAGCACGCCTACCACTTGCAGGTTGTACTATACACACTCCGAGAGAACCAGATTTATAGAAAGCTCTCTAATTTTTAGTTCTAGATACATGAGGTCCACTTCTTGGGACACGTCATCTCTGAGGTTGGAGTTACGGTGGATCCTGTGAAGATCGAGGCGGTGCTAGCTTGGGAGCCACCCAGGAGCGTTACTGAGGTGCGGAGTTTCTTGGGTCTAGCTGGATACTATCGGAGATTTGTTCCAGACTTCTCCAGAGTTGCGGCACCACTCTCAGCTTTGACAAAGAATGGGAAACCCTTTGTGTGGTCATACAGATGTCAGCAGAGCTTCCAGGAGCTGAGACAGAGGTTGACCAGCACACCTATCTTGATGTTTCCGGAGGAGGGAGTAGGGTACATAGTCTACTGTGATGCATCAGGGACCGGACTCAGATGTGACCTGATGCAGGAGCGGGCAGTGATCGCCTATAGATCACGTCAGTTGAGGCCGCATGAGCAGAACTATGCTACCCATGACCTGGAGTTAGAATCAGTGGTCTTCTCTCTAATGATGTGGTGACACTATCTGATGGGCGAGCGTTTTACAGTCTATTCTGACCATCAGAGTCTCAGGTACATCTTCTCTCAGAAGGACCTGAACCTGAGACAGCGGCGATGGATCACGTTCCTCTAGGACTATGACTTGGAGATAGTCTATACTCCTAGGAAGGGGAACGTAGTAGTCAATTCTCTCAGTAGGAGGAAGTGCATTCAGCTACTTGGGGAGGCGATAGAGCAGCTAGCCACTTTCCAGATATCCTTCGTGGATAGAGATGGAGCAGTCTTCCTTCAGTCACTCACAATCACTCCTCCACTGCTGTAGTGGGTTAGAGAGGCACAGCGTGGGGATGCCGACTGTGAGACGTGGTGTGCACAAATATCCTCAGGATAGGCACCTGATGATTTCTCCTTAAGAGGAGAGCACGACGTCCTTTTCAGAGTACGTACCATGGTACCAGTTTCTTTATGAGAGGAGGTGCTGAGAGAGTTTCAAACTTCCCCTTTGGTGGTATATCCTGGAGTGGCGAAGATGTACCAGGATCTCAGACGACATCACTGGTGGCCGGGCATGAAGAAGGATGTGGCAGAGTTCGTTTCTCGATGCCTCACCTGCCAGCAGGTGAAGGCAGAGCACCAGGTACCAGCAGGCTTGGTACAGCCCTTAGAGGTCCCAGAGTGGAAGTGGGACGGGATATCTATGGACTTCGTGACTAGAAATCCACACACTTCCAGGGGTCATGACTCCATTTGGGTGATTGTCGACCGACTCACCAAGTCGGCTCACTTCTTACCCATCAGAGAGCAGGGCTCAGTGGAGAGCTTGGGACGTCTCTACGTTCAGGAGATTGTACAGTTTCACGGTGTGCCATCATCTATCGTCTCCGATCGAGATTCTCTCTTTACTTCCCGGCTTTGGAAGGGGTTTCAGGAGGCATTTAGGATGTAGGTATGTCTAAGCACCGCCTTTCACCCTCAGATGGATGGTCAGATGGAGATGACCATTCAGACTCTTGAGGACATGCTCTGTGCATGTGTCCTTGACTTTGGTCATAGCTGGGAGGACCACCCACCCTTGTTGGATTTCGCGTACAACAATAGCTACCACTCCACCATTGGGATGGCACCATACGAGGTGTTGTACGGCTGACCTTGAAGATCTCCTCTGTGCTGGAAAAACCCTGTGGATTCAGCACTTGTGGGACCAGAGATGGTCCAGGCCATGATAGAGAAGGTCCAGGTCATCCAGGAGCGGACGAGGACAGCTCAGAGCCGGCAGAAGTCTTATGCTGACAGGAGGCGGAGGCCACTAGAGTTCGAGGATGGCGACCACGTCTTCTTGGGGTCTCACCTCGATGTGGATTACGGAGGTTTGGCCGAGGCAGCAAGTTATCTCCATGCTTCATCGGACCTTTCCAGGTCCTCAGCAGGATTGGCGTGGTGGCTTATCGCCTGGCTCTACCACCTCAGTTACACCGGGTGCATGACGTCTTCCATGTATCCCAGCTGAGGAGATACGTGCATGACCCAACGCATATTATTGACCATGGGGAGATGGATTTTGATGATGGGGTGACTTTTTCAGAGGTCCCAGTGGAGATTGAGGATCTATAGGAGCGGGTCCTATGTGGAAGATTGATTCCTCTAGTGTGCATCATATGGCAGCACGGGAATCTCCAGGAGAGCACTTAGGAGCAAGAGGCTCAGATGCATGCTCAGTACCCTCATTTGTTCCCCTAGTTTTTTATGTATCTTTACGGTGACGTAAAGCCCTGATGTGGGAGTGATGTAAAGACCTGAAAAATTCAAGGATATTTTTTCTTAATTTGCTTGGGAATTTTACAAGAACGCAGTTTCTGACGACACCTAATTCTGAGGCCCGGTGTGCCCAGAATCTTTTTCTGAAGTTTAGCTCGGGCACATTCAGTGGACGAATGAGCGGGTTTTTCTAACTTTTGAACTGGTGCTCGGAATCGAATTCCGAGGGCACCGATGGAATCGCAGCACCGATTGTTTTCTTAGAAACACCTCTTCCGGAGTTGTGTTTAATCGGGTGTGGTTTTTATTTTTTGGGGTTAAGTTAAGAAATAAAATAAAAGTGGTGCAACCGATTTTTATTTTATTTTGCTTAACTTATGTTAAGTGGATGACGTGGGACCCAAAATATCCTACCCACTTGGTAGGATATTTGTGAGGTGGGGCCCACACGAGCCCCACCATTTCTTTTCTTCTAAGTAACGCACCTGCACCCCCTATTAATGAAGTCAACCCATGCGTTTATTCTGGTTAAGAAATGCCTCATTAATGTGGCAGTTTAATCATTGCAATTAATTCAATTAAATGTTTCTTTCATATTTGATTTTTAAAATGCAAGGCTTGTGAAATAAAAATAAGACAACTCTTATTTTTATTAGACTGGTGGTGTTGAGAGGCTAGGGAGAATTCTCATGCTCTTGAAGTTCTTCCTCCTCGACGAAGAACGCGAAGAACGCGAAGAACGTGAAGAACGCGAAGAACGTCGGATCCTCGGAGATCGACGGCGTGACATGACGTTCCTTCTTCCACAACGCTTCTTCCACGACGCTCCTTCCGCGACAGAATGATCCCCCCTTCTGTGACGCCTTCTTCCGCGACGTGCTTTTCAGTGAAGAACCCTCGCTCGACGACGCTTGAGGTAGGGGTTTGATTCAATTAAATATTTGTGATTTATACCCATGTCATATGTTTAAATATTTGTTGGAAGACTTTTAAAACCGCTAATGTGGTGGGTGCGGACCAGCGAACAAGTCTGAACCCACCGTCCTTTTGTTCTTTGTGTGCGGATCGGCGGGCGACGATGAAGCAGGCCGCGCGGGCGTTGTCAGGTCTTCTCAGTGAAGAACCAGTCCCGGGAGGGCCGTTGGCAAAGACGGCAGGCAAATCCGACCACCGGAGCTCGTTAGGTGGTCTGCGGAGCAATCCGCCGGTGCGCCTCGCCGGCACGGCGGCGCCGGCGGCAGGAGGCGGCGGCGCCCAGCGCGCCGCCGGGAAGAGCCGTCGCTGCTTCAGCCGTGGCGGCAGGCCGCAAGTCCCGCGACCGCGCGGGACCGGAGGAGGTGGGACATGGCAACTGGCCGCGTCTGTTTCCACAGGAGGCCCCCACGCGGGGCCGCGGTTTCTTCTAGGGGGGCAGTCCCCCCTTTGGCACGGACGCTTGGCCAGCGTCAGCACACCGGGCCGAGCCGCCCGGCCGGACCGCCAGGCCGGGCCGCGCCCAGGCCGGGCCAGACCCATACCCGGGTCGGGTCGACCCGGTTCAGGCCAACCTAGGGGGTATCGGGCCAGGTCGGACCGGGCCCGAACCCCCTAATATCGAACCTCTTTCGGTCTGTTTCTCATAACTTGAGCTGTGGACCTCCGATCGACGCACCGTCAGTTGTGTAGAGATTCTTGGATCAAGACGGTCGTTTTGGTATATTACACTAAGGGTTTCGGAGAACTTTGGGTTCGGCCAGGTTGGTTCGTACTCGAAACCAACCGGGCCCTCGGAGCGGAAACGCTTATAACTTGAGCTTCGGACGTCCGATTGACGTGCCGTCGAGTTTGTTGGATTCCTTCTAGTGAGACGGACCTTTTGGCTTACTCTGATCTAGGTTTGGACATAGTTGGAGTATGGTCGGGTTGGTTTTGACTTAAAAACCAACCGGGCCCCTAGAACGAAAAATCCAATAACCCTCAGACCGGGCATCTGATCGACGCGTTGTCTGTCGCATTGAGTTCCTGTTGACGATACGGAACTTTTGGATACATCAACTTCGGACGATGTGTCAGTTGATGTATCAGCCCCTCGGATCGTGGAGCGGTCTCTCCCGAACGAGCTTGCTATGTGTGGGAACCCTAGAGCTGGCTGCGACTGCGACGACGATGACGACTGTGCATAAATCCTCCGTGGATTCGACAGTGACGAGTACAGCACTCAGAAATCCTACGTGGATCAGTGCTACTGATCTTGTGTGGGTAAGATCCTGTGTGTGTCAGTGTTCAGCGGTCCTGTATGGGCCAGCGCCTACAAATCTTGTGTGGGTCTGATCCTGTGTGGGTCATTGCGGGGGTTAGTTACCTATCGACCCTGGGTGGGTCATATCCTGTGTGGGTCATTGCGGGGGTTAGTACCTATCGATACTTTGTCGGTCCGACGGCTTAGATGAATCAGTGGCTATATCTGATCATCTCTATCGTCATACGAAAAATTATACCTGTGTGAGCTGAATCATGACTTGCTTTCCTATGTGGATTATGTTATGCTTTCCTGTGTGGATCGGGTTGTGATTTCCTGTGTGGATGTGATCTAACTTGGGATCTGAGGTTGGAGAGAACTGGAATTGATGACTTAGGTATATGTATGGGAATATACCTTAGTAGAGTCGAATGTTACTTTGTGATTGTATCTTTCCTTTTCGGATTATCCTTTGTGGATTCTGGGAGACCTTCGGGGGTCTCGGGGTCCCTACTGAGCAGCTTATACTCACTCATACACTGGCTATACCCGCACTACGTTGTGTTGGTTGCAGACGATGGACAGCGCTGATCGTGGTTGAGGCACGAGGAGCAGGTCAGTACCTAGAGGTGGACCATTGGGCGGGACGTACACGGAGCGGACGGCTGGACCCGAGGAGCTGTGGAGGCTATCTGTACCCACCCTTCAGCTGGGACTCCCAGTGGACAGCTCGAGGTTGCGGCTTTACTTTCAGTTGTTGTTTTCCCTTTCTAGTTGTACTTTACTTATAGTTTGGGTTTGTATTCTGGCCCACTTACTTTTCTGCACTTACTGTTGTACCTAGTTTTTACTTAGTGTTTACTTCTTCTTGCCTGCTCTGTGGTGTTTCTTTACTTTGCAAAGGAAATGCCTTCCCTTTTTACCAGGAATTACGCCTTGGTGCTAGTCGCCAGCCCCTGGCCTATGGAAGGCGGGATTGGGGTAGTCACGGCATGGGCCCCGAGGACGGTTCATGACAATTCAAGTCACCAAAAAGGTGTCACAATTCACAAGGAACTCAAATATGCTTTAAATAAAACCTTCCATGCATTATAATTATTATTTTATTAAATTTCAGAGTTAGATTCTGAGCTCATACCGAAGGTATTTCTATGTTACAACCTTCAATTTATCCAATACCACTGATCTCATTAAATAAAATCTTCTGAAAGACCAAGTATCTCTTGAGGCATGGCTTTATCATGATTCTACCTCGGGTATCACACATTAGGGTTCGAGTATCACTTGAGGCATGGCATGGCCAATTTTCCAATGGGTCCATCCTTGATTTTCCCTTAGGGAATCGGTATCACTCATGAGTATATAGGAAACCTAGGGAAACCCTCTTCTATCAAAGCCTAAGACATCGCCTCCTCGTTGTGTGGTGTGGTAAGCAATCAGGAACGGAGAGTCCATGTGTGGTCTCTAATACGAAAACCACATTTTCTCGCCACCTTGAAATTAATTATATTTAAAGGAAGTAGATATCATAGATTATTCATTTATAATTTTAACAAAACAATTTAAGCAACAGAGATCCACATACATCTTGGTCATTCAAGCCAAATAGTCACAGTCAAAACACTTTATCAGCAAAAGAAGAAAAATGCACTTTTCTCTTTTATAATGTCATAACACAGTAAGATTTTTAAATAAGTAAATCATTAGGTATAAATAACCAAAAAAACTCCAAAATTCATAGCTCAATTTATTCTAAATAATTTATTTGATTTGAAACTAAACCAAATAGGGGAAGTGAAACACATGAAATTAATAAATTAATTATTCAGGGCTAGAAAACATTAGGCCAGTTACTTAAGCACACCCAAATGGGTATCTAATGATGTTGAAATAAATTAAAAAATCTAGTTTATCTCAATCAAGGTTTCAATAGTCTATCCAAGTTATTTTATTATATCATAATAGAAAAATTTAATATCACTGGTAGACACTGATGAGCGGAATGACATGCAATCTAAAAGATGCAATGAAATAATGGAAAAGAGAATAGACACCCTACCTCATAATCGTAGAGGATCCTACAATCTGTGATGATCTTTGGATTGACTTAAAATAGAATAAATCACATGATTATAGAAAAATCACAATTTTGAGTAAAACCTTTCCACGATAGATTGCGCGATGGATAGTGGATGATATCATATGATTCTTGGGGTGTGAGGTTAACCTTATGAATAGATTTACATTGCACCTTATGGTGAATAAAATGTAGTCGTAGTGGGCTTCCAGAGGAGGAGGAGGTCAGGGCACTACAAGGGGCGCTACAGGGGGTGACACACCAAGGGAGAGGGAGGAGAGAAAGATATAAAAGAAAAGAAAAGAAAAGAAATAAAGAAAAATGAGAGGAAAAAAAGAAAGGGAAAAATAAAGAAAAATGAAAATATATAAAATTAAATAAAATATAATAATAAAAAAATGAAATGAGAAAGGAAAATAATTAACAAAATGGGTTAACCCATTTTAATTATTTCCACTCTTCTTCAACCACTTTTATTATTTTATTTATTTGTATCCCCTTTTTCATTTCTTCTTATTTCCATAAAAATATTTTTATTTATTTTTAGTACATTTTTAATTATTTTAACCCAAAAATTGTTCTAGGTAATTACATAATATTTCAAATAAAACCTAATCAATTATTTAAATAATTTTAATTGTAGTTTGGGACCCGCAACAGGGTGCGCAGGAGTGTGCCCTGGGTTGTTTTAAGGATATTGACTAAAATTTTAAATGGTCAGTACCTTGATTAAATTCAAGACATTACAACCTCCCCTACTTAAGACAATCAATCTCTAAGTTTCCCTTTCAAAGGTAGTGTAACTTCATCTGAGAAAAGCTCTGTCCATTGAGCATGCACATCGATCTCCCACTCTTAGGTCCCATCCTGAACACATCCATGTTGTCATAGCACTAGAACCATAGTAATTGACCTACCCCAGAGAACCTTCATGCTACAGTCGATGATCTGGATCAGAATCTCCTCAAAGGATGCATCCACTTCAAGCTCGATGTCATCAGGATCAAATGAATTAGC
Source organism: Viscum album (assembly GCA_963277665.1). Taxonomy (NCBI): domain Eukaryota; kingdom Viridiplantae; phylum Streptophyta; class Magnoliopsida; order Santalales; family Viscaceae; genus Viscum; species Viscum album. Next base: position 111,923,476 of record OY728119.1, on the reverse strand, counting down.
CTGGTCTAGATGATACTGTCGACGCTGAGATACATGGAAGACATCATGCATGGAACAATACCTCTAAGGTAATAGTAAACGACAGAATAATGGCCCAACTCTCTCCACTATCTCAAACATCCCAACGTATCTTAGTGATAACTTCCCCTATCTCTTAATTTTCATGTAACCCAACCTTGGCGAAACATGTAGAAAGACTCAATGTCCCACCTCAAACTCAAGAGGTCTACGATGATGATGGGTATAAGATTTCTATTTGGACTGAGCTATATTCATATGCTTCTAAATCAGATGAACTTTCTCAGACGTCTCCTGAATGAGGTGAGGACCCAACAAAGATACCACACCTGATTCGATCCAGCATAATGGTGAATGTCATGGTCTACCGTATAGGGCCTCATGTGGAGTCATTTGAATTGTCTCCTAAAAGATTTTATTATAGGTAAACTCAATAAGAGGAATGTGTTTCTCTAAGGAACATACAAAATCAAGGATATATGCCCATATCATATCCTATAACACTCATATGGTCTACTCGGACTGCCCTTCGGTCTGAGGGTGATATGCAGTACCCAAGAGTACCTGCAAACCCAACGCATTCTGAAACCCTTTCCAGAACCATGAAGTTAAGTGGTCATATCTATCCGAATCAAAAGAATAAAGTACACAATGAAGTTTCACTCTCTCTTGGATATATATAATTCCTAGATCATCAATAAATAAGTCTCCCAGATAGGTAGGAACTGCGCGACTTTGGTAAATCTATCAACAATCAACCATACTGCATCACTGCCTCGAGGAGATCTTGGAAATACTATAATTAACTACTTGGTGATTACATTCCATTTCCACTTAGGAATGTGTAGAGGCTATAGAATTCCATCTTTTTATTGGTTCTCTACCTTCTCCTAATGATAGGTGGAGCACTGAATGATGAAACCTGCTATCTGCTTCTTCATACCCGGCCACCAGTACTGAGGACACGTGTATTTTTATATCTTGGTAAGTCTATGATGAACTTCACATACTAAGGTATGATATTACTTCATTAGTTCTTCTCGTATATATGAAGGTACCCATACATGACCATGGTAAAGCAAAGTTTCACTGCCATCAACTACCCCACCAGGAGGAGGGTTCACTCCTGTGATGCTTTACCTCAAAATGAGTCCATATGGATAAGATAACTATCTTATACATACTCACTCCAAAATATAGGATTTCACTATAATAGATATTAAAACTAGTTTTCTATTCTTGTCCTAAACCTCTAGATGCATCTCAAAAAACAAATCCATCTTCTACCACTCACTACTAGATTCCAGGACATCGTCTGGCTACATTTTGTGGCTCAAATCATCAGCCATTACATTTCCCTTACCAGGGTAATAAGAAAGCTCAAAATAGAATGATTGTAGGTATTCTACCCACCTGTGCTACCTAAAATTCATGTCTCACTATGTGGATATGTATTTCATGATTTTATGATCTGTGTAAACAACTAACCTATCACCTAATAAGTAGTGTCTCCAATAGTGTAAATCATGAACCATAGCTGCTAACTCAAGGTCGTGTGTAGGATAGTTCTGCTCATGAGGTCTCAGTTGGCGGGATCCATAAGCCACGATTTGATTTCCCTGCATTAAAACTACACCCAGTCCAATTCCTGAAGCATCTCATTAAACAGTATAGATTCTGCATGTTTCATGTAGAATCAGGATCATAGATGTGGTTAGTCTTCCCTTTAACTCTTGGAAATATTTTTTACAATCTTCTGACCATATGAACTGACGCCATTTTTATTCACGGTCATAAGAGATGCTTATAAGTAGTTTAAATCTTGGATTAAATGCCTGTAATAGCCAAAAATCCCCAAGAAACTGTGTATGTTGAAAACATTCTTGGGTTGATCCCATGAAACTATAACTCCCACTTTTTATGGTTCAACTAATACGCCTGACTCAGATATTATATGACCTTATAAGTGAACCTTATCAATCCAGAAGTGGAATTTTTTGAGATTTTCATATATCTAGTTATCTCTCAGTGTACTCAGCATGATCTCATGATGGGTTTTATGGTCATGTATGGAGATAGAATACACCAAGATATTGTCAATAATAACCACCACAAAGGAATAAAGTTATGGGTGAAAACCCATATTTATCAAATCCACGAAGACTACTGGCACATTATTGCGGTCAAATGTCATAGCCAGATACTCGTACAAGCTATACCAACTTTGTAAAGCTATATTTGGTATGTCAGATGGTCTCACATGCACTTAGTGATATCCCGACCTCATATCAATCATGGAGAAAACAGTTTCTCCTTAGAGCTGGTCAAAGATTTCATCTATATGAGGCAACAGATATTGATTCCTTACCATAATCTGGTTGAGTCGATGATAATACATTCAAAATCCGAGGGTATTGTTTTCATTCTTGGAGAAAAGAACTGGTGAACCCAACATCGATGTGCAAGGTCTGATAAAACCCTTAGTCTATAGGTCTTCAAGCTACTTCTTGAGTTCATGTAGCTCTATGGTTCTATACTATAAGGAGGAATAAACATTGGTGTTGAACCTGACACTAGATAGATAGTGAACTCCACATACCTCATGGGAGGTAAGCCAGAGAAATCATCAGGGAAGACGTTACTAAAACTATCCACAATGGAATCTAATTCCACTAGCTATTTTCCCAGATCACTCATGAAGAGACTTTCTAATTGATTTGTTGCTCTTCCCAGTCTTACACATTTAAGTCAAGTTCGATCTTCCTGTATATCCCATTCTTCTTTCTGTAGAAATATGTTTCTTTCAAGGGATATGAAGGAAACCTGATGGTGATAGAAATACACTTGTTCATTATAAAGAGAAAGACAATTCATACCAAGAATGACTTTGATGACATACATATCGAGGATGTAAAAATTACAATGGAAATGGTACCCACCTATCTCACCGGGGAACTCTTGGAACTAGCATATGCCCTATGTCCTGACCCCTAGTAGAGTTTCGAGAGACGTGATGCCGCATTGGTACGTGATTGTAAAACCAACGCTTTCCGTAACAATGGAAAATAAAAAGGAATGTGATGCACCGGTATCAAAAAGGGAATAAACTAAAGTAGAGGGTACTATAATAGAACCTCTAACAGTAGATGTTCATGAACTCTGCTACTATGCTTCTGGTTGCACTATGTATATATGACCCGAACCAAAGCCCTGAGATGCTGCCTGATTGGCCAGAGCAGGTTTTCTCTGCTGATGCTGATAGTCTGGAACTTGATTTCCTCATCCATGGCCTCTTCCATTACCTTGTCCTCATCAGTCGGTGAAAAAAAAAACTTCCATCCTATTATGGAGTCATAGATCCCATACTTGGTAGAGGTGCTAGTATGGATCCTCTTCTACTAAATTATGATGAGAAATAAAGGCAGAAATACTAAAGGTGACCCATCTTACCACAAGCACAGAACTCCATTTGGTTGTTCATGCACTGGGGCTTCTTATGGAAAATCATACCACAATGATGACAAACGATAGTGTAGTCAGTATGTGTTGTCTTGCTAGAATTTTCCCTATGTGAATCCTTGAAGCAGTGCTTCTTACTACCTAAAGAACTATCACCCTATCTCAGAATTGAACCACCATAGCTCACAATTTTAGCTTCCCTAACATTTCATTAAAAAAATTAGGGCATGATTCGTGATCTCTGTAATAGTTTTCAAATGAAATATGTTCACCTATGAGCAGATAGTATATATGAGTCCATCCTCAAATCATCTCATAGTTTTCTGTGTGTCATCGGTCAGAGATTGAGAAAAATGATGAATCTTTATGAAATTATTAGAATACATAAACTAGGTCATAGATCCTTGATGGAGATGTAATAATCCCCTAGAATGATCAAATCTCAGATTCTGTGGAAAGAATTTATTGTAGAAAACTATTTTTAAGTCTTCCCAAACAATGTCTTTGGTCTACTCTGGCTAAGAAATAACATCCCACCAACGCTTGGTGGAGTCACAAAGAATGTAGACTACAAGTTTGACCCTCCTCTCTAGAAGCATATCAAGATGGTCTAAGATATACTTCATGGATTTTACCCATGACTCTACAGCATGCGGACCACCACTCCGTGAGAATGTAGGAGGGTGCTGCTATAAAAATTCTTATGTAAGCTTTGTTATATATAGGAAAGGTCTTGAAATATTCTAAACTCACTACATAACCCTTAGGATACTATCCCTGAACTGAGAATTAGGACCCATTAGAAGATAGTTAGGAATTAGTACCATAGGAGGCACCATGGGTGGTACTACAGATAACACTACCGGAGGCACTACAAGAGGTACTTATCATGGTTTAGGACCCACCATATCTAAAATTTCATCATCGCCACTCACCTAAGGTACAACACGAAGACATCATGGTGGAATTGGTCTACAATATCCAAACACACACCTTTAAACATAATTTATAAGAGATGAGGAAGATAGGTAAAGGTGAAATAAAGAGGGTAGGTACATAGCCTACCTCTAAGTACTGCACAACAGATAGCCTACTTCAAGAGACGAGTCTATATAAGAAAGATAAAACCTATAAGGGTCACTAAAATGAGTCATACTGCCTATTTCCCAGGTAAATTCATGTTAACATCTAACAAACTATCACAAATTTATATTTAACAAGCAGGATCCTCAAATTTTTACAATTAGGCACAACATGAATCAAATGAAAATACGCAAATACATGTTAAAAGTATATATGACATGACAATATGCATGTAATTTTAATCCATATGGTGCATAATATGATGCATGTAAATGAATTTCCCTCATATCATCGGGATACAATGGTAAAAACCATTGTCTCAATAATACCAATTTCAATAATAATACAAAACAAATGTGTCACCAAATGGTGAAATCATATCAACAATAATCAGCATAATCAATATCTGCAATCCCAACCTAGGAATTTTAGTTTCCCCTATATATGGGTTAGCTACATACAATGAAAGGTCAAATTACATATTCCTATATCCTAGTCTCATGTTTAACCTATACATTAAGACAAAAGGAAAAAAATAACCACCTTTAATAACACTTTGTAACGTCCCCATCCCGGGAGCCACTGGAAGGGTGATCTGAGCCAGATTGGCCACATAAACTCAAGTGCATCTCCCCGAACACTAGAGGCTACCGACTAGCAGCGAGGGCCTTTTTAATGTGTGTGTGGGGGATACTATACCCTCATAGGTAATAGGTAATATACAACAAAAGAAAAAAAATATAAAAAGTAGTGGCAGCATATAAATAAAAAAATTGTAGCAGAGGCAATTAAATAATCCCAACTGAATAAATAAAGAGTGTGGAAACTGATAAATCAAACCATCTACACAATGATTTCATTCTATGATTTATGTACTAACAGAAAGTAATAATACAATAATTTTATCAAACTATAATTAAAACAAAAAAAATGTGAAATAGCAACATCTCGATCAAATGATTGGTCCTCTTCCCCCAAGCTCTATCCAAAACAGTAAAGCAATCAAACATTAGGAGCGACATGCTTCCCTATGTCCATGCCTGTGGACATAAAGTCCACTAAATCACTAAACAGCGCCCGAGCTAGGTGTGAGATAAAATCCCAACAGTTCGAAGCCCACTGTTTCTAAACCATTACATTTCATGTTGTAAACAAAAGCAGTGTTCTAATATATGATAAATTCAAGCAATTAAATAAAAAAATTAGTATAACTTGTTATGGGTTCTCAACAGAACCCATCCATACCACCTACTTTGACCTAAGTTTGGAATCTAAATAATGTACATGTAATAATCAGGATGTATATATATATATAAAGGATAGAAAAACATAAGGCAAAAATACAGAACATACCACAAAGCTTGTGCTTTAACTTGGGTCTAATTTATGTGTCAACAAAGTGTGCTTCAAGGTACCGTAATGGTATCACAACTCACAATGAACCCAAAGCTACATCAAGTAAAACCTTTCATGCATTATCATTATTATTATATTAAAGTTTTTAGTTGGAGTCTGAGCCCATCCTAAAGGTATTTTTATGGTACATCCTTCAAGTTATCCAATGCTACTGAGCACATCAAGGAAATATTCCTAAACACCAAGTATCGCTCGAGGCATGGATTTATGATGAGTCTGTCCAGGGTATCACGTATCAGGGGTCGAGTATCACCCAAGTCATGGCATAGCCACTTTTTCAACAGTTCGTTCCTTGATTTTCCCTTAGGGAACTAGTATCTCTCATGAGTATATAAAAAACCTCAGAAAACCCTCATCTGTCAAAGCCTAAGACATCACATCCCAGAAAAGTGGTGTGGTAACCAATTAAGAATGTAGAGTCCATGTGTGGTTCTTAATACAGAACCCATGTTGTCTCACCTCCCCAAATTTAATTAGATTTCAAGGAAGCAGATATCATAGAGTACGCATTTATAATTTCAACAAAATAATTTAAACAACAAAGAACCATGTACTTTCTGCTAATTCAAGACAAATAGTCATAGTCAAAAAAAAATTCACCAAAAGAAGAAAAATGAATTTTTCTATTCTATAATGACATAAAATGCTAATACTTTTTAATAATGAAATTATTCTGTATAAAAAATCAATAAAACTCTATTATTCATGGATCAATTTATCGTAAATAATTTATTTTATTTAAAACTCAACCATAGAGGGGTCGTGAAATACATTAAATTAATAAATTAATTATTTGGGGCTAATGAAAATTCGAAAAATTATGTCGGCACACCCAAAGGGGTATCCAGTGATGTTGAAACAAATTAAACAAGCTAGTTTATCTTAAAGAAGGTTGCAATAGTCAAGCCAAAAATTTTAATTAAATTAGAATAGGAAAAATTTAATATCATTGGTAGGAATTGACGAGTGGTACAATATTCAATATAAAAGACATAACAAAATGATGGGAAAGAGAGTAAACTCCCTACCTCATAACCATAGAGGAACCTACGCTCCATGATGATTCTTGATTTGACCTAAAACAAATGAAATCAGATAATTTTAGGAAAACCACAATTTTGGGTAAACACCATCCGCGGTAGATTGTGCGATGGATAGTGGATGAGATACTATGATTCTTGGTGTGTGAGGTTAGCCTTTAGAATAGATTTAATATTCACCTGATAGTAAAGAAAATGGAGGATGATTGGAGTCTCAGTGATCTTTCGAAGGAGGAGGAGGCCAGGACGCTGCAAGGGGCACTACAGGGGGGTGACACACGAAGGGAGAGGGAGGAGAAAAAGAGAGAGAAAGAAAATAAAATAAAAAAATCAAAAGTTATAGGAAAAAAATAAAATGAAACATAAAGAAAAATTAAAAGAGATAAAATGAAATAAAATATAATACTAAAAATAAAAAAGGAGGGAGAAAGGAAAAAAATAATAAAATGCGTTAACCCATTTTAATTATTTCCACTCTTCTTAAACCGCTTTTATTATTTTATTTATTTTTATCCCCATTTCATTTCTTTTTATTTCCTTAAAATTCATTTTATTAATTTTTATTCACTTTTTAATTATTTTTAACTCGAACACTGTGCCAGGGCACGATGTAATATTTCACATAAATCCCAAGCAATTATTTAAATAATTTTAATAGATGCTCGGGACCGGAAACAGGGTGCGCAGGCGTGCACCCTGGGTCACTTCAAAGATTTGTACTAAAACATTAAATGGTTTTTACCTTGATTAAAGCTGAGAAATTACAATTTATTTAATCCCTATGGAATCTTGTGTCAAATAATATTATTATTATTATTTCCCGACATGAACTTAATTTGTGAATTAAATTAAATATTATTTAATTAAATAATATTCATTATTTATTATTTCTCTCCAGACCATTAAACTCAGTCCACCATTCCTCCATAATATTTATTGAGTCTTGAATAATTAAAATTTATTTATTAAATAAATATCACTGCATTATTCTCCAATAAATATATACATATTATATTCACTAATTAACAAATAAATATTTGTATGTGACCAAGAACACATGAATATTTATTAAATCACATCCAATAATAATATTTATTCAAATTTTTAAATAATAAGTAATAATATATTATTTAACTGAGATTCTGGATACACTTAGTGTGTGACCCTCTAGGCCTCTTTCTCAGTGGCATTAGGGGAAGAAGCCAAAAGTCCAAGGTTAACATCTAGCAACATGCCAAGGCACCCATAGAGAAATAAGTTAATAATTTAATGTCATGATACCTTATATGAATGATTCCTATGTTATATAATCTCTTTATCACAATATCTCAAATCAATAAGGTTGCTTGTTGGTGCCATCAAACTATGTGCTTGATGTCTCTTTCTTTGACTTCCCATAAATTGAAATTTTCTATTGAACACCATGGCCATAGATTTATTTTAGTTATATAATTTCCATCAAAGGGAATGAGATATCATCTTATGTTAAATAACATAAGGGACAAATCCTTTATCGCATTATTCATTAATGTAATATTACTTGTGACCCACCCAACATATCCTACCTCACCACGAACATATTTCATCACAGTTTTCATCAATACAAAAATGTATGCAACTCATAATAATCATTAATAATAATCTTAATGTCTAAGGACCAAAACACATGTTCGCAGATAGGAACATGCAATGACATTTATAAATGTGGATTTACTATTGGCTGGTCTCGTTCACATAATATCCTGTTGGATATTACCAAGGGGTTACATCATGAGAAGGTGCTTCAACATCCTATGAGTCTCTACCCCTTATAAATGTATTATTTGTGTCCTTCAAATTATATCATCTAGGTATAGAATATATATTTAATAATAGTGTCATAGAACTTATGGGTTCTAATCATATCAGGGAACTACTATGACCTTTTACTATGACAGCTACTCTTGGGACATTATCACATACTATGTTATGAAGAAGTATAATCATGATGAGATAAGAAGTTTATTAATATTAAAAACTATGAATACATGTTATCATAATGTACATAGAAGTTGGTTCTAGGGTACTAACTCCAACAGACTCCCACTTTCACTAGAACCAACTACTAACAACCTTCAGTCCGCTCTCTCTCACATGACACTCATGCTTCTGCAAAGATAAACCTTTAGTCAAGGGGTCTACCACGTTATCTTCCTTGGTAAATCCTCTTACTGTAACTTCACCCCTATAATGAAAATACCTCAAGAGGTGATGCTTTTGTAGTAAATGCTTTGTCCATTGGTGTGGCCTTGGCTCTTTTTCAAGAGCCACATCTGTAGTATTATCACAATAAATTGTGATAGGTTCCTTACTATTAGGTACCATATCAAGATCCTAGAAAATTTTATGAATAAAAATGGATTCCTTGTATGAATTATAAGTCTCTATATACTCATAATCCATTGTAGAATCAGAAAAACCCACCTTCTTTAGACTCTTCTAGCTCATAGCTCCTCCATTGAGATAGAAACATATTATGAATATGACTTCAGGTCATTATGATCTATCTGAAATCTAGCATCAATAAAACCCATGATGACCAACTCCTTGTATCCTCCATGATAGATCGGATCCCTCGGCCCAGCAATATTGTCCGCTCTGACCCAGTTTCTATCCTAGGCCTCACGGCTTTAAAACGCGTTGCTGAGGGGAAGGTAGGCACGGGAATTTCAAGCACCCACCAATCTCCCTCCACAACCGATGTGGGATTGGTTACCGGGGCACAGGCGCCAACAATCCTGGCGGGGGCCCAACAATCCTGGGCCCAGGACACAACATCCCCCCCCCAAGCCCACATCGGTCCCGAGACCAACCTCCCTTTGATACCAATTGTTAGGTCGGAACAAAACGGGAAGGATGGAAAGAGGGGGGGGGTGAATTTCCTTTTAAAAAATGATTAACAAATTAAAAATCAAAGTAAAAATGCAGCGGAAATAAAGAGGCAATCACACAAGAAATTGTTAATGGAGTTCGGCCAAAAACCCGGCCTACGTCTCCTCTCCCAACTCAACCGTTGAGAGATTCTACCGCTTGCTTTTCAATGGTTTTAGCAAGAAACCCACTAGGCTTTGAGGTAGCACTAGAACCTATTACAGCTTGCTTTTGGTGGTTAAGCAAGAACCCATTTGCTTTTGATGGTTGAGCAAGAACCCACTAGCCTTCTTACAGGTGAAGGCTAGCTCACCTATGACACAAGCCTTTTAAAAGGAAAGGCTTGAAGAAACCTCTTCACACCTTAGTTGTGATGTGAAACCCAAAAGAAAGGGAGGATAGAGAAAAGGAGTTGGGGTTTGTAGGCACAAACCCAATTTGAAAGCTCAAAAAGATAAATACGATAAAACCCGTAATTGGAGAAGCCTTGGGCGCCTTTGATTGATAGGAGAGGTTGAAGGCCGCTTCCAAGCTTCTTTAGTGGTGCTCTTGGATGTGGAATTGGATGGAGCACTTGGGGTTCCTTGAGGTGTCTCGCCAGAGGATTGCCGAATGATCAACAAAGTGTCCTTGGGCTTGATTTAAGTTCCGGTAGTGGTCCGGGGCTTCCTTGGCCTTTATTTATAGGCATGGAACCCTTGGGGAGTCTTCGGAGCCGTTGTAAAGGGCCTCGGAGCTGTTGGAGGCCAAAAGGGAGTTGACTGGTCAAAGCCAACGGCTAGTTTGACTGGGCTACCGGCTGGCCGGTGCAGGGCCACCGGCTGGCCGGTGCCTTGGAATGTGGAGAGTGCTTCTGCCCAGGAGCCACCGGCTGGCCGGTGAGAAGCCCACCGGCTGGCCGGTGGTGAGACAGTAGGTCTCACTATTCATCTGGGTGCCACCGGCTGGCCGGTGACAGAGCCACCGGCTGACCGGTGGAACCTGGCAGTGGGAAATGCCTCTGCCAGGTCCACCGGCTGGCCGGTGCTATCACACCGGTTGGCCGGTGGACTGAAATTCAGTCCATTTGCCAGCTTTCTTGGGCCAATCCTTTGGCAATATTTTGCCTATCAACAAAAACACTTGAAACAAGGTTAAACACATAATAAGGTGATTGTGATCATGAAAATCAAACAAAGAGGGGAACGAGAGGTACAACACTCCATACACCAGGAACATATCCTTAGTTATTCTCAGATAATTAAGGACAACCATAATAGCATACCAATGGTGTTCTCTTTGATCTGTTTGATATCTGTCTACCATACTCAATGCATATGCAACATCAAGTCCATTACATAACATGAAATAATTGATTGATCCTATATATAAATCATATGGGATCATTCTCATTCTCCCTTTCTCATGTTTTGTCTCAGGACACATTTTCTTAGAAAGATTAAAATCCTGTTACACTAGAACAAATACCCTCTTGGATTGTTCTATTATGAATCTCTTTAGTATCTGGTCAACATATTTACTTTTACTTAGTCCAATAATCCTCTTGGATTTATCATGAATTGTATTTATCCCTAGAATATATTCTTCTTCAGCTAATTATATTATGGGGAAACACTTGTTTAACTAGTCCTTAATAGACTATAAGACTGGTTTGTCATTTCCAATAAGTAATATGTTATCAACATATACTACTAGGATAATGACGGTATTTCCACTAAAACTATTCTAAACACACAAATCGAATTATTTCTTAATGAAACCAAATTATTTAATAGATTCATCGAATAGAATGATCAATTACTTGGATGCTTTCTTCAATCCATAAATGGATCTCTACAACTTTAAAATCATTTTATCATAACATGGAGTCACAAACCCTTCTAATTGTGTCATATAGACATCTTCCTAAAGATACCTATTAAGGAATGAAGTTTTTACATCCATACACCAAACCACATAGTCTTGATATTATTTTATAGCAAGTAGAATTCTGATGGATTTAAACATGGAAACTTGGAAAAAGGTTTCATCGTAGTTAATTCCTTGACACTATCTAAACTCTTTATCCACTAGACTTTATTTATAGATATTTACTTTAACACTCATGTCAAGTTTCCTCTTGAATACCCATTTCCATATAATGGGATTTATATCAAGTAGTTCATCAACCAAAACCCAAACTTGTCTCTAATACATGGAATCCATTTCATAATTCATGGATTCTTACTATTTTTAGCTTTTGATCTCTCTACTTTCTCTTTGTAGGAGAGAGGTTCATAATTTTCAACCAATAATCAGTCAATATATTTTGTGATGAGAAAAGCATATCTATATGGTTCTCTTACCTCTCTTGTTCTCCTACGTGGTATTTTTGTTTCATTAACTACTTCTTCCACAGGGACTTGTGGGAGTCTTTCCTGCTCCAACTCTTGTGTAACTTGAGCATCAACTTCATCGAATTCAATACTGATACCATCATATTTTTTTAGGATATACTCCCTATTAAGAAAGATATCTTTTTTGGAGATAGTAACTTTCTATTTTAAGGCATTGTATAGTTATTATCCCTGTATTCCATCGAATACCCATTAAAGATACACTTTGTGCCCCAAGGTGCTAGTTTGTAACTTGATAAGGCCTTAAAAAATTTCTCACAACCCAATACACATGTATGTAAAAAATGGTTTTTTTCCACTCCATAACTTGAAGGGAATTATGTTTTATGATTTAGTTGGGACTCGGTTTAAGGTGTTTTCTGTAGTTTATAATACATATCCCCAAAAAGATAATTGAAGATCTACTTGACTCATCATCGACCTTACCATGTATATTAAGGTTTGGTTCCTCCTTTCACTAACACCATTCCACTATGATGTATAAGGTGGAGTGAGTTAATATAGAATCCCAAACTCCTGCAAAAGGTCGATGAACTCTTGGTTATGATATTCACCACCTCAATCAGATCGAAACTTTTTTTTATTGTTACCAATTTGATTCTCTACTTCATTATTGAATTCCTTGAATTTTTCAAAGGACACAAACTTATAACTCATTAATTATACATATCCATATATAAAAAAGTTATCAATAAAATTTATGAAGTAAGAAAACACACCTTTAGATTCTACTGGAAACGGTCTGCACACATCATTGAGTACCAATCCTAGAATCTCTGTGGTCCTTTCACCCTATCCACCAAATGGTGGATTGGTAATTTTTTTCTTTTAAAAAATCATAACATATTTCAAGTGGTTTTGTCTCATACATGTCTAAATAACCATCTTCATAGATGTTTTTCAAATGATTCTCAATTACATGACCAAGACCATGATTCCAAATCTTGGTGTTATATGATTCATGTGAACATGATTTGTTATAAATTTCCCATGCTTGGTTGTTTTAATTTAATACATAAATACCATTATTTAAATGTGTCATACCATATCATATGTTGTCCTTATAAAATAAGAAACTTTTATTTCCAAACATGAAAATAAACCCATCTAAATCTTGGCATGAAATATAAATTATGTTCTTGGTAACAGTAGGTACATAATAACAATATTTTAAAACCAAAATCATTTCTATGGGAAATTAAAGGTGGTAGTCACCAATGGGTAGAGCATCCATCCTTGCACCATTATAAGCTCTAAGATCCACCTACCCTCTATAAATATTTTTAAATCAACTTGGTTCCTATATTTGGATACATATGTGAGCACCACAAGTTTTATCTAATAAACAATGTGTAGATATGGAAATATTAAACTTGATAATGAACACACCTTTAGATTCCCCTATCTTCTAAGTGAATTTCCTCTTCTAGTGTCTAGGATTTCAACATGAAAAACATATTGTCTCATTTTCCTTGCCTTGTCTCTGGATCTTACTCTTCTTCTAAGGATGGTTCCCGATATCATTAGACTGTTTATAGGTCTTAGGACCCTTTTCCTTGTTCTACCTTTTATTATTCACTATGAGAATTGTGGTTTTATCAAGCCCCATGTCCTTATACACTTGGAGAATTAAATTAAGAACTCCCGAAATACTCTTCAAATTATTTCTCATGTTGTAATTAATAATAAACCCAGAGAAGTTTTTGGGAAGTGATGAAAGTATGAGATCCATATGAAACACATCCATGAATTTAATCCTTAATATATCTAAGTGTTTAATATATCCAATAATATTGACTACATGAGTCTCTACTAGAGAAAACTCTCCAAGATTAGTTGTAAACAAAGAACTGGTGATCTCATAACTATCTTGTCTATCCTTATCTTAATAGAGATCCTAAAGGTGAGACATCATTCTATACGCATCCATGTCCTCATGTTACTTAAAAATATCAATGGATATGGATGACAACATGAAGCATTGAACATTTTTGGAAACATTAAAATGTTTCTCATGGAGTTTTAACTCTTCATCACTAGCCTCATTTCCATGCACTTTACGAAAAGGTTCTTCCATAACATATAATTTCCTTTCATGGAGAAGGATAAAAATTTGGAACCTCTTCCATTCTGGGAAATTTTTACTGGTGAGAGGGTTCTCCTTCTCAAGTATGGATTGAAATGATATATTTGATTTAATTTTAGTGTTTTTTCTAAAAATAATATGAGTATATTTTTAGTACTTTATCTAATAAAATTAAGGTAAATAAATAAATAGATATTATATTTTTTAGTCTCCCACTATTTTATTGCAACCTAATATCCCCCACCATTGGATTTGGGATATCATGTTGCTTGGAAATTCTAGTGTCAAGGATCCATATTTCCCTTATCATTATCCCAAATTTGGTAGGTAAAGTAACTTGAATGTTTTTAGGTAGGCATTCTAAATGCCAACTGCATTAACTCACAATTCCATGATCTAATGAGTGGATCACCCAATCCTTAAACCCTTAAAATGGATTTCCTCAACCCTTGACTCTTAGTTACACCAAGTCCTTATTTATCATTCATCCCTTTATGTGAACTAAGTTAATTCAACCCAAAAATTCAAGTTATAATTCCTTGATAAATGAAAGCATCCCAGGATTGAGAAAATAACATAATTGGGTTTATATATCGCTAGGGTTAAAATAAAGTAATTGCATAAGTGCCATTTAATATTTATTTAATCCCTATGGAACCTCGTGTCAAATAAAAAAATATTATTATTATTTCTCGACATTCGCTTAACTTTTGAATTAAATTTAATATTATTTAATAAAATAATATTCAAGATTTATTATTTCTCACCGGACCATTAAACTTGATCCACCAATCCTCCATAATATTTATCAGGCCTTGAATAATGACTATTTATTTTTTAAATAAAAATCATTGCATTATTTTACAATAAATATATAAATATTATATTCACTAAATAAAAATAAATATTTATATATGACCAATCATATATGATGTTGGGAAAAAATCCCTCAAGGTAACATTGTAGTATTTTTGGGTTGATTATGTTTGTTGACAAAGCAGGTTTTCATGGATATTTGTCGAGTTCTCAAGAAGTTGTTGACAATCCTTGTTAACAAAGAATGATGACAAAGGAAAGGACGATCTGGAGGAGGTACAAAAGAGCAATACAAGGTGGTTCTGTTTCCCAGTGTTTTCCAAATTTTTGGGGTCCAAAATTTGGAATTTGGTGAGAATCGCGAAAAGTGGATTTCCATGAAGATCATAATTAAATATGGCAAAGGCATGAATTTCGCGAAGTGAAGCTTCATGGTTTGAATTTCGCGAAGTCCAGAAAAATGGAGGCGGTGATGCTTCGTGATTACGTCAAGCTTCACGAATGGCAGAGGCTGAAGCGCATCGCGGTGGTGAAGGGCTTTGTGAGGGAGCTTCGCGGAGAAGGCACAAAGGAATGTTGATGGTGATGCTTCACGATTACGTAAAGCTCTGCGAACGTAAAATTGTCGTGGTGCTTCGCGATTTGGACAGAATTTTGGCGGAAACTTCGGAGATTCGCGATTTGAGATGACATGGCATTAACTTCGTGTGGAAAGTTCGAGGGTCGGTGGAATCGCTTATAAATAGAGGCCGACCCCCTCGAGAGAAAGAGAAAGAATTTTCAGAGAAAATCCTTTGCTCTCGATTTGCGAAGGTGGTTCGCGGAGCCACTGTGCTTCGCGAAATAGGAACTTCACGGTGGCTATTGTAGCTCCGAGAAACCTGTGAGCTCCGTTTTGGCTTAGTAAGCTTCATGAGGGACGTTTCTTTGCGATGTCTTGAGCATCGAAAGAGTGCTTCGCGAAAGTGCTTCGCGAGAGTGCTTCACGAAAAGGCAGGAGCTTCACGAAGGCTTGTTTGAGCTTCGTGAAATTGGGAGCCTAGCGAAGTAGGGTGCTTTGAGAAGGTGTTTCCAAAGTGAATTGCCCAGTGGTTAAGAGGAAAATAGGAATTCATTAGTGGATGAAATTTGGACATTAACAGAGCATCCATCATCAGTTAAGGATGCGTGTATTCATGCAAATGAAGAGACCTACAGGTCTATAAACTGTGAGTGGATTCCCTTCACAGAGCAGTGAGCTTAGGAAGAGGAAGAAGGTTATCCTCTCCACCGGCAGTGATCCAGAGAGAGAGAAACAAGGAGTGACCCTTGCGAAAGCAGTGAGCTGACCCTAAACATTGTAAGGGCAGTGAGCCTAGGCATAGAAGTGATCTAGCCTGAACCATTATATCCACAGCTAGTGAAGTATAGTGGAATTTGGTACGACCAGAAACCTGTTGGCGTATGCTCCTTGGACGTAGCCCTTAGCGGTGAACCAAGTAAAATTGTTGTGTCCTGTTCTTTCTTTACTTTCTGTTTATATTGTGCAACAGGAAAAGAGAGAAGAGTTTTTTGCTTAACAGTGAAACAAGATCAGAACAGACTTTAATTTTAAATTAGTCATACCCTGATTCACCCCCCCTCTCAGAGTATTCAGCCTTGTAGAACTAACAATTGGTATCAAAGGAAAGGTTGACAATTATTCTTCTCTCAAATGGAGGTTACTAATCATAGAGGGATTCCGATCTTCGACAGATGTAATTTTCAGATATGGAAGAATCGAATGCAGCACTATTTCTGATCTTTGGGAATGGATGTGTTTTTAGCAGATATGCATGGTATCACAGCTGATATTACTAGTGGTGCATTATCAGAAGCTGAGCACAAAGAGTTGGATGCTGATTCCAAAGAAACCAATGCCTTAGGAGGAGCCCTCTCTAATCCCATCTATAAAAAGGTGATGTCATGCAAAACGTCACATTCCATGTGGGAAAAGCTTTTAAATATATATGAAGGGGATATAAAGGTCAGAGAGGAAAAGCTGCAGGTGTTGTGGAACAAGTATGAAGATCTGAGAATGAACCCGAATGAGTCTGTTGATGCATTCTTTGACAGGGTAAATGCAGTGGTAGAATATATGCGGGGTCTTGGATAAATTATCGAAGAAATAAAAATTTTGAAGCGCATATTGAGAAAACTTCCACCTCGGTTCAATCCAAAAGTTTCTGTTTTGGAAGATAAAGACCCAAAAGAACTGACATTGGATAACCTGCATAGCACTCTTGTTGCATATGAAATGAGAAACCATGATAACGAGAATGTGGAAAAAGGGAAAATCCAAAGAGGTGGCATTCAAGGCCATGAAGAAACTCACCATTGAAGATTCTAATGAAGAAGAAGAGAAAGATGAGGTGATGTCATTCCTTTCTTCAAATCTGCAAAGAGGAAGAGGAAAGTTTAAAGGTAAACTTCCACTAGCATGATTTCAATGTGGAAAGGTTGGTCATCTTGCGACAAGATGCCCCAAGAAATTTCAAGATAACGATGATGATGATGATGAAGAAGTTGAAATTCCCAAGAAGAAATCTTCAGCCTATGTGAAAGGGAAGAAGCAGTTCAAGAGAAATTTCTTCAGGAGGAAGAATCTTCTTTCACAAGAAATAGACAGTTCAGATGAGTCTGAGGATGAAGAGGTTGAGGAGTTTGAAAATTGTAAAGATCATAGACAAAATGCTATAGTAGCGGTCATCGGTAGTTCTCAGGAAAAGGAAGAAACTGACGTTGGAGAAGAGGAAGAAGAAGTTGAAGGAAGAGTTTATATGGAAGCCGAATTGGAAGCATCTCTTGAAGAGATAGATGTTTGGAGATCCAAAACGAAGAAATCCAATAAAGTGGATCGTGATGACAAACTCTATATGCAACAACAGGATGAAGAAAAGTCAGAACTGTTAGAAGAAATTGAAAGACTAAATTCCTCAACACTAGAGAGCTCAGAAAATATTGTTGATCATAAGCTTAAAATTGAGGAACAAAAGAAGGAAATTGATTGTTTGACTAACACAGGAAAGGATTAGGTCAGACGTATCAAAGAGCTTGAAGAAGAAGTGGTCATTCTGCAATGAAAAATGAAGGATCGAGAAAAACTCTTGACCCCCAATGTGATATCAGAAAATCAGGCCATTCAGAAGATAGATAAGATGAAAGAGGAGGCTCGTAGTTCAGCATGAGTGAAGCAGCAAGAAATCTCAAATGCTAAGCTTGATTCAGGGATTGATAAGAAACAAAAATTGGTGGTAGTTAATGTTAGACCGCAAGCACCCGTCCCGAAATTGAAGGTTGATTTGGGAACAAAACAGATTCAGAATATTCATAGATCCCAAAGGGAAAATCGTAGTGCTGAAGTATCACGAAGGAATGTATCCTATATCAGGTGTTATTGCTGTGGGAAAATGGGACATTCATAGTATGTGTATTCCATAGCTAAGATATATCGAAGGGAACAAGAACAGAGATGGCAGCCAAAAAGTGAACGGTTTTCCAGAACATATTTCGAAGGACACTGTTTTTGGTGCGGAGGATTTGGGCACATGGCTAGGTATTGTACTTTGACCATTCATAGAAATGTTCCAAAGCAGAATCAAAATTTTCACAAGCAGCAGATCAATAAACCGACAGGTGAGTTAAAAATGAAGAATAGATTTGCAGCTTTGCAAGATGAGGCTGGTCCATCATACTCTGAGAAAGAGCAGAAATCTCAATCCATGCCTAGTGTGAAAGAAAAAGTATGGACCAAGAAGAAGAAAAATTAGAAGGTTGTGGTAGCGGAGATTTCCCTTAAAGCGTCAGATCGATTTAGTGTGTGGATCCTTGACAGTGGTTTCACATCCCACATGACGGGTAATAAGGATCTTGTTACAGGAATCAAATATGACAAAGAAAGAGTTGTCAAATTTGGAAATGATGAAGGCCTGAAAATTGTTGGCTTAGGGAAAGCCAAGTTTGGGGGAAAAGAGATGAGACGTGCTGATGTCTTGGTAGTAGAGGGTCTCAGTCAAAACTTACTCAGTGTCAGTTAACTATGTGACTCTGGGAACTCTATCTGATTTACCAAGAAGATGTGTGTTGTGAAAGGAAAAGATGGAGCAGCTGTTCTGCAGGGAAAAAGGTTAAAGGGAAATCTCTACCTTGTAGGTGGGGAAGAAGATACATGTCTCTTATCTAGAGAGGAAGAAAACTAGCTGTGGCATAAGCGACTTGGTCATCTATGCCAACCATCTATGGAGGATCTCGTAAAGTGTGATGCTGCTAGAGACCTTCCCAGACTATCATGTGATCTCACTCATACATGTGATGCTTGCCAACAAGGGATGATCATCAGAAAGACATACAATCCAAGGAAACAGAAATCAACTAGAGTGCTCGAACTGGTTCATGATGATGTATGTGGACCTATCTCACCACGAGCTATAAATGGGAAAAGGTACTATGTTCTTTTCATTGATGATTACAGCAGAATGACCTGGGTATTTGTCATTACCCATAAGACAGAGGTGTTTAGTTGCATAAAACAGTACAGGAGGGAATCAGAAAGGATTCTTGGGTAGAAAATTTTGAAGTTCCGTACAGATAACGGTACAGAATTCACAAACATTCAAGTGGAAGAGTATCTCGAGAAACACGGGATAAGGCATCAAGTTTCATCAGTAAGAACTCCCCAACAGAATGGTGTGGTTGAAAGAAGAAATCAGATCATCAACAACATGACTAGAACGATGCTTATTGACAAAGACCTACCAGAGAAATTTCGGAAGGAAGCAGTGTTGACATCGGTCTATGTTTCAAATAGGTCTCTGTTGTGTCCGAAGCAAGGGAAGACTCTGTATGAACTGTGGTACGGAAAGAAGCCAACATTGAAATAATTTCTAATCTTTGGAAGTAAGTGTTTCATTCTCAACAAAGAAAATCATCGGATGTTTGTGGCACGAGGAGATGAGGGGATATTCCTTGGCTACTCAGGGAAAAGAAAAGCGTATAAATGCTTCAACAAGAGGCTGGGAAAAATTGTTGAGAGAAATGATGTCACTATAGTTGAAAATGAACAGCATACTCAACAATGGAGTGAACAGTTCCTAGATGAAAGTGATGATGAGGTAAGCAACACAGGGGGAGCAGAAGTGGAAGAGGATGACTTAGAAGAAGATACTGATGATGAACAAGAAAGTGTCAAGTCTGTGTCTACAAGGAAGCCAAAGAGTCAAGCTGAAATTGATAGGAAGAATATCATTGGTGATCAGACAGCTCCAGTTCAGACTCGAAGAATGAAGTCATTATAGCAAACATCGTTTTTATCTTAGGTGGAGCCGAAATGTCTTTCCGATGCAGCTGAAGATGAAAACTAGGTTCAGGCTATGAATGAAGAGCTTGTTCAGATTGAGAAGAACCAGACATGGGAGATTGTTTCGAGGCCAGCAAACAAGAATGTCATCGGGACTAAATGGGTCTATCGCAACAAGATGAATGAAGATGTCACGGTGATTCGGAACAAAGTACGACTAGTGTGCAAGGGGTACTCCCAGATTGAGGGAATAGATGTAGATGAACATTTGCACCGGTTGCAAGTCTGGAGACAATCAAATTATTTTTGGCCATAACAGTGCAAAGAAAGTTCAAAGTGTTCCAGATGGATGTCAAATCCAAATTCTTAAATGGGGTTCTGGAAGAAGATGTGTGCATTGAGCAGCCAGATGGTTTTCTCATTCATGAGGATGAGAAAAAAGTTTTCCGGCTGAAGAAGGCATTGTATGGGCTGAAACAAGCACCAAGAGCATGGTACTCAAGGCTTGATTAGTACTTGAAGAAGCTTGGTTTATAGCGTGGAGGAGTTGATTACAATCTCTATTTTAGTAATGACAGTAATCAAAGGATGATGGTATTGGTTTATGTCGATGAAAAAATATTTGGTGGATCAGATGAAGCTCAGTACAGACAGTTTTCCGAATTTATGAAAAATGAGTTTGAAATGTCAATGATTGGAGAGCTAACGTTTTTCCTTGGTCTACAAGTGACACAAGGAAGGAATGGAACATTCATTTATCAATCTAAATATTACAAGGAGGTGCTGAGAATGTTTGGAATGGAAAATTACAAGGAGATAAAGACTCTGGTTGCTACCCGGATGAAATTATCAAAAGATGAGGATGGAAAGGTAGTTAATATCACAGAATATAGGCAAATTATTGGAAGTCTATTGTACTTAACTGCAACAAGGCCTGATATTGTTTTCGCCACATGCCAAGTAGCGAGATATTAGAGTAATCCCAAGGAAAGCTGCATGCTTGTAGTGAAAAGAATACTTCAGTATATCTAGGGTACAGTGGATTTCGGATTGACATATACTGATAAATCTCAGACATAGTTATTAGGATATACTGATGCAGACTGGTCCAGTTCAGCAGATGATAGAAAATCAATGTCAGGTGGTGCATTCTATCTTGGTGGATTGTGTATTTCTTGGCTAAGCAAGAAGGAAGATTGCATTTCATTGAGCACCGCAGAAGCTGAGTATATTGCGGCCACTCAAGCCTACACACAGTTATTGTGGATGAAGCAACAGCTTGAAGATATGGGAGTTGAAGTGAAGTCTCTGATCGGAATCCAGTGCGACAACTCAAGTGATATAAATCTTAGCAAAAATCTCGTACATCACTCAAGGACAAAGCACATTGAGATAATGTATCATTTTATCAAGGAGAAAGTTGAGCAGGGAATCGTGAAGTTGGAGTATGTGCCTACAACACTACTGGTTGCAGACATTCTGACAAAGGCCTTACCCAATGAAGCATTTGAAAGGCATCAACTGGCTCTGGGAGTTCAGTCAATTCCCCGCACTTGAAATAGTGTGGATGTGGGACCCCCCCCCCCCATCTCCCCGAGGTATGATGTGTTTTTTCCTAATGTGTTGATATGTGTTTTCTACAATGTTACAGACTACAAAGAAGTGTCCTTTGGGTTTGTTGACAAAGGGGGAGAAAATAGTGATTGTTCAAGGGGGAGACAATGTGGAGATTTGATAAATCATGGATGATATGGGGAGAAGCTGACATGTGGAGCAGCCAGATAGGGGGAGTGCAATGAGATAGGGGGAGATTTTTAAATCTGACGATGCTAGAAGTGATCGATCAAAGCATAGAAATCACGACAGCTGAGGATCGTGATAAAAGCAGAACGGTGGTGTTGGAATGGTGAGAGAAGGTATCCAGCTATCACCAATTGGGATCAGTGTGGTTCAACAATTGGTATCAATTTAAGAATTGGTATCAGGTTGAAATCGACAATTGGTGTTTGACATGAAGTGATTCATTGATGAACTTTTCATTCTACTCCTGTTTCTCACGCCGAGCATTTCTCATGTGGGCTTAGAGTACGTGTTAAGTGAATCCTTGAACGCTATCATAATCGCAAGAGGAAAATGGTGGTAGCGGCTGGAAGAAGACTCAATGAGGTATCAAAGTGCAGAAAATCTTTCTGAGCAGAGTTGTGAAGTGTTGTCAACAAACCCAAAGGGGGAGATTGTTGGGAAAAAATCACTCAAGGTAACATTGCAGTATTTTTGGGTTGATTGTGTTTGTTGACAAAGCAAGTTTTCATGGATATTTGTCGAGTTCCCAAGAAGTTGTTGACAATCCTTGTTAACAAAGAACGATGACAAAGGAAAGGATGATCTAGAGGCGGTACAAAAGATCAGTACAAGGTGGCGCCATTTCCCAGTGTTTGCCAAATTTTTGGGGTCCAAAATTTGGAATTTGGTGAGCATCGCGAAAAGTGGATTTCCATGAAGACCATAATTAAATATGGCAAAGGCATGAATTTCGCGAAGTGAAGCTTCATGGTTTGAATTTCGCGAAGTCCAGAAAAATGGAGGCGGTGATGCTTTGCGATTACGTCAAGCTTCGCGAACGGCAGAGGCTGAAGCGCATCGCGGTGGTGAAGGGATTTGTGTGGGAGCTTCGCGGCGAAGGCGCGAAGGAATGTTGATTGTGATGCTTCGCGATTATGTCAAGCTCCACGAACGGAAAATTTCTGTGGTGCTTCGCGATTTGGACAGAATTCCGGCGGAAACTTTGGAGGTTCGCGATTTGAGATGACGTGGCATTGACTTCGTGCGGAAAGTTTGAGGGTCGGTGGAATCGCCTATAAATAGAGGCCGACCCCCTCGAGAGAAAGAGAGAGAATTTTCAGAGAAAATCCTTTGCTCTCAATTTGCGAAGCTGGTTTGCGGAGCTAGTGTGCTTCGCGAAAGAGGAGCTTCGCGGTGGCTATTGTAGCTCCGCGAAACTTGCGAGCTCCGCGTTGGCTTAGTAAGCTTCGCGAGGGACTTTGCTTTGTGACGGCTTGAGCATCGCGAGAGTGCTTCGCGAAAAGGCAGGAGCTTCGCGAAGGCTTGTTTGAGCTTCGCGAAATCGGGAGCCTAGCGAAGTAGGGTGCTTTGTGAAGGTGTTTCCAAAGTGAATTTCCCAGTGGTTAAGAGGCAAAGAGGTATTCATCAGTGGATGAAATTTGGACATTAACAGAGCATCCATCATTTGTTAAGGATGCGTGCATTCATGCAAATAAAGAGACCTACAGGTCTATAAACTGTGAGTGGATTCCCTTCACAGAGCAGTGAGCTTATGAAGAGGGAGAAGGTGATCCTCTCCACCGGCAGTGAGACAGAGAGAGAGAAACAGGGAGTGACCATTGGGAAAGCAGTGAGCTAACCCTAAACATTGTAAGGGCAGTGAGCCTGGGCATAGAAGTGATCTAGCCTGAACCATTGTATCCACAGCTAGTGAAGTATAGTGGAATTTGGTACGACCGGCAACCTGTCGGCATATGCTCCTTGGACGTAGCCCTTAGCGGTGAACCAAGTAAAATTGTTGTGTATTGTGCTTACTTTAGTTTCTGTTTATATTGTGCAACAGGAAAAGAGAGAATATTGTTTTGCTTAACAGCAAAACAAGATCAGAACAGGCCTTAATTTTAAATTAGTCATACCCTGAATCCCCCCCCCCCTCTCAGGGTATTCAGCCTTCTGGACTTAACACATGAATATATATTAAACCAAATCCATGAATAATATTAATTCAACTTGTTAAACAATAAATAATAATATAATATTTAACTGAGATTCTAGATACACTTAGTGTGTGACCCTCTGTGCCTCTTTCTCAGTGGCATTAGGCGAAGCAGCTAAAATCACAAGGTTAGTGTCTAGAAATGCACCAAGGCATCCATAGAGAAAGAAGTTAATGTTGCAATGTCATGATACAACATAAAAATGCTTAATATATAATATAATCCCTTTATCACAATATCTCAAATCAAACAGGTTGCATGCTTGTGCCATCAACCTATGTGCTCGATGTCTCTTTCTATGACTTCCTGGAAATTTAGCTTGCCTATTGAACACCATGACCATGGATTTATCTAGGTTAAATAATTTCAATCAAAGAGAATGAGATATCAACTTCTATTAAAGAACATAAGGGAAAACCCCTTTGTCACATTATTCATTAATGTAATATTACTCGTGAAACACCCAACATATCCTACCTTGCCGTGAAAATATGTCATCATAATTTTCATCAATACATCAAATTACATGACTCATAATACTCATTAATAATAATCTTAAAGTATAATAGCCAATAAAAATGTTTTTAGATAGGAACATCCAAGGAAAAATATATGTGTTGATTTCCTATTGGCGGGTCTTGTTCTCATAATATCCTACTGGATATTACAAAGGGAGTACACCATGAGAAGGTGCCTTAAAGTCCTATGAGCCTCCACCCCTTATAGACTATATCATTTGTGTCTATAAAAGGATATCATATGAATATAGAATATATATTTAAGAATAGTTTCATATCACTTTTGGGTTCTCATCATATTGGGGAACTACTATGACATTTTAGTGCAATAGATACTCTTGGTACATTATCATATATTATGTTATGCAAAAGAACAGTCATGATGTGATAAGAAGTTTATTAATATTCAAAACTATGAATACTAGTTATCATAAAGTACCCCATAAGTTGGTTTAAGGGAACTAACTCCAAAATAATCTCACTTCCACTAGAACCAACTGCTAACAACCTTCAGTCTGCTAGCTATCACATGATACTCATGCTTCTGTTGAGATAGGCCTTTAGTCAAGGGGTTCCCCACGTTCTCTTTCATGGGAACTCACTTACACAAAATTCACCCATATAATGAAAATACCTCAAGTAGTGATACTTTTGTATTATGTTCATTATCCATTGGTGTGACCTTGGATATTTTGCAAGATCCATTATTCTAGTATTATCACAATACATTGTGATAGGGTCTTTATTGTTAGGTACTGCGTCAATCTCTTGGAAAAGTTTTTGAATACAAATGGATTCCTTGGGTACATCATAAGATAGCATATACTTGGAATCCATTGTAGAATCAGTAAAAACTTTCTTCTTTGAACAATTCTAGCTCATCACCCCTCTATTGAGACAGAAAACATATCATGAATGTGACTTCAGATCATTATGATATTTCTAAAATATAGCATTAGTATAACCTCTGATGATCATCCCCTCATCTCTTCCATACACTAGGAACATATCCTTAGTTCTTCTCAGATACATAAGGATAACCTAAACAATAGAATAATATTATTCTCCTAGATCTACTTGATATATTCCTACCATACTCAATGTATAGGAAATATCAAGTCTAGAAGATAACATGGAATACATGATTGATCCTATCGCTAAATTGTATGGGATCTTTCTCATTATATCTTTCTCATGTTGTGTCTGGGGACACATTTTCATAAAAAGATGTAAACCATGTTACACTCAAACCAATCCAATCTTTGATTGTTCCATTATAAATATCTTTAGTTTCTGGTCAACATATGTACTTTTCCTTAGTCCAAGAAGCCTCTTTGAATTATCAAGAATGATTTTGATCCCTAGGATATATGTTGTTTCACCTAAGTCATTCATAGATAAACACTTGTTTAACCAGTCCTTAATAGACTGTAAGAATGGTATGTAATTTCCAATAGGTAATATGTCATTAACATATACTACTAGGATAATTACTAAATTTCCACTAAAACTCTTGTAAACACATATCTCACATTCATTCTTAATGAAACCAACTTTTTTAATGCCTTATTCAAATAGAATGTTCTATGACCGAGATGCTTGCTTCAATCCATAAATGGATCTCTACAACTTGAAAATTCTTTTAGCATCACATGGAGTCACACACCCTTCTGATTGTGTCATATTAAAATTTTCCTACATGTTCATATTAAGGAATGCAGTTTTGACAACCATATGTCAAATATCATATTCATGGTAATATGATTTAGTAAGTAGAATTATGATATATTTAAACATGGAAACAAGTGAAAATAATTCATCATAGTCAATTCCTTGACACTGTATAAATCCTTTATCCACTTGACCTTCTTTATGGGTATTTAATTTACCCTCCATATCCAATTTACTCTTCAATACCCATTTCCATTTAATGGTAATTATATCAACTAGCGTATCAACCAAAAACAAAACTTGTTTCTCATACGTGGAATCCATTTCAAAATGCATGTATTTTTACCATATTTCTTCTTATGATATATCTACTGCCTCTTTTTAGGATAGAGGTTCATAATTGTAAACTAATAATGTGTCACAAAATTTTGTGACTAGAAAACCATATCTCTTTAGTTCTCTTACTTCTCTTGTGGTCCTACGCAATACTTGTGTTTTAGGAACTACTTCTTCCATAAAGACCTACGAAACCTATTCCTATTCAAAATCTTGTGTATATTGAGCATAAAATTCATCAAATTCAATATTTCTCTTACTATCCGTTTTGAGGATGTACTCCCTCTCAAGAAAGATGGATTTTCTGGCGACAGTCACTTTCTATTCTGAGGGATTGTATAGGCAGTATCCCTTTTGTCCTTGGGATACTCTATAAAGATACACTTTGTACCCCTAGGTGATACTTTCTTTCCTGAGAAGGCCTTAACAAATTTCTCAAAAACCCATACATTTTTATACGAAAAAATAGGTTTCTTTCCACTCTATAACTTGAAGGTAATTCTGTTTTCCACTTTTGATGGAACTTGGTTTAATGTGTTTTCTGCAAATTTTAATACATATTACCAAAAGAATAATGGAGGATAAATATTAATCATCATATACTTTACCATGTATAATAAGGTATGGTTCATCCATTCACTAACACTATTCCATTTTGGTTTATAAGTTGGAGTGAGTTAAGATAGAATCCAAAACTCCCATAAAATGTTGATGAACTCTTGGTTAATATATTCACCACCTCAATCTGATCGAATATTATTTATCTCGTTAAAAATTTGATTTTATACTTTATTCTTGATTTACTTTAATTTTTCAAAGGACTCAGACTTATACCTCATTAAGTAGACATATCCATATCTAATCAAGTTATCAGAAAAAGCTATGAAGTAAGAATATACACCTCAATATTCTACTAGATGAAGTCCATACACATCAATGTGTACTAATCCTAGAATCTCTATAGACCTTTCACCCTCTCCACTAAGCAGTCATTTGGTCATTTTTTATTATAAATAATAATGAAATATTTCAAGAGGTTTTAGCTCAGATGTGTCTAAATAACCATCTTGATGGAGCTCTATCAAGCTATTATTTTTCACATGACCAAGATGGTGATTCCAAAGTTGGGTGTTATATGAGTCATGTGAACATGATTAGTAATAAGTTTCTAATACCTGATTTTTGTTAATTTAATACATAAATAAGATTATTTAAATGTACCATACCATAACATATGTTTTCCTTATAAAAGAAAAAACTTTTATTTATAAACATGACAAAAAACCCTTATGTATCTAGGCATGATATTGAAATTATGTTCTTGGTAACCGTAGGTATATAATAATAATATTTTAAAACCAAAATCATTCATGTAGGAAATGAAATGTGGTAGTCACTAATGGCCAGAGAAGCCAGCCTCACACTATTAGCAGCTCTCAGATCCACCTATCCTTCATAATTATTTTGGAATCTACTTGGTTCCTATATTTGGATACAGATGTGAGAACCACAAGGTCAATCAAATACCCAATTTTTATATATGTAAAGTTTACAGTTGATAACAAACACACCTTTATATTTCTCTATATTTTGGGTGAAATTCCTCTTCCATTGGCCTGGATTGCCACATCAAAAACATACTGCTTCCTTTTACTTTCCTTGCCTATAGATCTTCCTCTTCTCAGAAGGACGGTGCTCGAGAGATTTAGACTATTTATAGGTCTTAGGCCCCTTTTCCTTCTTCTTCCTTTTCTTATTCACCACGAGGACCATGGGTTTTTCACATCCCATATCCTTATCCACTTGAATAATCAAATTAATAAGTCCCAAAATACTCTTCCCATTATTACTCATGTTTCAATTAACAATAAAGTTGGATAAGGTCTTAATAAGTGATTAAAGTATGAGATATGTATGCAAATAATTTGGGAATTTTATTTGTAAGATGTCTAAGCATTCAATGTTTTCAATAAGCTTGACCACATGAGACCTAGTTGGAGAAGACTCTCCAAGCATAGTTGTAAACAAAGAATTTCGGATCTCATACCTCCCTTGTCTCACCTTCTCTTAATAGGGATCTCGAAGGAGAGACATCATGTTATATGCATCCATGTTCTCATGTTGCTTCAAAAGATCATTGGAAATGGATGATAGCATGAAACATTTAACATTTGTGGAATAGTTCAAATGTTTCTCATGTATTTTTAACTCTTCATCACTAGCCTCATTTCCACCCTCTTTAGGAAAAGGCTCTTCTAGTACATATAATTTCCTTTCATGGAGAAGGATGACACATAGGCATCTTTTCCATTCTTGGAAATTTGTTCCTGTGAGAAGGTTGTCCTTCTCAAGTATGGATCACGATGATATGTTTCATTTCATTTTAGTGTTGTTTCTACAAATAAGATGATCATATTTTTAGTACTTTATCATATAATATTGAGACAAACAAATAAATAGATATTATATTTATTAGTCTCCCACTATTTTATCGAACCCCAATATCCCTCACCATTGGATTCAGAATATCATGTTGCTTTAAAATTCTAGTGGCAAGGATCCACATTCTCCTTCTCATTACCAAAACATTGTTTGGTAAAATTACATGAATGGTTTTAGGAAGGAATTCCAAATTCCAATTTCATTAACTCACATTTCCTTAATTTATTGAGTGAACTCCCCAATCCTAAAATCCTAAAACACTACTGAAAATTTGGTTATTTTCGATGGATCATTTGTGACAAGGCCCCATCGCAAATGACCCATTGTAGAAAATGGCTTTACAATGAGTATTTTTTGCAATGGTCTATTATAAAAAACACTATTTCCGATGGGAAATTTTCCCATAGCAAATACTTTCACGAAGTTTTCTAAAAAACTCATTTGTGACGGGGCCGTCGTAATTGCTATTTACGACGGGAAAATATACCCATCGCAAAAACTTAAAAAAATAGAAATAAAATTAATATTAATAAAATAATATAAATAAAATAATAATAAAAATAATAACAAAAAAATATTAATTTAATAATAATATTAATATTAATAAAATTAATAATGTTAATATTAATAATATTAGTTAAAATAATAATAAAAAATAATAAAAACTTTAATATTCATAAACATATAATAAAAATAATAATAATAAATAATAATAATTTTAAAAAATACATAAATAAATAATAAAAATAACTAATAAAGTAATACAATATTAAAAATCAAAAAAATAATAAAATAAAAAAAAACATAATATTCGCAATAATATAAAAAATGCACTAAATCATGAGTCAGGCATCGCATGAACTTCATCATCTGCTGGTGTTGTTTCCCCAGTAATCGATGCATCTTCTCCTCTTTCTACTGTTGTTGTTGTTGTTATCGACAAGTGACATTATGTCTGCCCCAGTATATACTAAAAACAACGTGTGTGAGATTGAAGTTAGGTTGATTATTACACGTCCCAAAGTCTCAAAAATAGTCCTAACTTCCAATGTAACCACACTTCCATTGTCATTCAATATCAAACTACCAACACAGCATATTGACTCGATTTTCTTAGCAAAAAATTTGTTCCCATTGTTGAAAGTTAAAAGAGTATAATATGCTCATGTACCCATTATATCATGAGAAGTCACCACAATGGGAACATGAGCTTCCATTACTCTCTTACCCTTAAAAAATGAGAAAAAAATTCAGTTAACAACATCAAATCTATATGCAGTAGTGGCAGTTCGACAGAGAAAGACAATGAATTTGGAAAATGTGGTTACATTGGCAGAAAGAATCATTTTCTCTATTTTGTGACTTGTTGCAAATAGTTGAAAACCAAACATGACTTCCCAAAAGATCTATGAAAAAAATAATTAAGTATTAGATAAAAATGATAAGGAAATTAACTTACAAATAGTAGATAAAATGATGATACAATTAATTAAATAATTATTAAGAATTCACCTTTTCCTGATGGCTGTATGCATTTTTGACACATTTCCTAATTATATCTATTTATTACTATTTAATACTATATATTACTATCTATTAATATTTTTTACTATTTATGACTATTTATCATTATTTATTACTGATTATGACTAATTATTTCTAATTATAACTAATTATTACTAATTATTACTAATTAATCCTAATTATTTCTAATTAATTCTAATTATTATTATTTATTACTATTTATTACTATTTATTACTTTTTATTACTTTTTATTACTAATTATTACTAATTATTACTAATTATTACTAATTAATCATAATTAATCTTAATTATTACTAATTATTACTAATTATCCCTAATTATTCATAATTATTACTAATTATTACTATTTATTACTAATTAATCCAAATTAATACTAATTATTACTAATTAATCCTAATTATCTCCATTTATTACTATTTATTACTGTTTATTACTGTTTATTACTAATGATTAATCATTATTACTAATTATTACTAATAAATACTAATTGTTTCTAATTTTTACTAATTATTACTAATTAATACCAATTAATCCTAATTATTACTAATTATTACTAATTATTACTAATTATCACCTAATAATCTTAATTATTACTAATTATTGCAAACTATTACTATTTATTAATAATTAATACTAATTAATCATAATTATTACTAATTAATTCTAATTATTACTTTTTATTACTAATTAATCCTAATTATTACAAATTATTACTAATTAATCCTAATTATTACTAATTGTTGGTGCCAAAATTTGGGAAGAGACTAGGAAAAACAAAAAGCATTAGGGGCCGCCTCACGAAGCCAGTGTGCGGAGCCCCCATAGCCCTACGACCGGTGAAAAGCTCCCCCTTCGTGAAGCTGCCGCTGTGCAAGGAGGCGGAACGCTCTATGAACCCTTTTGACGTTCGCGAACCCGACGCGGAGTAAGAAGGCGAGATGCTCCGTGAAAACATTTGACGTTCACGAACCCATCACGGAGCAAGGATGTGGGATGCTCCGCAAACCAATTTGACATTCGCGAATCCGCCGCGGAGCAATCTTTGTATTCGTACCGAGTGAGCTCTGCTTCGTGGCGCCTCTTGCCTATAAATATAGGGCTCCCCCCCCCCCCCCCGAGCCCAAAGGACGGATCCTCTGAACTTTCACCTTCTTAGCTCTCAAATTGCAAAGAAAATTATCCTCTGCGAACCATGATCTCTTCAAGGTACTTTAGCATTGAGAAGTGCCTCTCCCTCAGTTTGAATTCATCCCCTCTTCAAAGAGAGATGCCCTTCGTGGAGCCCACGGGCCTCCGCAAAGGAAGGGGATCCCCAAGGGGACTCGGGTCTTCACAGAGCACTTATGCTTCGCTAAGTAACCTCCATGCACAAGTGACCCACATGCTAAGGCAGGGTCACTGTGCTTCGTGAAGCACATTGCTTCGCAATGCTACACTTCGCAGGGCACCCTTACTTCAAGAAGCACTGCTCCACGAATGCCTTTCCACTTCACGAAACACCTTTCATATGCACCTATGCCCTACACCTAGGCTAGGACACTTAACTTCACGAAGAACACCCCTTCGTGAATCTCCTCTATTACATGGAGCACCAGAGCTTCACGAGGCTTCTACCTATGAGCCCCTTTTCTCTGCAACTCCTTTTCTCGTGTGACCCTCCAGGTTTGCACAAAGTGATTTCAAAGTCCCTTGGGCGGTGCTTCCAGTTGCATTGCTTCACCTCATGATTCTTCGCATAGGCACGCTAATGGCTATTACTTCTTTGCATCACCATGCTAACATGGACCCCCAAATGGATCACTCCATAACACCCCCTCATCACGGTGTTGCTTATGCCTTCCCTTCCCCAAGGGCGGGTGGGTATCAGTTATGTAAGTCCTATGGGTGTGGAGTGAACCAACCTCGTCCGAGCTGCAGGACGTTAAATTTCCAAGCACTATCATCCTCAGCACATGACGTTAAACTATGACCTCACCTCGTGCATCATACGCAGGGGTTCCCCACCTTGGACATTCTATACGCCCACTGGTCTCCATGGGAGTGTGACTATTTCTCACATGGAATTAGATCCACTTTATTGGGTAAGGGGGTAATATTTCTTTTTTTATTATAAATGAAAAAATTCCATGTCTAGAGACACTTATTGGAGCAGCATTTGTCTGTGGGGAAAGGGAAACCACTTTGGTGTAAGCCCCTAGCCTTTCTTGTAGTAGGTAGCATCCCTGCTCCTACTTTCTTCTTCGGTCCCAAGGACCAGAGAGGGGGGATAGGCACCAGAGCCCTCCTTTCTTCGATTCCAAATCCCTATCCCTTTGGGATTTGTCTCCACCCAGGCCTCCACCCTGGAGTAAGTCCCAGTCTCAATTTCCCTAGGTTGTTAACCACGCGTAAGCCCCTGTTTCCATTTTGAGCCGCTAACTACATACCATCCACATTCCACTTCCCACGGATGCAACTTTCGCGATGCGATCGTCAGGTCCTTTCTGCCTCTTATTTCTCACACCGATCATGACTCATGTGATCTTAGAGAAAGCATCGACCATTTCATCCTCTACGGGCCACCTAGAGTGTAATCCCCACAACCCATCCAGAACTATGTGGACTTTGATCCTTGCCAAGGCAAGGTACGTTGGAAGCCTCCCTAAGGTTCAAGAACAACACTTATCAGTTCCAACCACCTTAAAGTCAGTTCCCACCATTCCATAACTACTTGCACTTTGATCCTTTCCAAGGCAAGGTACGTAGGAATCCTCCCTAAGGTTCAATCCCAACAACCGCTGGTTCTGACCACCTTCACGTCAGTTCACCACAACCCATTCTGGAACTATGTGGATTTTGATCCTTGACAAGGCAAGGTACATAGGAATCCCCCCTGAGGTTCAATCCGAATAACCATTGGTCCCGAATCCCCTTCACGTTGGTTGCCACCATCCCAAACTACGCAGAATTTGATCCATTCTAAGGAAAGGTACGTAGAAAGCCTCCCTGAGGTCCAAGCCCACCATCCATTGGTCCCAACTCTCTTCACATCGGTTCACCACACCCTTTCCCAAACTATGTGTACTTTGATCCTTACAAAGGCAAGGTACGTAGGAAGCCTACCTAAGGATAAATCCCAACAACCATTGGTTTTTACCCCCTTCACGTTGGTCCACCCCCGTCCTGCACACCGTTAAACTGTACACCCCCTTTTGTACCACGTACAATGGTAAGCCAATGTTCCCCATCTAGTGGTAAGTCGTTGTGATCCCCTAACCAACGATAATATGTTGTAAACATCACACAACGGTAAGTCATTGTCAACTCCAGTCAGTAGTAAGCCGTTTTCAACCTAAACTGAGTGGTAAGCCGTTGTTGTCCCCTCTGTCGGGACCCATATCTCTGATCTGTCCCATTGGCGTTAGACCAACCTCGGGTTGCTGACCTTGTGTAAGCCTCAGTATATCATCGGGTTGTTTTCCTTTGTGCACACCCTAATCCTATGCCCCAGCCTGAACTACGTAGACTTTGATTCCATGTCACGGGGATATGTGGGAGGTCTCTCCGTGGCCCAATACCAACATCATCGTCTCCCTCGAGTCAACCCCATCTCATTATCCATCCACTTCACTTATCCATCCATTATCCATATTGATTCTTACCCAGGCCACCACATCCCAGTGGGATCGTGTTACTTCATTCCCCATTTCCTTTAACAACAATCGGGTAACAAACCATGCATTAGCCCCAGCATCATTGTTTCCTCCAGGGGTTTCACCCATCTGATCCACTCTATTCAGTGTTCCAATCAGTCTGATCTTTCTTCTCTAGATGTTAAACCTGCGACATACCCTGTGTTTAACATGGTAAGTTGAAGAAAACCTCAGAGACATGCCTATGGCATATAATTCCCAACATTCAACGTGGGATGCCTCGGGCTTCCGCACCCTCGAAAATCCCTATAATAAGGGGAAGAAACCCAGACGTGCTAGTGTCCCAGCGTCCAGACATGCCAGTGATGTCCAACGTGACTACTCACCCAATCGAAGGTTGTTTCCCTGGCCGGACCCCTTAGAATGTCTCGATAGAATCAATGTAATTAACTAGAGTCCGTAAAGATATTGAACTGGGAAGATTTTTACGAACAATTTATTAGTCTATAAGGGAGACCTGAACTAGGTAATGAGTTCTGATGAGTAATCCATGGAAAGAAGAACTGACATCCCATCATCCCATTTCGATCAAGGAGAAAACGTCCTTGAATATTGAACAGATGTCGCCCACATTTGTAAAGCGGGAATGCGGGAAACAGCCAGCGCATCCTCATTATCCTCAAAACCTACGGATGTGTGCACCCTGAAAAAAGCATCGGAAACAGAAATGGTAAACCTGATGTGAAGTTCTTCTCCTTGATGTGGAGATTATTAGCGTTCGAGACATCAGTGGATTGGCGTGTCACTGGATCCAGTTATCCGGCACCAGGTTATGCCAAGAAAATAGTGGGACTGGTGTCAAACTCACCAGAAGTTGGGGAAGTTAAATGTTGGACATCTCGGTGTGCGACGTTGTCAGTGTGGATCCTTCTTGTGAGCCATGGAAGACGAAATGGTGTTGGGGAACTGGATGTTTATTTCTTTGTTTCAGCACTAATGGATTAATCTCCCTACTTTCCAGGAACCAAGCTGTTGAACTAGGAATCTGATCATCACCCACCCACCGACGTAGGGGCAGGGGGAGCACCAATGTGGAAATCCTGCATGGCTCCACCGCTTCGGCGATAGCTTCCACACCCACAATTGTTGGGTTCCCACGCCCCATCTCCCCTTATGAAATCATTCAATGAAGGGTAATAAGCAACCTCGTACACCGATACAAGGAGGACGAGATTATCCCAACACGGGATATGGCACACCAGGATTTAGAGGTGTCTACGCCTCGTCACCACTATCACCCCCAAGGTCCACATAGGGAGCCACTGCTTCCCACCCCAATGTATAATCATTTCGAAAGCCTCTCTATGGAACGCATCGAAGACTCCCTCCCCTACGATGAAGAGGTAGGGGGTGTATGGACCTGACTGGATAGAATCTCATTCTAGGGGCCCCCAAGGAGGGCCCCCACTTGGCTGCGCCAACATCGCCACCCAATCCCATGAGTCGAGGAGTAGGTAAGCCATGCGCCTGCACCACAGGCCCCGGTCTGGCTGACCCGATGCCAGTATCGGTTATAGGATGAGGAGGATGCCTGCCAAGGAGCATCAACGTCGACAGCTACTGTGGCTTGGGCCACCGCCAACTTATATCATCAACCCCCTGTATATGCTGAATAGGGTAACTTATATACCCGGCTCGGATCGAGGCCCCAACTACCTCACGGGTAGGCTGGGTCGACTCTCTCAGTCGTCGGCGCAGGTAGTGGTCACCGCCAGTACGGAGGTCCTCCCCGTACCACCACCATGGAGAAAGCGGATCCTCCCCGCTCCCAACCATAATGTGGTGGTCTACCTCATGTTGCCTTCAATCTGAATGAGAGTCCTCCCCACGGAAGAGACACTCAGTACGGGAGTCTCTCCCGAGCGCATTAAACTGGGTATAGAGTTGTTCCTCCAGCCGAAGTCCGCTGATGTGGGGATGTTATGCATTTGGCCATCCTCTAGTGTGGGGTCTCTCCCCATGTTCTTACGACAGTTAGCGAAGATACTCCTTGCATCAAAAATAACATGAATGAAGATAGCTTCGCTTCACCATCACCCAGCACGGAGGTCCTACTCATGTTTAGCTCGACCAGTACAAGGCTCCACCTCGTGCTTCTTCTGCTAGGGGAAAAAAGCATGGAGGTCCTACCCGTGCTCCTATCGGCTTCATAGGAGATCCTACCCACTTCAGAACTTCCCATGGAGGACCTCCCCGTGTTCCCTTTTATATCTGTCCCAGTTCTCCTTGCACCCCAGCTTACTCAGGCTGGAATCCTATCTGCACCAACACCAGTATGGCTGAAGGTTCTCCTCGTGCCGGAAATCTACCCTATCCCGAATAACCATCCTGGGGCAGGAGGGTGGGCCATGACCACCATTAAAATAATGCCGAGAAGATTCATACTGAGATCAAACCATTCTTCTTCTCAAATTTTGAGGCGGAATATAACTCAGCGATGGAACCCTCACCTAGATCCTCTGTGTCAAGGGTCAGGGCAGGAACAAGGCGCATCATCCTCATACTTCTAGAATGTGAGGTCCATTGGATTATCGCCTCCCTACATAGGTGCATCCTGGAGGATGCAAATATGGAATTTCCGTAGGTTATGTCCATGAAATCACCATCATTTTCATCAGAAGAACTCTCTACCTCAACTAGAGATCACGGAGAGCCAATCTGGGGACCAATGGTGGATGAGCAGCAGAGCGGTCCATCGCCATCATCTATAGTCCCTATGCAAGAAATTGCGACAATCAGCCCATCTTACTATGATGTGGTGGCTAAGTCACTACACTCTTCATAGGATAGCTTGATATGTGGTGGTTTGTTAGCTTTCTCGTCGTATTCTCCACTGGCTATCCTTTCATCTCAGCGGTTTTTTTTTGTACCACTACCGGTTCCCCATCCGCCTCCGATTGATGAGTGGGGAAATGAAGGACCAAACCCTAAATTCGAGTCGAGGGGATTATGGGATATCCTTATAGTGGACCACTTCCCTAAGATGTTTTGGCCGATTGCAGCACTGGATTTCTATGCATTGGAGTCCCTCACCCAAGAGGAAGTCCAGTGTTTCCATCAAACCCTCTGGGCGACGCACTTTCACCTTCATCACCAACAAGTGGCTTACCATAAGAGCCAATCACATTTTGAGGACATTGGAGAACAATTTCGTCTGGTTGATTTGGCCGCACTCTCTATAGCCCAATGCCCTGAGTCACCAGGTCTCCATAGGGCCCTCCAACAACGGTGCGTTCAGAGTTTTAGGGTACTCCGTAGGATTATCAAAGAGGAATCTCCCCACATACAGATCTATGGTTGGGTGCAGTATGCTTCCCTTCTCTTCATTTCTATCTGGCACCAGCCTAACTTTCCAAGAGATATTGAGGAAATTCCCCCAGGTAGAGTCGCGGTCAACATGAATAGCCTATCGGAAGGGGAGAATAAGCTGGAGCTCCTTGACAGGGACCTCCCCCCTGAGGGTATTCCATAGATATTGGATCTGTTGGGAAGGGTTACTCGCCAACAGAAGAATCAGTTGGGTCTTCATGTTCCCACCAAGGCACTAGTCCTCAGCTGGAATCCCAACAAGGGAAAGGAACACCTCATAGATGTAAAACCCTCCGACCCGTCTGGCTCAGTGCAAAAGGTGGAAGATGATCCTGAAAAATCCGCGTTGCATCAGCAACTTGCCAAAAACAAGAATATGGTCGGCGAAATCCTTGTTGAATGCACTGTAGAGCGGCATCCAAACTATGTTTATTCTCGACCGAGGCAGCAGGGTCCGGCACAACTTCCCCTCGGCGAACTGCCTCCAGGTGACCCTAACCATCCTACCCAAGAAGACAATGTTGAGGTCGGATATCATGATAATAGGGTGTGGTATGTGTCGCTGAATCCACCTAAGCAACAGGCCAATCTTCAGGACCCAACTTAGGTTCCGCCAACTACTCCACAGGTTATTCCACTAGCAGCTCCATGAGTTGCTGGGTCTGCTTATCGTGTTGAAGAACTTGCCAATGCGCTGGTGGTTAGAGATCCCCATCAAGACAAGGACCCCCACCCAGATGATCCAATGGTGGCACTCATTGCATGTCTCGAGGCGTTGGAGATGTGATAGGTGGAAATCCCTCCTGATGGAAAGCCTTATCTGGCATGGTTGTATGATATTCCAACACCCCCAGTTTTTGGAAATCCCACATTTTCCCCCTTCAATGGTACAGGGGACCCGCCGCAGCACCTGGAACACTTTATCTCGAGGTGTGGACCCATGTTGGGAACTCCAGCATAGCAGGAGGCCACCAAACTCTGATGTTTCATATAGACATTGTAAGGGCCCGCTTTTGTCTGGTACATCCAGCTCCCCATCAGGTCAGTAGCCAGATGGTAAGACCTTCGTAGGCAATTTCTCTACCAGTTCAGTTCCACCACTCACAAGATGAGTATCGCAGACCTCTTCAAGTGCAAGCAGCAGCCTGATGAATGTGTTGCGGACTTTTTCGCCCAGTGGAAAGGGCTCACGTACTCTCTTGACATGCCGCTGACTCAGGATAAATTTCTGATGATGTGCATAGGGAATGTCAAGATGGAACTGGTCCCCTCTTTGATTACCCAAAACTACCCCGGGGGATTCTGAGACTTCTCTGATAAGGCCTAGCTCCTAGAGGAAGCCTTACACCAGGCTAAGAATGCACGTATGTTGCCTCATTCAATCCCCGCAAGAAGGACCGCCAAGGCCGAGACCACCGAAGTGGATCAAATAGACGCCCCCAGGCAACTAGATTTGTTACTAGTGGAGCCACCTCCACAGCCTTGCAGAGGCTCTCCACCTCAGGCGCAGCCTCTAGCCCAGCAATGTCCACCTCAGAATTAGCAGGTGCCCCTGCGTAATGCACCGCCATCACCTAGGTGAGACAACTAGGTTCCACCTCCTTGACAAGCTCCTCCAGTCCCTTGTCAGGGTCGGGCTCCTAGGGCACCCTTCCCGGATAGGAGGAACTGAACCTACTCGTTCAACAAGGATTAGGTCCCTGGTTACTTTTGTAGTGCCTTGGGTCAGGGGATTGTATGTTTGCCTGAATTCAGGAGTCTAGAAGAGGTGAACCTCACTGGTCTCCCTAATTACTAACCCTATCACCGGATTCTGGGGCACACTCTCAAGCAGTGATATGTTTTCAAAGACTGTCTTCAATACTAGGTGGATAAAAACATAGTCTAGTTAGTCCCAACTCTGACATAGGTGTCATGTATCTTCATGAATCCAGATAACAGCAGTGACAGCAAAGGCAAATGGCATCAGGTTTCTAATAGTGGATCCCAGAAGTATGATGACTATATGGATTGTAAAATAGTCTCCCATGCCCATGGTGTTATTCATGCATGCATGAATCGAACAGAGCCTTTATAAGCCACATCTACTACTTCTTCATCATCGTCTCATTAATCCCCTTCTCAGAAAGGAAAACATTGGCGGGGCAAGGGAAAACAAAATCCCCCATTGATGCCATCATCATCCCATACTCTCCTTGATATCGTGCCCCCAAAGATGGATATTCCTCGCATAATCCTTCTGGTAGTGGATGAATCTTTGAGTGACGGTAAAGGGTACACCTCAATTAATACCGTAAAGTTGGTAAACCCCTACATGATTCCAGATGATGAGGAGTTCCAGAATAATCCTCCCAACGTTCCCATTCATCGTCAGTATCAACGGAGCCGCGACTATATGGGATGACGGAGTGCCTCTGTCAACACTTCTATCTAGACTGTTCATGCTACCAAAACCAAGCAGCAGTCCCAGCGCAGAGCTCAGCATACTTAGCCTTCTCATCAGGTGACATCAGTTCTGTCTTCATCGTCATTCATGTTGTTGGATCAGGTAGAGCCACCTCAACTGCGCCATGACCAGTCATGCCTTGTTCCAGACCGGCCTCATTCATTGGGCCCTCATCTAGTAGTCACTCTGCAGGCTTCAACTAGTGAGCCGCAGGATATTTCTAGCACCAGTCGGTCGCCGGTCCAGCTAGCAGGGCCCTCCATACCTCTTGTCATGGAGCGACCTCTTATAAGCAGAAGTTCATGCCTGGCACGGAAGTATAATGTTCTCAAACATCTTTCCATAATTCCATAAAATCTCTCCATCCTAGAGGCCCTTCGCCTATCGTCAGATATGCGTGAGGCCCTTGCCAAGGCTTTAAGAAGCCCCCTCCAGTTTGAGACGGAAGTAGTAGCCGTAGAAGCCTTTCATGCAGAGGCAGTCGATAATGAAGAATTCCAAGACATAATATTGTTCTCTGGAGAAGATGAAGGCTCTCCTATATAGGGGAACATTCTCACACTGTACATCATTGGATAGTTCAATGGCTTGGAGGTTCGTCGATGTCTTGTCAACACAGGCTCTTAGATCAACACAATCCTGTCTCGAGCCCTGCAGAAACTGGGATTGTCCGAGGATGATCTAAGTCCTTATGACCTAAGAATACAAGGTTATGATAGAATAGAATAGAAACCGGTTGGAAATATCTGCTTGAAGAACCTGTTCGGTGGCCTAGTTTCCAGCACCGAATTTATAGTTGTCTTCTAGGACACTGCCTACAATGCATTGATGGGCAGGTCATAGCTCCACCTGCATGTGGCGTTTCCTTCATCGTATCACCAGTGCCTCAAGTACTCCCTTGATGGTTGAGTGGATGTGCTTCAAGGTGACGCATCTCCCTTTGCCTCTTGTGAATCCCGCTATCTGGATGCCGACTACTACAAGAGTGAAGACAAGAAAATTTAGGCTAATGAGGTGGAACATTCCATAGCTACGATAAACCTGTGTACAGATCTACATGATGCCTATGTATTTCCAATCCATCGATTGGAGGCTACAGCCCCGGATATGTTACAATGCTTAATTGTGTCGGGAACAAGGGGGAACACCTTCCCAAGTCTAAGCAACACCGAACGATCACCTCGTACTACTATACAAATCAGGATCAGGTGATCCCGGAGCCTCCAACTCCCATAAGGCATCAGGATGTCCGCTCTATGGAAACAACAATACGTCATACTTTCTTGTTTCGCTGGGATGGAATTAACCAGTTCAATCCAAAGTTCCATTGTTTCTTTGATATCATCAAGTGTGGCCCCTTGGGCTGAAGACCAGATGATATTGGATCATCATCCTTCATCTCTATGGTTTCTACAGCACAGGAGTTCCTCGATGCCGTGTCCGCTGCCGCTCAGGATGGTACCAGCCTCCCATCAAGAGCTGTCAACTCATTGGAACATCATCCTGGTGAGGGTACTTCCTCCATAAGTGAAGAATATGATTTAGAGGATTCTCCCCCCCCCCCCCCCGCTTTTGAAGAGGGAATCTCCACCACGATCGATGAGTTGGTACAGGTGAACCTCAGTAGCGAGGCAGACCCAAAACCCACATTGATCAGTGCCTCCATGCCCCTCACGGAGCAACAACAATACATAGAATTCCCTAAACAACATCATGATGTATTCTCCTGGAGTTATGAAGAGATTTCAGGACTAGATCCTCATGTAGCAGTCCACTACCTCGGTCTCCTAGCAAGTCATCACGGGTTCAAGCATCCTCCCATAAAGATGAAACCTTCTCATGGTTTCATGGTAGAGGCGGAAGTTGATAATCTCATCTGAGCTAATTTCGTTAAGGAGGTCCAGTACCCAAAATGGATATCCAACATTGTAACAGTTAGAAAGATGAACGGACATATCAGAGTCTGCATCGACTTACGGGATCTCAACTGTCAGTGTACGATAGACGACTTTCCCCTTCCTGTGACAGAATTGTTGATCGATGCTACAGCTAGATTCAAAGCCCTCTTCTTTATGGATGGGTACTCCGGGTATAACCAGATCCAAATGGACCTCGAGGATGATGATTCTATAGCTTTCAGGGAGATACAAGGGTATTTCTGTTACCGATTCATTCCCTTCGGTTTAAAGAATGCAGGTGCCACCTATCAGTGGGATATGACCGCATATTTAAGCCGATCCTCAGAATGTTAGTGGAATGTTATATGGAAAATCTGGTGTTCAAATCCCGCCAGTGCCAGGACCATCTCAAAGACCTTGAGAGAGTGTTCGGCTACCTCTGTTCCCGCCATCTGAAGATGAATCCATTAAAGTGCGCCTTTGGGGTCACCTCTGGAAAGTTTCTCAGCTTCGTTGTTAGATACTGGGGCATCGAGACTGATCCAAAGAAGATCAAGTACATTAACAAGATGTCTCCCCCGAGCAACATTCAGGAGCTTCGAGGCTTCCAAGGCCATTTTTCCTACATACACTGATTCATCAAAAATATGGCTGGAAAGTGTAATCCCTTTTCTCGGCTCATGAAGAAAGACACTGTCTATGAGTGGGACGAAGAATGTTAGACTGCTTTTGAGGAAATCAAGTAGTACCTGCTCCAGCCTCCAATCTTAATTCCACCCATCTTTGGAAAACCCCTGGTCTTTACGTGACCACCCTGGAATGGAATCTTAGTGCCCTTATTGCCCAGAAGAACAATGTGGGGATGGAGAACAACCTATACTACCTCAGCTATATGATACTTGATACGGAGACCAGATACTCTCACATCAAGAAGAGATTCCTTGCACTCATATTCATAGTACAGAAATTGTGAGATTACTTGCAGCACCACGTTGTATAGCTGGTGTCCTGAGTAGATCCGCTGAAGTACATCCTGAACCGCCCAATGTTGACAGGCCGTCTAGCCCGGTGGGTAGTGATTCTCCAGCAGTTTGAAATCAGGTTTGTCCCCCAAAATACTATTAAGGGGAAGTCATTGAAAGACTTATTTTCCACCCATCTAGATTCTATGGAACAGTCCCTATATCTTTATTTTCCCGATGAAATGATCCTTTCAGTAGAACAAGACATCCCATGTTGGAAAATTCACTTTGATGGTGTTTCTCGTAGCCTCACCGGCATAAGTCTCAATGACCCCAGAATCAACAGAGTAGGCCTGGGTATTGTATTCATTACCCCAGCACAATCCATTCTACCATACTCATTCCTATTGTCTTAAGGCTACACTAATAATGAGGCAGAGTATCAGGCTCTCATCACTGGCCTCGAGATGGCCCACAAGATTGATGTGCCACATTTACATGTGAAAGGGGATTCTAAACTATTCATTAAGCAAATTAACGGTGACTACATCGTCAGAAATCCAGAGCTCATACTATTGTTGGAATGCACTCCTTAGCTAATGGCATAATTCCCATCTCTGTCAGAAGTTACTCATGTCCCTCGATCTCAGAACAGTCAGGCTGGTGCCCTGGCTTGCCTAGCTAGATCACTTACAGATCCCAAATAGAATTATCTGATTATCCATGTGGAACACCAGAGATTCATTTACCCTGTCATTCTATATGATGATTACATCCCCTAGGTAATCCAACTTACCATTGGCACCTCCACGTTAGGGCCCCTAGGTCCCCTAGATGCAAGGGTTGAAGTGACTCCTGACTGGAGACCCCCTTTTTTCGAGTACCTCCAAAACTGTAATCTCCTAGAAAATCAGGTCGAGCGCGAGAGAATCTGATGTCACGCGTTATATTTTACCCTCCAGGATGGTCCTAGTCATGAACAGATCTTCTACAAGTTTGGTTTTGATGGGGTTCTCCTATTTTTCATTCAAGGGGTAGAGATTTCCCAAGTCATGTAGGAGGTTCAGGCCAGTTTTTGCAGGGCTCATCAGACCGGGCTGAAACTATCCCACCAGATCCAGAGACTGGGGTAATTTTGGCCCTCCATGATCCATGACTACATCGAGTTTTCCAAAAGGTTCCATGCAAGACAAATTCATTTAAACTTTGTGCATCGGCCACCAGACCCTCTCCATACTACCAAGTACTCTTAGCCATTTTTGGTATGGGTACTCGATGACGTGGGACCATATTCGTCGGTGATAGCCCACCAGTGCAGGTTTATCATGATTGATATGGATTTCTTCTCCAAGTGGGCAGAGGTAGTTCCTATGAAGGAGGTCAAGGCATGTTCTATCATTGACTTTGTGAGCTCCAACATCATCTACCAATTTGGAGTCCCTCACTCTGTCCTCACTGATAACGGCACGAACTTCTGGGTAGATGAGCTGAAGAA
Organism: Viscum album; assembly: GCA_963277665.1. Classification (NCBI taxonomy): domain Eukaryota; kingdom Viridiplantae; phylum Streptophyta; class Magnoliopsida; order Santalales; family Viscaceae; genus Viscum; species Viscum album. The sequence goes on along the minus strand of OY728119.1, from coordinate 111,878,844 downwards.
ACTGTACACTAAGTAAAACATCCATTCTAACCATACCTCCCGCTATCATGCACAAGAAAATGGACATATTGAGGCGTTCAATAAAACCCTCTCTAACATTCTACAGAGAATGGTTGTTCAGAACAAGCAGATTTGTCCAGAAAATCTCCCCAATACCCTATGGGTTTATCAGAAGACGACTCGTAATTCCACCCAGGTGACACCATATTCCCAGGTGTACATAACGGAGGTCGTCCTACCCATCAATATTCAGTTTCCCTCATTGAGCATAGCTGTCTATGATCAGCAAGTGCCTGATAAAGTATCTGAAATCCATCTGGATGAGCTATAAGCGCTCGACGATAACAGTCTTAGTGCCCTGCACAATCTATAAAGGCATCAGAACAAGATAGCTAGATATTTAAACAATAAAGATTGCCTCTGCTCTTTCTTGCAAGGCGACTTGGTATTGTCCCTCAGGATACCAATGATACCTTGCAGGAAACCACCCAAGTTGGAGCCCAAATGGGAAGGACCTTATGTTGTTCACAAGGTTTACTCCAACGGCTCTTACTCACCGGTTACCATGGATGGTGAGTGTATAAATCCTCCCACCAATTCCAAGTTCCTCAAGAAATACTTTTCTTGAGTCCCATTGGTCTCGAATGACCCTAAACTACATTTGGGTCCTACATGACCTTATACTGTCTGATCCTACATGACATAAAACTGTGAAATGTCCCGCATGACATTAAACTGTGTGTCATCTTGTAAGACATTAAACTGTATCTCAAGAACTATGTATGGCTTGATTCCCATCCTCATGGGATACGTAAGAACTCTTGGACGCCTCTTCCTAAGTCCAGCCCCATGCTCTTCTCGTTTGGCTACCCCTCCTGGGTGTAGTTTCATCGGAGGACCTCATGTGACACAGCCTAAGCCTCTTTGGACCCACTTGTGGAAGGATTACGAAGGTCATTCCATGTGCCCCTCCTTGTTCTTCTAATCCTCCCACATCCTTACCTATTGATGTTAAACTTCATGGTCCTTTCAGAACTATGTACGTCTTGATTCCCATCCTCATGGGATACATAGGACCGCCCAAACATTTTGTCCGTAGGCCCAGCCCCAAACTCAGAAATCTCCCCTTGAGTCTCATCTCGCACAGGTTACACAATGTGGATGTTGTGTTTCAAATTTGGTCAACTGTTGTCCTTTTTCGCTGTCACCACCCCCATATGTCCCAAATATTGAGTGTGGTGGGTCATTCTGCCCCATTATCCCTTCAATCTTTAGTCGGCCTTGGACTGAAGTGTGATTCTAGCTGTCGGACCCCTATATGATGGGGAGATTCTAGTCCCACTCCTTGTTTCCCACACCAAGCATTGCTCATGCGATCGTAGGAGCTGAGGTTAGGCAATACCCACAAAAGAGGCCATTTGACTACAGTTGGCTGGGACGCCCAGCCTCAAGTCCCTCGACCCTTTCAGCCCCCTAGCCTGAGTTCTCATTTAGGAGTGGGTGGTGTGGTAGGGACTCACATCCTTATTCACGTCGTGCTATTTTCCCATGCCGCACATCCCCCCTTTGAGATATCTCACCATTTATCGTCCCTTCTGTGAGAAAAGGCCCCAACATGCTGCTTGAGCCCCATAATTTGGGTTTCCATCATCTTTTATATCCAAAAGGACCCTGGAACGGTGTAGGTTCTTGGCCCAAGGTCCCTCCTACCATTTCGGGCCAACATCCCCAAATATTTTGAGAGACAAATTGATACAATACCCTTGTTGTGAATATGATCAAAAGTCGATGCTAAATTGTTTTCCCCCGACCTTTGGTCACACAAGTGAGGATACTGTGTTGTGAAACTGGTGAAAAGTTGTCCTCTATCATTATTGATGCTTTGTGGTCTTCCATAGGCATGATGATTCTCCCTCTCCATTCAGTTGTCCCATGAATATGACATTAAACTAGGTGTTTACGGTCCGAGATCTATGACCTTAAACTAAGATAAATATCATCCTCACAGTAAGACGTTAAACTGCAAGCTAGTTATGACATTCTATCTGTGTCCCAGCCTCAGGTCCCTAGACCTTCTCGGGCCCCTGGACCAAGTTCTCACTTTGGATTGTATGGTGTGATATTGTATTATGTCCTTATTCACATCATGTTTCTCGTCGTTCCGTACACATCCCTCATTGGGGTATCTTACCCTTATTTGTGTCTTTGTTGTATGACGATAAACTACAAATCATCCTTCTCAAGAACTATGTTTGTCTTGATTCCCATCTTTATGGGATACGTATGACCACCTGAGCATCTATTCTTCAGGTCCAGCCCCATCTCTTAGAAAATCCATATCATCTTGGCCCCCTGGCCCACGTCCTTACAGGAGAGGGGTATATGGTGTGATATAGGCTTATGTCCCTATTCACATAGGATTTATAACAACCACACTGCATGCCTCTCTCTCCAGATCTCCCTTCTCTCCCTTTCCCTACATTCATCTTTTCAAGTCGTCTTCTCTTAAGTTGGGTCCCTCGACCTTCTTCAATGATTCACCAATGTTCCCAGGAGTACTCTGGTTCAGATCCTAGAGTGTCGGATTCTACCTGGACATGATTTCACCCATTTTTCAGGCTTCGTGTTCCCCTTTATTTGGGATTCCATTATTATTCACATCTGAAGAGACCCCTAAAAGGTACTTTCATGGGTGATTTCAAATAATGTTCGGTTTTGGGTTACTTAGGTGTTGTAGAGTGGCTGACCAAGGTCATCTCTCAAAGGAGGAAGTAAATTAGAACAACTTCTTAAAGGTATTATAAAAATAAAATAAAATAAAATAAAAACACTACTTGAAAGGATTGGGTGGTTATCATTAAAAAAACTATAAGTTTTCTGGAAGAAGATTTCATTTTTTTGTTTTTAATTTTGAAATGAAGTTTGATTAAAAAGACGCAACGAGAAGATGTTTTTTTAAAAAAATATTTTAAAAGGAATAACCAATCTAACTCTACCTCTTTATTTACTTATTAATAATTATCATTTAAATTAATATCCACTTAATTATGATCCCCTAATTTTTTAACCATTGAACCCTACAAGAGTTAACTTAACAACAAAGATGAAGTTACTTAAACCCTAGGCTAGATTCGGAACATGCAATCGCAGCACCCTACTTTGATTGATGTTATAAGGTTAGCTTATGGTCAGTGGTTAATTATAGCACATATCAATTTTTTATATGAGGATTAATTGAGTTTAGGTATTATATTTTAACTCTACAAACTTATCTTGTGTGTTCTTGTATTACCGATTAAGATCACACTCTCACAATTCACACAATACTCGACCTCACGTGTTTTTGGGTTAATTGTTCAATTTCTTACTTAGTTTATTCTAATTTAAAAACTCAATTCATAGATCATATTAAGTGAATTTCAGTATCCCAATGATTCAAATTAATTAAATTAAGAGGTTAGAAGATAGATCGATCACTAAGAAAACTACTCTTCCATGGGCGGTGAGGTCATCGTGGAGACGTTTTGCATGAGCAAAGGATTGAAAGGGTAAGACCCAATATCATCTCCACTCTTTAATTCCAGACCAAATATGATTATAATAATATGAAAAGGTAAAAACACATAATATTAATTGAAGAAAAATTCAAGATACAAGCATGAAAGCAAAGAAATACAAAGAAGACATGGGAGGGGAGAGCCTTTTTAGAAGATATGTTTTCACAAATCCTTACTCTTTACAAGAGTGGTTAGGGGTTCCCAAGAGACACCCTTTCATCCAAACATTCCAAATAGTGAAAACACCAATTTAGTGAGTGGTGGTGAGGCTAGGTTCAAAGTGGTTTCAAGTGTGAATGGGGAATCTCAGCCAAATAATTTAATCCAACTTGCATCATCCATTTTACCTTCAAAACGCGTGAACAAGCTATTTTTTAAGAATAATTATTTGTTCCAAATTCATTTGGAGCTCTCATCTCAAAATTTGGGCCCAATCCAAGCTCATATGAAGGCATTTTGACCCAAATATAGAACCAATGTCTAATCTGGAGGGTCCATCCCACCTTTTAATTCATGGTCCATTTAATCCTACCAAATGCACGATTTAGCTCCAATGTCCTGCACAAAAGTTATATCCCATTAAGTCAAAAACATATTTACAAAATTTCAAGTTCAAATAATAAATATTAAAATATTTATCCTTGAAATACTACAGTGCACTGTAAAGGGTAAAACTGGAATTTCCATCAAATTTTCAAATGAATGATCTAATCCCAAATATTTTATAAATAAACATATTTAACACAATGTGAGGAAATTTTATAATTTATTATCAATAAAATATTTAATAAAAATGTTTTTTATCAACTCCCCCACACTTACCCTTTTTCACTCCTGGGAAAAACCTCATATCAAGTAAACATCAATATCAAATCAAAACAAATTTTAAAACACATATCCTTGAGATCCAACAATTCCACGTCAAGAAACAAAAGATATAATTCCTCATAAAAACCCATTATTTCAAGTTCTCTATTTATATCATTCAATATATTTCAACTTCATTTATCCTCCCATGCACACAAAACACTTACCTCACTTGAATTTTCTCTTATCACACAAATGTCAATTTTTCAGCAATGTCTTTCTCATCCAAACTCATACAAGGGTCACCATAGGATTGATAAATTACTACATCACCACACAATGTGATTCAGGTACATATGTTTATCATGAGTACTTTCTTGGGTTGTTCTGTGGCTTTTGGTTTGTAGGATTTAGATATGAAAATGTTTGAGGCTGAATGAGGGGGGCTTGACTCTTTTTGAAGAAAAATTGCATTAATCTAATTTTCACTTAAATATGGTCTCCTCCTCAATCCCCATAGCATCAATTCATGTTCATCATCATGAAAAATAAATGAATGTGCACACCAATCAACATTTTAGCAGTAAAATTTTCAATCTTCTCAAGCATGATTTTCTTGAAAGCTTCAGATAGGCACAACTTTCTTCTCCATTAGAAGCTCCATAAAGGCATAGCTTTAGTTATCATTAAATCTCTAGAAAAGGAACGACTTTCAATATAATGATTTTATTAAACAGCAAAAACATCTCTTCAGAATTTAATTTTCCACCCAAAGTATCACAAAATGTGGTAGCACAACACAAGACAGCTTCCACTAAATTTAAGTTCAAGTAGATTATTCAATTTCACTTCAAAAGTTGCTTGGATAAAGAAAATTGGCTTGTAATGTGGCTAACCTAACAGGATGTTCAGGGATTCTAAGGGATACAAAGATTAAATATTCAAGGTAGGCCATTATAAAAAAGGATTATTTGAAATAGTGGCTTTAATACCAAACAAATTCCTCAATCGTTTAAAACATAAGTACCTCAAACCCTCAAGTTTTAATAGGAATAAATCAAATTCTGGTTAAATCAAGCATGGTTTGTTTCTCTCAAGAAATGAGTTAAATGTAAAGAATATGAAAATAATGGTTCAGAAGACTCACAGGAAAGTGATTTCAAATATAAAGATAGTAAGATGTGGCATGGGATTCAAAATTCAGAGTGCTTTTTATGAAATTTCTAAAGAGTTAAACTTGAAACAAAGTAATTTTCAGCATTCATTTAAGATCAGTTTCAAGGGATAAATTGTTTCACTAATTGATATGGATTTAAAAATGGTTATTATAATAATTTGAGCTCAAAAGTTTCAAAAACACACAAAAAACTGAAATATAAACACACAAAATTTTAAAAACACACATTTTTTTGTTTTTTTTTAATCATTGAAAAACAGGAAAACAATTAAAATTATTGAACTAAAAGGTTCTCTCCCCCACACTAAAAATATTTCATTGTTTTTAATGTGAACCCATGAGATGATATATGCACATTAAATGTATAATTTTAAATATTACAAAGAATAAAAAAATGAAAGGGTTAAGAACAGCCTGATATGCTCAAGTGGTGATGGGGTTATGCAGTGTGATGAAATCCACTGCATCAGTAGGAAGTACCTCAATATATCTCTTCAAACATTTCCAACTGACTGTAAAGCTCCTTCATGTGTCCTCTTGTGTGATCTCCACTGCACCATAAGGAAAAGCATTAGTCACAACATAAGGACCTAACCACCTGGAATGCAACTTACCAGGCATCAGCTTCAGTCGTGGACTATAGATCAAGACTTTATCTCCAACAAGAAACTCCATTTGTTAGATCATTATATCATGAGTTGCTTTTGATATTTCCCTGTAAAGACTTTATTTCTCATATGAAGACAATTAAATCACTTTAAGATCTTGAATTTGCAGCTTCCTTTGGATTACAGCTTGGTCCAAATCCATGTTGCATTTCTTTATAGCCCAATAATCCTCATGATCAACTTCCATAGGGAGAGGACACGCATTCCCAAAAACAATCCAAAATGGAGACATACCAATGGGTATCTTGTATGTTGTTTTATAAGCCCAAAGTTCATCATCCAAATGATTGCTCCAATCTTTCCTATTTGGCTACACGGTTTTCTCCAAAATTTGTTTCAACTTGAAATTTGAAACCTCAGCCTGGCCATTTTTTGGGGGGTGGTACGGTGTTGATGTTTTTTGTGTCACCCCATACTTACAAAGGAGGGAAGAAAAATTAAAATTGAAGAAGTGTGTCCCTTGGTCACTGATGATGGGATTTGGTACTCCAAACCTACAAAAAAATCTTTATCTTGACAAAGTCCACAACAACATGAGAATCATGAGTCCTAGTGGCCTTAGCCTCCACCCATTTTCTCACATAATCAACAGAAACCAAAATATAAAAAAACAAAGAAACTAGTAAAAAATACCCATGAAATAGATTCCCCACACATCAAAAATCTCACAGAATAGTCTGGGTTGTTGGGGAATCTCATGTCTCCTATAAATATTACGAGTGTGTTGGCAACGTGAGCATGACTTAAAATACACATGGGCATAATAGAATAAGCTAGGAAAATATAATCTAGAGTCCAAAACCTTCCTATCTATATGTTGGGGTCCAAAGTTTCCTCCACAAGCATGTGTACGACAAAAATGTAAAACAGACTCAAACTCATGATCAGGAACACACCTCCTAATAACTTCGTCACTACACATGTGTCATAAGTAGGGATCATCCCACAAATAAAATCTATAATCACTCTTTAACTTTTGGAATTGATGTTTCTTTAAATTTGAAGGGATTTAAGAGGCAACAAGGTAGTTAACTAAACCTGTATACCAAGGATGCGTACCTGAGATTGCATAAATATGCTCATCGGGGAAAGTGTCTCGAAGTGGTACCTGGTCCAAGGTGTCATCCTCTGGTGTGTGAGTAAGCCTACTCATTTGTTTTTCCACCAAGTTTTCTGGCCCCTTATTTTCCTTTATCTCAATATCAAATTCCTAAAGAAGGAGAGTACATCGGATAAGTCTGGGCTTTGCATCTGGCTTCTTCAAGAGGTACATCAGAGTTGCATGGTCAGAAAAAACAACTACTTTAGAGCCCAATAAATATGAACAGAATTTATCTAAATCAAATTTTATGGCAAGAAACTCCTTTTCTATGGTTGTGTAGTTTTATTGTACTGAATCCAGTGTCCTCGATGTATAGGCAATCACATGTGAACATCTCTCCACCCTTTGAGATAGGACAACTCCAACTGCTAAGTTGGAGGCATCACACATAAGCTCAAAAGGAGTCTCCCATCGTGGGGGCTATATGATTGGTGGATTGGTCAGACACTTCTTCATCTCATCAAATGCTACCCTGAATGAATCATCAAACACAAAATCAAAATCCTTTTAAAGTAATTGTGACAAAGGAGGAGAAATATTACTAAAATCATTGATGAAGCGCCGATAAAATCCTGCATTCCCTAGGAAATATCTAATATCACGCACACATGAAGGATAGGGTAAGGATGAAATAATTTCTATCTTAGACCTATCAACCTCTATCCCATGTTTTGACACTACATGCCCTAAGACAATTCCATGCTCTACCATGAAATGACACTTTTCAATGTTTAAGACCAGATTATTCTCAATACAACGATTTAAAACCTTTCCCAAACTATAGATACAATCATAAAATGAAGACCCATACACTGTAAAATCATCATTGAATACCTCCATGTATGTCTCAATAAAATCAGAAAAATACTAATCATGCATCTCTGGAAGGTACCTGGGGCGTTGAAAAGTCTAAATGGCATCCTACGGTAGGAAAATGTGTTGAAGGGACATGTGAATGTTGTCTTCTTCTGATCCTCCAGATCAATAGGAACCTGAAAATACCCATAAAATCCATCTAAGAAACAATTGTGTGTTTTCCTAGCTAGTCTCTCAAGCATCTGATCAATAAATGGGAGGAGGAAATTGTCCTTGCGAGTTGACTGATTTAGTTTCCTATAATAAATACACACACGCCAACAATTTTTCACCCTCATTAGAACTAACTCATCTTTATCATTTTTAAAAACTATAAAACCACTTTTCTTAGGCACAACCCAAATAGGACTTACCCATTGATAATATGAAATGGGAAAGATTATACCTACCTCGAGCAATTTCTCAACTTCTTTTTTCACAACTTCTAGAAGAGTTGTGTTCAATATTCTTTTTGGATACCTAAATGGATTAGTCCCATCCTCCAAAAGAATACTATGCAAGAAAATGGAGGGGATAATACCTGATATATCATCTAAGTTCCGCCCGATTTCCTTAATGTTCTCCCTCAAAAAATTCAAAAGTTTTTCTTCATGTTCAAAAGGGTGATTGTTAGCAATGATAACGGTAATTTCTCACCACTTAACAAGTATGAGTATTTGAGATTAGGTGTAAATGGATTGAGTTCCAATGTAGGGGGTGATGTAAGGATGTAGATAGTGAAGGAACTAAAAGATGTGCACAATGAACATCAGTATCAGAATATACATCATCAAAATCAGAGAATAAAGCATCAAATCCATCAAAATACTCCACAGCCATGTCATAATCAGATTTAACATGATAAAAATAAAAATATGAATCAATTTCAAAATCAAATATAAGAGATTTTTGTGCATTATAAACAGGTGTGTAAGTACTCATAAGCATCAAACTAGAACCAATACTCATAATCTCCCTAATCATAGGACAATCAAATTCCGTGGGGTTTTTATTTAGTGGTTCAAAATGTGAGATAAAAAATGAAGAATGGTCCTATGAAGGGTACTTCATGGAGTCCATGACATTAAATATCACAACTTCATCCCCAAACTCCATGGAAAGTGTACCATCATTGAAATTTATGATATTTTTTGTAGTTTTGAGGAAGGTCCTACCTAAGATAATGGGAGCATGAGAACATACTTGATCATCCTCCATGTTAAGAATGTAGAAATCTACTAGAAAGATCGTGTCTCTTCCCCGGACAAGTACATCCTTAAGAACTCCCGCTAGATGTTCCATAGCTCTATTCGCCAACTGCACCACTACTGTCGTCTGTTTCAACTCACCAATCTACAAAGAATAGAATACAGAGTGAGACATCACATTTATGGAAGCTCCCAAATCACAAAGAGCATCATAAAAGTGTAACTCCCCTATGGTGCATGGGATTGTGAATGTCCCTAGATCCTTGAACTTTGTTGGCATTTCTTGAGTTTTTTTAATGAGTACTGACATATTCCTTCCAAGTTTGATCCTCCCATTTCCCTTGAGACCTATTCGATTGGTACAAAGTTCTTTTAAAAATTTGGCATATATTGGTATTGGTTTAATGGATTCAAGTAGAGGGGTGTTGATCTCCACATGCTTCAATGTGTCCAAAACTTCTTTTTGCATTGCCTCTTCAGCCATCATCTTGGTTTGTACGACCTTGTTTAGAAAAGGAAGGGGTTTAGGAGGAATATCATTAATCTTTTTCTTACCTTTATCTTTGTACTTGGATTGCTCATCAGTTGGTTTGGAATGGGGATTCTCTAGAGTTGAGGTGAATCCTGGTGGAATGATAGGTTCATATGTATTAGTTATTTGCTTCCCACTTCTCAATGTGATGGCACTGACATTCCCCTTTGGATTTGGAGTAGGTTGGGAAGGTAGATTTCTAGAATTCTTACTTACCAGTTCATGGAGGGTAGTGGAAATTTGGATCATTTGAGTCTTCAACTCCCTCAGCTCTGAACCTTGACTCTTCAACTCATTCTATTGATTAAGAACAATTTTCTTCAAAAGGTCATTAGTGTTAGAATCTACCTTTGGTGGGGGGTTCCCTTATTGTTGGCTTGTTGATGCTTGGGATTCAAATCTTATTTGGGGTTGTTGGAAACCATGTTGGTAAGGTAGAGGCTGCTGGAAGTTTTGTTGAAAATGGGGCCTTCGTTTTTGTCCAGATTCATACATCATGTCTGATTGGTCCTTCCACCATTGGGTGTATGTTGTATCAAATGAATCAAACTTCTTTTGGGGATATTTCTATTGTTACATCTGATATGGTCTCCTAGGAAACAATACTACACAATCTTTTGTTTCTTATAGTTGGGGGAAACAGTCAGTTGGGTGGCTTATCTAAGTGAAAATTCAATAAGGCCTTAAAGAAGGGGGTTGGGATATCTTTTGTGACAAATAAATCTGTCTCACCATTGTTTTAAAATCTTCCAACTTGGTATCAATAAAATGACTTTCAATAAAAGATGGACTTACCTGATGTACTCCCCTGACATGTGGTGCACCTCAATCGCCAAATTGCTGGGTGTTTTGTGCCATCTTTTCAATCAATGAACGTGTAGCTACTGGTGTCTTTTACACCAATGCACCTCCAACCACATCATCCACCATTCTCCCCTCCATAGGTGCGAGTCCCTCATAGAAGTACTGGATGAGTAGTTTCTCACGGATTTGGTGATGTGGGATTCTTGCACACAACTTCTTGAATCGCTCCCAGTACTCATACATTGACTCTCCTTGGGCTTTCTTGATCCCTGAGATCTCTTTACAAATGGAAGTGGTCCTTGATGCTGGAAAAAATATTTTCAAGAAAATACATTTCAAATCATTCCAACAAGTTACATCTTCAGGTTGTAAATAATACATCCAGTCCTTTGCAGCTCCATCAAGTGAGAATGGGAATGATCTTATTTTGATTTGATCTTCAGAAACATTTCTTGGTTTTATGGTTGAGAAAACCACATTAAATTCTTTTAAATGTTTATTTGGATCCTCACCAGATAATCCGTGAAATTTTGGAAGAAGGTGAATTAATCTAGATTTCAGTTCAAAGTCTTATTCGAGATTTGGGTATGCAATAAAATTTGGTTGATAATTAAACTCTGGTGCAGCCAATTCTCGAATGGTTCTATTAATTTCATTTTTATTGTCTTTAGCCATTGGTTCTTGTTTTATGGTTGAATTTTAATTGCTTCTAATTTCAATGTTCTGAGAGTGGATGAATTCTCCAACTGGTTGAATGTTGAAACTTCTCGTAGATTGAGAATGTCTAATTCGAGCCCTAAGGATACGTTCAATCTCAGGGTCAAGATCTAAAAGATACTAGGGATTATTTTGTTTCATAAATCAAATAAAAATGAAAATAAGAAAAGTGGACCATAATAAAATAAAATATGATAAGTTTTAGTTGATGGTCCAAAAATAAGAAGAAAAAAATTCGGATTGGGTATAGAAGGAAGAATGAAGAGAGGAATAGAATAAAATATAAAATAAAATAAATACCTCTAAATAGTTGAAATAATTACTTGACTCCCTAGAAACGACACCAATTTTAAAGGCTCTATCATGGGTGCTTTCAAATGATGTTCGGTTTTGGGTTACTTAGGTGCAACAGAGTGGATGACCAAGGTCGTCTCTCAAATGAGGAAGTAAATTAAAACAAATTCTTAAAGGTATTATAAAAATAAAATAAAAGAGAATAAAAACACTACTTTAAAGGATGGGGTTATTTATCGTTTAAAAAAACTAGAAGAAATAAGCTGGAAGAAGATTGCATTTTTTGTTTTTAATTTTGAAATGAAGTTTGATTAAAAAGACACAACGAGAAGATGTTTTTTTAGAAAATATTTTAAAAGGCATAATCGATCTAACTCTACCTCTTCATTTACTTATTAATAATTATCATTTAAATTAATATCCACTTAATTATGATCCCTTAATTTATTATCCCTCAAACCCAACAAGAGTTAACTTAACCACAAAGATGAAATTACTTAAACCCTAGGCTAGCTTCAGAACATGCAATCACAGCACCCTGCTTTGATTGATGTTATAAAGTTATATTATGTTCAGTGGTTAAATATAGAACATTTCCATTTTGAATATGAGGATTAATTTAGTTTAGGGATTATATTTTAACTCTATAAACTTATCACGTGTGGTCTTGTATTACCGATTAAGATCACGCTCTCACAATTCACACAATACTTGACCTCGTGTGTTTTTGTGTTAATTTTTCAATTGCTTGATTAGTTTATTCTATTTTAAAAACTAAATTAATATATAATATTAAGTGAATTATAGTATCTCAATTATTCAAATTAATTAAATGAATATGGTATAATATAGATCGATCACTAAGAAAACTACTCTTCCATGGGCGGTGTGGTCATCGTGGAGACGTTTTTCATGAGAAAAGGATTGAAAGGGTAGAACCCAATCTCATATCCGCTCTTTAATTCTAGAAAAAATATGAATATAATAAGATTAAAAGGAAAAAGCACAGAATATTAATTGAAGAAAAATTAAATATACAAGCATGAAATAAAAGAAATACAAAGAGGAGATGGGAGAGGAGAGACTTTTGGAATAGATGTTTTCACCAATCCTTACTCCTTCCAAGAGTTTTTTTTGGGCTCCCAAGAGACACCCTTTTGTAAAAACCTTCCCAATTCCTTGAAAAAACATTAAAAAGAGTGAAAACACTAATTTATAGAGTGGTGGGGAGGCTAGGATCAAAGTGGTTTCAAATGTGAATGGGGAATGTCGGCCAAATAATTTAATCCAAATTACACCATCCATTTGACCTTTAAAACGCGTGAACCAGCTATTTTTCTAGAGTAATGATTTGTTCCAAATTTGGTTGGAGATATCCTCTCAAAATGTGGGCCCAATCCAAACTCGTATGAAGGATTTATGGCCCAAATACAGAACCAATGTCTAAACTGGCGGGTCTAGCCCACCTTTGACTTCATGGTCCATTTAATCCAAACAAATGCATGATTTAGCTCCAATTTCCTGAACAAAAGTTTTATCCCATTAACTCAGAAACATAGTTACAAAATTTCAAGTTCAAATAATAAATATTAGAATATTTATCTTCAAAATACTACAGTGCACTGTAAAGGGTAAAACTGGACTTTCCATCAAATTTTCAAATGAATGATCTAATCCCAACTATTTTATAAATAAACATATTTAACACAATGTGAGGAAATTTTATCATTTATTATCAATAAAATATTTAATAAAAATATGTTTTATCAACCCCAAATGGCATGGATGCTCGGCCTAAGGTCTCTCCTACCATTATGGGCTAACGTCCTCAAGGGTTTTGGACGACAAATTGATACAAGTCTCGCATTTCGAATATGGTCAGCAGTCGATGCTCATTTGTTGTTACCATTTCAGGTTACATGACATGGATGTTGTGTTTCAAATACGGTCAATAGTTATCCTCCATCATCACACCAACCCCTTCAATCCCTAAATGTCGGTTACAAGATTCACATCATATTCCACTCTATCATGCCCAAGTGGAATTTTGACACTCTTGGTACTATCCCTTAGTGTGCATTTGCACATTAGGAGGAAAAAGTCACGGTAAGGTGTCATTCGGGGCTCCGCACTAACTTCCCCTTTACGTGTATTCCATGTGTTCCAAAGACCACTTCCTCCCTTGTTTCCCACACCGAGTTTGACTCACGTGGGCCTAGGGATTGGATCGAGGTCTATGCTCTCTTAGAAGAGTTTCGCATCTCTATTGGTCCAATATCTAAGACCTTAAACTAATATCTCCTTATGAGACACACTCTATAACTATATCTAGCTTGATTCCCATGCTCATGGGATATGTAGGAACGCCCGGACATCTCGTCTGCGGGTCCATCTCAACTAAGAGCTAGTCTCTCCTTCCCCATATTCTCTAACCCTTTCTGGCCCCTCGGCCTGAGGTTTCTTTCTTGGAATCGTGCATGGTGTGATGTGTAACTTTTCCTCATTCACATCGGGTATGATTTATCATGCCATACACATTCCCTCTTAATCATCATCTATCCTATATATGTCTAATCCATATGACTTTAAACTATGCTTCTGAGATCCACATGACTTCAAATTGTTACGTCTATACTGCACGACGTTAAAGTGCATGGTTGGTCCCATATCATGACCCTAAACTATGAAATTATAATCCTGGCCTCATGATGAAAAAAAACAGCACTACAATGTGGGGTCCTCACTCAAGGGGACATCATGTTAGGTATCGGTCACACACCATACCATTTGTCAACACCTGCATGCGTCTTGATTCTTGTGGTGATGCCTGGAATTTTCAATCGCTTCACCAAAAAAACATACATACATTCATCCTAAAGGAAAAAACAAGATCTATCAAATGCCACTTCTTTAGGTGTGAGGGCCAGACCCACACAACCTTATCATCTCTCGCACTGGTACGTTGCCATTCCATCCTAAGAAACACATGGTGATCTGGACTCCAGGTCCTCATTCACGTTGGGTTGTATAATTACCTCACCATGTGTCTCCCACACTCCCTAGAATCTCTGGTCCAAGCTCTATGACCATAAACTAAGATCTCTCTACGTCCTTACCACACGACATATTCAATAACTATGTGTGTCTTGATTCCCATCCTTATGGGATACATAGGAATTCCCATACATCTCGTCTCAGGGTCCATCCCCAGGAACCTAAAATCCTGTCACCTCTCTTTCGGCCCCTAGGCCCAAACCCTTTTGGGAACATGGGGTGTGGTGAGTACCTCAGGGGTTCTCATTCAGTTTGGGTTTTGAAAAAGTCACACCATGTGCCTCCCATGTCTTTTCTTAACATGGTCCAAGTTCTATGACCCTAAACTAAGATCTCACTATGGGAACTGCGCGTCATGTTTGGATACCTCACCGCCCTGTACACAGTCTATTAAATATGGCCCCCCTTTATGGCTCATATAATGACCATTAAGTTGTAAGAATGCGACCCCAAGACCCTTGTCCTTGGAGGGGGACTCGACTCCCTCTATCTGATACATCTTATAGTCGTACTCAGATGCGTTTTGACAAAGAGCCCGAAGTGTGGAATTTTCATGGGGACATTCCCCTTGTTCCATGTCCAAGCTTCGTGAGCTCGTTATTTGGATCCACATCCTCTTCTATGTTTGAAGGGTCCCCCTTTACAGCCTAGTATCATTCCACACTTACTTACCTACCGTCTTGGGCCAATGTCCATGAAGACCTCAGAGGACATTTGCGACAGGTCCCGTGTTTCGAACATGGTCAGCGGTCGACCCTCATCTATCTGTCCCCATATCAGGCTAACGAGATATGGATTCTATCTTTCGAACATGGTAAACAGATATCCCCTATCTTCATTCCTCCATCATTGTGGTCTAGATCACAAGCATCATAATTCACATATTTCCACTTCCTTATGTTCAAGTGGAATTCCAACATACTCGGATTTACCCCTTCACGCATCTAGGTGCGTTATATAGGTAGGTCAGCATCATTGGGACATCAATCACCTAGCATCTCATTTCCCCTAACATGTTCCTTCCTGTTTCAAGAAAGTCTCATCACTACTCCTTGTTTTCCACATAGAGCATGACTCACGTGGGCATAGTAGTTATGGTAGAATGTGTACTGGTGTAACCATGCCACGCATGCCTTTCATCGTCCTTCTTGACGCTAAACTGCACTCTCAGAACTACGTGTGGCTTGATTAACATCCTAATGAGGTACATAGGAATGCCCGACCGCTTTTCTTCAGGCCCAACCGAATTTTCACTTTTGGTCCCTTGACCTAAAGAACTTTCTTCGGGGATGCATGGTGTGGTGTGAACTCCTTATGTCCCCATTCACATTGGGTTTATAGTTACCACACCATATACACCCTTCCTGGGATCTTCCCTTTCACTCATTATCCTATCATATGACGTTAAACTGCACGAGCCCACATTTCCTTGACACATGAAATTAAACTGGGGTTCTACCCTGAACAAGTTCAGGATGCCCCATGTTAGTCATGGGATTCACCAAATCCATTGCCAGAGAGGATTATCCCCTATCGGTGTTGGCCTCTGGCCATGCCGTGATTAAGAACTATGTTTGGCTTGATTCTAATCCTTATGGGATACGTAACGACACCCAAACATTTAGCCTTTGTCCCAGCCCTAAGGTCATTATCCCTTTTGGCCCCTCGGGCTCGATCCTGGTCCAGGCAGTATGACCTTTAAACTATGTGCACCATCTTTACCGTACGATGTTAAACTACATGTCTATCACCTTCAGAAGTATGTTTTATACCTGATCGGACAGATACACCCGCCTATTGTGTTTCCACCATGGTAGTGTGATTTTATGAGTGTTAGACTCCATTCGAACAACACATCACTCCACACTCCACGCTTTGTGTGCCCTTTATTCGGAACCTCATCCTCTTTCATGTCCAAAAGAACCCCCTAACAGTATGGTTGCTCGGCCTATGGCCCGCCTACTATCCTGGGCCAACATTCTGGAAGAAAAATAGGTGAAATTTCGAGTCAGGCCCCATGTTTCGAACATGGTCAAAGATCTGCCCTCATTTTTTATCCCCATTTCAAGCTAACGCAATAAGGATACTATGTTTTGAACATGGTCAATAGTTATTCTTCATTTTCATGCCATCCTATGGTGTTCCAAATTTTGTGAATCAGGATTCACACATTCCACTCCCCTATGTTTGGATTAATTCCAACGCCCCTGGAGTTGCCCCGCTCGCGCACTAGATCCCATTGGGAGTACGGCACTTCTATTGTTCTGAGGTCCTTGTCCTCCAGTCGGACCTCCGCCCTGTTTCCAGGAAATCTGGATTGGTTGTTCAAAATCCGGATGCCCGGAGCTTGGTTTTCACCCTTATATTCGGGTAGAATGATAAGGTGGTCATCCCTTGTTTTGCGCATCGGGCCCAACCCACATGAGCTTAGGGACTGAT
Organism: Viscum album; assembly: GCA_963277665.1. Taxonomy (NCBI): domain Eukaryota; kingdom Viridiplantae; phylum Streptophyta; class Magnoliopsida; order Santalales; family Viscaceae; genus Viscum; species Viscum album. The sequence goes on along the minus strand of OY728119.1, from coordinate 111,861,630 downwards.
CGCTGGATATTCCATGAATGTAACATAAATGCAATAAAAATCGAATAACAGAACTCATGCAGGTATCTATCATGAATAATCAGAGCATGAAAGTGTATTCAAGAGTTACATGCATCACATTACCCAAGGATAGGCCCCTCCCATGGACGGGTTGACCCCGTCGAAAGAGCGTTGCGGCTCCACCACCCTCTGGATAGTGGCGTCCAGGATTCACTATCTCCTGTTCAGTTGCCGCTCCTCTTCGCTAGCAATGGGGCGCAGTTCATCAGCTACGATCCGGACCCACTCCCTGTTGGTTCAGATAATGGTCATCGCCTCAGAGGATTGCCTCATGTGCTATTCGGCATCTGCCAGCTGGTCCTTCATCCATGATGTAATCTCCAACTGCGCGTTGAGGGAAGCAGAATGTTCATCTGCCTGGATGTGCAGCCACTGAATCTTGTTTTCATCCTCCTGGAGCCTCTTGATGGTCACCGCTTTTCTCTGCAGCCCACCCACACTAAGGCTACAATTATACTCCCAGATCTTCTCCTCCATGATATCTCATATGAGCATGTGGGATGCTGGGCATCCACTCCCCCAGTGCACAGTTCGTGCAGTTGCGAATGAAGTCTCTTCATCTGGTCTATCCACTGTGCTTAAGGAGTTTCATCGATAAAACGCTTGATCTGCTTCCATGACCAGTGATGGACTATCTTGTTATCCTCTTCATCAGAGGTTGTTTTGTCCTAGTCTATGGGGTTGTAGGGCTCATACGCAGGGAACGTCCCAAAGAACTCGTCAGTAGGGTCCGCATCTGGTGTCTTATCAGGTATAGCAGGACCCATGTTTTCCGACCGATCTTCATCATCAGATCCCACCTCAATAACCTCAGGCTTAGCCCCGCTGATGGTCCCACCAGTGATCGGGATCACCACCACTTGTTCAATCCAGACATTCACCTCCACGACCACTAACATTCCCCTGAGAAAAGTGCCGCCAGGAGTACCAACCAACCTCGCCAAGGCAGCCCATGCCATTTGAAGATCTGTGCATACCAAGAGGTTCTTGGATGTCCATTAACCTGGTCGATGGGTGGAAATCATGAATTGTTTAAAGGCGACATACAGAGATCAAATTATCAGTCTCATTCCTGGTTTGTTTCCATGGGGACCTCGAGATGTGTCCCTCTGTATATTGTGGGGAAGTTTGAAAACTCTATGGGAGCCACCTCGAATCTCCTGGCCCTGCTGGACGCACTAATCTCCAAAGCGGCGGGTACAGATTCCGAAGGCCCTGCATCTACATCTATTGTTGAGTGGGAATGGGTACTGTGTATGAGGTCCTCCTGCACTGTTCAAATATTCTTAAGTTGTTCAAAATGACCTGGAAGCAGACCCTGAGGAAGGGCCTTGTGATGTTAACTCAAGGGCCTCTGCAAATTCTTCATGATTTGATCCCTGATCACAGACTTTTCCCTCCTCTAATGGTCTCCCTCAACCAACCTCCTCCCCCCAGGAGGACTCATCTAATTCTTCCATAAAAGGGAAGCGATCTCTTAGATCAGCAGTTGACAACTGCGAGGGGTCGTTTGATCAAACAACACCTTTACCCGATATGTCATTGGATGCAGGTCACCCTAGAAGTGCACAAAGTCCTCTAACTCAGCTAGGTATTGCTCCGCCTCCACCTGGGAAACTACAAAGATTGACCTGATAGGGCCTATCCTATGTAGATCCATCCCAAGATGGTTTAGGTGTTGCGACATCTCAAATGGGCCGAGGAATTTCCTGTTGACATCCCAGATGTCCCAGGCCTCTAGGAAGACAGCATTCTCTAGCATGTCTACATGACGCAGCTGCTTCCCCAAAGCCCAGGTGGATATTCTATGGAATCCTCTTGGTGTCCTCCCCTCTGGATAACTTTTCTCTTCTCGGACCACCGGGTCCACTGCCACTGCTGGATCTGATGTTGCTACCTCCCCCACAACCGGTGTTGGACTTGCCGCCACTACATCTCTGCCACCACAAGATATCCTCGCTGCCTTTTGGCCCTGGCCTCGAGGTTGGGGAGGCACACCATCACTGGCCTGAACGGTTGGATGCTTCAACATCTCCCCTCGGTAGGATACCTCCCAGCTTTTGGTGTACTCCTTCCCCAATCTGAAGATAGTCATGGGCGGAGGCAGCTTGTTCTGCATATTATCATCTCTCTATGGTAACATGAGCCACATTTGTCTCATCATGCACGGTTGCTCCTCATAGATCACCCCCAAATAGACCTGCTGGGACAGTTGTTGCATGCACCAAAAATTCCATGAAAATCGGTGTGGGGTATACTACTCACAAAGGGGATCATGGTCCACCTATGCCACTAGGACTCCACCTCGAAAGGCCAGGAGGTAGGACTGATACTCTTCCGTTCCCTGACCATCATCATTGAATACACTTGTTGTCAATGGGAGCATGTGAAAGTTGAACTCCTCTACCTTCTAGAACCAGTTCAATATTGACTGCATGGTCAGCTTGGCTAGAAAGCTCCCTATGGAATTCAGAATGGACAAGAAGAAGTTCGATCCTGGAGAGGATATGGGGTTTAGATATTCATAGACCCCCTCCCCCCAACTTTTTCCACTATCCACCCATATAGGAAGTGGAATGGCCCACATATTCTCTGTGGCTTCTTCCCCTCGCTGATATTCCACAGCATCTTGTACAGCTTGGCGAGCATTGGGATCCTGAGGTTGACCCGCCCTCCTGTCGCCAGCATGGACACCATGATAAATCTACTTGGTCGTACACCCATGTTCGTATCTCTTACCAGCAGGATCCAACTGTAGATGAGTGCCGCAATTAATGTTGCCAACCTGAATACCGGTTGCTGCTCAGTGCTGATGCAGAATCCCCAGGTTTTCCACTGGCTATCCTCCAAGAGCCGCCAGTACGAGTGGTCCTTGCCTCATTGAGACCCCTTCAGGCAAGTTTGAGGCCTCTCCGGAAACTGCCTATCTTCTGAGAAGTTCAGGAATTGTTTGAACCATCGTCTGAAATGGACGTCCCTCACTTCTTCCTTGTATTCTCCTAGCACCAATTTCATAAACATCATCGCAAGTGGTGGCATTTTCTCCAGATCCTCCCACTCACCCATAATGGGGAGGAAATCAGCATACATCTCCACCGGTATTGGGACCCCTGATATCTGATGCAGGTCCCATAAACTGATGTCGACCTCTCTATGGTAGAAATGGAAGGTGTTGGTCCTCGATGACCATCTTCTTAGAAACTCTAGAATGAGATTCTTAGGTGGATATATATGGAATTAGGAGGCCCAAGACACCTCATACATTCCCACTCTTCTTAGCTATGCCCTGAATTCCTCACATGAGGAACCTACCCAGTAGGCCCTGGCCCAGTCATCTGTGAAGTTGTCACCCTAGTGAAAATCTCACTCATCAGACCACCCCTTTCCCAGGTTCCTTAGGGATGCCTTCAATATAGTGTAGTACAAAGGGGGGATGTCTCTAGCTGCATCTCCTTCCCATCAATGTTGTTTAGATGATTGTACATATAGTCAGCATTGACAGGTGTGAAGTCCTCCCAGGCATGACCGTCAGCCACCCTAAACCACTAGCACGGGCACGACGTGCTCCTGAACCAGTAAGATGCTTCATCCCTACTTTCTTCGGTGATGAAGGCATCGTTAGTCGGTCCAAATATATACATAGTCATCCTCTTTCACATCAGATAGTTCTTTTTTATTTCTGACAGTAGCACCACCAATGAACTATGATCAGAATGGATCTGTATGAACTCCCCTATACCTGAGTTGTCCGCCATATCCTCCCTCCGAGAAGCATCTGCAAGGACCCCCCTGGAGGCCTCTTGGGGAGCCATTTAGTTTTTGAGATTTGGACATTTTTTGTTCTGGATCATGAAGTTATTTCACAAAGATCGTTCTCGAAGCTCGTTCGCGAAGGCAGTTCTCAAAGCCATGTCTCGTCCTTCAGATGCACGTCACAAAGCGCACCGACTCAAAGCCAAAGACTTTCCATGTGTCGTGAAGCAAAAGGCCTAATTTTCGGAGAGCAATAATGGAGCTTCATAGAGCTTCGTGAATCAAGAGCACTAAATGCTAAAAACACATAGAAGAGAAAGTACAAAATAGAGTTCAACTCCCCTATTTATAGGCGAGGACCCCAGGTGCTTGGCGGCGCATCCAACCATAGCAAGATTTGCAGCGCGCATTGCCTCTCCGCCCCAAGAGCCTCCTTTATGAGTCAGCTTCGCGATTGACTGAGGAATTTTTGCAATTTACCCTCAGACTTTGACCTTTTCTTTCTCCTCGACTCCCAGTCTGAGGGGGGCATTTGTTGGAGCCAAAATTTGTGAATAACAAGGATAAAAGGAAATCATTAGGGGATGTCTCGTGAAGCCTATTCGTAGATCCCGCATAGCCCCGAAGCCGGTGAAAAGCTCCCCCTTCACGAAGCCACCATAGAGAAAGGAGGGAAAATGCTCCATGAACCCATTTTATGTTCGTGAACCTACCACAGAGAAAGGAGGAGGGAAGCTCCATGAAACCATTTAACGTCCGCGAACCTGCCGCAGATCAAGGAGGCGGGATGCTCTGTGAACCCATTTGACATTCGCGAATCTTCCACGTAGCAAGCTTTGTCTTTGCGCCAATCAAGCTCTGTTTCACGACGCCTCTTGACTATAAATACTGAGCTCCCCTCGAGCCCAAAGGATGGATCCTCCGACATTTAACCTTTTTATCTCTCAAATCACGAAGCAACTTCTGTTCTGAGAACCCTAAGCTCCTCAAGGTACTTTAGCATTGTGAATTGCCTCTCCCTTGGTTTGAATTCAGCCCCTCTTCAAAGAAGTATTCCCTTCACAGAGCCCACAGGCCTCTACAAAGGAAGTGGATCTTCAAGGTACTTCACAATTATATGATTTGTAGGGAACCCTTTCTTCGTGAATCACTACTCCGTGAATGCCTTTCCACTTCATAAAGCACCTTCCATATGCACATATTCCCTATGCCTAGGCTAGGCCACTTCACTTCACGAAGCACACCCCTTCATGAAGCTCCTCCATTACATGGAGCACCAGAGCTTCACGAGGCTTCTACTTATGAGAACCTTTGCTCCGCAACTCCACTTCCCGTGCGACCCTCCAGGTTTTCACGAAGTGATTTCAAAGTCCCTTGGGCAGTGCTTCCCATTGCATTGCTTCGCCTCATGCTTCTTCGCATAGGCATGATAATGGCTATTACTTCTTCTCATAGCCATGCTAACGTGGACCCCCCAATAGATCACTCCATAACACCCCCTTGCCACGACGTTGCGGATTTTATCCCTTCCCCAAGGGTGGGCGGGTATCAGTTATGTAAGTCCTAGGGGTGTGGAGTGAACCCAACTCTTCAGAGCTCTAGGACATTAAACTTCCAAGCACCATCACCCTAAGCACATGGTGTTAAACTGCGACCTCACCTTGTGCGTCGTACGCAGGGGTTCCCCACCTTGGACATTATACACGTCCACTAGTCTCCACATGAGTGTGACCATTCCGCACATGGAATGAAATCCTCTTTATTGGATCAGAATTTTTCTGTGGGGAAATGGGAACCACCTTGGTGTAAGCCCCTAGCCTTTCTTGCGGGAGGTATCATCCCTGCTCCTCCTTTCTTATTTAGTCCCAAGGACCAGAGAGGGGGGGATAGGAAGTGGGGCCCTAATTTCTTAGGTGCCAAATCCCTCTCCCTTTAGACTTTGTCACTACCCGGGCCTCCACCTAGGAGTAGGTCCTAGTCTCCATCTCCCAGGATCGTTAACCACACGTAAGCCCATGTTTCCATTTTGGGCCGCTAACTATGTGGCAGCCCCATTCCACTTCCCACAGATGTACCTTTCATGACGTGATCGAAATGTCCTTGCTGCCTATTGTTTCTCACACTGAGCATGAATCATGTGGGCTTAGATCAAGCATAGACTATGGCATCCTCTATGGGCCGCCTTAAGTGTAATCCCCACAAACCATCCAGAACTACATGGACTTTGATCCTTTCCAAGTAAAGGTACATAGGAAGCCTCCCTGAGATTCAAGCCGAACACCTATCAGTTCTTAACCCCCTTCACGTCAGTTCCCACCATTCTGGAATTATGTGGACTTTGATCCTTTCCAAGAAAAGGTACGTAGGATGACTCCTTGAGGTTCAAGCCCAACAACCACCGGTTCCAACCACCTTCATGTCAGTTCACCACAACCCATTCTGGAACTAAGTGGACTTTGATCCTTGCCAAGTAAAGGTGTATAGGAAGCCTCCATAAGGTTCAAGCCCAACAACCATTAGTCCTGACTCCCCTTCACATCATTTCCCACCATCCTGAACTATGCATACTTTGATCCTTGCCAAGGAAAGGTACGTAATAAGCCTCCCTCGGGTTCAATCCAACCATCCATTGGTCCTAAATATCTTCACCTGGTTCACCACACCCTTTCCCAAACTACGTGGACTTTGATCCTTACCAAGGAAATGTGCATAGGAAGCCTCCCTAAGGATCAATACCAACAACCATTGGTTATGACTCCCTTCACGTCGATCCACCCCCATCCTATATGACGTTAAACTATACGCCCCCTTTTGTCCTGCATCCAGCGGTAAGTCATTGTGCCCCATCCAGCGGTAAGACATTGTGATCCCCTACCCAACGGTAAGCCGTTGTAAACCTCACACAGTTGTAAGTCGTTTTCAACTCTAATTAGCGATAATCTGTTGTCAACCTAAACCCAATGGTAATCCATTGTAATCCCATCTATTGGTACCCATATCTCTAATCCATCCTGGTGGCGTCAGACCAACCTCAGGCTACTAACCATGCGTAAGCCTCAGTATATCATCGGTTAGTTGTCCTCTGTGCACACCCTGATCTGATGCCTCATTCTGAACTACGTAGACATTAATTACCTATCACGGGGATACATGGGAGGTATCTTTGAGGCTTAATCCCAACATCACTGTCACCCTCGAGTCGACCCTATCTCATTCTCCATACACTTCACTTAACCATCCATTAACCATCTTGATTCTTACTCAGGCCGCCACATCCTGGTAGGATCATGTTACTTCATTCCCTATTCCCGTTAACAAAAATCGGGTAACTAACCATGCATTAGCCCCAACATAAGTGTTCCCTCCAGAGGTTTCACCCATCTGATTCACTCTAGTCAGTGTTCTGATCAGTCGAATTCATCTCCTCTAGATGTTAAACCTACGATATAACCTATTTTAAACATGGGAAGCTAAGGAAAACCTCAGAGACATGCCTATGTCATATAATTCCCCGCATTTGACGTGGTATCCCTTGGAATTTCGCGCCATCGAGAAGCCCTATAATAAGGAAAACAAATGAAGACGTGCTAGTGTTCCAGCGTCTAGACATGCCAGTGATATCCAACGTGACTACTCCCCTAACTGAAGGTTTTTGCCCTGACCGAACCCCTTGGAATGTCCCAACAGAAGTAGTGTAATTAACCAATGTCCATGAAGATATGGCACTGGGAAGAGTTTCATGAACAATCTCTTATTCTATAAGGTAAACCCTGACTAGTTAACGAGTTCCGAGGAGGAATCCACGGAAGGAAGAACTGACATCCCATCATCCCATTTTGATCAAGGAGAAAACCTCCCTGAATAAGGAATAGATGTCACCCACCTTTGGAAAGAAGGAATATGGGGCAACAGCTAGTGCGTCATCATTTTCCTCAAAACTGATGGATGTGTGCACCCCAGCGAAAGCATCGGAAACACTAATTATTACTAATTATTACAAATTATTACTATTTATTTCTAATTATTACTATTTATTGGTAATTATTACTAATTATTAGCACTTATTACCAATTATTACTATTTATTACTAATTAATCATATTTATTCATAATTATTTATTATTATTACTATTTATTATTATTTATAAATATTTATTTCAATTTACTACTTATTAATGCTAATTTTTACTAATTATTGCTGATTATTACTAATTATGACTAATTATTAATAATTCTTCTAATTAATACTAATGACTACTAATTAATAATAATTAATATAACTATTAATCAATATTAATTAATAATAATCACACGTGATTATCCGTAAAAAAATAATGCAAAATAAAACAATCTAATTCTAATTTAATTTAATAGTATCTATTAACCAATAAATATTACTAATATAAAATAAAATGAATTTACAAAAAAAGAAAATAAAAAGATAAATACCTTAAAACTGATTCTTTCAGAGGTTATAAGTCGTGAATATTTATTTGATTTATAACTTTAAATTTTGAAAAAAATTGAGAGAAAAAATTTAAGTAGAGAGGGAGATAGGGGTGGATAAAGGAGTAGAATGAGAGAAAAAATGGATGGGAGTATATATAAGTTTGACTATTTGCGACGAGATTATTTGTAACAGGAAGCTCAATGTAAATACTTTCTCCGCTATTAATTAGGGGTGGTGGTTAAAAGGGTATTTGAGAAGGATCCGGTTGTAAATACCCACTTGCCGACATAGTATTTGTGATGAGCTAGATCTCTCGTCGCAAAAAATAATAAAACACTAATGGGTATTTGCGACAGGTATAAAACCCCGTCAGAAATATCCTTCCTGTGGTTTGGTGCATAATCTGCACCAAACTATTTTCAATGGGGACCATCTCCCCATCGTAAATAAAAACTTAGTTGTGATGGGGATAGTTTCTCATCGCAAATAGTCCCTTTTGACGAGCTATTTTTGATGGGACCCCCCCTCCCCCCATCACAAAAACTCATTTTTTTCTGTAGTGAAATTGGATTTACTGAACCCTTGCCTCTCAGTTACACCAAGTCTTGTTTTGGCAGTCAACCCTTAATGTGAACTATGTTAATTAAACCAAAAACTTCAAGTTAGAGTTTCTTGATAATTGAACGCACCCCAAATTTGGTTGGTCAAGCTCTTTGAACTATGGTTCGATTTTAACTGAAGTAGTGGAAGGCTATACCAACTTAATGTTTATTACTAAAGGATTTTATCCTTTTATGAATAAATTTCCAATTTTTATCTTTATTAAATACTTTTTAACATTAATTGGATTTACTTAAGTGATTAACCAAGTCTTAGATAATATTTATGTGTAATCCAAATTATTTTAGTTCTATCTTGCATCCTCGTTAATTTCATTATTTCATGTGATCACAACAAAACATCCATAATTAAATAACAATGAAACTTGAAAAAATAAAATAATGAAGCAGTATGATCATTACCTTTTACAAATGGTTGGTTTATCTAGTGGTTGATAAACTAACCATTGACCTAGGGGAAAACAATTTGAGCTAATTAAGGTTTGTGTAACATCTTTCCACATGTCCACATATGTATCTCTCTTGGATTGGTTTCGCCTCAGGTCCAAACTTGAACTGCCTCCACTAGCTTGGGAGATTCATCCATTGCATATGATTTTTCTCACACACATGTGAGGGGGAAAGGGTTTACATAAAATAAATCATGGCCACATAGGCCCTTATATAATAAGAGGAGAGAAGGAAAGTGGGCCAAAAATTTAATTTAATAATAAATTAAATGAAGGCAATCACATACAAAGGTCTGGTCTATGATCATGATCATCCACATGCATACAACAAATTATGCATTTAATAAAACTACCATTCAATTCATAATTGTTCTTATTTAAGATAAATCGTGCTCTAATCAATTAAAAAATATGTGTAATTAATCAATTATTTTATGTTAATTCTCATCCAAATTTCCTTGAGATTCTCATACATAATAATTTTAAGAAAATTTAATAATATTTTTTAAAAGTAACTATGTACATTAAATGTATATTGGAGGAAAAATAGTGAATACCCATCCAAATCCACCCAACATGTACATATATAGTTTTACCTTTTGTGACATATAGCATACACAACTTATCACGTACTTTCATGACATGTACTATCAATTAATGATTACAGGAATTACATGATTTTTTGGTTACATGTTATGCTTCAATGCACATAGAGTAACAAATATAACACAAATCATACATGATACGAAGATCTGAAACCTATGAAGATATTAATTAAACATTTATACATACATATATATATATATATTAAAAACTCATCACCTGAAATTTCTAATCAACTTAATAACCACATGCAAGAACATGTCTCAAGGTTTACACAGTGTAATAAATAAATTTTAAATATTAATAATTTGTTATAAGTACACATCATGTATAGGTGAGCTACACGGTGTGTACATATCTTATCGTATGCCCGATGTACATGCCTAGGGACTTGGTGTGTAAATCATACCTTGGAAAAGAATAGAGTACAAAACATGTAAAAGGGACTACATTACATGAAGACTCTGAGTTACATGGTCACCAGTCAGGTAGGACGTGTATAAATCACACGGCCTATCTGTGACTCAAAGGGACTACACGTCATGTATATTGGCTACACAGAATGCACTCCAGCTAATCATGTTCCAAGATATCCTGGTCAACATCTACTGTAATAATTAACTACACTGTGTGTAATCAATGCACATGAATTGAATTAATTTCTGAATTAATTCTTCATGAATTGAACATAAGTAAAGGACATGTAACTCTAGTTATAAGGCATGTACTCCTGTGTTATCAAGAAATAATCCTTGGAACCTATGGACTAGTTCTTCTATTTTATTACATTCATAAAATTTATTTCATTAATCGGATCTATGAGAAACAAAGGAGGAAGAATAATATCTCTCAACTCTGATTAAAATAAAGATTAAACTTGAATTGAAAAATTAAATCGCAAATTTGTAAATCTCCAATGATCTTTAAATAATTATAAATAATTATGTGACTTCTTTGATACCACTTGTAGGTTTCGGGTGCAAAAGAAGGGTGCGATGGTTAGTTCCCAACTTTTCTTTCCTTCATGATCTATGATCAATCTAATATTTACATAATGATAAACGTCATGATCTACATAATTGAATCAAATAATATAGACAAGGTATAGAACACTAGAACCAAGATAAAGGATCTTCACATATTATTTATAATTAATTTAATTTAATAAATAATTTCCTTGATGTAATTATTTATTCATTAATGGATCTAGAAACTGATCTACATTGTTCCATTGTTGCGTGGTAGGAATCAAAGTTGATTCTCTTTAGAGGTGATCTACACGTGTTCAACAAATCTCTGAACATTTTCGTAGGAATCTATGGTTTTATCACGACAGTTCCTAGTGCTTGTGTCTTTCACCTTTGATATCCTCAATAACCCCTTCCAAATCATTCTCCTAGATCTCTCTTAACTCAATGGTGGGGGTGGAGGATTATCACTCTCCTTTCTTGGGAGCATTCTTGGATAATGGAGCTCTCTCAGTCTTGAGATGATTCTACAAATCCATTGTGAACAACCAAAACAAATGAATTGTATTATTGAGAAAATAATATAATTGGGTTTATATATCACTAAGTTTAAAATAAAATAATTTCACAAGTGCCCTTTATTATTTATTCAATCCCTACGAAACCCCGGGTCAAATAATAATAATAATAATAATATCTCAACATGCGCTTAATTTTAGAATTAAATTAAATATTATTTAATCAAATAGTATTCAATATTTATTATTTCTCAATAGACCATTAAATTCAGTCTTCCATTCCTCTATAATATTTACCAGGTCTTGAATAATGATTATTTATTTATTAAATAAATAACACTGCATTATTCTCCAATAAGTATATAAATATAATATTCACTAAATAGTAAATAAATATTTACATGCGATCAAGCATACATGAATAATTATTAAACCACATCCAGGAATAATATTTATTCAACTTATTAACTAAAAAATAATAATATATTATTTAACTGAGATTTTTTGATACATTTAGTGTGTGAACCTTTAGGCCTCCTTCTCAATGGAATTATATGAAGCAGCCTAAATTCCAAGGTTAGTGTTTATCAACATGCCAAGGAACTAATAGAGAAAGAAGTTAATGCCGCAATGACATGATATCTCGTATGAATGCTTGTTGTGTAATATAATCCATTTATCATAATATCTCAAATCAAGAAGGCTTCATGCTGGTGCCATCAACCTATGTGCTCTATATATCTTTCTTTAAAATACAAGAAATTTAAATTTCCTATTAAACACCATGGAAATGGATTTATTTAGGCTATATCATTTACATTAAAGGGACAGGAATATCAACTTCCATTAAAAAACATAATGGAAAAATCCCTTCTCATATTATTCATTAATGCAATATTACTCATGACGCACCCAATGTATCCTACCCAACTGTGAACATCTATAATCACAGTTTTCATCAATACATTAAAGTATGCGACTAATAATACACATTGATAATAACCATAAATTATAAGTACCAATACACACTTTCATGGATAGGAACATCCAATGACACATATAAATGTGTATTTCCTATTGGTAAGTCTCATTATCGTAATATCCTACAGGATATTACTAAGGGAGTACACCATGAGAAGGTACCTAAAAGTACTATGAGTATCCTCCTTTGATAGACTATATTATTTATTTCTATCAAATGATATCTTCTAGATATAGAACATATATTGAGGAATGCTATCGTAGCACTTCTGGGTTCACATCATAGCAGGGAACTATTATGACCTTTTTGTGAGATAGCTACTCTTAAGACATTATTACATACTATATTACGCAAAAAAAAATAATTATGCGATTAGATGTTTATTAATTTTCAAAAATATGAATACATCTTATCATAAAATACAAAGAATTTGGTCCAAGGGAACCAACTCCAACAGACTCTCACTTGCACTAGAGCCAACTGCTAACAACCTTCAGTCCACTAAAACTCACATGATACTCATGATTCTACTGAGATAGGACTTTAGTCGAGGGGTCTACTATGTTCTCTTCCATGGTAACTCTTCTTACTACAACTTCACCCCTCTAATGAAAATACCTCAAGAGGTGACACTTTTAGAGTATGTTCTTTGTCTGTTCGTGTAACCTTGTCTCTTTTTCAAGATCCACCATTGTAGTATTATCACAATACATCATGATAGGGTCTTTACTTAAAGGTACCACATCATGCTCCTAGAAAAATTTCTAAATCCAAATGACTTCCTTGGCTGCATCAGAAGCCGCTATATACTCAGACTCTATTTTAGAATCATAAAAAACCAGTAACTTTGAACTCTTCCATTTCATACCTCATCTATTGATAAAGAAAACATATCATGATTGTGACTTCAGATCATTCTGATCTATTTGAAATCTATCATCAGTATAACCCCTGATGACCATCTCTTCATATCCTCCATACACCAGGACATATCCTTAGTTCTTCTTAGATACTTAAGGATAGCCTTAAAATCAGGCCAATATTGTTCTCCTGGATCTCCTTGATATCTTCCTACCATTCTCAATGCATAGGAAACATCAATTCTATTAAATAAAAATTCATACATGATTGATCCTATCACCGAAGAATATGGTATCTTTCTCATTATCTCATTATCCTTTTGTTTATGAGGATACATTTTCTTAGAAATATGTAAACAATGTGACACTAAAACCAATACCCTCTTGGATTTTTTTCCATTCTAAATCTCTTTAGTATATGGAAAACATATTTACTATGAATTAGTCCAAGAAGTATCTTGGATTTATCAAAAATAAAATTGATTCCTATAAAATAGGCTACTTCACCTAGGTCCTTCATGGATAAACACCTTTTTAACCAGTCCTTAATATATTGTAAGACTATTATGTCATTTCTAATAAGTAATATGACATCAACACATACTACTAGGATAAAAACCGCATTTTAACTAAAACTTTAGTAAACACATAGATAAAATTAGTTCTTAATGAAACCAAATTCTATAATGGATTCCTCAAATATAATGTTCCATGACCTGGATGCTTTCTTCAATCCATAAATGTATCTTTTCAACTTGAAAATCTTTTTAGCATCACATGGAGTTACAAACCCTTCTGATTGTGTCATATAGACATCTTTTTGAAGGTTCCTTTTAAGGAATGAAGTTTTGACATCCATATTCCAAATATCATTGTCATGGTAAGATGTTATAACAAGTAGAATTATAATTGATTTAAACATGTAAAATGGTGAAAAGGTTTCATCGTATTCATTTCCTTGATGTTGTCTAAACTCTTTAGCCACTAGACTTTATTTAAAGGTATTTAATTTAACTTCCATGTCTGGTTTTCTATTAAATACACATTTCCATATAATGGGATTTATATCAACTAGCGCATCAAAAAAAACCCAAACATGGTTCGGATACATAGAATCCATTTTAGAATTCATGGATTCTTTAGATATTGCAGCTTTTGATCTCCCCACTACCACTTTGTTGGAGAGAGTTTCTTCATTATCAACCAATAATGAGTCACCATATTCAGTGACTAGGAAATCATCTCTCTAGTTATCTTACCTCTCTTGTGCTCATATGTAGTACTTGTGTTTCAAGAACTACTTCTTCCATGGGGACCTATGGAACATATTCCTTCTCTAACTCTTTTGTATCTTGAGCATCAAATTCATCAAAGTTAATCTTTCCCCCACTGTCTTTATTGAGGATGTACTCCCTCTCAATAAAGATGGATTGTCTAGAAATAACCAGTTTTGGGTTCTAAATTACACAATCTATAGTCCAACTATCTAGGTGTAATAAATATCCCTAGAATTTTACCATTTACCAATAACCATTAAAGAAAGGATGTTGGGTGTCATAGCTCACTATAGATATCCATCCATCATAATTTATACAAGAATATAGGGTGTAAAATACATTCAAGAACATTAATTATTCATAATTTAGGGTATCAGAACACTTCATAGATAGTCATTGTTTAGAATCCCTACAAGGATTCAGGGTTCTTGAACCCTTCATGAATACTGATCATTCACAACCAACAACAAGATTTCCAACCTAGAATATAAAAAACTGCAACAATGGAAGGTCTGAGCTAGAAGACCCTAAACTAAAGAAATATAATTTTTAAGCTAGAAGACCCTAAACTATATCAACATAAGGTCTGAGGTAGAAGACCCTAAACTATAGCAACAAAATTTTTGATCTAGAAGACACAAAACTAAAACAATAATAATTATGATCTAGAATACCCTAAACTACAACAACATATGGTCTGAGATAGAAGAATATAAAATATGTAAATAAAAGGTCTGAGCTAGAAGATCCTAAAATAAAACAACTAAAGGTTCTAGATATAAGACCCTAAAATATATCAAAATAAGTTTCAAGCTAAAAGACCATAAACTACAACAACTAAAGATCTGATCTATAAGACCCTAAACTATAACAACAAAAGGTTTGAGTAAGAAGACCCTAAACTACATCAAAATAAGGTATGATCTAGAAGGCCCTAAAATATAGTAATCGAAGGACTAAGATAAATACACTAAACTATAATAGAAAAAGGTCCAAGCTAGAAGGCCATAAATTGCCATAATAGAATTTTTGAGCTAGAAGACCCTAAACTACAGAAACAGAAGGTCTGAGCTAGAAGACCCTAAATTACATCAACTAAAGGCCCTAAATAGAAGATCTTAAACTATTAAAAAAAGAAGTTCCAAGATATAATAACATAAACCACAACAAAATAAGGCTTGTTCTAGGGGACCCTAAACTACATCAACTGAAGTTCTATACTAGAACACCCTAAACTACAAGCAATAGATTGTCTGAGCTAGAAGACACTAAACCATAGAAACAGAAAGTTTGATTTATTCAAACTAAAATTTTAGTATCTCGTAAATTTTTAAATACCTCAAAACTACTAATTGAAGGATACAAAATGCTCACAAGGTTGAAAACCCACAAAGGTAACCCTAGAAAAAAATTTGAGTCTCTACTAGCTGGACATGTACTTTGTGTATTTAAAGAAACATTGAGAAATTATGTAATGAAAGAGGTATAAAACATGTTAGGACAAAACCCATAAAAGGTTTCCTGATAAAAATTTGATTCCATGTCCAATAATCTTCCCCCATAATAAACTTAGGAAAAATTTAGGGAAATATACAATAAAATATATAAAGCTTATAAAAGTCATTATCTGTCCCTAGAAAAAATCAAGTTTTGCACAGTAGGTCAATCAAATTAGGAAAACGTTAGAGAACTTTCCCTCTGTAATATATCCACCCAAATTATCCTTTTAAACCAATTCATCCTAAGGTGACTAGAGTAGATACAATAATGAGGATTCTTATGTCAATAATCATTCGTTGTAAATTCTCAAGGGTGGTCTGCTATGATTCAATCATTAAAATTCAAGAATTTTGGATTTAATTGATATTATAAAAAGGTTTTATTTTTTTGAAAATATATATGATACCGAGCCTAAAAAAATCCATACACATGAAAGGAGAAATGGAACTTTATATAAATATATAAAGTTCAAAAGATTTGTTCATCGATTAAGTACGAAGAGATAGGAATCTCCACAGCCTGGAGACTCTCATATAGATCCCTATACAAGATGAGTATCTTAAAAGTATATTCTTGTTACAATATTTTATCTATGTATTCATTAATCTCTATTTTATGTAGTTTTATAGACCTTATAGATTATTAAAATTGACTATCCAACTCAGTATCTAACTCCACAACCTATTGCAATTCTTCCTCCCTTCAAATAGCGTCAAGCATGGACTTATTCACTAAATCAAGGAGCCCTTTATGCTATGATATAGAAATATATTAGGTTTTCAATGTATACTATATTTGGAACATCTCTTGTTGAATTTGGTCGATCTCTGACTATAGCCTTCTAATCTTGGTCTTCCTATAATTAACCAAATCATGGTGGGTTGTTACCTCTTTTTCATGATGGGAAGCCTCAATCAGGGCCTCATTATAACTGTGTTGGACTAAAGATAAATCCTCTACCACTATCACCACGAACTATAGGGCCCTCTTTATTCTCTCGGGATAATAATTTCCTTCACCCTAGTATGAATGACTTTAGAATAAAATCCCATGTATCCAAGGATGGTTAATATATATCTAAGATAACCCAGTTGGACCTTAAACTCCAACAAGTGGCCCTTCAAAATAAGCCTCCCAATATCCCCAGACACTTATCACTTCTCCAATTGTTAAAATGTTTCATTACTAAGGCCATGACTTGAGAATAACCCAAGAATAGGAATATTGTCTGGGACTAAGTCTCTAAGTGAAGGACTCATCTCATGTACCTCGGTGAGATTGGAATAAAAATGGATTCTACATTAGTCAATTATATTTGGGGAAACTTGAAGAAAAAGGGGAAAGAGACTCTAAACTATGAGGTGAGGTTATTATAATGGAAGGAATAAAGTATTATCTATCAACAGTTGAAGAACATGATTCTATCTAATAGTGAATAACCAAGATCAATGATGTGAATATACTTTCTCAATTGATTCACTAGCCGAATCCATTACCAAAATTATGCCATTGAGAGAGGATGTGGTGCCCTATTACATTGAGAACCTTAGTTGGGTGACAAGAATTGTCTCTGTCAGCATAGTCAGTATATCATTATGAAGGACTGTAAGTGAAGATAAGTGTTAGATTACACAACACAAACAAGGAAATGAATTAGAATTCTGAAGGGGTGCTTAGACTCACCTAATGACCTATATATTAGGGATAGGTTAGTAATAAAATAGTTATTAGCATCAACCTCCTATAGAAGTGAATATTCCCATGCTAGATCAGGGGGAACGATTTCTGTAGTATCAATGACAAGCACTAGGTCTAGCTATGATAGCTCATTGACCATTTCCATTCCATTATACATTAGGTCCAGATGTGTTGGAACCTAGACCGTTTCTATTACTTGAGGCACCGGGTCTAACTATGTCCTAACATCAACCATTCCCATTGCTTGAGATACTAGATTCTACCATGTCAGCACCTTGATCATTTTCACTTCTGAATGGACTGCTTATAGTGTTGAAGTTATTATCGGGGTAATATGAATCCCACCAATGTTTCCAAGATTGTTGTTTGTTCCTCCACATGGGATTGGTAGGGAAATGCACATTTTGAGAGATGAAAATAAAATACTGAGATGTCTTATGAAGGAAAATAAGTAATCATGTAATATTTACTATAGTATGTTTAGAGATAAATATCTGATGATTTGAAGTGCTTCCCTTTTCCTTTTCTCTCTAAGTAAGGACCCCCAGAAGGGGCTCATACTAAGGTGACTAAAGACAGAACTGATGGAGGAATAGACTGATATTCCTCATGAATGGAAACCATTACCTTTATTAGATCCATTTAAACTGATCATCTCTCACCATCGGTCCCCTAGTCATCCCCCAAGTCTGCTCCAGCAGTCGTACCCTCGGGAGAATATTTCATGGATATTAGGGATGACTGAGCTCCTCATATTCTTTCCATTCCCATGGAAATTTAAAATACATCATTATTAATTAAATGGTAGAAAACCCATTTCAAAATGGTAGGGAGGATATTTTTACCACTTCCTTAGTAATATTAAGGCACTTCTCATCCATAGAAACCTTCATAGTGTTGGGAACAACCATCCACTGCTTTAGAAGAGAGAAGTAGATTTATACCTTCAGATTTTCAAATTCTTCATTGAGTTCTCGAAGGAGATCCCTAGACTTATTAGGCTGTTTTTTTATGGATAAGAATGTGGGAGTAATAACCAACACAAAGCCCTCTAAGTGTACCTCCTCCGAGAATAGTATCCCCCATAGCTCAACATCTTAGTTCGATACCCTCAAGTTTTTAGATCGCTGAAATGTAGTGGGAAATTCTAGGACACATAAGGATTCAATTATAGGTGTCATTCTCATTGTATCCATAAAAATATCTCTTCTATTGACAATGAAACTGATGTTAGGCATTTCACTTTATTGTGAGGAATATCTCTGTTTGTTGGTTTACTAGAATCAGGTTTCTTTCCAATTATTGGGTTTTATTTGGTCATCAGTGATAGATTTGTGGCCTCCGGTACTGATGCAGCTAATTTCTAGTTCTGGTACAGGTGAATCCAAGTATCAATGTAGCTTTTTGATAGATAGATATCAAAATTTATTGGAGAAAATTTAATCTGAATCTGAGTCTCCTCTCTAGTAAACATTAACCAGAATTAGAAATCCTCCATTGCGTAATTTTTGGATAGAATGTAAATATAGGAAGGAAACTTTGTTTAAATGTATTGAAACGTTGCCCAAACTGACAGGGTGCATACCAATCATAGAGAATTTTACCATAGATTCAGGTGGAAAGGACACCCTTGTGAATTGATATCATATAAGCCTAATTCTTAAAGTTTCCCCTCTATTTTAAGTTATATTACCAATGGGAACATTATAAGGTTTGAAAGAGAAGTGTTCATAATGGTTTAGGAAGGTCTTGATTTCCCATTTTATTAGGGTGATGGGATTAACCCCACTAATGCACTATAAGTATGAAATAAAATGGACTCCAGGGATGTTCGGGATGATCAGATATTCATGTCCACCTAGGTGATCCCCAATCCAACCCCATAACACTTGGGAGGGGAGATATATTTTTTGTGGGGATCTTCACCTGTAAATATGGTGTAGGAGGTTGTATAGTCTGTCCAACATAGGAATGGCCAACCTAGAATTCCTTCCTCCTACAATGGATACTACCATAAAAAATGTGGAAACTCTAACTCCACCCTTCTCTAAGGTTGGGAGTAGATACTCACTCGGGTAAATAGTGATAATTTCATCCACCAGAATGGATCAGATGATGTCATGAACAACCTCCCACCCCCTTTTATTGAATGAACCCTCTTCAATTGTGGTCTAGTAGGAACCATAATTCCCACAAGAATCCTTTGATAAGAAAGCCTTCATCTTCTAGACTATGGGTTCATAATGGCCCTCCTTGATAAAAAGGGTGGTCTACTTATTCAATAGAATTTCCTCTCTCATAAGAGTGGGATTCTAGAGGATATTTTCATCCAACCTAAACAAGTCCCTAGAAATGGGATGGATCCTCTATATATCATCCCAAATATAATATAGAGGGAGAAACTCTTAAACCATATCTCATAAAATCATCACATCATGAATTTTCTCAACATCCCAAAGAGTGTTGCTGACTTCTCCATGTATAAGATGAAATGTGTTCATATCTGGACTCCAATGACTAACCAAGTATTCCATTAAAACCTTATTATAATAATTGAGGGTTTTAGATATCCAAATAACTTCATAAATACTAATATTTTTTAATCCATTGAAAATATTTGTAGTAGTATGAGGCACCCAGATGATCCAGCACTAACCTATCTCAAAACTCAATCCTCAACGAAGGTCCCAGCCATGAAACCACTTGAACTTGTTATTTGTGGTGGATTTATGCATTATTGATCGATACATATAGATTTTATAATTTTATTCACAACAGGTCCCATTTAATTTTATCAATATAAAATCCATTATATACATGTATGAGCATTTTTTCCTAGAAATTATGTGGTCCATATGAGAGATATTTCCTCTAAAAGTTTTATGGGTCCTTAGGACCCAAGAATAAGAAACAACCTAGACTATGGTGAAAGGATTTGAAATTCATTTTTATTTACAATACCATAAATGATTAATATTTATAATAGGGCACATTATATAAAATTTACCCCATCAAGTCTAGTAGTTTATTCTCAGATGACTTGGCAATGAAACGATGGTTTGGATCCATAGTAGCAACCATTTCATTCCATTGAGACATGGATGATACAACATCCATCCATGGATCCATCTGGATAAATTCACGATAAATAGATAAAAACAAGTAATATCCATTTCATAAGGAACAAATTGGGTATACACTTGAAAACAAAATTGAGTCTCATGATATGGGAGGCATCAAGAGAATCATGTGATCCATTAACAGCCACATGGTCACAAAATCTATATCCAGTCACGTGAATATCATAACCATTGTAAGGTCTATTAACTCACATAAAAACCATGAAAATAAAATTTATCGATGCTAATCATGTGAATTTCATTATCCACTATAATTCGCACAATCACATGGCCATGAGATGGTCATGAAAATCACATAACGATCAAGAGACCATGACAAAGTGTTGATGGAACATCCAAATCTTGAGAGACAACCCCACTAACATGTATGTGTCACATGGACCAAGTAAATTACCATATATTAGTTCTTTTATTATTTAATAAATAACTGATGCAACTCAGTTATGCATAGAGATCACATGACGATATCACCCGATGGAGTCACACAAAGGGTTCTTGCAGAGAGGTCATGAAAAGAGGTATTTCAGAGAGATCACATTAGGGAGGAAATTTCAAGAGATCTATAGGTTTAAATAACTAGTGAAATGAATGTCTCTAGAATCCCCTATTTATACAGATCTCCTTTGAATACCAAGAGTCACCCAATAGACAAAATGATTCCTAGAATATCAATAATTGGAAGGACAAAGAATGAAGGTTCACCTTTACTTACTCAAAATTGAGTCCTTTACCCCACATATTTAACTTCTAAGGGTGTGGTTTTAATTCCCACAAAATGGACATAAAAAAATAAAGGGATGAATAAATACTCGAAATATAGGTATTACATTCCCACAAAGGAAGAAAACAAAGAAACGTGGCTTCATTAAGATGAGGTGGCTGAGTCACGTGGGTCTTGTGTCCCCCAATAAGACTCATGATCACATGACCCTAGGAACATCATTTTATGGGGTTATTCACTTCATGTGAATAGTTAATGATCACATAAATCCCCTTTTATGATCCCCTTTGATCACAAGAACCTCTTTCAGACAACTCATTTGTTCTGGAAAAGACCTTCAGATGAGTTTCTATGATCAGGCAATATGATAACTGATAAGTTCTTGACAATTTCAAAAATTGTTCATAAACTAAAAGCTAGAAATTTTGAAAAATTCATGTGAAATGAATTTATGTTCCTTTTCATGTGGTATTCTTATGTGATTCATGAGGTTAGCTATAGATTATTCGAAAACCCCTATAAACATGTCAACTTTTTCACTTTAAATTATTTTGGTGTGTCATATTCATTATGCATAGGAATTCAAGAATTCCCTTTTGACCATGCCACACCCTATTGGAAAATGTATGGGTGGATATTGTAGGTTATACAAGTCAAAATGATAAAAAAAGGTGCAAGCTTAATGTGAATATGATTTATACTATTTTTCATGTGAAGCAGCTATGTGCTTTGCGTGATATTTTTATGATCAAATGGATCCCTTTAGGAAAGTCTTACTTTATCTCATGGAGACTTCTATACATTTCAAACATGGATTTCATGAAGTCCTTATGAAAAATAGACTAATATCACAAAGTTTGTTCGACATGTATATGTGATTATATGAAATTCATTTGAAAATCCACAGGTTTAATAAATATGGAAAAAACAGGGTGATTATGTGGTCTATGTTTATTACACGATATAAGGATGATGTCATTGATGACTGTTGACGCTCATTTCCATCACAAAGTCTAAACGACTGAAAAAGAGGAATACCTTAGTATAAAGAGATTCATCCTTTGAAGAAACATCAAAAATTGACAAAGGCATGAAGAAGGATTTGGTTAAAGATGGGTCGCGCAGGTTTCAGCAAGGTCGGGCAGGCATACTCGTGCGCCCTATATAATTTTTGCCCAAAGTCGTCAACAGCCTATAAATACCCCTTGTGGGCCCCCATTTCGAGGACGAAAAATCAAAAACTCGAATTTCAGCTCTCGGTGCCCTAGTCTCTTCTCAAAGCCTTCCGAACACTTCTAAGGTTATTTCTTACCTAGAACAGAAGATCTAAATAGGGGGAACAAGGAATGAGTGTTGAAATTCATCAACACCTGCGCGCCTAAGTGTCTAACCATTCAGGGAAATTAAGACACCTATGAGCCGCCTTATCCCTTCAAAAGAACCTGTACGCCACTCATTTAAAAGCCTATATGGGTAATACTAAGGGCTTGATCCAAGCCTCGCCCAAGTATTACCCTATGAGTTGACCGTCGCGCAGGTACCTATGTGTCGCACAGGTATACCTATGTGACCAGTACCTCCGTGCCCCAACAGGACCTGCACACCTACTTCTTTTTCGCTGCCCCTCTTGACTATTCAACTTTCTTCTTCAAATCCACCTTTCCTATTCAATATTTAGCCTTCAAAACCGTGTTCAAAGCCATTTTTGGCATGGTTCCTTTGTTGGATTCCTTATCTGAAAGGAATTCTATGGAATATCTCTTAAAACCTAGTGATTTACATCTCTTTATGTCACTAAGTTTAGAGATTTTATTCATTCAACCTCATCCTTTAAGATTAGAATATCTTTAATTTTGGGCATCCTCCTTAAGAGTAAGCCCCAATTCTCTTAACCTGGGCATCCTTTTCAAGAGTAAGCCCTGGTCTTCAAGTTCCTTTAATTTTGGGCATCCACTTTAAGAGTAAGCCCCCAGTTCCAAAATATGGGCATCCTCTTTAGGAGTAAGCCCCAAAATTACAAATTCCTTTAACCTGGGCATCCTCCTTAGGAGTAAGCCCCAGTCACAAGCCCCTTTAACCTGGGCCTCCTTCTCAGGAGTAAGACCCAGTCATAATTTCTCTTAACCTGGGCCTCCTCAGGAGTAAAACCCCAGTTCTCAAGTCCCTTAACCTGGGCCTCCTTTTCAGGAATAAGCCCCAGGCGTAATTTACTTTTGATTTAGTCTTCCTTCTCAGGAACAAAACCAAATCATAAGTCCCCTATAACTTGGGAATCCTTCTCAGGATTAAGTCCTAAGTTAAGTATCCAAATTTCCATAAAGCACATATACCTTTATGGACCTTATTCTTGGGTTTCTTCCCTGAAGTAAATCCTAATCTTCATCTATCTGGGCAGTCATACATACATAATCCCCACATCATTTATTATGATTACATATTTCATGGCACAATTGTCAGGTTTTACCAATACCTATTGTTTCTCACACCGAGTATGACTCACGTGAGCTTAGAGTGTAAAATTAATTATGACATCTTTCTTTGATCCATCAATTATAAATAGACCTCATACTTATTTACTTGAACTACGTGGGTTCTGATTCCTTTCCTAAACAAGGATACGTAGGTATCCCATCTGCAGGTACGTTCCCAACTCTGAAATAATCCATGTCCTTTTGAATGACAATAAACTTCAAGTGACCTACTGAGTAGCTTTAAAATCATTATGGTTATCATAATGACCAAGATATTTCTATATAATGTCTTGAAGGATACCATTGACTAAGAATCTCTAACAAATACAGATGATTCTCTATTGATGAAGAACCTCAAATACATATAAAGATTCTCTAAATCTCCTACATACTAATCATTTATTGTTAGATCTAAAGGAAAGCTCATTTTCATACTTGGTACTTTAATAAGGATTCGCAAACATAACTTAAATTTATAAAGAGAGTCCTGGAGTAGAAAATAATTCCCCTAAAAATGGTGTGATGAGTCCGACCTCCCATCCTCTGGACCACTGAAAATTCTTAAGACTCATCAGTTCACGAATAATGAGCACCTACTTTTGGAAAGTAGGTCCAAATGGATATAGAATCATTATATGTTTCTAGTTCTATGAACAAACCTGTTAGAAACCGATTGGAATGTTTAAACCTTAAACAAACAAGGTCATCCCCATTTTCAGCGTGAAATAAAAAAATGGTGAACCCGACGTGAATCCTTAACCAAGTTAAAATGATGTTTTACTTATTTGTTAGGACCCTATTTAAACTCAATGAGAGTTCCATACAAACAATCAATAACATATGTGCTCCTCCAAAAGATGTACTGGCCGGACTTATCTTGATTAGGTCTATTATATCAAATAGGCACTTGTTTCAAAGATCTTCTGCATTACAGAAATGGCTTCTCTAAAGTTCACACCTGTGAATGCCTTTGTTGTGAATACCTCTACAGTTACTCCTGCTAGATCTTCGTCTGCTATGAGGACGACATCACCTACTCAGCATCTTCAATGCTAGGTATCAAATGCACTAGTTAAGAAATACCATCAACACGGTACCATTCTAACTCTGGAGGCTGCTTGACAAGCCCTCCAAGTCAATAATTCACACTGGTTGTCCAGACAGCAATGATCAGAAATCAAGAAATAGGTGGTTCCAACCACCGTCTCCAACCGTTTCGGGTCGTTATCCCCGGAACGCAATCACCAGTCCCTCCCATATTCTGGGGAGGTGAATGAGAAGGTCACTGAAGGCCTTAATTCAAGGAGATAGGAGTACTTCCTAAGGGATCCCATAAACAATCACTGCTAAACTCATGTCGTAGTGCACCCTCAACATGATGAGGGTATCGCCTTTAGGGGTTCAGCTCAGGTTCCTCAGACCCGAGTCCGCAAGACGAACCACCAGAGGCGAAATCTGGTCAATAGTGAGCAGGTTCTTATCTCTGCGATTTCCGGATAAGTCCACCAACCTAACTTGGTGGAAAGCAACGAGCGGGCACACACACCCATCCGTTTTAATTTCGTTGTCCAACAGACTTGTCTGGCAGCAGCACGCCATTCCTGCCAAGAAATTCTAGTGGAGTACTATAGACAAGAACATACACCTATTTATAAATCATCAGCTAGTCAGCAGGCTCGTCTGACTACATACGATGAAGCCCGCCAACCCAATGTGTTGACAACTAGTAAAAAGGCACATACACCTGCTTACACTCATCAATCCTGCCAGTAGTCTCATCTCCCAGTATTGAAGGAAGTTCATCAACCACGTTTGGCAGAGTGCAATCGGCTGGCACATACACCTGCTAGTATTGATCAAGCCTACCAACAGTCTCGTTTGGTAGCACCTGGAGAAGTAAATTGGAATGCTCCAATGACAAACAAAAGGTAGACTCAACTCTCTTCCCCCACACTTGAGTACTGTCAGAATTCACTGACAGAAAAAGGAGGATAGGAGTAGGAACACACACCTACTCCAAGCACGGAATGGATGTATATCCCCATTCTGGTAGTTGAAGTCACCAAGCACATTCTAACAATGGTGAAAGAGCAGAAGAAAATCCATGCTCATATTCTGGATTCCTGTCAGAATATTATAACAACTTCAGTAGCATCACAGGGAAATAAATGAAAATATATCCCTACCAGTGGAGTGACACATCAACATATCACTCCGTAACAGACACACACCTCTGTTCCAGTCCAAGAGGGTTGTGGGGAATACTCCCCCATGTCATACTGACAACCAAGTCAGGCACATACACCTATTTTGAGTGGAGATGATCATCCTAACCTGACTATTTCTCCTGATCAGGCACATACACCTTCCCATAATAACCACTTTAGTCAACAAGTGGTTTCTAAATTGAGTAAGAAGGAATCTAAGAAGAAGACATGTCAAACACATTCAAGAAATCAAGATCCAATCTGTAATAAGGCCTTGCTCGATGCTGGAGTTCTTGAAGCCCTCAGAAAATTATCTGTTGGAATTTAAGATTCTACTCTCTCATTTCCCAATAGTGGGAATATTAATTCTGAAGGTCTTCATCAGACACTTCCTCGTGAAGGCTTGCTTAATGACAATTCAGTCGATATTGAAGTATCATCTTCAGATGAGAGCCACAATAACCCTCTATGGGGCCATAAGACCAAGGAGAAAAATGTTTCATCTTTTTCCGTAACCCACCATGGTGGTCCTCCCCATGATGATGAATTTCGCTATGAAATTCCTCTCCGCAGTAGTGATTCACATTGCCCGGAAAATTATCCAGTGGACAATGTAGTGCCTATAAAGCCCTCTTATCTTGAGGCACTTGTAAATGTGAATCCAGTCATGTCTGATGATTTACTGCTAGCAGGTGAAATACTTTCTAAATCATAAGATAACCCGGGGTGTAGGTCATTCTCTGAACCACCCCTGGGTCATTCCTCTTCTAGTTTGATTAGTGAATTCTCTACCAATATTGTTGAATATGAAGAAGCAATAAGGAATCACCAGCTCTGGTCTAATCAGGTAGAATAATCTTTATAGAATGATAAAGAGGAAGTTCTGAATATGAGAAAACAACTGGCGAAAGGTTAAGTGCCATTCTTGTTTTGGCCTTTGGCTGACTCTCAATATGACATTCCATAGATGTTGACGGAAGATTTTATTCAAGATATTCGTCTCAACATGTGGAAAACTCTTTGTCAATTGAAAAAGAAAATATTATCTTATAATGAATATGAAAATCATGTCAAGATAATAGAAGGCTTACAATGCCAAATTGATTTGGCCTCTCTCTCAGTTTCTCAATATTCGAAGGCTGAAAAGCAACAGAGAGCCCTTCAGCGTTCATGCCTTGGCGCATTAAGAAGATTGGCCAGTTAATTGTCAATACCCCATCTGGTATTCATATCAGGGGATGGGGTGTTCATGGAGCACTGCATTTCACTGTACTCTCTAGTCAACAAAGCCCACCGAAAAAGGTCTCAGGCAATGTTATTTCCCATGGCCGGCCGCAGCCAATTGGCTTTGTTTGTAATCAAAGGCTCGCTCAAGAACATGCCTCAACAAGTTATTCTCAAAATCAGGCATACAAAGAACAAGTTATTGAATTACTTTTGAATTAGGAAAATGATAATATCAAATAGGCTTCTCGTTTAGAGTGAGCGCATCATCAAGTGACAGAAGTGTCAGAAATCATCCAGTGTTCATTCGAGCCAGGTGATTTGAGTGGATTCAGGTTGATGCATCCAACCAATTTTTAGACTAAAGTCCACAAGATCAGGAGAGATTTTAGGAAAGTCTCAGATATAGCAGCTTAAGAACCACCCCATATTGCTAGACTGTGGACTCTTTTAACCCAACCCTCAGAATCAACAAATAGGATTCGAGGAGTTGAGAAGAAACAGCAAGAACAGCCCCAGTCCACCGGACTGGGGACTTTTTAAAATTCTCAATCTCTTCCTCAGAGAAATTCAGTCTTTTCTCGATTAGGGAAGAATCCACACGAGGAACGTAGAGCCTAATTATCAAGAGATGTCCTCCAAATTACGGTTTGTCAAAAAGTTACTGAGGGATCAAATCAACAAAAGGCAGTGTCTCATCAAGGACATGGAAAACGACAGTATCATAGAAATGTCAATAGAAGGGATGCAATGAGTTATGAATCAATTAATGCCATCAATACCATTTTTGTTGATCCCCTAGATGAGGCTCATTCAGAGGGACCGGATGAAGAAGTTCCTACTCAAGAAGTTGTACACACAGACACAAATGAAGAAGGTGTGCGTACACGAAATCAAAGGCTTACCCAGAATCTAGGTATTCCTTCAAATAATCAACTTTCCCCTCTCTAAAAGGCGTCCAACAAGGGGAAAGGAAAGAATCTGGTTGCATTCCACCCTCCCTCTGGAGAAGCCCAATCACTCTCACTAGAGTAAATATTTTCACAACAAGAGGAAGAAATGAAGGAATTGAGGAGGTTGAATGCAGAACTACTTCAAGGTAGTCTTCCTCCTAAGCGTGCTGGAGTTAGTCATCCAAGGGAATTTTTTTCAGCTACTATGATGGATCAATAATATCCTCCTTTATCCGTACACCCTCACACGTCTAATCCTATGGGTTAAGTACAATAACAACTGGTGGTGTTATCATTAGTTGTAGTACCAGCCACCACATCTGTCCAAACTCCAGTTATTTCACCTGCTTAGGTCCAAGCTCAACCAGATGTTTCTCAAAAGTTAATAACTATTATTGAGTCATTAATACCTCGGTTAGAAGCTATGGAGGGAAAACGTGCTCAAATTTAACCAAAAAAGAGAGCTTATCCTGAATGGGTTGATGCAATTCCCCCCCCCCCATCAAATTTTTCAAGTACCACATTCCCAATATTTAATGGTTCGGGAGACCCAGAGAAACACTTCACACATTTTGTTTCTCGTTTTGATCCTATGATGGGAACCCCTTAGCAACAAGAAGCAGTTAAGATCAAGTGTTTTGTACAGTCATTACAAGGGCCTTCCTTTGTCCGGTATACAAGCTTGCAATCCCAGTCAATTACCAGGTGGGAGGATCTCCGTCAATGATTCCTTCTTCAATTCAGCTCAACATTTCCAAAGACAAAAGTTTTTTATCTTAAAAATTGTAAGAAACGTGATAATGAAAGGGTTTTAGATTTCATTGCTCGCTGGAAGGGATTAACATATTCCCTAAGCTTAGCACTCCCTCAAGAGGATTTGTTTCCAATTTGTGTGGCAAATTTGCGTGATGAATTACGTACACCGTTAATCCATGTGAAATACACAGGAGGGTTTCGAGACCTTACTTTGATCGCTCAGTAGATTGAAGACTCTCTTATGAATAATAAGGATAAAACTCGTGTAATTCCATCAGCTCCAGGAAAGAGAATAGGTAAAGAAGAGACTACTACAGTTATGCTTAAACAAGCACCTGTACCTGCTTCTACTTAAAAACCTTCATCTAATCAAAGGGATATACCTTTTGAGCATCAACAACATAGGTCGTTTTGTCAATATGATCCAAGAGATCAAATACGAAAGAAATTTTAAGATTTGAAGAGAAAATTTTACTCTTTACGAAATGAACAAGTTCCTGGTAACTTCATTTCGGCTCTGGAAAATAATTGGGTTCAATTGCCAAGGCCCAAAAGGCCGAACAAGGAAGGAGATGAAGATTGTCCCAGCTATTTACCATTTCATCATATGTTGGGGCATCCCATTCAAGAGTGTTTTGTCTTCAAAGACCTCCTAAAAAAAATGGTGGACGCAGGACAAGTCAAATTGAAAGGTTCTTCAGCTCATGTAGCATGTGTTACTGCTACAAATCCAGAGGAAGAAGGCGAGTGGCAAGAAGTCAAAAACAAAAATGTGCAGAAATATGATGATTGGATTTTCAGGAAAACTATCAGCCGAAATCATGCCATTTTGCGAATGAAATTGAAGAAACCAATTGTGTCTTATGCTATGAATGCCACAGAAAAACTCTCTTCATCAGAGGGAAAATCCTCGAAGAAATGGCATAATTCAAAGAAAGAGGAACAATCAGAAGAAGATGAAATCGGGTCAAAGCCCAAGTTGTCTTTGACTCTGGAAGATTTTATGCCATCTACTTCAAAGCCATGGGCACCGTCCCACCAAAAGGCACAGCCTAAACTGATAATCAGGCAGAGTCTTTATCAGACGAAGAGTTGATCTTTGGTTCTGTTAACATGATTCACTTAACAGATCCTTATGCCATTCACGATTTCGATCCTGATGAGCCTGAACTCCCTGTATCAAACGGAGGAATTAGAGGGAGTTCTAGAGGTCTGGGATACAGAGGAATATGTGGATATACCAGAATACACTATTCCAATTCTACCCCTACTATAACTGTGTATGAAGTAGAAACTCGTGGCATATCGCTTCAGTGAGCTCAACAAGAAAAAGAAAGTTCTTCCATGCATGGCAGATTCAGTCCTGGCACAATTATTTTGGAAGATCGTTTAGAGGTTACACCTTATTCCTCTTAGCAAGTAAATAGACCTAGTCAGTCTAATCTTCCAAAGACAGGAGTATTTCCAACTCCTACCCCGACACAAGAAGCATCTACTTCTAAAGCATCAACTTCTAAGGCACTTGTGAAACCACATGTTCCTCATGGGAAACGCAGACCTTTGGATCAAAAATATGATGTCTTGAAACATTTTTCCCAAGTACTGGCCAGGTTATCAATTCTGAATGCTTTAAATCTATCCAAGGATCTTCGGGAGGCACTCAATGAGGCTTTGTCAAGTCCTCAAGAATTCGAAACTGAAATTATTGTGGCCAAAGTCTACCATGTAGAGAATAATCATGCAGAATGCCATGCAGTGATATCTTTCATAGATGAAGATGAATATGATGTTCTGCATGGTCATATTAGACCTTTGTATTTATCTGGAAAGGTCAATTATGTAGACATCCTAAGTGTTTTCATTGATAATGGTTCATGATTCAACCTCATACCCATTCATACACTTCGTCGATTGGGCCTCACCGAATCAGATTTATCTCCTTCTACTTTTATTTTGAAAGGATATGATAAAAATGAACAAGAACCTCTAGGAGAGATCTCACTCAGAACTCAGTTTGGAGATTTTGTATCCAATTCAAGTTTCATGGTTGTTCGATATGACACAACCTTCAATATTTTTCTTGGAAGACCTTGGCTACATCAACATGTGTTTATCCCTTCATCATACTATCAACGTCTCAAATATTGTTTCAATGGAAAAATTGGGACATTTTATGGTGATAAAGACCCATTAAAAACATGTGAATCTCGATACATTGAGGTGGAATTCTATCACATGGAGGGAAATGATAAATCCATAATAAGGGAGGTTACCAAAGTTATTGCTCCATATGGTTTGGAAAAGATTCCAGTAAACCCATTCATACATGTGAGTACAGATTATGTGTTGCCTATCAGTCAAATTGATAGGATAGACCCAAATCCAAATACTCTTATGGAAACTTCCATAATGTCAATTATGGCAATCAAGCCAGATAGTATGGGGGAAATTGGTGATTCACCAAGCAATGATGAAAGCTCAAATAGAGATGTCTTCATTTCATCTGCTGAAATCCAGCAAGTCTATACTTCGCCAACCAGGCCAGAAGAAGTTATAGCAATGTCAGAGGTGGAAGGTGTGTCGATTCTCAATCCATTATCTCCTATTTATTACCCAAGAAAGAACCTTCATCATCAATAGGGTCAGAAATGGAAGCCTCTTCTTCAAGAAGTTCAAATTTTAACATCTCTCTTGATTCTGGAAATTCGGCTTCATCATCTACTATGCAAGTAGAAACATAAGAAATAACAAATGTTGAAGAAGAAGAAGAATAAGGTCTCAGGGATGCTCCTACAGTTTTTGAAGAGGGTATGTCTACCACTGTGGATGAACTCAAAGAAATAAATCTGGGTACAAAAGAAGATCCACGCCCCACTTTAATTAGTGCGGCCATGACTCTTGAAGATCAGGAAATGTATATTTCATTTTTGAAGAGAAATCGAGATATATTTTCTGGCAACTATATAGAAATTTTTGGGCTTGATCCTATTGTTGCTACTCATCGTTTGGGTTTTCCAGAAGAACATCGAGGATTTAAGCAAGCCGCAAGAAGAACACACCCAACTTATGCTTCCAAAATTGAAGCTGAAGTGGATAAGATTATCAAAGCTAACTTCATTAGATAAGTTAAATATCCCAAGTGGTTGGCTAATATTGTCCCTATGAAAAATAAGAATGGGAAAATTAGAGTTTTCATTGATTTCAGTGATCTTAATCGGCATTTTCCCTAGAATGATTTTCCAGTTCCGATCACAGAGCTCTTAATTGATTCAACAACTGGCTATGAAGCACTTTCCTTCATGGATGGATATTCCGAGTAAAATAAAATCCGAATGGCTCCAGAATATGAAGAATCTATAGCCTTCAGATCCCCTCAAGGTGTGTTTTGCTATCAGGTAATTCCCTTTGGCCTGAAGAATGCAGGCGCAACATATCAACGTGCCATGCACCGAATCTTCAAACCCTGTTTAGGGAAGTTTGTTGAATGTTATGTGGACGATTTGGTGGTTAAATCCAGACAACGTTCTAATCACTTGGCTGATTTGGAGATCATATTCCACAAACTTCAACAACACAATTTGAAGATGAACCCCCTAAAATGTGCTTTTGGGGTAACCTCAGGGAAATTTCTTGGCTTTGTTGTACGTCATCGTGGCATCGAAGTTGATCTTGAGAAGAAAAATTCTATCCTTGGTATGTCACCTCCTCAAAATTTAAAGGAATTGAAAGGACTTCAAGGACAGTTGGCCTATATTCGGTGTTTCATTGCCAATTTGGTAGGAAAAAGTTTACCCTTCACCAAATAGATGAATAAGGGAGTCACTTACCTGTGGACTGAAGAATGTCAAGAAGCATTCAATATTCTCAAGAAATATCTCTTGAGTCCACTGGTATTAATTCCACCTGTTGAAGGAAGACCACTTATTCTTTATGTGAAAGCTTTAGAGTGATCATTGGGTGTCTTCCTTGCCCAGAAGAATGATGCTGGGAATGAAAACAGCCTTTACTATCTCAGTCGGACTATGCTTGAAGTAGAGACCTGATATTTAAGTATTGAGAAGTGTTTCCTAGCATTAATCTTTGCAGTTCAGAATTTAAGACACTACCTGCAACATCACTAGGTCCAATTGGTATCTCGCAATAACCCGCTGAAATTTATCCTTAGCCGTCCAATGCTTACAGGACGTCTGGAAAGGTGGGTAGTTATTTTGCAGCAATTTGATATCCAGTATGTGTCTCAAAAGGAAATAAAGGGCCAAGCTCTGGCTGATTTCCTAGTTGAACACCCTTCAGTAGAAGATACATCTTTAGATATTGAACTTCCTAATGAGGAAGTCTTTTCTATTCAAGATAATCTTCAAACATGAAAAATGTACTTTGATGGTGCTTCTAGAAGTCCAATAAGGAAGAAAATGGAAGATCCTAAATTCAACAAAGTTGGGTTAGGAATTGTACTCATTTCCCCGGAAAAGGTAGTGCTACCCTATTCCTTCTTATTGTGGGAAGGCGGTACAAATAATGAAGCAGAATATCAAGCTCTCATCGCAGGATTGGAGTTGGCACTTCAGGCACAAGTGAATCACTTAAAGGTTAAAGGTGATTCAGACCTAGTAATCAAACAAGTCAATGGGGATTATGCCAATGTGAAAATAAGAGTTAATACCTTTGTATGATTATGTCAGAGAGTTAATAGAGGAATTTCCTACGAAACTGACATTTTCTTATGTCCCTCGATCACAAAATGCTCAAGCTGATGCACTGGCTAATATAGCCACAGCTATGGAAAATCCAAATTGGGATGAGACAATCATCAGTATTTCCCACCGTCATACAATTTCACCTTATGTTCAAACCAGAATAGATGAAATCAATGAAATTAGTCCCATTCCTAAACTATATGGTCATACTACAGGATGGATGACACCTATCAGGGAATACATTCAAAATGGAACACTTCCACCGGATAGAGCCGGGAAAGAACAAGTCCAGCAACGTGTTGTCAATTTTACTCTTTATGATAGCCCAGATCACCTAGAGAAAATTCTCTACAAAATAGGTTTTGATGGAATTATCTTCAGATGCATTGATGGTGAAGAGACAATGGCTGTCACGAAATAAGTACATGTAGGAGTCTGTGGTGCCCACCAGTCTGGACATAGACTATCTGATCAAATTTGAAGGCTTGGATACTTTTGTCCTTCAATGATACAAGATTGTGTTGATTTCAAGAATAAGTGTCATTCTTTCCAATTATGTGCCAACTTCACTCATCAACCCCCAGAGTTACTTCATACAGCTAAATACTCATGTCCATTTGCCACATGGGGAATGGATGTGGTGGGACCTTACCCTTCATCTACAGCCAAGCAGTTTAAGTATATTGTTACTGCTACTAACTTCTTTTCCAAATGGGTAGAGGAAATACCTCTCAAAGAAGTTAGTTCTAAAATCATTTCTAGCTTCATCACGTCTAACATCATTACCAGATTTGGTGTCCCTCATACCATATTGATGGACAATGGCACAAACTTCTATTCATCCGAGGTAAGGAAGTTGTATCAAGAATACAACATCAAATCCAACCATTCATCTCGGTATCATGCAGTCGCCAATGGATAGATAGAAGCCTTCAATAATACTCTTTCAAATATACTGCAAAAGATGGTGGATAAAGATAAGAAATCATGGCCTGATAAAATCTTTCATGCTTTATGGTCTTATCAAACCACCACCCGCACTGCAACGTGATCAACTCCATATTCATTGGTATATGGAACAGAAGCAGTCTTTCCCATTGAAGTTCAATAACCTTTGCTCAGAGTATCCATTTGTGATCAGTCATCTACAGATGAACAATCTCAAAAGAGATTGGATGAATTGGAACGATTAGATGAAAAAATGTTGTGCACCCTACACCATTTGGAAGTCTATCGGAATCGAATAGCACGAGCTTTTAACAAAAAAGTTTGTCTTTGTTAATTCATTTAGGGAGAATTGGTATTGGTTCTCAGAACTCCAATTATACCAGGAAACAAACCTCACAAGCTTGATCCAAAATGGGAAGGACCTTACTCAATACATAAGGTATACTCCAATGGAGCTTATTCTTTAATCTGAATGGATGGAGAACTCATCACTACTCCAACCAATTCCATATTTCTAAAGAAGTATTTTTTATAACACAAATACATTATTTTGGTCTATTCATATGACCTTAAACTATTCTCACCATCTTCTAACATGTTGTTAAACTGTGCCATCGTCCAACATGAAGTTAAATTGTGCCATCGTCCAACATGACATTAAAATGTGCCATCGTCCAACATGATGTTAAATTGTGCCATTGTCCAACATGACGTTAAACCGTGCCATTTTCCAACATGACGTTAAACTATTCCATCGTCCAACATGACGTTAAACTGTATTGTCCCCAATACATCCAACATGATGTTAAACTGTGTCCCCATTGTCCTTCAGCAAGACGTTAAACTGCATAACCGTCTTCCTAGCTATATGACATTAAACGGTGCACCTCTTCGTCCCACATGATGTTAAACTATGAAAAAAGTCCCTAATACATCCTAGCTACATGACACTAAATTGTACAGTACTCCATCGTCCAACATGACGTTAAACTGTGACGTCCTAGCTACATGACACTAAACTGTACAGAAGTCCCTTATATCCAGCAAGACGTTAAACTACATAACCATAATCCTAGCTATATAACATTAAAATATGCACCTCTTCATCCCACATGATGTTAAATAGTTAAAAAGTCCCTAATACATCCAACATGATGTTAAACAGTGTCCCCATTGTCTTCACTGCAAGACATTAAACTGCATAGTCCCCCATTGTCCAACATGATATAAAATTGTGCATCGTTAGGGTTGTTGATACCTATTGATTCTCACACTGAGTATGACTCACGTGTGCTTAGAGTAAACTTCAACCATAACACCCTCTCTGGGCCGTTAACCATGCGTAAGTCCCAACACCATTTTTTTAGGTCGTTGTCCTCAAAGAACAACTTGATCACCAATTCATTCTTCAATTTAACTACGCGGACTTTGATCCTTGTATTCTAGGCTATGTACGTAGGCAACCTCCTAAGGTTCAAGCCTGAAACTAATATCTTCACATCGGTTCACCTTCATCTCATATGATGTTGATTCGTGAAGCCGCCCCCAGAATCAATCTCTTTACGTTGGTTCACCTTTTTCCTTGTTATATGATGTTAAACTATACAGCACTTTAGTCTTGTACGACAATAAACTACAACATTATTCGACACCCTCACCTGAGAGGGAATCATTAATTACATTGATCTCCAATCATGTTATATTCTAAAGACTACGTGCATACATGGCAATGCCCGAACCTTTTATCTTGGGTCAAACCGTCATTGCACTAAATTCCCCTTTCACCCATCACTTGTATGAACCAAATCTGTACAAAGGGTATTTCAAGAACGATGTGAGGCTTGATTACCATCCTTATGGGATAAGTAGGAACTTTATATCATCCCTCGAATCCAGCGCCAAGTCTTTGGGCCTAACCCCAAATTCCACTTTCAGTCCTTTGGCTAAAAAGTCCCCTTGTGAAAACATGAATGTGGTATAAAAACCCTGGTCTTCATTCACATCAGGTTTATAAAAAACACACACTATGTATTCATTATGATGGTCCGAGTTCTATGACCCTAAACTAAGATCCCCTACACTCTCGTACCACATGACGTTAAACTATATTTCAAGAACTACATTTGGCTAGATTCTCATTCTAATGAGATATGCAGTGAAGTCCAACATCTCAATTTAGGACCCAGCCATAACATGATTATGGTTAGAATTGTTTCGTGTATCTATGCATACATGGAATAATACACATTTTGATGTGTCATACTCCTAACCTTAAATACTTCTAGATCACCATAACCCTTTTCTTGACTTCTGGTCACAAAATGTCTGATACCTGAGAATTCTTTTGCCTAACTATGCAACACGTGCCCTTAGGCAGCCTTGCATAAACAATCTACATAACAAACTTTTCCGCCAAAAGATACTATTATTTGACTATGCATCCAACTCCCTTAGGTGGCCCTGCATAATACAACCCCCTAACGGGTTTGTTAAATAATGGTAACTTCATTCTTGGGAAGAAAACCTCTTTTATCCTTAGTTGTCTTAACGACAATATGTAGGGATCCACAAAAATAACCATCCTTGACATATTTGTCCCATGTTATCTTTCATGATCCGAAAGTATTTAAGTCTATGGTTTATATTTCCCTTCCCTACGTTTGGGTCAGACCTTCATAGGAGTGACATTAATCCAATTCTTTGAAAATCTTGATTGGAAATATCCTCTCCATATT
This sequence comes from Viscum album, assembly GCA_963277665.1. Lineage (NCBI taxonomy): Eukaryota > Viridiplantae > Streptophyta > Magnoliopsida > Santalales > Viscaceae > Viscum > Viscum album. Next base: position 111,824,041 of record OY728119.1, on the reverse strand, counting down.
CAAGTACCTCTCTCCATATAGTAGAATCTATACTTTGGAAAATTGTAATCTCCATAAACATTCACTGGCTTTTTAGCAGTAGAAAAGTAAAATTTCTGAGAGTTATTTTTCCTGACTATGTAGCATGTTCCCTTAGGCGGCCTTGCATAAGTAGTCTACATAATGGACCTATCAGCCAAAAGATGCTATTATTTGACTAGGCAGCCAATTCCCTTAAGTGGATCTGCATAATTCAACCCCCTAATGGGTTTGTTAAATAGTGGTAACTTCATTCTTAGGAAATACTTCTTCTAATTCCTTTTAGCACTTTTTCGTATCATTCCTCAGATTCAAAATTTCTTAATTCATAGTTTACATTTTTTCCCGCATACTTGAATATGGTAATATGTTTTCTGATAAATTACCACGGAATTGAGTTAATTTTAATCCATTCGGTCAAAGCTATTTCGACCTTAAAAATTATTCTTTTTTATGTCTCACATGCATGACTTTAAACTACCCACAAAAGACAAGGAAACTCTGAACAAAAGTCAAGTCCCAGCTCACTAAACATACATTTTGTATGATTTAGGTAATATTGAGCAATTAAAAGATTCAAATTTTTTAGGGTTATTTTTATAGTCCTAGTAAAAATCAAACTATGCTTACTAGGCCCATTGGCTTAGGTAAAAATTTAAAGTAGGTAGCAAAAGAAGGCAAGCACAAATGATTGAAGATGAAAGTGTTTTTCATTGATGCACAAGAGTTAGAAGGACATCCACAGATTGGATTCTCTTATCTTTTTCAAGAATTACAAGAGGCTTTCAATATAACTCTTCATTTGATTTACGGCATCCCAAGCTTCATCAGCAACCACCTGGAATTCATTCATTCAACTGGATACAATAAGAGATGTAGTGATACCATCTCTTCTTGGAACAATTGTAAAAGAATGTTCTTGAGTGCAGTTTGAGAAAAAAATTTGCTGATCAAACAGTGAGTCTGTTTCTATCCAAGAAACTTGTAAGATGGATACATGGATTTGAGAATGGAGCATTAGAAGTAAAGAGCCATTTGGAGAGAGTACACTTTTCAGATATTGTTTCTAATGTCATGATAGCCTTCTCTCCATCAACTGGCAGCGGAAAACATATCATCCCATGGTTTTCCATTTTCATATCTACAAGGAAATTTCATGAAGTAAAATTTTGAAAGTTCGCACCATTTTTATTGCTCTTAATGCACAGCATAACCGAAATTGAGGAGTAGCAGTGTGGCTGCATCTCGGGCATATAATTCTGTGCATCTCGAATGTTGACTCTTTGCAGATGACCATGGCCATACAGAAGAAATTAGAAGCTCTGTGGAAAATTAAGATGATACTTCTTCAAGTGATTGTCCAAATCTGGGAGAGTTTTGTCATAGATATCATAGTAATCATGGCCAACAATGTTCATCCTATCATCAATCCGCTTGCTCGCCAGTTCATCAGTCATTCTAATTCTTCTAGGAGCCATTGAATCTGCACAAAGGCCGAATAAAATAACTCTTAAGTAAGTTAATTTTTCATAAAATTTGTGAAGAAATTCAAAAAAATGGCTAAGGAATTAAGGTGCACAAGTCCAATGTTGGCGTGCAGGTGTAACTATGTCACGCAGGTATCACCGTGTAGGTTAAAATACCTCTTCAGTAGCGCGACATAGAAAAGAAACAATGAAACCGCGGAAAATTGGCAACCTGCGCGATGAAAGAAACCTGCGTGGCGAGAGCAGAAATGTTTGAGAGCCGAGTGCTTTGCGCGAGAATGAGGCGCATATTTATAGGCCAGGCCGCACCCCTGTGCGCCTCTCACCTGTGCGCCGCTATCTGCGCACTCAAAACCTACGCACCGCCCTTCCTTGGTTTTCTTCTTTACCTCAGAGTCACATCCTCATTCCTTTCAGATCCAACTCTGAGGGGGGACTTTTGTTGACTCTCCTTTCCGTCACAGATTCTAAACGAATAAAAAAGAGGAATAACTTAGAATAAAGAGATTCATCCTTTGAAGAAAAATCAAAAATTGACAAAGGCATGAAGAAGGATTTGATTAAAGATGGGTCGCATGGGTTTCATCGTGGTCGCGCAGGTATACCTACGCACCACATATTGGGCGCGCAGGTGACTTGCGCACCCTATATAATTTTTTCCCAAAGTCTTCAGCAGCCTATAAATACCCCTTGTGAGCCCCCCATTTCGAGGACAAAAAATCTAGAAACTCAGATTTCATCTCTCGGTGCCCCAGTCTCTTCTCGAAGCCTTCCGAACACTTATAAGGTAATTTCATACCTAGAACGGAAGATCTAAAGAGGGGGAACAAGGCCTAAGTGTTGAAATTAATCAACACCTACGCGCCTAAGTGTCTCACCCTTTAGGGAAATGAAGAAACATGTGCACCACCTAATCCCTTTAACAGAACCTGCGCACCACTCATTTAAAAGCCTCTAGGGGTAATACTAAGGTCTTGATCCAAGCCTCGCCCAAGTATTACCCTAGGGGTTGACCGTCGTGCAGGTACCTATGTGTCGCGCAGGTATACCTGCGTGACCAGTACCAGTGTGCCTACTTCTTTTTGGGTTCCCCTCCTGCCTATTCAACTTTCTTCTTCAAATCCACCTTTCCTATTCAAGATTTAGCCTTCAAAACCCTCTTCAAAACCATTTTTGGCATGGTTCCTTTGTTAGCTTCCTTATCTGAAAAAAATTCTGTGGAATATCTCTTAAAACCTAGTGATTTACATCTCTTTATGTCACTAAGGTTAGATATTTCATTAATTCAACCTCATCCTTTAAGATGAGAAGATATTTAATTATGGGAATCCTTCTTAAGAGTAAGCCCCAATTCCCTTAACCTGGGCCTCCTTTTCAAAAGTAATCCCCAGTCTTCAAGTTCCCTTAATTTTTGGAATCCTATTTAGGAGTAAGCCCCAAGTTCCCAAATATGGGCATCCTTCTTAGGAGTAAGCCCCAAAATTCCAAATTCCCTTAACCTGGGCATCCTCCTGAGGAGTAAGCCCCAGTCACAAGTCCCTTTAACCTGGGGATCCTTCTCAGGAGTAAGCCCCAGTCATAATTTCTCTTAACCTGGGCCTCCTTGTCAAGAGTAAAACCCCAGTTCTCAAGTCCCTTAACATGGGCCTCCTTTTCAGGAGTAAGACCCAGTATTAATTTACTTTTTATTTAGGCATCCTTATTAGGAACAAAACCAAATCATAAGTCCCCTCTAACTTGGGCATCCTTCTCGGGATTAAGTCCTAAGTTAAGTATCCAAATTTCCATAAAGCACATATACCTTTATGGACCTTGTTCCCGGGTTTCTTCCCTGAAGTAAATCCTAATATTCATCTATCTGGGCATTCATACATAAATAATCCCCACATCATTTATTATGATTACATCTTTCATGGCACAATTTTTAGGTTTTACCAATACCTCTTGTTTCTCACACCGAGCATGACTCACGCGAGCTTAGAGCGTAAAAGTAATTATGAAATCTTTCTTTAAGCGATCAATCATAAATAGACCTCATACTTATTTACTCAAACTATGTGTGTTATGATTCCTTTCCTAAACAAGGATACATTGGTATCTCATCTCTGGGTATGATCCCAACTCTGAAATAATCCATGTCCTTCTGAATGACAATAAACTTTAAGTGCCCCGTTGAGTGGCTTTAAAACCAGTATGGTTATCATAATGACCAAGAGATTTCTATATAATGTGTTGAAGGATACCATTGACTAATAATCTCTAACAAATAAAAATTATTCTCTATTGATGAAGAACCTTGAATACATATAAAAGATTCTCCAAATCTCCTACATACTAATTATTGATTGTTAGATCTAAAGGAATGCTCATTTTCATACTTGGTACTTTAAGAAGGATTCACGAACATAAATTAAATCTATAAAGAGGGTCCTGAAGTAGAAAATAATTCCCCTCAAAAAGGTGTGATGAGTCCGACCTCCCATCCTCCCGACCAATGCAACTTCTTAAGCCACATCGGTTCACAACTAATGAGCACCTACCTTTGGAAAGTAGGTCCAAATGGATATATAATCATTGGATGTTTTTGGTTCTATGAAAAAATCCGTTAGAAACTGATTGTAATGTTTGAACCTTAAACAAACAAGGTCATCCCCATTCCTAGTGCAAAACAATGACTTGTTTCTGGATCACATGAAGGGTATGATGTGATGTTCCCTCCACCTACTCAAGCAAAAAGTAGTAGAATTAATCTCTATTCAAAGTGGTATAAATATAAGGTGGTGATGCCTACAAAATCCCCCTTGGCACATAGAAAAAAAATAAAAGTAGGAAGAAATAAAGGTAAGAGAAAACTTTCCAGAGTGGAGAACCAAGCCAACATAAGAGTCTTCCACCAAGTAAGCTTGGTACCTGACTTAAGGGATGAGTAGAAGGGTCATGAGCTCAGTATGATTAGTTTAATAATCACAAAAGGGGTCTTTTCCATCTAAATAGGATTATGTGAAGTTTATTCGACATGTTGAACTAATTATGTGACACCCCAGTAGGAAAATTCCTGATAAACATTGAAGCATTTATGCGACAAAAGGATAGAAAAGGATGGAAGCCTTACATATAGGGGGGTATGATAATTTTCCTACAAAGGGCTCGTTTTAATTGAATGACCTATTAATTAGTCACATGAAGGTCCCCATATATGTCAATTATATCATGTGACATACCTCAAACATTTCTATAAGATCATGCAGTACCTTCTAGACATGTCATACAGATCACGTGACAGCCTTTTAGACTTGTTAGCCAATTCATGTGGACATACCCAAACATGTATGTCAGATCATGTGAAGGAATCCATAAATGTAAATCAGATCATGTGACACCCTATATACATTCCAAGAATACATCCCTATACATGTCATCCTTGATAGATAGACATGTAATCCTTTTCATATAGATATTCCCAACACCATACGTGTCGGGAAGACATCCCTAGACATGTCAAACTTGTCAACGGGCATCCTTAGACATGTTAGGTAGAAATACTCAGACATAAAAGCCTTATCTACTAGCCACACATGGACAAGTACCCTAAAGTCATATGAACATGATGTTATAAGGGTTATGCACCCATTAAAGCTTCTCATCACCATAAAATCTTCATGTTTCTAAGAGACCTCTCATGGTACCCACCCTTTATCCTTTAGAGGATGAGGGCTTGATTCATTGGTAATAGAGCTTGGTATAATCCCCTTGACATCCCATCTATTCCATCTCATGGGATCTTACTCCTATGGGTATACCATATTCCCTCATCCATTAATAGGTTGAGGGTAAATTGAACTACAAGGAATTTGATTCCATTCATAATAAAGATACATAGAAACCCTTCCGAAGAACCGATATTTGTATTAAAACATTCCATCATGGTCAATTAAATGTGTAAGTCCCACATCCAAATGTATTGTACCTGAACACTTGGTGTCTCTTGTTTATCATGGTGATGATGACTCACAAGGTCCTAGGTATTAGAAAATATCATTACACTAGCATACCAAAACCCCCAATTCAATCAGGTAAACCTTAGTGTGTAATCCCCTCTCAACTGTTAAGGAAACTTCAATGTGAAATCCACATACAAACTTAGTTTTTCATAAATTAATACATGTTTGAACTTATGTTGTCTCATATTTATCACTTCAAGCATAGTTTATATAGGCTTAGATATTTAAGGTGATCATGTCAATAATCAAATAAAAAGGCCTACCAAACATAGGATTTCGTCTAGGCCTAATAAATGAACTATGAAGACTTGGATTCATATTAGGAAGGCAATATTCTTAGGATTTCTTTCTAAGTCCTGACCTCCATACCTAGTTCTTAAATTCCCTCATGTAATTCCTATCCATGTTACATTAAGCTGTGTGTAATTTTTCTAAATTAATTACATTTGATTTTATTCATGCTCTCATAGGATATGTAGGAAACCTCTTGTATGTTTAATACCAACACCAGAACACCAATTTATTTCTTAGACTATAGTAAAACTCTAGAGTTCTTGGTCACATGGATTAAAAGTGGAAGAAATTCCTAATTACTTACCATTAATGGGAACCATATGGAGAACCTATGATATATAAATATGGTTTCATTGATATAAACCTATCTCGCATGTATAGGTATTCAACACCACATTATTTTATTAGGGTAATCAGTCTCATACTGGGATTTAGGAAAGTTTCGTGAACATATGTTAAATCTATAAGAGAGTATTGGAGTAGGAAATAATTTTCCCCAAAAAGGGTGTTATGAGCCCAACCTCCAATTTATCAACCAATGTGATCTCTTAATCATTATTGGGTTTTAAACCCCAAATCACCACCTACCTTTCGAAAGTAGTCATGTGATGAATGTGAGTGACATTTAGCATTTTCATTGGAAATAGAAATGATGAATTAGACATGAAATATTGTGTGACCACCTACAACAACCCACATTTTATAATTTGGTGTTACATCCATTTTTATCCAACATTCAATGGAAACGAAAATGGTGAACCCAACATAAACCTCACGGTTAAAAAATAAAATAGTTTTATGCATATCGGTCCATCTTGTTACTAACTTTAACAAAACAAACCTCATTTAATTTAAAATTAATTTAATGGTTATTATATATCATTTAATAATTTTAAAATCATTTTTCTGCCTAAAGATAGTTTTCTTCTAAAATTGTTTTTACACATTACATGTGTTGATATTAAAATTATATTTTATCACCTTTAGAAATTGTATTTGATAAAACGGTTTTCATATTTGTAATCATCATAGTAAAAAAAATTAATAATTTCAACTTCATTTTTGGAAATAAAAATAAGTTACCAAGGTAAAATTTGAGTCACCATGGTAAAGGTAATGTTATGTAAAAAAGGGTTAAAATTAAGTGATAAAAGCTCAAAACATCATGAAACTCTGTATCTAAATATGTGGTTGATGGATTTTATGAAAAAACCCTATCCCATATTCATTATTTTTTATTTAATATATTTTCCATTGAATGTGACATATCTTTAATATAAAGTACTGATTTTAAAAAAACACTCTTCTCACTCATAAAAGAAATTGTTCTACACCCTTTCAAACCTACCCCAAAAAATAGAATCCCTCTCAATAATATACCATATTTTATTCCCAAATAATACCCTATCATGTTTTTTAACTTATATTCCCAATTATAATTCATAAACCCCTCATTTCCAAGAGTTACTTCCATAGGGGATTCAAGCTCTCCATGTAAGAGATATCTTATTCTTGATAATTATTCTATATCTTATTCATCTACCTCTTCTTGAATATGATTTATTGATTTAATAAAAAATCATTAATTTTCTATAAAATTGATATTATCATTATGAAATAACATGTTCTTACTCATCCAGTCAATATAGCATGCTCTTGTTAGAGTCAGTTTTACCACCTACATGAACGATGTTATAATATTTTTTTGAATGATTATTGAATGTCATATATTTTTAATATTATGTAAAATTTATGAATTCAAATTTTTCTAATTAGTATGGAATTTTTATATAAATATTTTTATTCACTAAAAAATCAATTCTTTTTATGGAACCATATTTTCTAAAAAATGATATTTTAAATATTTAGATATAAATTATCATCATAACTTCCATGAAAAGAGCATGGGACTCCATAAATATATCAAAAACATACTCAAACCTCCATGAAAATTATAGATATAATTAAACCATGATCATGGTGTAAGTATTAAAACCTCCAAATCTAAACATTCATAGAGAACTAAATACTAAACAAAAAAATATTGATTTTAATAAGAACTTATTACTAAGTGGGTAATAAGAAATTATAAGTGAATAGTGTATAGTAAAATAAATATAAATCATTTTTTATATGGGTTTATAATAAATATAATTTAATTATACACGAAGTTAATTTGTGTACAACCAAGATAAAGTTTGATGTAATGGTTCTTCTCATCTCAATTTTCATCCATTGAGATATGTTCTATATTCACCAAATTATTTATTCTGTGTGGTGCATAAACTTATCAAGAATTACTTTCATGAAACTTTTCATAATAAATATTTTTATGTACAAGTCCGTGAAATTTTATCTGTTTCATGAGATTTTAATTCAAAGGTTACCAAAGTCGTAAGGGATTTTCTTTAAAATCATTGTTTTAAAAGTTTTTAAGTATCTTACCCAACTCTTTTTACCTCCTGATCATATTATTTGTATTATTTAAAGAATGTTTTTATATATACTCCAATGATTTTTGAAGTTAATTTTTAACTATTTTTTACTTTATTTATAAAGCTTTAAAAGTAATATTCTTAATTCTCTCTGTACGGGTCACATTAGAATTTCCCTAAAAAGTGTGAAAACAATGTTTTTGTAACATTTATCACTTGAACACATTTTCCAACTATTATTAAATATATTCATTGTTAATATTCCTTTATATTTATTCATGTTTAATTCAAATAAAATTCTATTTTCATTATTTGGTGAATTTTTTATTTTTAAAAGTTACCAAAAGAAAAATATATTTCTCCATATTTTACAAAGTATATTTATAATTCAATAAGGGACTGGGGAGTGAACCCAATCCACTAAGGTAATATTTACACCAAGGTTTAAAGAGAATGGGGAGTAAAATAAATCCACTATGAGACATTTTTAACTATGTGATGATGGTCTTGGAAGTGATCTTTGAAAAAGTAAATGGTTTTATATTCTTATGTATGTGACACACACTTACTCCCTTTATTAATCCTATATTATGCTCTCATGGCTCATGATTTATTGATGTTCTTACACTCTTATCACTTATATATTATGTTATAACAAATCCCTAGTCATGGATCACGATTTATGATCTCTAACTTGTTAACTATTTTTTTATATTATGATCATGTACCTTGATTATATTATCATACCCTTATTCTCATATTATACTCACTTATGATCTTCAATTATTATCTACCATATTTACCCTTACTTAGACTTTGAGATCACCCCTTATTATGTTTCTATTTCCCTAATTTATGGAGAAGGATTTTAAGCATGATATATCTATTAGGGTACCATTTTTAAATAGTATTTGTGGGAAATATTGAAAAATGGTTGTGAAATAAATTGATTTGGTATCTAATTAGAAGATTTATTAAACCTATAAGTTATGAAGTGTGATTTGTTATTATATGTATATAATATTCATCTAAAATGATATAATATGCATGTCTATAATACTAGGTTCACCATAGTTTTTATCAAAGCAGGTTTTAGTTTTTTGGGGGGATTTGGTTATGAAGAATAAGAGGGTATAACCTAAAACAATCTGTGATACACCAAAATTTATATAGGATGAACCTAAAATGTCATGTGTTTAAATAATTATTCATGATTTAGGAAATATTAGGATTCATTTTCCTTATAATGTGATTAATCTATCTAATTATTAATTCATCGTACACATATTGACCGTTTGGTTTTAGTTAATGGCTATAATTAGGAGGAACCATGTTAACAATGAATGTGATTGTGAATGCAATAACCTGCCTCATGAGCAACCAAATAGAATTGGATATAGAAACAAAATCTTGTGACTACTCCCACTAAACTCTACCAAGATATAAAAAATGATATGAATCATGATAAACCTCTAAAAAAGAAAATTATAGAACAACTCATAATTGATTATTTCATTCATCAATGTCTACATTCCTTTATTGAGTCTTCTGATCCACTGATTTTAAATCAATGTATTGGTAAAAATACAAAATATATTTCCCACTATCTAGTTCTTAGAGAAAAAACTTTGTTTTATCTATTTATCATTTGGAAGTTGAAGTTGATCATTGGTGGACTCACATCATGAATATGAGGCAAGAGAAAAAGTGGAAACTATTAAATGTGAGGAGTTTAGAAGGGATTCTTCACTAAGAATTTTACATGAAATGTTCATATTGAAATAGAGAAAGAATTTATAGAGTTAAAATAAAAGTATTACGAATATATTGGTACCTATAAATAAAATTTACAAGAGATTCAAGGTATGCTTATGGTTTTATCATCAAACCTAGAAGAAAAATTAATCCACTCTTTAGTGTCCTAAAACAAAGTCTCTATAAGGCGTTGGTTATAAGAGACTTTGGTGGAAATAAATTTTTTTATGAGATACACCCATTATTCTCAAGTTTTGGGGGGATAAGAATATAGAAATGGAGTTTCAAGGGAATTAAAGTAAAATGACACATGGATGAAAGAAAATAAATCTTACTTTATGAAAAAAATGTTGAAAGAATTATGGTGGAAATTTCTATAAGGGGAATTGTATAAGTATCAATTATGGAAAAGAAGGTCATAAAGAAAATGATTTTTTATGGGTTATGAAGATATAAATTAGTGAAATAAATGGAGAGAAATCTCAACCAAATGCACCACCCATACTCCAATTATTTAATTGTAAGGATTATGGACATTATGTCAACTAGTGCATGAATTCAATGGTTAATGATAATAATAGAAATCAGCAACCTCTTACGACAAGGGGAAATTAAAAATATATGAAATTAAAAATATTGAAGTAGGTTAGGATAAATAAGTGGTGAAAGATAAACTTACCATCCACTTACGAACTACTAATATCATATTTGATATTGGTTTTACCCACTCTTTTATAATTGGATAATTTTACAAGGCTATCACGTCACCGCCTCAATGATTTGATATTGAATTATAAATGAAAACTCATAATGGTTTGATGATTTCATCATCAATGTATAAGTCCTATCTGATATAAATTTTTTGGATTATTCTTCTTAAAAATCTTATTATTCTCCATATAGTCTAATTTGATGTGATTTTTTGAATGGATTGTCTCTCTCTATACAAGTCCCATATCAATTTTTAGGTAGGGAAGCTGTATTTCATATCCCAAATCAATCCATGATATTCAATCTGATTGAGGATGGATATGAACTCTCAATTTAAATTACTTCCATTATATGGGTATTAATACCTATTCATGAGGAGTATCTTTCTGAAATGGTTAGGGAGAAACTCAATATTGAAGATATGATTATCATTCAAGAGTATGTTTATATATTTATTGGAGAGTTTCATGGTCTTCCCACAAATTGTGAAGGTGAGTCTTCAATAAAACCCATACCAGGTGCTACACCTATTTTAAATACTTATTATATAATGGATCTGAATGAGTTGAAATAATTAAACAATAAGTTCTAAGTGAATATTGATAAGAGATTAATATTCCCTAGTATTTCACCATGGTGTGCACCTATTCTCTTTGTTAAAAATAAAAATGGTTCAATGCATTTCTACATTTATTATAATGAACTTAACAATATCATGACCAAGAATAAGTCTCTTATATCCTATAATGACAACTTATTTGATCATCTATGAGGGGATAAATACTTATAAAATATTTACCATTGGTCTGGATATCATTAATTAAGGGTCAAAAGGAATGATATATCAAAGAAAACATTCCATGTCAGTTATGTAAATTATGAATTTATTATTATGACAGGAAGACTTATAAATGTCCCCACTATATTCATGGATCTAATGGATAGAATATTAAAATATTACAAAAATAAATTTTTGTTAGAATTTATATAAGATATTCATATATATTCTAAGAGAAACGAAGAGCATGATGATCATTTGAGAATTTTTTTGACGACCTTGATAAAGGATAATTTTTATTCCAAATTTTTCAATTATGAAATTCTGATACAAAAAGTATCATTCTTGGGTCATATAATCCCATGTGAGGGTATATATATAGATTCTTCAAAGAAAAAGGTGATTAAAGAATGGACCAGACCAACCACTGTGACTTAAATCCATAATTCTCTTAGATTGGTTGGATAATATTGACACATTGTGAGAAATTTATCAAGGATATCAAATCAATTAACCAAGTTAACTTTTAAGGTATTGAAATTCCTTTGGATATGATAATGTGAATAAAATTTCAAGGATCTTAGGATAAGGTTTTTCATTACACTTGTACTCACATTTCCTTGAACTAGATAAGGGTTTGTGATATATAGTGATATATAAAATAATGTATTGGGATGTATCCTCATGAAAAATGACATGGTGATAGCATATGCCTCTATCCCAATTGAAGTTTTATGAAAAACAATTACCTGTCTCATGATTTGGAGATAGAAGAGGTGATTTTTTTCATTAAATATATTGATGAATTATCACTATGGTTAAAGGTTTGATATATATAATTTTCATAAAATCATAATTTATATCTTCACATAAAAAAGAGTTGAATATTTTACTAAGTAGATAGTTAGATTTGATCAAGTTTTGTGATTTCTCAATACATTACTACCCTAGGAAGGTAAAAAAGTGGCTTATTCTCTGAGTATGAAGGATCATAATTCCTTATCCATGATAAGGATTGAAAATACCAAATACTCATGTATTTGAATAAGATAGATCTTTAAATAAAAAAGGAAGTTTAAAACCCCTATCTTTATCAAATTAATTCTCAAATATCCATCCATTTAAATATCAAGGAGGAACATATGAAAGATATAGAGCTATAAAAGATGGTAAGGAATGTCTTAGATTTTAGCCTTGACCATAATGGAATGATAAGATTTAGTACTTGAATATGTGTTTCATCAATAGAAAAATTATAGGAGGTATTGGATGAAGCACATATCCCACTATTATATATCCATCCTAGAAACACATAGATGTATATATATCATAGGAATAAATTCTAGTGGGACAACTTGAAAAGGGATGTTGTGGTGATTATATCACGATGTTTGGTATGCTGTTAAGCTAAGGATGAACTTCAGAAGTATAAGGGGATGATTAAACCATTACCCATTACATTATGTAAATGGGAATCCATTCCTAGGGATTTGATCATTGGACTCCCAAGACATCTAAAGGCCATAATTCCATTTTTTTGTAGTCGATCTTCTTATGAAGCCATAATATTTCATTATTATCATAGGATATTTCTCACTTGGACAATATTCCAAGATAAACATAAAGGAAGTTGTAAGACTACATGGAGTGCGAATTTCAATTATATCTGATCAAGATATGAGGTTTACCTCAAAATTCTAGATAATTATTTAGAAATAATTGAATACTTGCATATCATCTTTAGACAGATGGTCAGTCTGAGCCATGCAAACCATGGAAGATCTACTGAGGCCATGTTCAATGGATTTAAAAGGTGGTTAAGATCAACATATTTCCTAGATATAGTTATTATATAAAAAAATTTTCCATTATATCATTAAAATGGTTCCATATGAGGCTCTATAAGGGAATAGGTGCAGAACTCAAGAATGTCAGGATGAAGTTAGAGAGTTTATGATTCTGAGACTGGATCTTTCCCAAGAGATGTTAGAGAATATTCACACCATTTAGCATCACATTAAAATTACATAAAGTTGATAGAAAATCAATGTTGATAATCATTGTAAAATTATATTTTCAAGTTGGATAAAAGTTATTCATTTAGGCATATCCTTATGAGATGGTTATGATATTTTGAAAGAAGGTAAATTTTATCTTGAGGTACATTAGACCTTTTGGAATCCTCAATCATGTTATAGTAATATCTAATCACCATAAACTTCCATGGAACCTCTCTCTCGTGCATGACATGTTCCATGTATCACTTTTGAGTAAGTACATACATGACCATTCACACTTACTAAACTTAAAGGTTAAAAATCTTGATTATGACCTTTCTTATGAGGAGAAACGATAAAAAATCTCAGATCATAGATATGAACTAATAAAAAATAATACCATTCACCTAGTTAAGGTTATATAGAGGAATCATAAGTTTGAGGAAGAAACATAGGAAACTAAGTGTGTAATAAGGTAGAGGTATACTCATTTATTTTCATAAAACTAATGGAATTCATAGGGGTAAATTTTATTAAGGGGGTATAATGTAACACCACAAGATTTTAGTTTATATTTACCTTCAGAATAAAGTCAACATACTCAATAGCTTGTGATATAAAAAACATCAAACTGAAGATAAATTTATTTATAAAATGAAAAATTAGACACATTACAAGATATTTAGACAAAGAATTATTAGAAAAATTAACTGATACTTTTATAATTAAAATATTCTATTACAGATAGTAAATACAATTGGTTTCAAAGAAACTATTTTTATGAATTTTGATTTTTTATTAAATTTATTTGTTTTTATAAATATATTTAAAAAATTATTGAAAAAATTAAAATAGATAATTTTAAAATAAATTAATAACATCCATAGAATAATTAAGTAACTATAAAGAGTACTAATTTAAATATTCATGCCCAAATAAAATTATTTTGTTTAAAAACGTTTTTATTTAAAATATAAATATTTATAATTTAAAGAGTAAAATTTATTGAAATATATTTATTATATATAAAAAATTAATAATAATTCATAAATTTATTATAAATTTTTTATAAATGAAGATAAAATCATTTGATGATAAAAAGTGATATTTTTCAAAAAAAATGTTTTTATGTTTACAATGTATTTTTATCTTAATAAATTAAATTAATCACTATTAAAAAATTAATTTAATGAAATTTATTGATAATATATATAATAAATTAAATTAACATTAATTTAAATATTATTTTATGTAAATTAATAAGATTAAATTCATTTTTATGATTAAAGAAACTTTTATAAAAAATGGTTTTTATGTATCATGTGCTCCAAAATTAAAATTAAAATGTATCCACTATAGATTTTTTTTGGATAAAATGGTTTTAATATTTTCAATAATAATATTAAAAAATTTAATATGGTGAATTTAATTTTTATTCACAAAAATAATTTACTGATGTAAAAAATTGAGTTACCACGTAGACAGTAAAATGAGGTAAAAAGGGTTAAAAATAAGATATAAAAACATAAATACCATGAAACCCTATCTATAAATGTGTTTTTTAGGTATTTTACAAAAAATATGTATACCCTATCCATTATTTTCCATTTTTTATCCAATTACCATTGAAATATACATTTATTTTATATAAAGTAATGAGTATTTAAAAAAAATGTCACTTCTCTCACTTTTAAAAGGATCCCTCGTCCACCCCTTCATAGCCACACCAAAAATTAAAAAATCTCTCATTAATATAACATATTTCCTTCCATAATAATCCTCTCCTATATTATTTTGCTTCAATTTGAAATAATAAGTTCTAAACCTCTTGTTTCTAATAGATCCTTTAAGAGAAGATTCAAGCTCTCAATGCAAGTGATATATTCTTCTTGAAAATTCATCTATATATACTTCATCTACTTATTATTGAATATAATTTATCAATTTAATTTTATGTTTATTAAATCATAAGGATTATTTATAATTGATATTATCATTATTAAATAACATTTTCTTACTCGTTCAGACATTATAAAACGCTCTTGTTTGGGTTGGTTTTACCACACACATGAATAATATTAGATTGTTTATGTCATGATTTATTAAGTAATGTTATATAATGGAAATTTTATATAAAATTAATTAATTTGAAATGTATTAATTATTCTAAACTTTTTATATACATATTTTTATTCCCTAATAAAATTAATTCATTTTATGGAATTTAAATTTTTGAAAAATGATATTTATAATATTTCTATGAAAATCATCACCATAGGTTCCATACAATAGCCATGGTAATCCATAAATATATCAAAAAAATACTATAAAACTTCATGAAAATTCTGGGAATGATTAAATCATGAACAAGATACAAGGACTAGAACCACTGAATGAGGACCAGTGTGGAAAACTAAATAGTTAACATAAAAATATTGATTTTAATAAGGAATTACTACTAAGTGGGTGATAATAAATTATAAGTGTATTTTATCTAATAATATAAATATAATTATTTTCCAATATTTATGTATCATAAATGTAAATTTCTTATATATGATTTTATAGTGTGTTTGACCAAAAGGATGTCTTAGGAATGGTTTTGTCTAATCTTAATTTACCTTCATTAAGATATATTCCATATTCACCACATTATTCACTTTGTGTAATGTATATACTACACATGTTTTAATTTTATGAAACATTTCATTAAAATTATGTGTATTTTAAATTAAACATAAGTTTATTTTTTTAATAATATCTTGATTCAAATGTTTCAACATACACAATGGGTTTTTAGTAAAATAATTATTTTAAAAGTTTTAAAGTATGTTAGATAAAAAATGTTCCATCATTATCATATTCATTGTATTTTTTCAATAATTTTATTCTATATACTCCAATTATTTACCAAGGTCATTTCTAACTATCTTTTAACTTATTTAAAAAAATTTAAAAGTAACTTTCTTAATGTTTTCCGTACATGTCACATTTGACTTTCTTTACAAAATTGTGTAAATATTTTTTATTTTCAAATTTACCAGATAACAAAATTTTCCTATCATCATGAACTTTATTTTTTGTTAAGATTCATTTCTATGTTTCCAAGGTTTTATCAAGGAAATTTTTATTTCAATTGTTCAGTGAATTTTTTATTTTTCAATGTTATGAAAAGAAAAGGATATTTCTTATTATTTTTGAAAGTATATATCTAATGATTTTATAAAAATGTTTTTCATATATTTCAACATTTTTTAATGTTTCTTATGATTCATTGGGGATATTATATTATAAAATCATCCATGTTTAATCCATGGGTGGAACATGATTATGTTTTATGAAAGTTTTCAAGAAACTCATTTTGTTCCCATGGTTTAATTAATCAATGATAGAAATATGAATATTTTTGGGTTCTTATGGCACACATATGCATAGTTTTCATTATGTGATGGGTGCTTCAGGAATTATATATACCTAAAATTCATTGAGTAAAGTTTTATATATCATGAGATAACATGTAATGGAATAGGTAGTGAACTCAATCCACTAAGGGACTCTATCCACAAATGTTTAAATAGAATGTGGGGCAAGATTAATCCAATATAGGACTATATCCACTATTTTATAATGGTCATCATGTTGATCCTTGAAAAAAGAAAAACATTATCTATACTCATGAAAGTTCCACACACTTATTCCTTTTTTATATACCTATGTTATGCTATCATGGATCAAGATTGATTGATCTTTCTTCACTTTTAGGAAGCATGACTTATGTTATTAGAAATGCATATTACATGGATCATGATTTATGATCTATGACTTGTTGGGTATGATTTTCGTATGTTATGATCATATAACTTGATTATGTTATCATACCCTTATTCTCATCCTATTCTCACTTATGATATTCAATTTTAATCTCCCATGTTTACCTTTTATGAGCATCTGAGTTCACACCTTCTTATAATTCCATTTCCCCAGGTTATGGAGGAGGGGGTTAAGTATATAATCCATAAAAGGGCTCAAAGTTTAAATAGAATTTGTGGGATATGTTAAAGAATGGTTTTGAAATAAATTTATTATTTTTTTAATCCTCGAAGACTATAAACTTTAAGTTCTAGGGTGTGAATTATTGTGAGAAGTATTGAATATTTATCTAAAATGATGTAATATGCATGTATGTTACGTTAAAATCACCTCAGTGGGGGATCATATCCATAATTTAAGTATGGGGAGTCAACATGACTCTAAGATCTAGTTGATTCCTCTCAATCACTTCCTTAGGTATAACCTTTTTCATGATATCTTCAACTTGAAGTCTGGTAGTCACATACTCCAATTTACCCAACCCATGATCCACTATCTCATTGAGTTATTTATGGGATTTTTTTATAATACTGATAAAAATTGAGTTATTACACTTTATTATGATAGAATAATTCAACTCAACTCCTAGATATTCAAGTTTATCCATGAT
Organism: Viscum album; assembly: GCA_963277665.1. Taxonomy (NCBI): domain Eukaryota; kingdom Viridiplantae; phylum Streptophyta; class Magnoliopsida; order Santalales; family Viscaceae; genus Viscum; species Viscum album. Next base: position 111,806,085 of record OY728119.1, on the reverse strand, counting down.
CCATAGTGGTTGGGTTCAAGCTTGAGTGGATATATTTTATTTATATTATACCATTCTCAATTATATTCAATCCAATTTATTGATCAGTTAAGAAATAAAAAATCAAACAAGATAGATCATTCCACCTAATTTTGAATTTATATCATTTACTAAAATGACCCCATCTATATCTAAATATCCTAAAAACTCTTTTTTTGATGTGGCATTGTAAATAAAATGTAATTTCATCATTCTATTTAAATATTTTAGTATTCCCTATACTTATAACAAGTTTATTTACTTGGAATTGTGTTGTTAACTTACTTCTTGAAAATTATCATAAATAATGTCAGATCTAGTTGATATTAAGTACAATATTCTCCCAATGATCTACATATATCTTGTAACATTGACTCATTTTCCATCATCATCCCTTGACAAAAATCATATGTTAGTAGCTATTTTTTCCATTAACTTTGAATACTCTATTAAAAATCATTTAATGAAATGATTTTTATATTTGGATTTAAAATAAATGTGGCATACCAACCTTTTATCACTTATAGACTAAGGAAAAATGCTAACTCTCTGATCATTATGATTTTGAACTCACACGAAATGGATTCTGCAGACTACTTCCACTGTGATTTTTTAAACCACCAAAGACTATGTCATGAACATATACAAGAAAAATCATTCTTTGATCACTCTACTAATTTATATAGATATTTTAATCAACTCTTCCATGCTAAAAACTATGATTTTTGAATTATTGGTCAATTCATGAATACCAATCTCTTGGTGCTTTCTTTAGTCCATACAGTTCCTTATTTAATTGGAAAACAATATTATAATCTTCATGAATAATAAAACTAGATACTAGATGTAAAATTTTTCATCAATTAATCCAATTATAAATCCAAATTTTACATCTATTTGAAATACCTACAATATCCTATGAATCACTATGGGTAAGAATAATTGAATTGTTTTAGTGTCTCTATACAAGAAAATGTCTGATCTACATCGATACCTTCAATCTGGGAATATCCCTTGCATTTATGTTGTTCTTTATTTCAAATCACCATGCCATATTCACTTAGTTTTTTATTAAAGACACATTTGGTCCTAGTGATATTCTTATTCACCAGTCTTGAAACAATCTCCCATGTAAAATTCATTTCCATTTCATTAATCTCTTCATTCATCGTATGAACCTAATTATTATCTTTAGAAGCTTCTTAAAAGCACTTTATATTTACATAAGATAATAGAAACTTTTTTAGAGAATTAATCATTCTAATTTGTATAGATACTATCTAGGTATTAATTCTATTATACTCATAAATTTCAAAATTCTATTAGTATTTTGTGTAGATGTAGGTCTAACTTCAATATACTCATCATTAGTGTTATATTTTGAATCATTATTATCCCCTTACACTCCCTCTGAGATACTAAACTACCCATAACTATCTTATATAACATTCTCACTATCTTAAGGATAATATTTCTCTCTTTATACTACATTTAATTCCTAGAATTCAACAATAATTGCATGTTATTTTTTGTAGCATTTTTATATCATTATTTTAGATGATTATTCAAGGTGAATCCTCTCCTTTACATGAGAGTAGAGTGTTTTTCTCCTTATTGATAATGAAACACTTAATTCTGGATATTTTAAAGTATTTCAACATTTTCTTCTTTCCATACCACACCATATATGGAGTCTTATCTTCTTCTAGACACAAAAAAGTTATATTGGTAATATAGATCAATGTAATAATTTATTCCTTACAAAACTTCTCTAGTGGATCACTCTCTATAAGCATATTTCTATCCATTATTTTTATAATCTAGTTTATCCACTCAACTATAACATTTTACAAAGGATTTATCACCGGTGATACTTAGTGCCTTATCTCAGGCTTCTAGATATAATCATACACATGGCTATTTGTAAATTTTTTGTTATTATCAGTTTGGAGTCTTGGAGTTTTCTACCCAAGAATATTTTCAACATTACTTTAATACTGAGTAGTGAAATTAAAAACTAAAAACCTCTATCTTGTGCATAATGAACATCAACCATTCTATCCTATATAAATCATCAATAAATAATATATAGTATCTACTCCCATTAATAAACCTTTTTTATATTGGTCCACACATATAAATATACAGCAACTCAAGCATACGTGTTAACTTCTGGTCTTTGAATTTGTATATATTTTGAATAATATTCCCATTTTGAAACACATCACCAATGTATGTATGATCACATGACAGTTTAGGGATATCATGAGCTCCATCGTTTTTCACCAACGTTTCAATGTATTATTAGCTCAAGTGTTCAAGTAAATTATGTTATAATTCTTCTTCTTCTTCTTGAATATGAATTCTATATTTTCTTCTCCATTGAAAAGGTATATATTCTCCTTTATATGATTTCCTTACATCACAATTTTACCATCCTTTCCCTTGACAATAGAGGTCATCAAGGAAAAATTTATTACAATCCCCAAGTCACAAAATTGACTAACACTCTGCAAGTTGTGACTAAGGCCTCCAAGAACCAAGATATATGTGCATATCATTTATTTACCCACAAACATGGCCTTTCCTAATCCAAGAATGTTTACGCCTTCATAATTTTCAAATATAATTACACATTACTTATCTTGTTTGATTCTTGTGACAAGATCTTTATTTCACATAATATGGGAATCACATCTGTTTTCAAGGATCCATACACCAACATGATCTGATGCCTTCAATAAAATATCTATAACTACTACCTTCTTTGATATTTTTTTAATCAATTTATTTTATGGAATTATCTATGGTGATTGAAACCTTTAATACTAATTTGAAGATAATTGACCAAATTTATCTTATAAATTGGAAGATGTGTTCTTAATTTTCATCATTCTTGATGATTCCTTGATTACCTATGTATGACCACTTTTTTTAAAGGCACATTCCTAAGCATTCTCGATGAGAAATAACATTCAATATGATCATATCCAATGCACTAGAAACAATGATCGTCAAAATTATTTTGTGAATAGTTATATTTATTTAGCTATATTTTTTTCTTTTGTGCATTATTGTACCTCTTAGCTACAAAATTCATATTTTGAGAATATAAAATATATTCACAGTAATAAAACAAATTTTTTTTTTGTAATCCTGTATGTATTTTATAAAAAATATATTATCATTAAGTTCTTGGAGTGTTCTGATTCTAATTTGAACCCAAATAAACTTTCAAATTTAGAGTGTGTGTTTCTGTCTTGGAATCAAATAAAAGTTCCTTCAGCTTACAGTAAATTTTTAAATCATATTTTTCATTTTTATGTGTCTCTTTATTCAAAAAATAATTTTCTTACCATATTGTTTAACCACTATGATTACTATTATCCTTTTCTATATATTTTTTTAATATGACTCTCTAATGTTCTATCATGAGTCAATAGTTTCTCCTGCACTTATATTTTTCTATGCAGACTGATAATTTCCCCTTCTAGATCTTCAATATGTTTGAATTGATCATTAACTTTATCATGCAAACCATATTTAACTTGGTTCTACTCTTTGATCTTGATTTAATATTCAACTACCTTCTATGATTTTTTTCAATTTTCATATTTCAGATTTTATCCACATTCAACTCAGACTTATCATATTCTTACTAATATATGTAGAGTCTAGAATTATGAACCATTCTATTTTAATTCTTTATCTTGTCACTCCAAACATCTATCTCTTCAAGAGAATCTTACAATTCTACTTAGAGATCAACTCCCCCTTCTATTTATCCTTCATTGTCATTATTGTCTCATTTTGTTCATGAGTTGTCTACAATATCCATGAGAAAATATTATTTTAGGTATTTGAAATAATCAATTTATTTACATTACTTTTATTATAAAATATTATCCTATTGTGAAAGTAATTTATTATTCTTAAATAACTTGTGCTCAGTACTCTTTATACCTTTCAAATTAGTTGAATATTTCATCACAACAACTTAATCATTCTCATTATCATCCTAAAACATCTTGGGACACTATATAAGGTTCCCAACCTTTACACACTTAAAACATGCTAGTGCAAGTTTCCCTTTGAACTTTCATTTTCCTATTTTTAGATTTTAGGAAAGTGATGCAATGAATTTATCAAACTATTCTTATTTTGGATTACCCTACATGGTGAGATTCATTAATTCCTTGAATTCCACCTCCTTAGACATTCCTTTTCTCAAAACCTCATTATCATCATTTTTTATCTCATATATGATAATAACACTGTAAATATTGTCCAAAATAAACTCCTCTAGATCTTTATCCATAAGAACATTGAGTTTTCAATAAAACTGATGTGTAAGCCTTCTCAATATAAACTTAAAATCTTCAAATCATCAAGTATTTAAATAAGGTCGTGTATATTGTCCACAATAACATTCACCTAATCAAATAATTCATCAAAATATTCATTCAGGTGAATTTTAAAGTCCCCATACTTGTTCCATAGAATCTAAAATTTAGATACTCATACTTTTCTATCACCTTTATAAGTATTAAGAAGATGTTACCACATGGAATTTGAGGATGTACATGACATTTTTATGTATATTGTATTGGATAAGACTTTCCCTAAAGCATTGTTTCCTTTGGAATCAATATTTAGTTATTTATGGTATCCTTGTGATGATGTTTCATATTAAATCATTTCTAAATTTAATTTCCAATATGGATATTTGTTGATTTGGTTTCCCATTTTTGTGTTGTTTATTAAATTCAGATTTAATGTTCTCATTTCACATGGTTTCATAATCCCTTGGTTTTATGTCTAACCATTACATTTTATTGGTTTTACCCCTATGTGGGATATACTTCTTTGTTTTCACCCTTATGTGAGGTTTTGTTTACCCTCACATATCTCATATATTGAAGGCCTAACCCTTATATGAGGTTTTAGTTTACCCTTTGATGTCCATAGCTCAAATTTATCTATACACTCTAGTATCAGTAAGATGTATATAGATTTTAAGGAACATTTATGGTGGGATAATATGAAGGGTGAAATTGATGATTATGTATCAAGAGGTTTATCCTGAAAATAGGTGAGGGCTAAAATACAAAATCCTAGGGGATTCTGAAATCCTATTACTATTCCTATATAGAAATGGGATGACATTACTATGGATATTTTCACTGGATTACCCAAAACTCCAAGAAAGAATGATGAAATATGGGTAATTGTTGATAAAGTTACCAAATCTATACATTTATTCACTCTAAGGGAGGATTTTACACTAGAGAACCTTGCACGGATCTATATTAATGAAGTTGTAAGACTTCATAGAGAACCTCCCTCAATTGTTTCTAATCCTGATCCACGATTTTCATTGAAATTATAGAAAATTCTTCAAAAATATTTAGATATTGAGCTTTATTTGAGTACTGCTTATCACCCTCAAACCAACGGGCAGTTTGAAAGGTCCATTCAAACATTATAAGTCATGTTGAGATCATGATCCATCAATTTTCATGGTATGTGGGATTATTATTTTCCTTTGGTGGAGTTTGACTACAATAATAGTTTCCATTCAAGTATCCAAACATCACCATGTAATGTGTTTTATAGAAAGAGCTGATGTACACTAACATGCTGAGACAAAGTTGGTGAAATGAAGCTTGCAGACCTAGAGCTTGTAGAGGAAACAAATTAAGGTAAAGACTATTCAAACCCATATCAAAGAAGCTCAAAGTAGGGAAAAGAGCTATGCAGATAACCTAAGGAAGGATTTGAAATTTTAAGTGGGAGATCATGTTTTCTTGAAAGTATCTCCATAGAAGGGTGTTATAAGATTTGGGAAGAAAGGTAAATTGAGCCCTAGGTACATTGGTACTTTTGAAATATTGGAGATAATCAGAGTTGTGTCTTACCATTTGGAAATTTCACCTAGCCTTTCTAAGTTACACAATGTGTTCCAAATATCCTTATTAAGGAAGTACATACCAGACCCAATGCATGTCCTCACTTCTAAAGGAATAGAATTGGAACATGTCTTATCTTATTGTGAAGACCCTATCCAGATTTTGGACACTAATGAACAGGTGTTGAGGAATCGAACAACTTAGCTTGTAAAGGTACTTTAGAAAAATCATAAAATTGAAGAGAGGACATGGGATCCTGAGGAACTTATGATGAAGATCTACCCAAATCTTTTTATGAGGTAATATTATGTTAATTTCAAGGATGAAATTTTTTTGAGGGGAGAATGTAACACCCTAAGGATTTATAAATAAATTTAATATTGAATGTAATGCACACAGCACTTAGTCTCTGTGAAAAAACATTTTTTTAATATAGTTATTTAAACAAGATAGATACAACCTAGTTATTAAACATAATTTTTTCGCTTCTTTGTTTTTAATTTTGAAATACTAACATACATGGTTGCAATAAGTGAGATATTTAGAGTCTTATAGGATCAACTTAATTTTTCGGTGAATAGTAACTTGACCCTTTGGAATAGTAATGTACCATAATGAATAGTAATATGAACATTATGAATAGTAAATTGGACAAATGAATAATAATATCATCCATAAGAGTATAAATAAAATTTTTTCAACTTAAAAATGAAAGTATAATATAATTATATCATAGTACAAGAAAGTGAATATTTTAAAAATCAATAATAAAGGGTTTGAAGTTTTGTAAGTAATTAATATTTAATTACAGTTTTATAATTATTAAATTGATTTAAAAGAAAATTAATTTTCATAAAATGTATTCAGAAATAAATATTTTATTTTTATATGATTTTTGGATAATCTAATAATACCTTTGTTAATTTTTTAGGGTGTTATAAAATCAATTTTGACTTTAAAAACTGTATTTTTTTAGTAAATAATGATTTTAATTAAAAATTAAATTTCACATATTTATAGAATTATTTTCCTAAATTGGAGTTCATTTTTTAATTATACACATCAAAAAATGGTTAGGATGAATTTTTAGGATTTTTCTTAAAAACTTGAATTTTTAGTGAATAGTAAAATACAGTAATTTACAGGATAAATACATTATAAGATAAATGCACTATTCCTTGAGTCATGGATGATATAATAACCCTTGGTTTGAACTCGCATGAACTTATTACTGTATTTATTCACAAGAATCAATACTATTTCTTGTCTTGAGTAAAATAATAAAATAATGAGAAATTACCTCTCATATCCAGTATAAAAACCACCCCTCAACCCCTCTTCTCATCACACATCCCAAATTTTATCCTTATCAAATTTATACCCAATACTCTTCCTAATATCCTCCCCCACATCAAAAATATCTTGTTTTCATCAAAAGACAAAAATCAATCTCCTTAAGAAGGTTCTCAAGGAGGGGTATTCAAGAGGTAAAATCCTCACCCTTTTCCTTTTATTTTATTTTCAAGTTCTTTCTCTTATTATTCTATCCTCAAATACTTTGTCCAAATGATAATGATAAATATATTATCATATATATATTGTAATTATATCATGTTAATGTAAGAAACATCATCAATATCCTCACTCTCTCTCTCTTTTATTTTAAAAATGAAATCATAGTCTGGGAGGTACCGATTTACAACCTTCATGTTTGACGAACTTTCGTTCTTCAATTTCTTCTTCAATACTAGTCATGATACCATTTTAATATATAAAACAAACTAAAAAATATTTATTATAAACTATTTAATGTTCTATAACCATTATATATACATAATACTAATTCATATGACAAAACTAGTTTGTGGTGATCGAAATACTGTCGTAATAATCTAAATGATTATCACTAAATGTCTTACCTAATGGTTCATCCTCATTAAATATAACCATATGATATATATTACCATTTACACTTTTGTATGATCATTAATAAAATTTAATTCCAATTTTTAGAATTATACCCATTTTACATGAACTCTGTTACTTATAAACAAGTGAACCGATCTTCAAAACCAAGAAAATGAATGTTGCCAAACGATGAAATTAAACTCTTTATCACATAAATAAGGCCATAAATGAACTTAATAAAACTATAATTAAGCAAATACATATATAAAAGGTTATTAATTAATTAATTAATGGATTTAATTTGATTATCCAGGATGTTAAGGTCAAGTGCAGAACTCATTCAGACATAAGGTAAGGGTTTTCATCCCAAACCTCCATTTTCATTTGGGTTGTGCATTATTCTTATATAAAAAATTTAATTATTCCTTTATTTTGTATAATTCTTCTAAATTATGGATATATGTTCCAAAATTATGTATTATTATCATTTCATCTTTCTTTTATAGAAAATACATGTTTTAAAAGGGTCCCTTTCTCAATTCTTCATGATAAGCAAGCCCAATTAAAGGAGAATTTCAAATTTCTTAACTATTTTCAAGTGAACTATATAATATATTTTAGGCCACCATTATTTTTATAAAACCACTAATTTTATCATTGAAAAACTATCATAGTTCATTTCTGGTTTTATGTAAATATTTTTCCAAAAAGAACTAATCTTTTACAAGTAAAGGAGTATTACTCTCAAGAGTTCTTCGATGATTTTATTATAGCATTTTCACCTATTTAAAAACCCCTATTAAATATTATGTTTTATTGGTATTAAACTCCTTATATTATCATATACCAAATTTTATTAAATGGTTTATGATCAGTTTTACTATGGATTTTTTATCTTGATATCATTCACCATACTACTCAGAATGGTTAGTGATTATGTCTACAGATTGGGGGAAGTTATTTCATGTGTTCATGCTGTTTATGTTTAACCTCATTCATATAATTAAGGAATTGTAATTATAAAGTGATATGTGGGGCCCTCTATATCCCCTCTATGTATCGTTAGGTCTCATGAGATTAAATAAAATTCGGTTTTGGCTAAGGCCTTACCCTAGTATTTTCAGACATCTTGGTCGAGGCCTTGATGATATGTTTCAGATGTCTAGCATTATGAATTCCCTTATTATAATAATAGTAATTGATAAATCATGTGATTATTCAAATAGTATAATATCCATGTTTAAGTTTCATTATATTGTGATCATTTATATGACTTTATGTAATCAGATTTCATTCCTGTCATATTATTCTCAAGTTTATTTTTAAAGGCATATGTTTTTAGTTATTCACTATGCCTAATGTTTATGTTTATGATGAATTCTGTTGTATTACTTACCCTTACTGAGCATATGATCTCACCCCTTTATTTTTTTTATTTTTCACCAGGATGTGAAGATGAATATTATTATGAATGACTTGAAGGAATAATCTAAGAGTTTATGGGTGTTTCCAATGGAGTTGCAATGTTGTTTTTGATTTCAAGTTTTAATGTAAATCTTATGGTTGTATTTGGTTTTCCAAAACTATTAAACAATTTATTCCTTTAGGATGAGATGTTGTTTTTTATATTCTAATGTGATAAAATAGGTCACTGGATTTGGGCTACTGGGGTCGTGGTCTTTACAATTGGGTTCTATGGTATTCATTTGAACCTTATGTTGCAATGCCTAAGTCATGGGTCATCTCCATGGTAGAATGACATAGGTGATAGTGGAAATCAAACTCGACCCAACACTTTGGGTGACACTCCAAAGAGGATTGGGTGTCTTGACACTCTGATCCAATTATTTTTTCATTTATGCCTAATGTTATATTATGCATTGGTGTATCTCTAAATGAGTATCAGACATATGTATAACCATGTCCCTGATCTAGAATGATTTTAAGTGGATGGTTTAATTCTCTCTTTTGGTTTAATTATTACTAAAATTATATTGTCTACCTCTAGGACCCGTGGTTAGTGACTGATGGAGCATGTTTTGTGGGTTGTGATCGATGTTAAGTACACTCCTAAGTTGGAGAGCATCACTTTAGTTCTAGTTGAACAAGTCCTTTCAAGTATAAGGAGCACAACCAAGAGGACCATTTAGAGATGGTCAGTGTTGTTCCTAAACACCCTTGGGCTGGTGAGTTTCAAACCACATCAGTGCTTGTGTGGAAACATGATGAAGAATGGTTGGTTGTGTATGTAACATTTGAAAAACATTTTGGGTCATGTATGAAATTTGGTGGATGTTCCTGAATGATCAAGAGATGCCTTAGCTGGTAAAATCATCATGGTTGGGTAATAGTAATTCATCGGCGAGAGTAGTCAAACTCTTATGAGAAAGTAAACCTATAGTAGTTTTACTATCCTTCTCTTTTAGTAATGTGATATGGTTGGTTTAGGTTGTACTAGGTAATTCATTTAGATGTAGAAGAAGTGTATTGGGTCCTTTTGGAGATCTCCCAATACTCTTGGTGTACTCTCAGATTAATTATGATCATGTCCCCACTATTTACATCATCAGGGTACATTGAGAGAGCTTCAGTTATATGCATTGATAAATTTTATAAGTCATTGGTCTTGAGAGGTGGTTTTCATCAGAGATGTGTGCCATAAATGTGGTTTCTTTGAATTTTTTGTTAGTCCTAAGTGATACCTAGGTTCCTGAGTAGGAATTCCTAGTACGAACTCATAGATACCAACTGGTTATTTGACTCGATGCTTCCGTCTTAGTCAGTGTTTCCAATATGTGCATGTTTCGGCTATGTACTGATGTCTCACTTGTAAACACTGATGTATAAATTTTCCTGGATGAGATCCTTGGGTCTCAATAAGGATTATGAGGTTATCCCAAACCTTATTTTGTCTTGGATGATATGTATGAGTGTGTAACAATCCAAGTTTGTTGGATCAGTCATGCGCCTATGTTTATGTTGGGCACAATATCTTAATGGATATTCAGCTAGAAACATCACCATAAAAATTTTACAGTCTTCGGTGAGCGTGTTCAAAGAAAATATTGAGGTTACTTCATCTAAAGGCATCAGGTCTATTTTTTGAAATGCACAGGTTATCTGAGCCGAGTGTTTTGGGTGTAGTCAACCTCATATAGTTCGACTTGATATCATTTTATTTGTCATATGGAGTCAATGAGGAACTAATTTTGGCATGATATCTGGGAAAGGTGAGTCTAGTACAATCAAATGAGTATTTTCGTGAAGATTTGTATCAACCATTCATTAAATTTTAAATCATGTTGTAAACTTCATTATAACTCTACAGGAATTCTTAAAAAGAGAAATTTCAATGGTGGAGTATCATGGTTGGGGGTTGTTCATTAAATGATAGAACCTATGGTGGGAAGTTCCATGGGATGGATTTTTAAAGAGACAATGATTTGATCATTTATTCAGTTTTATGGTCTCAATTAATCATCATCTAATTGTTATAGTTTATAAGTGAGTTTTGGTTGGTGTTTCAATAGTTTGTGTGCCAGGTTTAATAGAGATTCTTATAGTGCATTGAGAGTTTGGAAATGCAGTGTGGCTATTTGAGAAAAGTTTCATGACCCTAATAGGTCAGGTGTTGCTTAAGTTTTTTCCTCAATAATTCTTGGGTATGAGAAGTTATAAGGTGGGGATATTATAGAATCTTGTGTCTTTGTACCGGATGAATTTCCAAAGGAATTTGAATTTTATCATTTGTGGTATGGTCCAGTTTATAGACTGAGCTATAGAATATAATTCCATGACTTGGAACACTTTAATAAGTTTTTGTATACTTCGTTTAAGGCCCAAGGGGTCCCTTGGGTTTTACATTAATTTTATAGGGTGTTAGGGCCTAGAAACTTGATTGAAGTAAGAACCGGGAAGGGTTCACAGTTTTTCTGAAACCATGCGGCCCTTAGAGGAAACCATGTGGCCTAGTCCAATGTATATGGAAGTGTTGCATGGTTTGGTATAACCATGTGGGAGGATCTTCATGGATGTGTATCTTACTTCAGGTTTTGGACATATGGGAAATGCAAGGTTTTCACATGGTTTCCTAAATAGTGTTCATGAACCATGTGACCACCCTCATTAGGCAGCATCATGAGCACGGTCAGCACACATTTTGGTCAACCATGTGTCCAAACCGTTTAACTCATTTAAGGGTGGAGTTTTTAGTTTTCCCCTACCTCCTTATTTCCTTATTCCTCCTTTATTTCTCCCCTCACCCACACGTAGCACCTCCCTCATGGAGCTCCTCCCTTCCTCCTCTAGGTATGGTGGTATCTCCCTCATCTAGCCTCTAGTTTGAGTTCTGTCAGGTGCATTGGATATCCCATGGTAATTCTATGGCTTCTATTTTCTCTTTTCTTCATTCATATTATGTTCATTTTTTCTATTTTTGTGTGGCCTAATTCACCCAATTTTTAGGGCCTTCATCTATTTATTTGATTTCCCTCAAACTGAACTGAATAAAACCTAAATATTGTATGTATGATTCATCCATGGTATAAGGTAGGTGGTCCATATCTTTTACCTCAAGTTTCATCATTTTATAAAATTTCACCATTGTACAGCACGTCAGACTTTCCCAATGTCACTTAAAAATAGTAAAATGTCTTGAATTGATTTCCATATATTTCCTTGTAATGTGTTTAGACCCTTATTGAGGTCATTGAAGATTATGTCTTCAACCCAAACCACCCCTTTAGGGTGAGTTCATCGAAACCCCCTTTTAAAATTGTTTTTTGCCTTGGTTAGAGACACCCCTTTGGGTGTTATTTTATTTACTTATTAAAATGATATGATCACCTGCTTAAAAGCATTTCTGAAGTGGGTTTCTTTATGCCTTGTGATGAAATTTAGTTATTTAAATGAAATGAAGCGAATTATTTGATAACAATGTCATATTTTCTGGAAAAAACTCTCTGTTGAGGTGTTTTGTCTTCTAATCCAAAAATTATATATACATATATATGTTATAAATTGTTTTTCTATATGGAATGAGTGATTTACCATGGCCTTACTGTTTAGTAATTAAGTGTGTCTTTTAATTGTGGATTGAATGTGATTTCCTACTTAATTAATTGATTAGAGATGTGATGTGTCATGATCGAGTACATTACCTTTATTTTTATAAAATTAAATGGAAATGGGCATGTCCCTCTTAGGTAATACATGTTCATACTATATCATGATCACTAACATTCCATTTTAAATTATTTAATCTAATTAATAAAATAAATTATGAATTTCATGAGTGATACTCAGGTTTCTTTCCAAAAAATGCTAGGGACAGACTCATCATGCTTATGATCATCTTATTTGATGGATTGGGTATATGTTGGGGGTGATACGTGTATGCTAGGATAGGTTCACCATGAATTATTTATACCTAAGTGTGAGAAATATCGATTCCCTATGGGAGAAACCTTGGATGGGCTCGGTGGCTAGATGGTTACACAAGGCCATGGGCGAGACTCAATCCCCTATGTAAGATACTATGTACATGATCAAAATTCGTCTCACACTAGGCTGGGATTGAAACTTGTGAGGATATTAATTGATCGCATTGAATGGGAACATATGGTAGTGAGCACTTATGGGGATCCTGGTGTGATACATAGGTTCCTGATAAGGTTCTCCTTGGATGAGCCCAGGATGCTGCTTATTAAATCTTGGTAGTTACTTTTATATTAAAAATGGATGATGCTTATTTGTTATCCAAGGGAGGCATCCACCAAGACAAATCACAAGCTTGGGTTCGGTCCATCTCATGATACCTATTTTATGTTATTTATAATCTTTTTCCATGTCTCACTTGTATAGGTTTCCTATGTTTCATACATTTCCAACTTAATCTAAAGAATGTATGGTTGGTCAGGTGTCCTTGAGGAACCTAAGCTAACTTGGTTATTTATTTATTTCACATTGATAATTTACTTTGATATACATGCACACTGCTTATTTTATATGTAAAAACTAGATTATGATTTAGACACCATTCGTGGTAGCCAACTGAGTATATCGTGCACCCTTCTCAGGCTACCATTACACTGGGGTACCTGATTAGATATTCATGTCTATAAGTCCATGATAATTTTATGATGCTTGTGTTTTCATGCTAGTACTAGGGTCTTGGGATCATAAGACTAAGATATTACTCAGGATGCTCATGGAGTTCACCCTTGGGGCTCTTTATTCTTTTCTTTTTCCATGTGTTTCATTTTACTGTATTACCTAATGTACTCTTAATTCTTAGATATGTAGTAACCTATATATACATGCATTGTTGTATATTGGTGTTGGACATTTATATTCAGTTTATATTATTTTCTTTTACTAGTTTGTCTCTTATTTATTACTACTTCCGCTTTTGTTTGTTATTTATTTTATGATATAACAATGTCCTACTCTAATCATGAGGGTATAGTCTCCTCACCATACCATCATTAGACCCTCACTGCTAGTCAACAAACTCTAGTATTTGAGGAGGCATTCTTGAATTCATGTGGTGACCAGTACATATACCATTTTTATAGGAAGTTGGGCTGGAACGTTTCATTGTGTAAGGGCCTACATGCCCATAGTTTCCTTTTATATAAAACCCTTAACCAATCCTTTGGTTCCCCTCACCTTCATATAAGTAAAATCTTATGTAATATATAGATCTCCTAAGAGAGTGAAGTTGTTTTAAGTTTGGATCCAAGGAGAAACCAATCCAAGAGAGATACATTGATGGATAGGTGGAAAGCTATGACATGAATCAAGTAATGCTTCAAGGTGTTTTTCCCCAAGGTCGATAGTTAGATTATCATCCACTAGATAAAATAACCATTAGTAAAATCTTTGGATCATACCATATTTTTATTTTATTTTTTTCAATTTTCATGGTTATTTCATAATTGATGTTTTTTCACAATCACATGAATTAATAAATTAACAAGCATTCAACATAGAAGTAAACTAAATTCTATTAAGTGTAAATTTTATCTAAGACATGGTTAATCACTTAATTAAATCCTTTTAATATTATAAACCATGTAATAAAGATTAAATGGGAAACTTATACATAAAGATAAAATCCCTAAATTATATATATTAATTTGATATAGCTTTACATTACTTAAGTTAAAATCAATCCTTAGTTAAAACTGTTTGGTCGGCCAAAGTTGGGGTTCTTTCAATTATCAGGGAATTATTTTAATGTCCCGGTTCCAGAATCCACCCAGAGGCACCCCGTACTCGGTTGGTCACATGGCCTCAAGTGCATTTCCCCGAACGCTAGAGGCTGCCGACTAGAAGTGAGGGACTTGGGTGTGATAATGGAAAAACTATGCCCTCATTGGCAGAGTAACACAGCAGAAAAAAAATAGCAATATCAGATGTAGTAATAATCCAAGAAAAGGTAAACAGTATAAGACTGGATATAATAAATTGGAGCACACATATATATGAATGATGCAGGATACATATGTCTATGAAAGTATCCAAACAAACCACAATGCTAGAATAAAAAATAGTACTAAACCAAAGTACAAAAAAAACATATAAACAGCTCCTCAGTATCGCAAGCCTTAGCATAGTCCCATGCTCTCCAGCTCCATAGCAAATCAAGTACCTAAAGTAGAAGGGTGTTTTCCCTTATCTATACCTGCATCAATATATCTGTTTGGTCCCAAAATCATGGCCCAAACAGGGTGTGAGACTAAATCCCATTAGGCAACCACAAAAGATTTGTGCCTAACAGTTAGTGAGTATAGAGCAAGTAATAAGTAAAAGGAAGCATTAAGCAAGGAAGTACTCAGAAGTCACAATCCACAGTTTCAATGCATTCAGTTTCATATATCGAGCAACAGCTAAACAAAAAAGTTAATAACAACAAGTTACCCTCTAAGAAGTACTCACATATTATACCCTCTAGTTTTACCTAGAAACATAAATAAGAAGCTAAACATAAAAGGTAACCCTCTGGGAAGTACTCATAGTATATCCCCTCTGGTCCTACCTAGCAACACAAACAAGCAGCTAAACACAAAAGGTAACCCTCTCAGAAGTACTCATATCCTATCCCCTCTGGTCCTACCTAGAAAGACAAGCATGTAGCTACACACAAAAGGTAACCCTCTAGGAAGTACTCACATCCTATCCCCTCTGGTACTACCTAGCAACACGAGCAACCCTCTGGGCAGTGCACTCATTCTAACCCCTCTGGTTCATCTTAAGCATAGACTCTCTAAGGAAGCACTGGCCGTCAATTCCTCTTATAGTATCGTATTAGTAACTAAAGGTGCTATGAGGAAGAACTTACAACACATTCATCCTATGGCCCACATTAAGGAACTACAGACACTATGAGTAAGCACTTACGTCAATTCCCCCTATGGTCTCGCATCGTAATACTAAAACAGACACTCTGGAGAATATCATACATCCATTCTCTCTATGGTATACTACACCAGGTTCTCATGGCACTATGTAAGTCAATAAATGACAACAAAAAGTATCGACCAAAGTAAACCTCAAGAACAACTTGGCTAGTAGTCTACAGAAATCAGCATGTCAGTCACTCCATCCTACAATACTAGGAATGAGAAAAACAAGGCAGCCTAACATGCTAAGCAGAACCAAACATCCATAAATAGAAAATTCATAGGAAAACACCTCCAAATCATAGAACTTAACCCTATTCATGTGAAATCAACCTCTACTCAGTCATACAATCATAGCAGACAAACAATAGGGCTAAAACAGTAAACACGCAATACCCTATTCATGGGTATTGGAAATTCTGCACATATAACTCAAATTATTTCGACAGAAAGGCACAAACCACATACCTAGGTGTTTTAGAAATGATATACATGAACCTAAATCCTTTAATCTCCTAATAACACTGTAGATATATAAAAACTTCTAAAACTTTCAATGGAGGATAACTCTTGAAAGTGGAAGAATCAGGAAATGAAGCTCTAGAAGAAGGAAAAACTTACCGAGGTGATCCCAATGCAATAGAAGGCGGTCTAATCAGAGAACTGGGGCTCTATTGGGGGATCAGGGAAAGATCACAGCCGTATGGGAGGTCTCGGACAAATGAGACCTAGAAGATGGCCTTTCTGTCCGTCAGACGCGACCCCGGTGCATTTAATGAAAAAAAAATTACATGACGTGTACTTTTTAATTACACAGTGTGGACTTTCCCTTACCAACCCCCAAATTAGGTGGTCTCTGGGTCACCACACATGGTTGTGTGCAAGGCCGCCACACGGCCAGCACACGGCTACCCACGGTAACCAAGTACACGGTGTGTACTTATAAATTACATGGCATGTACTTCAAAAAATTTCAGAAATTCCGCTTTTTCTCAAAAATACCATAAAAGGAAAAACATACCTGAAAAGAAGATCCAGGTTCTTACAAACTTCCCCTCTTAAAGAAATTCGTCCCTGAATTTCCCTAGCATAGCGGTGTAGAAGAAGAAACCTAGAACAACTCCCACCACTACGATCGTATATCGACCTCCCTCTCCCAAGTCTCGTCTTGTACTTTCTCGTGATTCCATAGAACTCATACCATAGGAACATACTAGCCATGGAGAACCTTCTTACTTCAATCAACAATCTAGATAGGATGCTCCTTGAAAGATACATCCACGTCTAGCTCAACTTCTTCGAGTTGAAAAGCATGATATGGGTCTGAGAAGTAACGTCAAAGCTGAGAAATGTGGAAAACATCGTGCATAGCCTGGTACCTCTGAGGTAATTAAAACCAATAGGAAATTGGACCAACTCTCTCCAACACCTCAAATGGCTCGACATACCTCGGTAAAATCTAACCCTATCTCCTAATCCTCCTATGTCCCAACCTTGGTGTGACATGCAAAAAAACATGATCCCCAACCTCAAACTCCAGAGGTCGTCTCTGTCGATCAGCATAAGACTTTTGTCGAGACTGTGCAGTATACATCCTCTTCTGAATCAACTCTATCTACTTGGTGGTCTCCTAGACCAGATGAGGTCCCAGCATAGCTGCCTCTCCTACTTCTAGCCAACATAAGGGTGGTCGGCAAGGCCTAACATACAAAGCCTCATAAGGTGACATCTAAATAGTCGCTTCAAAACTATTGTTGTAAGAAAACTCCACAAGAGGTATGTGCTTCTCCCAAGAACCTCCAAAATCCAAAATACATGCTCGAAGAATGTCTTCAAGAACCTGAATCGTACGCTCAGACTGGCCATCTGTCTGGGGATGGTAAGATGTACTCAAAAGCACCTGTGTACCCAAAGCCTTCTAAATCCCCTGCCAGACCCGAGAAGTAAAACATGCATCCCTATCTGAAACGATGGAGTGTGTAACTCCATGCAAACGTAAAATCTCACGGATGTATAACTGTCCCATCTCATCAACACTAAAGGTATACTTGATTTCCAAGAGGTGAGAAACCTTCGTAAGTCTATCAATGACAGCCCATCATTCCCTCTAGGAGACCTCGGTAGACTTGTCACGAAATCCATCACAACGTCATTCCACTTCCACTCGGTAATGGGTAACTACTGCAAAAGTCCTACAGGTCACTAATGCTTCGCCTTAACCTAATGATAGGTGGAGCAGCTCATGAAGAAACCAGCAACATCTCCCTTCATACCTGGACACCAATACTGATGGTATAGATCACGATACATCTTAGTGACACCAGGATGAACTTACCCAACTGAGGAATGAAAGTATCGCATCAAAACCTCATGTATGTCTTTTGGCACCCATATGTGTCCCTGAAAATGAAATATCTCATCCTCACCTATAGCCCATCTAGGAATAGGGTCATCTCCTAACACGCTTTCCAATAGGACTAGGCCTTCTGAATCTGATAGCTGCCTTATTCACACTCGATCAGGCAGAGTAGAGGCAATAGCTATAGAAGAAACAAAAGTCTTCCCCTTTCTGTCATGCACCTCCAAATTCATCTCAAAGAACATAGTCATAAGCTGCCACTTACTACTAGCCTCCTGAACTACCTGTATCTGAGTCCTCTTGCTCAGCGCATCAGCCATTGTGTTGCCTTTCCCAGGCATAAAGGCAAGCTCAGAGTCAAAGGACTGAAGGTACTCAACCCACCTTCGCTATCTCAAATTCAGATCACGCTGAGTGAAGATGTACTTGAGACTCTTGTGGTTGGAGAAAACCACAAAATCCTCTCCCATAAGATAATGTATCCCACAGCATAAAGCATTGAAAACATTAGAAAACTCGAGATTGTGCATTGGATAATTCCTCTCATGTGTCCACAAATTCTGAGACCCGTACACAACGACTCCTTCTCCATGCATAAGCATAGCTCCCAGCTCGATACCTAAATCATCACAGTACACATTATAGCTATTTCCCAGATCTAGAAATACTAGTATCGATGCTGACGTCAACCTCCCTTTTAGCTCCTGAAAGGCTGACTCACAAGAATCTGACCAGAAGAACTTTTCACCCTTCTTAGTCAGGCCTGTCAGTGGTGCTGCTAAGTGTGAAAGTCGTGTATGAAATATCTGTAGAATCTAGCCAGTCCTAGAAAACTCCGCACCTCAAATACGTTCTTTGGCTGCTCCTAGGAAACTACTGCTCTCACTATCTATGGGTCTACTGATACTCCTATCTCTGAGATAACATGACCCAATAGGGAATTGGGTCCATCCAAAAGTGGCATTTTGAGAGCTTAGTATATAACTGATGCTCTCTCAGTGTACTCAGAATGATCTCAAGATGTGTGGAATGGTTGTGTCAAGTGTGAGAGTACACCAAGATATCATCCACCAAGACAACCATGAAAGAATCCAAGTATGGATGGAACACTCGGTTCATCAGTGCCATAAAGACTGCAGACGCGTTCGTGAGACCGAATGGCATAACCACATACTCATATAGACCATACCTACTCTGGAAGGATGTAAAAGGTATATCTTATGGTCTAACATGCAAATGATGATAACTGAACCTCAAGTCAATCTTTGAGAACACCCAGGATCCTCAAATCCAATCAAAGAGATCATCAATCCTCAGCAAGGTATATTAGTTCTTGACTGTCAACTGGTTCAACTTCTGATAATCCACACAAATTATGAGGGTACCATCTGCCTTCTTTGCAAAAAGGATAGGTAAACCCCAAGGAGAAGTACTGGGTTGGATGAAACCCTTTGCCTGCAACTCCTCCAACTACTTCTTGAGCTCCTGTAACTCTGTTGTAGCCATCCTATAAGGAGGAATGGACACTGGTGTCGCTCCTGGCACAAGCTCAATAGAAAATTCTACCTCACACTCTATAGGAAAACCTGAAAAGTCCTCTAGAAAGACATCTCTGAAACAATCCACCACTGGAGGAAATTCCATTTTTGAAGTCCCCTGGTCATCCAGATATAGACTAGAAATATGGGCTATAACTACTCCAAACCCATGGTGCTCGGGTCCCACTCTACTCACCTGGAAATCTCATTCTCCCTTATGAAGAAATGATCCACCTTCTGGTGAAGTGAAACTCACCCTACGGCGATAAAAGTCGGAAACTACCTGGAAGGGAACTAACCAGTCCATTCCAAGAATAACATCATATCCTATCATATCTAGGATATAGAGATCCTATAATAAGTGACACCCACCAACCTCTAGAGGTAACTCCTTACACTAACGTACCCCAGCTGTTTTATCCCCCAACGGAGTGTCTAGTGTCAAGATATCATCAGAAGAAAAGATTCAGAACCCAAGGCTCTCCAAAAAAGAAATAGATATAAAGTTAGGGGAATCCCCTATATCGAAAAGAGAAGAAGCTAAAACTGAGGCAACAAGAATGGTACCTTGAACTATAGAGGGTTTGGGATCTTTCTCCTACTTGGTCTGCTCCACTGCAAAGGTCTGACCTATACCGCGGCCCTATGACCATGCCTGACCACTCTGAGCTGATCCACCCTACTGTCGCTGAAAGACTGGTGACTGACCACCATGGCCACAACCTCCACCTCGACCTAAACGGCCGGAATTATAAGGCCCCAGCCTTAAACCTTACTTAATCTTGAGTTATTACAAGATTACACATTGAGGATCATTTCAGGTTTATAGTTTTAGAGAATTAGATCATAAAACTTGCATTACATTCCACATTTAAACAAAGTGGTTACATAAAATATAGTATTAATTTTTCCCATCAACGGAAACATATTTAAAATAAAACATGGATTCTTTCTTAACACTTCCTTGACACTATCATCATATCATGTACCATTCCCTTGACCTGTGAAAAACATTTCAAAAACTTGGGATGAGCATAAAAAGCTCAGTAAGGGTTATAAAAAGTATGGAAAGGAAACATGAGTACATATATACATAAGAATGAAATCATACTTTACCCATAAAACATAAGAACTTTAACATACCTCATAAAATCATGAATAAATCATAGAAATCATAAGACATAAAGGTAACTTGAGGCATTCATAACATTATTACGTAGGGAGTAACCCTCTTGGTTACGTTTGGAATACCCATAACAGTATATTCCCTAAATCTCTTTGGAGAAACCTTAACGTTTAACTCCTTCGCGTTACCCAATGCATTGGATAGCTATATCAGGCTCACCCGCCCTTAGTTTATCACAGAACCACCCATATTCATAACAATGTCCAAGAACCATAACATAATCATAGCACATAACTTAAGCATAAAGGAAATATAACATTCCCACATTGCAATAACAATATAACAGTTTAAGATATTGAAATAATGAATCCATTCTAAAAACCATTTTCAAAACCATTTAAAACATTTAATAAAGATATTTTTAAATCAAAGTGTCTCATACCACATTGAAGCTTTTAACATTTTAAACCATTAATATCCATATAAATAAATCCTTAAAACCATTTTGAAAACATGGATATTAATGAGAAATATTTATAAGAATAAATCATTAAAACATTTAAAATGATATTTTAGTTAAAGGGTTTTTAACAAAATGAGAGACACTTGAATATAATAGTTGAGGAATAACATTTAATAAAAACTTTATAATATCATGAGAATAAAGGGATTTATGATATAATATTCCAAACGACAGTATATACACCATATAAGAGTGAATTGGTTCGTAACAACAATGAAGTCTCAATAGAAATGTAAATTGAGATGAAATTCATTATAAAGATGGTATCCTTAAATTAAGGATAAATAAATCTCATAATTATGTGTGAAAAATATAAATACACCCAATATAAGTGAATATTAAGTGTAACATAATAAAATTTCATTCACACATATTCAAAATATGACATATTCAATAACTACATGTTGAACCCAAAGAAATCGAAATTGGGTTAAGAAGTTCCCTTAACAACCTAATGGTGTCACATCAAATTTTAGAAAAAGAGTTGATGAGAGAGATAAAGGGTATCTTATCACTTGGACATAAAGTTTATGGCAATAAGGATATATAATAACATATCCCCACATAATAAGATGAAAATTAAAAGACATAACAAAAGAAGTCTTTTAAAAAGAGGAGGGTGAAAGGTCCCCTTACCGAGTTGGGTAACTTTCGAAATGTACACCCCATGGAAGAAGGGTCATACAATGATGATGTAAATACCCATAAATAAAATTATACTACACAAAGTTTATAATATTGGGAATTACATACACCACTGAAAGGAAATAGTGGAAAACGTAGCATAAATGTCATGGGAATAAAAGTGAGATGAAAAATCCCTTACGAAAACTC
Organism: Viscum album; assembly: GCA_963277665.1. Lineage (NCBI taxonomy): Eukaryota > Viridiplantae > Streptophyta > Magnoliopsida > Santalales > Viscaceae > Viscum > Viscum album. The sequence goes on along the minus strand of OY728119.1, from coordinate 111,783,465 downwards.
GGCAGCCTAACGGCGCCACTTAAAACTTCCAAAAATGGATTTTTTGAGATCAAATAGGGTCTATCATAATATGAAAAAAAATATAGTGTGATGAATATAAAATAACATCCCCAAACATAATAATGATGAGCTTATAAGAAATGACATAAAAGAGAGTACTTAAAAAGAACCAGAGAGGTTGGATCCCTTACCTCAGGTCCGACTTGACTCGATCGTTCTTTAACCTCCTAAATAATAAACTTGAGTAAATTTATACTTGCTTAAGAACCTTTTTCAAGTTCATTATTCCTTTTATATCCCTTACTACCATGCTATGAACACTATGTAATTATTTAAGTTAATAATGGTCGTTTTGTAGATGATTGCAAGTTGTTCAATAATGGTCGTTTTGAGTCAAAAATAAACTCTTTATAATTACAAGTTGTTCATGTGGTAAAATATATATTATATCCAGAATTATATTCATTATGTAGATATCATATATATCATATATATCCATTATATAAATGCATTTATGATATTACATAACATTTAGAGGTAAGAAATGAAATGCACCGTTCATGGAGACGGTAAGCCGTACGTACACATGAACGCTACTTCCATTTCTATTTCTTAGTTAATGGAATTAAAACATAATGATAAATAATATTATTATAATTCCGGTATGGTATCATATATAATATCATTAAATCTATCCTTTATACTTACCATATATGGTATTAACGAATCAAATCACTTTGAGGGGGCGATAGTCCGCACTTCCTAAAATGAAGATATCGCGTTTAACCATAATGGAAACCATAAAGGTATGACATAAATAAAAAATACCGAAGATTAAGTAAAACATAAACACATTATATATCATATATAAATATAGTGACATCATAATGGCCACCTTTGAGGGTGTTAAAAGAATATTGAACAATCATCATTTCGTGAGGCAGAAATTCACCATCCACAGAAACAGTATGTTCTTTAACCATTAGATGTAGGTGTGTGTAAGTGTATCTTGAATCCTTATTATAACAACATCCTATTATATTGAAGATACTGTATTTGTTACAAAATAAATGAATAAAAAGATTTTAGGGGGTTGGAGAAGCAAAATAAAACAAAAGAACACAAGTGAAGACATTACCTTAAAATCGGGTATCTCTGTTTGATTTGAGCTCAAAGGCTTCCTTGGGAAGACTTATGCCCAAATTGAGGATTCTATGAGTAATAGAGGGATTTGGAGAGACAAAATGATCAGGGGTTGACCGATCCAAAGGCTTGAGGGGTGTGGGTAAGGTGGTAGAGGTGGGGGCCTTTTATAAGAGTAGAGGAGGGGCACTCTTGGAAAGTTACAAAATGTTACTTTATTTTCAAATGAGTTTCGGATTTTAAGGGTCCAAAATTGATTTATTTCGAGGATAAGGTGGTAAGAGTTCGAAATATACTCATCCAATAGGTATTTGACAAGTTTAAGTTATAGTTTTAACATTATCTTTTCATTTTATTTAAATCCTTTATTAATGAGGTAATCGCTGCATCATCATGATGTCATAAATAATTTAATTTATTTAATGTATAAAAATTATAAAACAAATATCATGATTTAGGAAATATTTTTAGATTTCTAATGAATATTTATAGTCAAAAATATGACTTGTATAACCCCATTTAAAAATTGTTTTAGTAAAACAACTCATGCTTGTGACATTTTTATTTTAACTTTAAATAAAAAGTTATTTATGTCATTTTCCAACCAAAGTGGCTCCATGGGGTCCCCAAGTTGACCCATGGATTGTCTTGGTCGGCCATGACACATCCAATGAGTGTAGGACATGTGTCTAGGTCATTTCATATTATTAAAACATTATTTTTACCTTAAATTACACTAATTACCTCTAATCGCGATTAAAAACTTAAAAGTTACTATTAACCAAAAAATTATTTTAATCCCATTGAACCACAATTTACATCCTAATGACAACCATGTATGTCGGATTTTTGAAATTCAAATCACAGAAGTGGTAAAGTTTCATTTAAATGAAAAATCAGTTTTTAAACTACCACTTAGTGGTTTCACTATTCATCAAAAATTGAAGTTTTTCAAAAAAATACCAAAAATTCACCCTAAGATATATTTGATATTCTGAATTCAAAAATGATGTCTATTTTACAAAATTAAAAACATATATGTTTCATTAACTAATTTAATAATTAATTCCTGCTGTCAAAACAAATAGCGTGTTTTTAAGAAACAATATCTATTAAAAGATTGACACTAGTTTAAGTCCAATTTCAAAGTGAAATTAATTCCAATGACCACCATTAGATTAAATGGTAAAAATATATTCTAAAAACACTTTAATATAAATTAAAAATATAATCTATCCATATAAATAAATCAAATTAAAAATAGGTTTTGAATTAAAATGCAACATTATTAATAAAAATGATCTTTATCGGAAAAATAACAAAATTTTACACAAAGTAAATTTTGATGTCCAGATTATAAAGAAGGATTTTATTTTGTCAAATAAAACATATAAAATTGTCAAAAGTATATTTAAAAAGGGTTCTCCATCAAAAGGCAGTTAATTGACCTTTTAAAGAATATTAGAAGATTTATGCTTAAAATTGGATTCATTTGCATTTTAAGCCTCCAACATTTATTGGATAAAAGTAAAAATATTTTACAAACATATATAATCATTTTGTAGTTAGTTCCGTTCATTCCCTCCATTACAAAGGCTAGGCATTAACTACCTTTTAAAATAATATTATTTTATTATTCGAGTGCAACGTAAGATTTCAAAGAAACTCGTTTTTGTGTATTGGGTACGCCCTCAAGCATAGCATTACCTTTAAAGTAATATTAATATTTTATTAAAAAATATGGAGAAATATGAAAATTTAATATTCTTTATTTACCTGGGGTGTTACAGGAAGAACTCCAGTTCCTAGACTGGTGAGAAACTGGTGGTGCTGCTCTTGGATGCGGAGTCATAGAAGAACCTTCGTCACCAGCTGCTGGTGAGAAGATCTAACAGAAGTGCTAAAGATGCCCCATCTTTCCACATGATTGTCACTCAATTGGGTCCCTTGGGAAATGTGTCCTTGTATGCTTGCTCTTCTCGTACTGGTAGCACACCACCTAGCTACCAGAAGAAGTCTCTCTCCTCCTCGGATCTCCACGCGTAGACTCCCTGTGGCGCTTCCTACTGTCTTTAGGAGGGATACTAACTCCAGATGCCAAGTCTCCCTGGATCACAACTCCAAAATCTCTTAGATTACGCTCTATGATCAGTGCCTGTTGACTATAGAAGTGATGGAAGTCAACCTGAAGATGTTCACTTGTGATCGGATGTCGTGCCTGAGACCATCCTCAAACTTCCTTTCCAAGAATAATTCATCACCTCCTAGAATAGGTGTGAAGCACTGTAGATATATGAAGTGAGAAGAATACTCCATAACAGAAAGAGTACCATGCTCCAGAATCATGAACTCTCGGGCTTGATTGGACCTTAAAGTCTCTGGATAAAAGTAGTCGTACAAGGCACGCTGGAACTCATCCCAAGCCATAATCTGCTGGCGTCCTGCCTGTGAGACCACATCCCACCATATCTTGGTGGAATATCGAAGAATATATGTAGCGAGATTCACCCTCCTATATGGAGGCGTCTCCAGATGATCGAAGATAGAAAGCATGGATTCTAACCATGACTCTGTAGCATGGGGTCATCTTCCCCTGTGAAGGTGGGAGGATGCTGCAGTTGGAAAACCCACGTCAGCTCTGCCATAGAAGGGGCATGATGCGGTACACCTCAGAAGGTCTTCATGAACCTCATGAAGCCCTCTCAAAAATGTGCATCAGCACCTGTGTCTGGAATGACTTCTGGTGCAAAGACTGGCACAATTGGAGGATCTGTAGGTAGTCCCTGATCATCCATGTCTAGTGTTTGATCACCACCCTACAACTGCCATACAAGCGGAGGACGTCTTGGTGGCATGACTCTGCAAGGTCAAGCGCACACCTTAGATCAAGATTAATAGGGACTGAAAACTTATAAGTAAAAGAAGGTAACAGGAGAAAGAAAGAATTGAAGTTTTCCAAAACATGGATACACAGTGTGTATACATCCTACACGGTGTGTTCCCTTAAGCTTTTCACATGGGCGTGTACTCCTGCCACAACTGGTCATGTAACACCCCAAACACATGGCGTGTTGTCCAAACACACGGCGTGTTGTCCAAACACACAGCGTGTACTTGAATTCTCTTCCCCTTCTGGAGTTCTTATACATGGCTAATCCACACGGCCCTCCTAGAACAAGATTACACAGCGTGTTCGTTCCAAACATGGTGTGTGCTAGATGAGCTTCACTGAACCGTTTTGTTAGTGACACGGCATGGCTCACACTACATGGTGTGTTTTCCAAACCCACGGCATGTACTGGGAAGATTTTGCCGACCCGTGTTGTTCATTACATGGTTGGGTACTCAGGTTACACTACACAGCATGTTCTAGACGGACACGGCGTGTATTTATAAAAGACTCAACCGACCCGTGTTGTTAGTGAAATGGCTGGTTACACAGTTCTACAACATGGAATGTACATCTGGTACACAGCGTCTCCTGCCAAAGATTCCAAACCCCGTGTCCCTGACCACATAGTCTGAGACACGGTTAGAGACTACATGACGTGTACATACGGTATATAGTGTGTACTTAAGAAAAACAGTTTCTTCCAGAACATAAGAACACATGGAGTGTATTTAACATTACACGCTGTGTATTCTGGATTTTTCCGGACAGTAAGCCTCAGAAACTACTCTGGAACCTAGAAAAACACTAAAACGAACATTGAAAGTGCCAAATTCGGATCCGTGAGAGCCCATACTCCCCACGAATCAGAGATTGGCATCTTATACATGTCATATACAATGAAAACTAGTCAATGATCCACCAAATTCTGATTCATGAGGGCCCATAACACCTCAAGAACCAAAATTTGGTGTTCATTCAAACAAGACCTTACACAAATCAATACTCTATCAAAAAGTAGGTATTCTATCAAAGCATATATCACAACAGCATGCATATCTAGAACAACATCTATCATAAAAAAATTCAATCGCTAATGCACCCTAAAAAGCATGGAAAGAATTCATGATATGTAATTTCTAGCAAATTCCTATGTGATGCATGAGATGGAATACCCTCATCTCATCGGGTTATGATAGAAATAGAACCTCAATAACATCAATGGTAATAGCACAAAACATGTGAATCACCCAACGGTGAAATAATATCAACTATAAAATTGAAAAAACAGAAAAATTGCAATAAACTAGGTAGATTGGCTTTTCCTTGTACACGGGTTAGCTACTCCCGAGAACATCTTATTACCAAGTACCAATTTTGTCTTATCCCTAGATATAGGCTCCAAACAGTAAGTCAAGAAGAAAATAATTCCTTTGATACCACTTTGTAACGTCCTGGTTCCAAAATCCACCCAGAGGCACCCCGTAGCCGGTTAGTCACATGGCCTCAAGCGCATTTCCCCTAACTCTAGAGGCTGCCGACTAGCAGCGAGGACCTTGGGTGTGATAGTGGGAAAACTATGCCCTCATTAACATAGTAACATATTGGAAACAAAACAAATAGAAATAGTAGAAGAAGTAATAATAAAAGAAAAGGTAAACAGCGGAAGACTGGATATAATAAACTGGAGCACACATATATACGAATGATGCAGGATACATATGTCTAGGAAAGCATCAAAACAAACCACAATACTGGAATACAAAATAGCACTAAACCAAAGTACAAATAAAATAGATAAACATCTCCTCATCATCGCAAGACTTATCTTGGTCTCATGCTCTCCAGCTCTACAGCAAATCAAGTACCTGAATTAGAAGGGTGCTTACCCTTATCTATACCTGCAGCAATATAATCTGTTTGGGCCCAAAAGCATGGCCCAAATAGGGTGTGAGACTAAATCCCAGTAGGTAACCACCAAAGATATGTGCCTAATAGTCCGTGAGTATAGAGTAGGTAACAAGTAAAAGGAAGCAGTAAATAAGGAAGTACTCAGAAGTCACAATACATAGTTTCAATGCATTCAGTTTCATATTTCAAACAATGGATAAATAAAAAAGGTAATAACACTAGGTAACCCTATACGAAGTACTCACAGCCTATCCCCTCTGGTTTTACCTAGCAATACAAGCAAGCATATAATCACAAAAGGTAACCCTCTGGGAAGTACTTACAGCCTATCCACTCTGGTCCTACCTAGAAACACAAGAAAGCAGCTAAACACAAAAGACAACCCTCTAGGAAGTACTCATAGCCTATCCCCTATCGTCTTACCTAGAAACACAAGCAAGTAGCTAAACACAAAAGGTAACCCTCTGGGAAGTACTCATAGTTTATCCCCTCTGGTCCTACCTAGCAATAGAAGAAACCCTCTGGGTAGTTCACTCAATCTAACCCCTCTGGTTCAGCTTAATCATAGACTCTCTAAGGAAGCACTCACCATCAATTCCTCCTATAGTCTCGTATCGGTAACTAAAGGTGCTCTGGGGAATCACTTATGTCACATTCCCCTTATGGACAGTGTTGAGGAACTACAGACACTCGGAGGAAGCACTTATGTCAATTCCCCCTATGGTCTCGCATCGTAATAGTAAAACAGACACTCTAGAAAATCCCTTACATCCATTATCCCTATGGTCTACTACACCAGGTTCTCACGGCCCTGTTTAAGTCAAGAAAGGACAACAAAGCGTATCGACCAAAGTAAACCTCAAGAACTACTTAGTTAGAAGTCTACAGAAATCAACATGTCATATAAACAAGATCACTCCATCCTGCAATACTAGGCATAGGAAAAACAAGGAAGCCTAACAGGCTAAGCAGAACCAAACTTCCATAAATAGAACACGCATGGGAAAACACCACCAAATCATATCACTTAACCCTATTCATGTGAAATTAACCTCTACTCAATCATACAAGCATAACATACAAACAATAGGGCTAAAACAGTAAACACGCAATACCTTGTTCATGTGTATTGGACATTTTGCACATATAACTCAAAGACATTCAATAGAAATGCACAAACCGCCTACCTCGGTGTTTTAGAAATGATATACGTGAACCTCAAGCCTTGAATTTCCCAAGAACACTGTAGATCTAAAAAACTGTCTAAAATGTTCAATGGAGGATAACTCTTGAAAGAGGAAGAATCAGGAAACAAATCTCTAGAATAAGGAAAATCTTACCGAGGCGATCCCAACACAATCAACGGCAGTCGAATCAGAGAATTGGTGCTCGATCGAGGGCTCAGGGAATGATCGTGGTCGTACGGGATCTCTCGGATGAACCAGACCTAGAAGAATGCCTTTCTGTCCGTCAGACGTGACCCTGGTGCATTTAATGAAAATAAATAAAGTACACATAATGTACTTTTGAAGTAAAAAGTGTGTAATTACCCTTACCAACCCCCACATAAGGTGGTCTCTAGGTCACCACACATTTCCATGTGCAAGGCCACCACACGGCCAGCACATAGCTACCCGCGGTAACCGAGTACACGGCGTGTACTTCAAAAATTTCCAAAAATTCCTCTTTTTCTCAAAAACACCAGAAAAGGAAAAACATACATGAAAAGAAGATCCGGGTTCTTACAATTATTACTTCAATTATTGGGTTGAATTAAGTTAGTTCACATCAAGGATTTACTGTCAAAGTAGGACTAGGTGTAACTAAGAGGTAAAGCTTGAGGAAATCCAGATTAAGGATTTTATGATTGTGGATTCCATTCAATAGATCAAGGAACTGTGGTTTAATGTAGTATACATTTTAATGCCAACCTAAATCACTTCAAATATATTTATTGGCCAAATTCATGGGTGATGAGAAGGGGAATATGGATCCTTTCCACTAGAATTTCCTAGAAAAGGTATATTCTGAAAACAATGGTGAGGGTTGTTGGGTTTCAATAAAATAGAGGAGTATTAATAAATATAATATTTATTTATTATAAACTTTTATCAAATAAAGTACTAAAATTATTTACTTATTATTTGTACAAACATAAATAAATATGACTTCAAACATTTCACTATGATTCATACTTGAGAAGGATAACCTTCTCAAAGGCACTAATTTCCAAGAATGGAAAACGAACTCACATGTTATCCTATGCCATAAAAGGAAATTATATATGCAAGAAACCTCTATTATTGAAGCACCAAGACAAAAGGCTAGTTAGGAATATTTTTCTCTCTATGAAAAACATTTTAATGATTCCACATGTGTTCAATGTTTCATGCTATCATCTTTAACCAATGAGATTATAAAGAAACGTGAGTACATGGACGTGTATAGCATGATGTCTCACCTTTGGGATCTATATAAAGAGAAGGTGAGATAACATAGATACAAGATCTCCAATGCTCTATTTAGAATCACACCTCTAGAGTCAGTTCCTACTAGGCCTCATGTTGTCCAGATTATTGGCTATATTGAATGCTTACACATTTTAGGGATTAAATTGTTGGATGAGTTGTGAAAATATATCATATTTTCCTCACTTAAAAAGTCCTCTATTTTTATTATTAATTATAACATGATAAATAATGAGAATATTCTTTTGGAACTTCTTACTTTGATATTCCAAGTGGAAAAAAATGGGGCATGAAAAAACCCTCAATCCTTATAGTGAATAAGAAAAGGAAGAATGTGGAAAAGGGGCCTAAGACTCATAAAAAATCTAAATATCTCAATCATTGTCTTTATAAGAAGAAGAAGATATAGAGGCAAGGAAAGGATAAGGAATCAATATGTTTTACATGTGGAAAGAAAGTCCATTGTAAGAGGAACCGAACCCAAAAGTAATGTAAATCTAAGAATGTGTTTGTTATCATTTTTAATCTTTCAATATCTACGCAATGGGTATTATATACATATTTTGGTGTTAATATCTGTATCCAAATTTTGGAACTAATCATATTTTAAAATATTACCATAGGATAGGTGGATTTTCAAGATTCTAATAGTGTGAGGTTGGATTCTCTAGCCATTGAAGACTACCACCTTTCATTATGAACATGACTGATATTGGTTTTAAGAGATTTCTATTATGTACCAAATGTTACTAAGAAAATAATTTTCATATCCTACCTAGATATTGTTGGTTTTATTTTTAAATTTGTAAATAAAAGTTTTTTCTTTTATAAAGATGATATATTTTATGGTATAGTACATTTAAATAATGGTATTTATGTATTAAATTATGAAAACCATGTATAATTAATAAAAATCATGTTTTCATGACTCGTATAACACCTAGATATAGAATCACAATCTTGGTCATGTAAATGAGAAGTGTTTGGAAAATCTCTATCAGACTCCTTTAATCTAAAACTACTTAAAACTTTCATTCTTGTCTACAAGGAAAAATGACCAAACCACTATTTGGTGGAAATGATGAAAGGTCCATAATGGTTATAAGATTGGTACACACCGATGTGTGTGGACCACTTCTAATAGAATATTGAGGTGAGTATTATTACTTCATAACTTTTATTGACGGATTGAGAAGATATGGATATATATACTTGGTGAGGTATAAGTCTAAGTCCTTTGATAAATTCAAAGAATTCAAGAATGTTGTATAAAGAAAACTTGGAAATAAGAAAAATAAACTTTGATTGGATTATGGTGGGGAATATATTAACCAATAGTTTATAAACTTATTATAGGAGTTTGGGATTCTTTCTCAACTCACTCCACCTTACACACCATAGTGGAATGGTGTTATTGAATGGAGGAATTATACATTTCTCAACATGGTAAGGTTGATAATGAGTCATGCAGATCTTCCATTATCCTTTTAGAGATATGCATTACAAAATATGGCATACGCATTAAACTGAGTACTAAATAGGTGGAAAATGGAATTCACTTAGAGTTATGGAATGGAAAGAAACATGTTTTATCATATACACATGTATGGGGTTGTGAGGAATTTGATAAGGCCTTATCAAGAAACAAACTAGCACATTAGGACACAAAGTATATCTTTATAGGAATCCTGAGGAAACAAATTGATGATACCTATACAACCCATAAAATAAGAAAGTTATTTTTACCAAAAAAAATCCATATTTATTAATAGGGAGCACATCCTCAATAATAATAATGGGTGAAATATTAACTTTGATGAATTTGACTCTTAATATACACAAGATATGGCATAGGAATATATTCTAGAGGTCCCCATGGAAGAATTTGTTCATTAAATACAAGTACTACGTAGGATCACCATAGAGGTAAGAGAATCATAGAGATATGGTCTTCTAGTCACTAAGTATGGAGACTCGTTATTTTTTGAAAATAATTAACCTCCCTCATATAAATATTCAATAGAGATCTAAGAAGCTGGAAGATTGAAAGAATCCATGAATTCAAAAAAGGATTCCATGTATCAAAACTAAGTTTGAGTTCTAGTCGATCTTCCAGTTAATGTAAAACCTATTAGGTAAAAATGGGTATTAAAGAGAAAATTAGACATGGAGGGTAAATTAAATACCTATAAAGAAAATATAGTGGTTAATGGGTTTAAAAAATATAAATTCATTGACTATGATAGAACCCTTTCATCAGTTTCCATTTTTAAATCCATTATAATTCTTCTTGCTATAGTATCTTACCATGACTATTAAATTTGGTATATGGACACAAAAATAGTTTTCCTTAATGGGAACCTTTAGGAAGATGTCTATATGACACAACTAGAAGGTTTTGTGACTCAAAGTGATTCCAAAAGGACTTTAAAGTTACAAATGTCCATTTATGGATTGAGGAAAGCATCCAAGTTATAGAACATTCATTTTGATAAAGCTATTAAATAATTTTTTTTTCATTAAGAATGAATGTGATCAATGTGTTTATAAGTAGTTAATTAGGAATATAATTGTTATCCTAGTAGTATATGTTGATCACATATTACTTATTATAAATGACATACCATTTTTATAGTTGGTAAGGACTGGTTAAACAAGTGTTTCCCCATAAAGGAATTGGGTGAAGAATCCTATGTTCTAGGGATAAAGATCATTCATGATAGATCTAAGAGGCTGTTTAGACTAATTAGGGTTACATACATTGACCAGATACTAAAGATATTTAGTATGGAACAATCTGGTATTGGATTGGTTCCAGTGTCACATAGTGTATATATTTCCTAGAAAATAAGTCCTCAGACTCAGCAGTAGAAAGAGAGAATCAGTAAGATATCATATGATTCGGTGATAGGATTAATCTTGTATTTCATGTTATTTACTAGACTTGATGCTACCTACGCATTGATTATAGTAAGTAGGTATCAATATGATCTAGGTGAACAACATTTTTCTATTATTAAGATTGTCCTTAAGTATCTCATAAGAACTAAGGATATATTCTTGGTGTATGGAGGAGATAAGGAGCTAGTTATTATAGGTTATATTGATTCTTGTTTTCAAATAGATTATAATGATATAAATTCATGGTCAGGATATGTTTTCAGTCTCAATGGATAAAATATGAGATTGAAGTGTTTAAAGCATCCAGTTATCACTTATTATACAGAGGATTATGAGGCTTATAATTCTGAAAAACAAGTTGTTTGGATATGAAACTTTATCTAGGAGATTTATGTGGTTCCTAAAAATAAAGAACCTATCAAATTATACTATGATTATACTATAGTTGTTGTTCTTTCAAAAGAGACAAGTTCACACTAACAGACAGAGAACATACTCCAAAAGTATCATCTCTTGATGGATTTTTCTCATATGGGTGAAGTTTTAGTAAGTATAGTTTCCATGGAATAAAATTTGGTGTACTCATTAACTAAAGTATTATCTTAGTAGAATAATGAGTATCATGTGAGATCTAGCAGACCGAAGGTTGTTAGTTGTTGGCTCTAATGAAAGTGGGAGTCGGTTGGAGTTGGTGCCCCATAACCAACTTTTGTGTACTTTATGATCACCTGTATTCATAGTTTTGAATATTAATAAAATACTTATCACACCATGATTTTTCTTCTAAGTGACATATCATCTAATAATGTCCTAAGATTAACTATCGTACTGAATGATCATAGGAGTTTCATGTTATGATGAGAACCTAGAAGTGCCACGATAATATTCTTAAATATATGTTATATATCTGGATGAAATCATTTATGGGACACAAATGATATAGGCTATTAGGGTAAATACTCATAGGACTTTGAGTGACCTTTTTATGGTGTACACCCTTGGTAATTTCTAGTGTATGAAATTATGAGAACGATACTCTCTAGTAGGAAGTACATATTTATATATGTCATTGGATGTTCATATCTATGGAAATGTGTATTGATATTTATAATTTAGGATTATTATTAATGGATATTTTGAGTTGTATACTTTGATGTATTGATGAAAACTAGAATAAAATATGTTCATGGAAAATTAGGGCATGTTGGGTGCCTCTCGAGTAATATTTCAATGATGAATAATGTCAAAAAGGATTTATCCCTTATGTTATTTAATGTAAGTTGATATCTCATGACCTTTTACGAAAATGATACATCCTAAATAAATTCATGTCCATGGTTTTCTATAGTCAAGTTTAATTTTTGAAAAGACAAAGAATGACATATCGAACACATAGGTTGATGTCACCAGCATGAAACCCACTTGATTAGAGATATCACAATAAATGGATTATATTATATAGTAAGAATTTGTATGAGGTTCTATGTCCTGGAAGAATTAACTTCTTTCTCTATGTGTGTCTTGTCATTTTTCTAGATCTTAACATTGGACTTTAGGTAGCTTATCCTAATTCCACTGATAAAGAATCCTAGAGGGTCACACACTAAGTGTATCTAGAACCTCAATAAAATAATATTATTATTTATTATTTAACAAGTTGAATAAATATTATTCTCACACTTGGTGTAATGATTATTCATGTTTTCTTTATACCATATCAATCACTAGTTATTTTTTAGAATATTTTTTAAGCATGATATTTAATAAATATTTATTTTCTATTTAGTGAATACAATATTTATTTATTTATTATCAAATAATGTGATGATATTTATTTATTAAATAAATAGTCATTATTCAAGGTCTGATAAATATTGTGGAGAAAATGCATGCCAAGTTTATTGGTCTGGTGATAAATAATATATATTGAATATTATTTGAATAAATAATATTTAATTAATTCTCAAGTATATAAAATTTAAGAAAAAATATTATTATTATTAAAGACATGGTGTTCTGTAGGAATTAAGAAAAATAATATGGGCGCATATGAAATTATTATTTTCTAACCCTAACATTATATAAACCCAATAATATTATTTCTTTTAGATTTTCCATTTTCGTTGGTTATGCACAACGAAATCGGTAGAGAATTATCTCAAATACATAGAGAGATCCCTCTCCAAGAATGCTCTTATGAATAGAGAGTGATACTCCTCTACTGCCACTCTCAAGTCTATAGAGATCAAAGATAACCCTTCATTGAAGAGATTCTCCGGGCGATCAAAGATGAATGGCACAAGCATTAAGATCTACCATGCTAGCACACGTAGATTCTTATGGTGATGTTCAGAGGTTCATGGAGCATGTGTGGATCACTATTGGATGGAATCTACAATTGATTCCTATAATTCAATGATGTTATGATGTAGATACATTGTCATATTCATCAATAAGGAAATAATTTATCTCAATTTAATTCTTTAATTGTCTAAATTAATTATAAATAATATGTGATGATGTTGTGCTTTGGTTTCAGCATTCTCTCAACAATTAATATTTGATTCAATTTCATTGGTCACAAAGTTTATCATTCATATAAATCTTAGATTAATTGTTGATTATAATAAAAAAACAAGTTGGGCATGCCCCATATGATGCTTTTTCTGCACCCAAAACCTACACAACCAACCTCCATGGTATGCTAGTACCTCTATATGCAATGGATGAATATGAAAGAGAGCATTGAGTTCTTATGAGTCACTGGCAGAATATTCACACACTCCATCGTATGGAAGTTGGATTTATAAATCCCTCGAGGACACTCCTTAATAGTTAAATCATTAAATCACGTGTTTAAAATGAGTGAGTTAATGCAATATCCATTCATGCATCATATACATGAAAACAACTCTTGAAACTTGTAACGCCCCGACCCCAGCTACCCAGAGTCGGTGCATTACTTCGTAACATTGGCATGATCACAAAAGATCAAATCTCGAAAGACCGATTAGTTTAGTAGCCTTGGAAACACTAGATACATTCGTAAACGTTACATTACATCATAAAGTGAAAAACTACAATAACATAGTCTCCATAGTCCACACTTCTATCCTCTTCGGACTATCCCTGCAGGTCATTCATAAAATACTTCTTCACATCCTGGAAAATATTAAAACATTGAAAGGGGTGAGCTCGGATGCTCAGTAAGGTTAACAATATAGTGGAAGCTTTCATAAATAAACATTAACATTTAAGGCAATGTATAACTAAAACAAAAGCCTTATAAACTTGAACTTTAACATAATATGGCAAAAGTAAAATGAGATAATGCCATTTACTTACTCACATGGATATTCTACTAGTCGAATAATCACATGCAATATCAATAACCACTTTCATAATGAGGGAATGTATAATGCCAGACATTCTGAAACATTTTGTCAAGGCCTCGGCCAAGACGTCTAAAATGATTAAGGCCTCAGCCAAAACCATAAATCAAATTGGGAAAGGGCCTTGGCCAATTCCACGTCTAGTTGTCTCATGAGACCTACCGATGCAATTTTTTTAGAAGATACATACGTTTAAAATTTCTCAAATATACTCCAGTGTTTTTCTGAAAACATTATGCAAGCTTCTGAAAACAAAATAACTAATTCTGAGACTGGTTGACTAATTACAGGCCATGATGGGTCCACGCCCAATCCCTTCCTGTCTAACACACTCGAGAGTCGGGTTTTCTGAAAACATTTTTAAGCTTGCGTTAAGTACGTATACATTTGCACTGGATTTTCATATATTGGAGAGAAATATCTTTTTTTTGAAATCATTTAAAAATCACATAGTTATAAAAGAAAACCTTTTGAATAAACGTAAAATTCAAAGGGGTTAATACACCATATAAAATAAAGTTGTGTATAAAACGAAATATGCCTCAATGAAAGGAGATTGAGATGAAGTCCTTACAAAGATCATTTTTGAAATAAAATAGATCTATTATGTGTATTCACTATAAGTACACATAAAGAAAGTACAAATACAAGATAGGACATAATAATATCATTACATAATTTGAAAGTAGGAGATTAACCCAAAGAATGGAAATTGGGTTAAGAAATTCCCTTACCTCGTGTCTGACTTGACTCAACCATTCTTTAACCTCCTGAATAATAAACTAGAGTTAATATCTACCTTATTAAGAACCATTTTCAATTTCATTATCCTTTTTATATCACTTATTACAATGTTATGAATATTATGTAATTATTCAAGTTAATAACGATCGTTTTGTCGATCTTTGGTAACTTGAGTCAACAATAAACTTCTTATAATTACAAGTTGTTCATGTGGTAGAATATCCATTATATCCAGAATTATATTCATGATTTAGATGTCATATATATCTTATATATCCAGTATATACATTCATTTATAATATTACGTAACATTTAGAGGTAAGAAATGAAATGCACCGTTCATGGAGACGGTAAGCCGTACGTACGCATGAACGCTACTTTCATTTCAATTTCATATTTAATGGAGCTAAATCATAATGATATAAATTTATAATATAATTCCAGTATAATATAGTGTATAATACCATTTACTCCATCCTTTATACATCCCACATATGGCATTAACGATTCAAATCACTTTGAGGGGGCGGTAGTCCGCACTTCCTAAAATGAAATTATCGCGTTTTACCCATAATGGAAATCATAAAGTATGCCATAAATGAGAAATACAGAAGCATAAGTAAAACATAAACATATTATATATCATATATAAGAATAGTGACATCTTAATGGCCACCTTTGAAGGTGTTATATGAGTGTTGAACAATCATCGTTTCGTGAGGCAGAAATTCGTCATCCACAGAAACCGTATGTTCTTTAACCATTAGATGTAGGTGTGTGTAAATGTAGCTCGAATCCTTATTATAACAACATCATAGTATATTGAGGATACTGGTGTTATTACAAAAGAAATGAATAAAAAGAGTTTAGGGGGTTTGAGAAGAAAAATAAAACAAAACAACATTAGAGAAGACATTACCTCAAAATCGGTTAACTCTTTTTGATTTGAGCCAAAGGCTTCCTTGGGAAGAGTTCTGTCCAAAGTGAGGCTTCTAGGAGTAATAGAGGGATTTTGTGAGAGTATTTGGGAAGAGTTTGGCCGATCCAAATGGCTTGAAAGTGTAAATGAGGTGGGAGAGGTGGGGGCCTTTTATAAGTGGAGAGGAGGGGCTCTTTTGGAAAGATTGAAATGTTACATTATTATACAATGCTTTTCGGATTCTAAAGGTCCCTCACTTATATAATTCGTGTCTAAGGTGATAAGGGTTAGAAATATCCTTATCCAATAGTCTTTGGACAAGTGTAAGCCTTGGATTTTGCATTATCTTCTCATTTTATTTAAATCGTTAAATAATGAGGTCATCGCTGCATCATAATGATGTCATAAATAATTTAATTTATTTAATGTTTAAAAATTATAAAAAAAATACTATGATGTAGGAAATATTTTTATCTTTCTAATTAATATTTATAATCAAAATTTGGACTTGTTTAACCCCATGTAAAAATTGTTTTAGTAAAACAACTCATGTTTGTGTCAATTTAATTTTAACATTAAATAAATATATATTAATGTCATTTCCCAACTAAAGTGGCTCCATGGGGTCCCCAAGTTGACCCATGGGTTGTCTTGGTCGTCCATGACTCATCCAATATAAGTAGAACAAGTGTCAAGCTCATCTCATATTATTAAAACATTATTTTTACCTTAAACTACACTAATCACCTCTAATCGCGATTAAGAACTTAAAAGTTACTATTCACCAAAAAAATTATTTTAATCTCATTGAACCACATTTTACTTCTTAATGACAACCATGTATGCCGGATTTTTGAAAATCAAATCACATAAGTGGTAATATTTCATTTTAACGAAAAATCAGTTTTTAACAACCACTTAGTGGTTTCACTATTCATCAAAAATTGAAGTTTTTCAGAATAAGGCCAAAATTTCACCATAAGCTATAATTGATATTCCGAATAAAAAAATGATGTCTATTTTACAAAATTCCAAACATATAAGTTGTATTAATTAATTTTATAATTAATTCCCGCTGTTACAACAAATAGAGTGTTTTTAAGAAACAATTTATATCAAAAGATTGGCAATTGTTTATGTCCAATTTCAATGTTAAATTAATTCTAATGACCACCATTGGATAAAATGGTAAAAATATATTCTAATTATACTTTAAAACCACTAAATATTATAATTTATCACTATAAATTATTTTGATTAAAAAAGTTGTTTTTAAGTATTTTTCACTATTCATAAAAATTTAGAAGTTCTCAGAAAAATATCAAAAATTCAACATAGGCTAATTTCAATATTCCGAATCCAAAAATGAAGTCCATTTTGATAAATAAAATTTATAAAATTTTAAAAAGTAGGTATTACTATTCACAACGGCTAGTTTAGTTAGTTGTGGTGTTTTAGAACTCGAAGTTGCGTACAATGCAAGCTATTGCATTATTGAATGAGAAGCGTATTCGTGGAAGCTCGGGGTGTTACATTCTCCCCTCCTTCAATAAATTGCGTCCTCGCAATTTGAAATTTATCTTTGAAAATAAAAGGTTGAAAAGAGAAAATACCTTTGAGGAAACCCCACATCGGAAATAAGGTTAATAAATATATAACATTAAAAGAAATCAGGATAAGTACAAAGGTCACCCGATAAAGCCCATTCTAGGATTATATGAAAATATGGATATGGAGGAGAAACAAACCATCAAGGTCTGATGGAGAGTTATAGAAAAAAGGATTAGGAGAAAGTTTAACCACAAGAAAATCACAAACTTGTGATTGGTTAAACGGTCATTGAATCCCCAGTTGGAAAAGTTAACCGAAAACATTTTTGTTTTAAGTTAACTTTTATAATGTTGAGGAATTTATTTAGGAGATTTACTAAGAACGTAAGGGAATATACATACTTGTTATGTATACTTTCATTCATTAATAAATTTTTACCACAACCCAACTTTTACTCCAAATGGTAACGGAACTCAAAAATATTCTATTTATCCTAATTGTATAAGGTTCCAAATGTTAACACATACCATTTAGATTAGTAAAATTATTTTGTAATAACCAGGGACTTCCTGTAGGCTAGTGGTAGGAAATAAAGGCCTATCGCACTATGATTGTGGGTTCGATTCCTGCAGCTTTGTCCGACGCGACGGGTTATGCCCCACCCTGCAGGTTGTCCTTTTCCTAAAACTATAGTATTATAATATTCCAAAAATAATCTTCATAAATATTTTAACCTTAAACAATACTATCCAAAGATCAACTTAATCCACTCCAACCTTTATAGTTATCCAAAATACCTCTGTCCAGACTTTCTCTAAAAGGTCTCTTAATTCCAAAATCAATTTATCAGATTCCCCAAACAAAGTAAAGTTTCTCTTATTGTCACATACTAAAAATATGATTACCTTAATCATATTAAAACCTTACTGAAACAACAAGTACTGCAGTACAATCCTTATATATATATATATATCACATTATTATAATAACCAGAATATAATCCATGAGTCCAAAAGCACCAATACATTAATTATTTAGCATCAACTGTAGTAACAGCATAAGATTGTCCTTGATCCCTTGGCCTTTTCTGAGGTAAGTTTCCCTGACGCTTAGGACATTCATTTTCATAATGACCCATTTCTCTACAATTGTAGCATTCAACTTTTATAGCCTCTTTCTTTCCCTTGCAATCACGAGCCTGGTGACCCTTTTCTCCACATTTATAACAAACTCCCATTCCTTTTAGACAAGTACCAGGGTTATTCTTCCCACAATTATCACATAATGGAAAATCCTTCTTTCCCTTTTTCCATTTATCTATCTCTTGTTCCACCGTTCTCTTCTTCTCTTTATTTACTTTGTTGTCATAAGACTTAGAGAATTCCTTTTCTGTCTTGATAGCACATGAGGCAATATCTTCGTATGATGAGAAGGATTGTGATACTAAAGCTCGACGGAGAAATGGTTTTAACCCATCAAAGAAACGATCAATCTTACCTCTTGGGTTACGTATATAATCCACAGCAAACCTCGCTAACCTTGTAAAGTTGGCCTCATACTTTGCGACATTCTCATCCTCCTTCTGCCTCAGACTTAGAAATTGCCTTTCCATATCTGCTCGATGGTCACGAGGAAAGTATTTTTCTAAGAAAAGCTCTTTGAACTTCCTCCATTCCATATTCGATATGTCATCATATTCCTTTGTGTTTTGAATCAGCGACCACCACTGATCGGCATCTCCAGTGAGGCGGTAAACTGCCATGACAACCTTCTCCCTTTCACTACTCCCCAAGGCATGGAATATTTTCTCTAAGGAATTTATCCATTGCTCAGCTACTATAGGATTTGTACTCCCATTGAAGGTTGGTGGTTGTTGCCTCATGAAGCGGTCTAACATTGATCCTCCACGTTGCGGATCAGGGTGCTCCATACGAGTAAGGTTATTATTCATAACCTGAGTGAGTTGTCCCAGTATGGTAATAAGTTGATCAGCACCAGTTGTATCTCCAGATCCACAATAATTATCTTGAGCAGGACGACAATCCCTACATGGAGTTCATGCATTGATATGGTTTCCATTCCTTCCACTAGGCACCATTTCTAAACAATGGCATAAACTAGATTAGTTTATGAATCAAAATACATAATTCCATACTCGTAAAACACTTTACTTAAATTGAACTATTTATGGATATAATCCATAATCATAAAAATAAATGTTTTCTTTGAGGAAGTATATACTCATAACCCTTCATAGTGGTTTATAAAGAAAATGAGAATTATCCAAAGAATATCCCCCGGGAGTGTCGTAACCAAGAGTGCAGCAAGGCCCGTTGTCGTGCACCAGTTCCCGTTCGAGTCTAGCTAAAAGCGGTGTTTTCGGGTTTTACCCCTAGGAACATCGGTGCCAGATCCGCCTCTACCTGCTCGTATCCAGACAGGGATGTATTGCTCGGAAAACTCACAAAATCTCTACAATACCAAAATTCTAGGAAGTTCTTATATACTAATCCTTAAAGTCTATCTTCGGGCTATGTGCTCTAATCAGAGTTTATCTAAATCTAGCTTCCAAGGTTAGTACTAAACTGCCTCTGATACAAACTGTAATGCCCCGACCCCAGCTACCCAGAGTCGGTGCATTACTTCGTAACATTGGCATGATCACAAAAGATCAAGTCTCAAAAGACCGATTAGTTTAGTAGCCTTGGAAACACTAGATACATTCGTAAACGTTACATTACATCATAAAGTGAAAAACTACAATAACATAGTCTCCATAGTCCACACTTCTATCCTCTTCGGACTATCCCTGCAGGTCATTCATAAAATACTTCTTCACATCCTGGAAAATATTAAAACATTGAAAGGGGTGAGCTCGGATGCTCAGTAAGGTTAAAAATATAGCGGAAGCTTTCATAAATAAACATTAACATTTAAGGCAATGTATAACTAAAACAAAAGCCTTATAAACTTGAACTTCAACATAATATGGAAAAAGTAAAATGAGATAATGCCATTTACTTACTCACATGGATATTCTACTAGTCGAATAATCACATGCAATATCAATAACCACTTTCATAATGAGGGAATGTATAATGCCAGACATTCTGAAACATTTTGTCAAGGCCTCGGCCAAGACGTCTAAAATGATTAAGGCCTCGGCCAAAACCATAAATCAAATTGGGAAAGGGCCTTGGCCAATTCCACGTCTAGTTGTCTCATGAGACCTACCGATGCAATTTTTTTAGAAGATACATACGTTTAAAATTTCTCAAATATACTCCAGTGTTTTTCTGAAAACATTATGCAAGCTTCTGAAAACAAAATAACTAATTCTGAGACTTCTCGACTAATTACAGGCCATGATGGGTCCACGCCCAATCCCTTCCTGTCTAACACACTCGAGAGTCGGGTTTTCTGAAAACATTTTTAAGCTTGCGTTAAGTACGTATACATTTGCACTGGATTTTCATATATTGGAGAGAAATATCTTTTTTTTGAAATCATTTAAAAATCACATAGTTATAAAAGAAAACCTTTTGAATAAACGTAAAATTCAAAGGGGATTATACACCGTATAAAATAAAGTTGTGTATAAAACGAAATATGCCTCAATGAAAGGAGATTGAGATGAAGTCCTTACAAAGATCATTTTTGAAATAAAATAGATCTATTATGTGTATTCACTATAAGTACACATAAAGAAAGTACAAATACAAGATAGGACATAATAATATCATTACATAATTTGAAAGTAGGAGATTAACCCAAATAATGGAAATTGGGTTAAGAAATTCCCTTACCTCGTGTCTGACTTGACTCAACCGTTCTTTAACCTCCTGAATAATAAACTAGAGTTAATATCTACCTTATTAAGAACCATTTTCAATTTCATTATCCTTTTTATATCACTTATTACAATTTTATGAATATTATGTAATTATTCAAGTTAATAACGATCGTTTTGTCGATCTTTGGTAACTTGAGTCAACAATAAACTTCTTATAATTACAAGTTGTTCATGTGGTAGAATATCCATTATATCCAGAATTATATTCATGATTTAGATGTCATGTATATCTTATATATCCAGTATATACATTCATTTATAATATTACGTAACATTTAGAGGTAAGAAATGAAATGCACCGTTCATGGAGACGGTAAGCCGTACGTACGCATGAACGCTACTTTCATTTCAATTTCATATTTAATGGAGCTAAATCATAATGATATAAATGTATAATATAATTCCAGTATAATATAGTGTATAATACCATTTACTCCATCCTTTATACATCCCACATATGGCATTAACGATTCAAATCACTTTGAGGGGGTGGTAGTCCGCACTTCCTAAAATGAAATTATCGCGTTTTACCCATAATGGAAATCATAAAGTATGCCATAAATGAGAAATACAGAAGCATAAGTAGAACATAAACATATTATATATCATATATAAAAATAGTTACATCTTAATGGCCACCTTTGAAGGTGTTATATGAGTGTTGAACAATCATCGTTTCGTGAGGCAGAAATTCGCCATCCACAGAAACCGTATGTTCTTTAACCATTAGATGTAGGTGTGTGTAAATGTAGATCGAATACTTATTATAACAACATCCTAGTATATTTAGGATACTGGTGTTATTACAAAAGAAATGAATAAAAAGAGTTTAGGGGGTTTGAGAAGAAAAATAAAACAAAACAACATTAGAGAAGACATTATCTCAAAATCGGGTAACTCTTATTGATTTGAGCCAAAGGCTTCCTTGGGAAGAGTTCTGCCCAAAGTGAGGCTTCTAGGAGTAAGATAGGGATGTTGTGAGAGTATTTGGGCAGAGGTTGGACGAGCAAAATGGCTTGAAAGTGTAAATGAGGTGGGAGAGGTGGGGGGCTTTTATAAGTGGAGAGGAGGGGCTCTTTTGGAAAGATTGAAATGTTACATTATTATACAATTCTTTTCGGATTCTAAAGGTCTCACACTTATATAATTCGTGTCTAAGGTGATAAGGGTTCGCAATCTCCTTATCCAATAGGCTTTGGACAAGTGTAAGCCTTGGATTTTGCATTATCTTCTCATTTTATTTAAATCGTTAAATAATGAGGTCATCGCTGCATCATAATGATGTCATAAATAATTTAATTTATTTATAGTTTAAAAATTATAAAAAAAAATACTATGATGTAGGAAATCATTTTATCGTTCTAATGAATATTTATAATCAAAATTTGGACTTGTTTAACCCCACTTAAAAATTGTTTTAGTAAAACAACTCATGTTTGTGTCAATTTAATTTTAACATTAAATAAATATATATTAATGTCATTTTCCAACTAAAGTGGCTCCATGGGGTCCCCAAGTTGACCCATGGGTTGTCTTGGTCGGCCATGACTCATCCAATAGGAGTAGGACAAGTGTAAAGCTCATCTAATATTATTAAAACATTATTTTTACCTTAAACTACACTAATCACCTCTAATCGCGATTAAGAACTTAAAAGTTACTATTCACCAAAAAAAATTATTTTAATCTCATTGAACCACATTTTACTTCTTAATGACAACCATGTATGTCGGATTTTTGAAAATCAAATCACATAAGTGGTAATATTTCATTTTAACGAAAAATCAGTTTTTAACAACCACTTAGTGGTTTCACTATTCATCAAAAATTGAAGTTTTTCAAAATAAGGCCAAAATTTCACCCTAAGCTATAATTGATATTCTGAATTCAAAAATGATGTCTATTTTACAAAATTACAAACATATAAGTTGTATTAATTAATTTTATAATTAATTCTCGCTGTTACAACAAATAGCGTGTTTTTAAGAAACAATTTATATCAAAAGATTGGCAATTGTTTATGTCCAATTTCAATGTTAAATTAATTCTAATGACCACCATTGGATAAAATGGTAAAAATATATTCTAATTATACTTTAAAACCACTAAATATTATAATTTATCACTATAAATTATTTTAATTAAAAAAGTTGTTTTTAAGTATTTTTCACTATTCATAAAAATTTAGAAGTTCTCAGAAAAATATCGAAAATTCAACATAGGCTAATTTCAATATTCCGAATCCAAAAATGAAGTCCATTTTGATAAATAAAATTTATAAAATTTCAAAAAGTAGGTATTACTATTCACAACGGCTAGTTTAGTTAGTTGTGGTGTTTTAGAACTCGAAGTTTCGTACAATGCAAGTTATTGCATTATTGAATGAGAAGCGTATTCGTGGAAGCTCGTGGTGTTACTATTTAATAAATGATATCTTTTAAGTGATTTGAACTATTTGGATATTAACACACTTTAATATTCAACTGTTCATATGTTCAAAGATAGTAGCATTCATGAAATCTCATTTAATGCATGCATCCAGATATATCATGCACTAGATGTAATTTTCTGACCCGGAATCCATTGAATCGATGCCCTGATCTGGTTCACCACAAGACCTTAGGCATGCCTCCCCATATGTTGAAGGTTTCCAACTAGTAGCATAGGTCTATAGAGATACATTGGGGAGACTATACCCACTTATCAGAGTAATACCATATTATAAATAATACCAATAGATATAATAAACATTAGGAACAATAAATAGACAACATACAGTAAAAGATAATAAGTTCCCAAGTAACACATGCTATAACAATATGATGGATACACTACATGTCAAGAAAACATACAAGAAAAGACTCTAAACCCAAAACTATAAAAGATCCTAAACTCAGTCTCGAGTCCCAACTCGGTCCGGACCTCCCATGAACCAACCCATCTTCCTATCCACAACCTGACACCAGTTCCATGTCCTACACCTTTACCAGAAAATAAGTAGCATTTTATTAGGTACCCAAGTGTCATGGAAGCCCAATCAGGGTGTGAGTATGGCTCAGTAGGCCACCGCCAATGGTTTCTAACGAAATAACTAGTTTGTAGAATAGGGTATTCAAGTAATAAATTTTTAATAAATAATAAAAGAAACAAATGAAATCATGTTTCACATCTAAATAGTTTTTAACTAGACATTCTTATCTTTTAGGTTCCATAATTTACACCCCACAACAAAACTTTCTCCAGTTGTGTCGGGATTTTAAACCATAGCCTAAAAAGGGGTTACTCGCACTTTTAATAATTAACGGTAATTTATTAACCAAATAATTTATCAACATAACCTGGAACCTTGGTCTGGTAATCAATCCATGTCCATACATTTGGGATCACAAAGCCTTAGTCTGAATTCCCTAACCATGACAAATTTAGAAGCAAAGATCCATAGTTCAACATCCTAAACTATGCAAAAATTGGTGGTCCTAGACCATCAGTCTATCCTAACCCAAAAATGAGGATCCTAGGTTCATAAGTTAGGAGAACTAATCCTCGTTCTGACATCCTAACTCGATCAATGCATCAGTGGGGCCTAGAGCATCAGTCTAGCCCGATCCATGGAATTAGATCCTCTGTCCAATACACCACTCATACAACATACCTCATGGTCATGATTCTTTAACCATTTATCACATTTACCAATATATAATTTGAAATAATAAGGTCCCAATGTAACTTTAAAACCAAATTATAGAATAAAAAAATCAAAATTCTCATTTAAAATCATCTTAAAGTCTCCCTTTAAAACACGGGCCTTCCTATTTGAAAAAATAAAACGCGCCCCAAGGCTTACATTTCCATTTCCAATTATTCAAAATATTCATTAAGAATTTTTAAAAAAATGGGAACTACACCCCCACTTCAACTCATCATTTGAAATAAAATAATATATCCATTTTTTAAAACCCTTGAGGTAAAAGCCTCATTTTAAAACATTATCTAATTTAAAAACATCATATTCTACCATTGAAAATCATTCCCAGATCATAATCCAAAATACATCATTTAAACCATTTCAAATGCCTCCAATTCATTTCACAAAAACTATCATAAAACATTTCAATTGCCCCTTAAGCCAAATACCACACACAAATTAACAAGTACAACCCTCTCACATTCATAATTAATCTAACTTGACATTTTTCAACTCATTTTACCATTTCCAAGGGTTCATCATACCCCACGTATGTCATCCCACCTTTTTATTACATAAACTTTTCATTACATGGTACAAAATAGGAGATATTTTATATTTTGGTTTCTTGGAAATTGGGAATATAATACATGAAAATATAAAAAATTATTTTGATATACTTGAAAGGATTATTCATTGGTTCATCATAAGTATATTTACTTCATCTCATAAAATAGGGACATGAATCAAATGAAATGGTGAGCATAATGCCTAGTAAGGGAAATCATGGGAAATAGTTTACATATGATCTTGTGGAATATCAATAAGAACATAAGGAATGTAATTATGGAATGAGCAAGGGAACATGAGTAATTGAATAAAAATAACATGATTCATAACATGGATATGTTTCTACAACATTTAAATGATATGTTTGTAATAATATCACTAAATTTTGTCCTCAAGGTGTCATAAAATTTACCAAGATAATTCACCAAGGTATCGTAAAACATGTCATCTCTAGAGATTAAATTATTTACCCAATGAATTGGAGTGCTATCAGGGATCACCCTTAATAGGTATTAATTAATTTTATATAAATATATCATAATCAAATAATTCATAAAAAACTCATGGAGAATAAAATAAATGGGTTTTATATCAAAATTATGGCATTTCAAAAGTGCTTTAAAAAATAAATATTATGTCATTTTAAACCCAAAGAAAAGGAATAAGGTTTTAATGTATGTTAATACCAGAATAAAATAAATAATTATTACATTTATTTGAATACCCTTGGAAAAATAATAGGCTTGTTATTCACAGGAAGAAAATAAAATGGATTTCTTTAGAAGAAGAGAGAAATTTTGAGAAGTAAATTTGGCAGCATAATGGGTATAAAACATAGTTTGGAAAAGGGTAAAATGAGAGGGTAAAAGGGTATCCCATTTATAAAAAATAATTTTTCAGTAAGTTTATGATAAGAGATTAATCATAAAATTTATAATACATATATGAAAAGAAGTTCTTGAATCAAATATAAAATAAGGATAATTCCATTACCTTGAAAAGTAACTCTTAGATCTTGAAGAATGGAACATTGGGGGATTGAAAATAGATTTATAGAACTCCTTGGTTGGTAAAACTACCATAGATTTATGGTGGATTTATTTTTAGTTAAATTAAATGGAGAAATGGGTGTTTATTTATATAAAAAGTTGAGGATCTGTTTATTAACTTCTAAATATAGTCCTTGGAAATCTAGGTTATGGAAAATGAAAAACCATGGGAATTCCCATGGTTTCTTTCCATGGTTTTGGATATTTGGGAAATATTATATGTTATTTTAACCAAAAAGAGTCTATCATAATTTTATATTACTTATTTTGTCATGTAAAGGTAAAGTTTCCATAAAAATAATATTTTTAATGTTAAAGTTTCTATTTTAGACTTTGGAAAGTAAATTATAGGTTTGTAAATTTATTAAAATCTATTAAAATACTTTATATTGATAAAATAATATATTTTAATTCTTTTATTGTGGTTAATTAGTTATCACATTATTATTACATAAATATGAAGTCATTAAACATATCGAAAACCTCAAACTTTATTTTTACTATTCACAGAAAAATAAAGTATTTTAGAAAATTATTATAAATTCACCCTAACCTAATATCAACATATTGATCTCAAAAAATATATTTATTTTATCATAATAATTCTATAAATATGATAATTTTGAATTTTAAATATAAAAAATTATTATTTATTAAAAAAATAGCGGGTTGATAATGCATAGAGGAATTTCTGAAACTTAAAAAATTTCAAGGACATAATAAAATTATTTTATCATTTAGATTTAGAAAAAAGTTTTTTTAACATAATATTTCATTAAAATATGTATTATTCACAATATCTTAGTTATTAAAAAAAATTATATCTTTTCTAGAAGGTACAATTTGTGTCTGAAAAATCAATTTATAAGATTCCATCACAATTAATCCTATATTTTATTAAGTAAAAATTTTCTTAAAAATGGAATTTATGCAAAATAAATTTTATTTATACAAAGGAATTTCACTTTAAGTAACTAAGTCCTCTACAAATAACCCCTTATAACACCCATGTATGATCTATGGGTAAGGTGTGCGATTGTGATAGATTCAAGAGGTGGCTCACCTAACATCACCCGAGTGGTAATTTCAACTAATTTGAACTTCTCCCATACGAAAATTCATTCTAGATTCACTTGTTGAAGCTCATATTGGTCTTGGTCAAAGGTGAACCCCAGTGATTATACCACCCTCCCAATTTCTGACATATAGGCCTCATACGGCATAACTCTACTTTTTGAGGCCACTGATTCTCTATTATTCATTAATTATCCTTTGTCACTTTTACTTATAAACACTAATTAAAAAGTTAAAATTATTACCAAGAATATAGTTCCCAATTTTCATATTGACCAATGGTCATATAATGGTCAAATATAGATGTTAAAATTTCCCTTTATATTAACTTAATTATTAAAGAGATATAATTTTGTTATGAATAATATAATATAACATAAATTTTCAAGAAACAATTATCATTCAAAAATATTAGGTCATTACACCATGGGTAGCCCCAGGTTCGGTCTCACATCATTAGTGAACCAAATGGGGTCTGTGGAAGGTATCGTGCCTCAATATAATTCCCAAATTACTTTCCTTAACCAAATACATTAAAATGTATCAAGGTGGAGAATTGACACAACTACATACATATATAAAACATCAAGACTATGTGAAAAATATTTAATACCACCTATCTCATGTAGGTTAACAACCACTGGATTAATCTTATCCCTTTCAAGCTCAAACAAACTTCAAAGCCACAACTTAGAATCTACTGGAAAAGTGTTTTTTTAGGGATTCATAGGGTGAGAAGATAAAAAACGAGGCCCATTCCAGATAAGGAAGGAAACATAGTCAAAGACTTACCCGGAGTGTCGATTCACAACCAACGACACTCAAAACTACCAAGAATTGAAAGATAATCACCTCATGGAATCTTGGGGAGAATGGATCATAACCCGTATTATTTTAGGGTGAAATGGGAGGAAATACATGTAAGTTTTCATAAATCCCAAATGGTAAAATTGGGAAAATACTCCTTTTCTAATGGGGCGTAGATTTTGGCCGCACGGTTGGCCAAACCGTGCACCAACCATGCACCACCCTCTATCTAAAGGGTTCCTACATCACATGGTCTTTTGGGGAGCCTATATGGTTTGAAAAACCATGCGGTGTCTGTACAAGATGGACCTATCCATGCCCATATGGTTTGGTCCCCCTTCATGCATGGTTTTACCAATAGTGCACCACTCCCCTCTAGGAGGCATGGTTATGGTGCACAGCTAGCACTAATTATGTGACAACCATGAAACCTACATTGGATGGACTCTTTTCATCCCTCTTTTACATCCTGAATCCCCAGGATACCCCCTATAATCCTTATATTATTGGGAAAATTTTCATTAACCATTTTTAAGGATGTTAAACCAAAATTTAAACAAATACATACCTACATGAAAGTTCGAGATCTTAAAACCTCCCCACAATATAATAGATCATCCTTAAGCCATAATCCAAAGAATCAATAAGCTTCCAAGAAAAACAGTCAGGACACATGGCCTGCTCACTAACTTTTATCTTCCCATCCTTCTCCTAAACATGGACATTCCATCACTATAGCTGGACTAAGCAACAATCATACCCTGAATAAGTTTTCCATTGTGATCTAAAATCACAAACCGGATGCTCCTCAAAGGACAGATCAATCTCAAACCCAGCATCAACTACAATAAAACCATAGGGAATCCAAGGAAACACAAGCTAAATCTCTATATAAGGAAACTTCATACATAGAATCATACCACCATAGAAGAGCCAATTGTCAATCTACTGTCCCAATTTTCTCTGTAAATCATGGCCCAAATCACTTGGGGCCAACTTAACCTATTTTTCAAAGTTCTAAAAGTGACCTAAGATTGGAATCACCCAAAGGAACATGTAGTTTTCCAACCTCATTTCGAAAACATATGTTTTTTCACAACTCAAGGCATATATCCTTGTTCTACATATGAAAATCCGAAGCACAATCCAAGAATAACCTTCATCTCAAGGTAATAAATTGTTCAAAACTTGAGCCAATGTCCATTGCCAAAACCAAAACACCAAGAAAGATCTTACTCGATTCCATCCAACACAAAACATTAGTCACATCATCAACCAACCACTTTCCCACTATGATGCTCCCCTCCATATGATTTAGCTCACCACCCCCATATTCTAATGTTGGGCACAACCACCATCAAAACGGACCACCAGAACCTCAACTCAAACTTTTACAACATACCTAATGTGTTTCTCAACTCACTATGCCCAAACATCCACAAGAACGTCATCCAATATTTTTATCTATCCTTTCCATAAAAACCACCTGAATTAGACACATCTCTATCTTCCATTCATCAACTAAGGACAGCTTTTTTCTTCCTCAAAACCCATTTCCATTACTATAATGCATTTATCATTTCAAAACATACCCAAAATTCAGTTTACAACTCGCTACTTCCATTCCTTTATCTTGGTCATATCAGACAATTCTGGAACAACTCATCCTAAAATGTCCAAATCCCCCTATTGGCACATTACCACTTCACCCATCCATATAGCCTTATCATTTAAGTAATATAACTATCATTTGACATAACTACTAGATTATATCCCTGACTTTTGATAAAACTCCACTACCAGGGCATCCACTACTTCCCAAACTGTCATTGTGCTCTATAGTACTCACTAACATTTCTCTAATACAAACATCTTGGGTTTCATTGAGAACCAACTCGATCCCAATGCCAATTCTCATCTCGATCAACCACTATATCCAAGGACCACCTATCCTTTCCCAAGGAACCCAAATGTGTACCTCACGGGTTTCTCATTGGCACCCTAATTCCACTACATCTACTCCATGATTTGCTCCTCGCATCCATGACTAACATATTACCCCCCCACCTTAGGAGTTTCTTTATGATCACTTTATTCAAGAAATTACAACCACCACATCCCATGCCTCATTCACAAGTTGAACCCCAAAACTTGTATGTGGTATTATATCTTCTACTAAAATAAAAAAGAATCATCAATTGCTACCCATTCTCAGTTACCAAGAATGGAACTCATGGAATTAGTTGAGATATGGTTAATCCCGATGACCTCACTCGTAACTGGTCGATGGTGTGCTTCCCACCATAAAGCTTCACATACATCTCTCCATGATCATAACCTCAAAGAGGCCCCATATCCAACCAAGACACATTGAAGTAGCTAGGAATAAATCCAGATCTCTCCCAGTATACCCAAGATGATGTCAAGATATTAATGATCGTCACTAACTAGGAGTATGCTAAGAATTCATCTATGAATACCATCACAAGTTATCCATTCTCGATTTCACCTCTACTATGGGGAAACCTTAACCTACCAAAATTAATAATCTTACCTACCCATAATAATCTCATCCACACTCAACCACTATAGCTCAAGTGTAATTTCCAACCAAAATTCACCACCACTTCATGACCCTCTTCCAAGAAACTGTGACCCAACATTCCTTTTGGCACTAATTATATTACCCCACTTGAGTTCTTCCAGCACGACCCTATTGATTCATAATAGAAACACAATAATCCATCAAACTGATCAAAAAACAAATGGTCTCTTGAATAACCACTCTTCCCACTTTAGTTTTACAGAAAACAACAGGAAATTATCATGATCCACCTATTCACACATCCCAAATAACATCATTCCTTCCCAACATGTTCCCAAGACCTAATCCCCCTCAGGACCCTCGATGTCAAGCAATTTTATGTGGTCATTCACTGAACTCGACTCAAGATTGCATGATACGTACATCACTAGATCTAGTCTCAAATATCCTCTTATACAAATAACTATGCCTCTTGGTCCATATGCCTCATTAGGCACAAGTAATTATTGACATTTCTATACCAAAACCCAACCCTTTTTTCAAAAACAATATCAACCACATGACCACCCCTCACCCTGGGTGTCACTTCTATAAAAAAAAGAATCCATCCACACTTTGGCCACCATTTTATTGTTCACTTAAACTCATCACTGGTACCTTAATTAAACATCATCAAGATAGATGGGTTAGGCACCCAAAAGACCCTACCTTTTCCAAAACCGACCTTATAACCAACCACAACCACTCAGGTTCTTTTATGATAATGAAACGAAGTAACTACCATGCAATTTTACCAAAATTCAATGGCACCTACTGGGCATCGATTCCACCTCTGAAGAACCTACCCATAATTCACAATCTAAGGAACCTGCAACATAGGGCTAACCTCCCTCAAGTTTACCCTTGATTCCCAAAAACCAACAATGCATAACCACTACTCAAGTTGAATCTCCAAACCATTAACTTTCCCACTTATCCCTCTCGGTTAAACCCGAACTAGGAAGCACTCTCTACACACCACTCTCAAAGTCCTAAATGTCCACATGTTCCATACACACCCAAAAACACTAGAAACCTGGACAACCCCTATCACAGGCCACCCTCTAAGGTCAAATGATGCCAACTCCCTAATCTATATTCACATCTAGTAAAGTCCAGTAGCTCTCCCTCTAAACCATACACATCAAAAATCAATAAGTTTGCCATCACGGGAGGCACTCCTTCCCTGTTCTAAAACACACATCATCTAACACATCCAAGAAAATATTTACTCTAGGTTTCACACCATGGAACCCACACACATACATCATCACTACAATCCAAACACTCACTCTAGGATCCAAAACACAACTCACATGATCACATCCCACAAGGTTTACCGCACCAACATTACCGGAAAACATCTAATAACCTGAAGGTCACAATCCTACCGAAGTTATAAAAATAAATAACCCTCTAACCACACATCAAAACCCAAATAATCCTCATGACCCATAACTAGGGTATAAACTAGGGCACTCTCACTACCCAAACCACCCATACATAGGGTCCAATCTCAACACTAGGGATACCCACACCGATATCCTTAAAGGTTCCATTATTTTTCCACTTCCCTTCCCAATTAAACTTTACCATTTTAAAACTTGAGGATTCACATTTCAAAACCTTCCATTTTTTAAAACCCAAGGATTTCCACTTTCAAAAACCTTTTTATTAAACTAACATTTCAAAAATCTTTCACTTTATTTAAATTTATATTTCAAAATATTTTCATTAAAAACCGTTCTTTGACTATATTTTCCAAAATTATCATATTTGATATCGATTTTAATAACCAATCATAGGTAATATATTGATTTATTATCAATCCTATGTGCCTAGAATTCTCCATGAACCCACCCACACTCTATTTCCATACCAGAACAAGAGATAAAACCTCATAAATCAATAACATCGCATAGTGCTCCACTCAAAATGGAAATATCAATCAACTATAAAATCATATAATAGAACATCAATTGCCACCCCTAGAAACTTGGGTTTTTCTCTCGTACGTGGGGATGTAGGCTCCCAGGCAGGAGCCCATTTTCAAGCCCTAACAATATCCTAGTATCATATCTACCATGCCCCAAATAGCAAGAAAAAAGGAATTAGATATGATGCCAATTTGTAACATCCTGACCTAGAATCCATTGAACTAGTTCCCTGATCTGGTTCACCACAAGACCTCAGGCGCACCTCCCCGAATGTCAAAGGCTAATGACTAGAAGTGCAGGTATATAGAGATATGTTGGGGAGACTATACCCACTTATCATAACAATACCACAATATAAATAACATCAATAGATATAATAACCATTAGGAACAATAAATATACAATATACAAAAAATCCAATAAGTTACTAAGTGACACATGCTATAATAATATGATGGATATACTACATGTTGGGAAAACATGAAAGAAAAACTTTAATACCAAAACTATAAAATATCCCGAACTCAATATCAAGTCCCAACTTGGTCCTCATCTACAATGATCCAACCCATATTCCCATGCACAATATAACACCAGGTCTCTGTCCTAAACAAGTACCAGAAAACAAGTATCATCTACTCAAGTACCTAAGTTTCATAGTAGTATGAGCAGGGTGGGAATATAACTTAGTATTACACCACCAACAGTGTCTAAAGTAATGACCATTTTTTACAATAGGTTATACAAGTAATAAAGGTGCAATAAATAATCAATGCAATAAAGGAAATCTTGATTCAAATCTAACCAGTTTTTGACTAACCATTATTATCTTATAGGTCCCATGGTGTTGAACAAAAAAATAAAACTAGCTTCGGTCATTATTGGAGTGTAACACATATCATAAAAAGGGTTTAAATGCACTTTTAATCATGAATTTTTATTTAATAACTAAATAATTTATCAATATAACCTAGATCCTTATTCTAGTAATCAAGACATGTCTATAAGTTTGGGAGCATAGATCCTTAGTCTGACATTCCAAACCATGCCAAATTTAGGAGCATAGAGCCTCAATCTGACATCCTAAACTATAAAAACATCAGTAGGCCTAGATCATCATTCTAACCTAACCCAAAACTAAGGATCCTCAGTCCCTAAGTTAGAAGTATAAAGACTCGATCTAACATCCTAACTCGAGCAATACATCATTGAGGCCTAAATCATCATTCTACACCAAACCAAGGTAGTTGAGCCTTAGTCTAATACCCCACTCATATATATTTCCACATAGACATGATTATTTAACCATTTATCACATTTACCCATGTATAATTTCAATTAATATGATCCCAATAGACCTTTAAAACCAAATCAGGGAATAAAAAACAAATAAAAATAATCATTTAAAATCATCTTGAAGACACCCTTTAAAATATGGTTCCTCCTATTTGAAAAACTAAAACATTCTCCATGTCCTAAATTTCCATTTACAACCAATAAAAATGGTCATTAATCATTTTAAAAAAATGAGAACCACACCCCAGTTTCAACTAATCATTTGAAATCTGATAAGAAATGCCTTCTTCAAAGCCCTTGAGGTCAACACCTCCTTTTAAAACATTACCCATTTTCAAAATATCATATTCCATCATTGAAATCCATTCTTGGATCATATTCCAAAACACACCATTTAAACCATTTCAAATACCTCAAGGAATTTAAAAAAAACTAGCACAAAACATTTCAATTGCCCCTTAAACCAAATCCCAAACACAAATTATCAATTACAACCAACTCGCATTAATAATTACCCTAACCCGTCATTTACCAACTCATTTTACCATTTTAAGGGTTTGAAATACCCCATGGGTAGGCCTAGGTTTGTTGTCACATCATCAATGAACCCAATGGGGTCCATTCAAGGTATTTCACCTCAATCTAAGGCCTAAATTACTTTCCTTGACCAAATAAATTAAAACACATCAAGGAAGAGAATTAGCACAACTATATAAACATATAAATCATCAAGAATATGGGAAAAAAGATTTAATAACACCTACATTATGTCTGTTTGCAACCTATCGCTTAATCTTAACCCTTGATTCAAACTCAAACAACCTTCAAAGACATAACTTACAATCTTCTAGAAAATTGACGTTTTAGTGATTCAAAAGGATATAAGATAACCAATGAGACCTATTTAAGATAATTTAAGGAAACATAGATTAAGACTTTCCTGTATCATTGATTATCACCCAACAATACTCAAAACTTCTAATAATCAAAGGAGAATCACCTCTTGGAAGCTTAAGGTAGAATGCCTCATTGACCTTATTGCTTTAGGGTGAAATAGGAAGAAATTTGGGTGAGGTTTCAAAAATATAGAAGGGGGAAATGGGAAAATCCTCATTTTTTAATGGGGAACATGGTTGGATACATTGTTGACCAATCCATCTACCAACCGTGCACCACTCTCTATCCTAAGGGTTATTGGGTTGCACGGTCTCCTGGGGAGCCCGCACAGTTTGACAAACCATGTGGTGGCTATGTGGGATGGATGTTTCCATGAGTGCACAGTTTTTTCCCACTTCATGCATGGTTTTACCAACTGTGTGCCACTCCCCTCCATGGGGAATGGTTCTAGTACATGTTTATCACTAACCATGTGCCAACCATGCAACCTGCATTCGATTTCCTCATTCCCTCCTCTTTCACGTCCTGAACCCCCAGGAAACCCACAAGACTCCTCATATTCTAAGGAAACATTTTATTAACCATTTTAAGGTATTTAAACCAAAATTTAAATAAATACATACCTCTATGAACTTTCATGATCTTACACTTCATATAGCCATGCATGATATACAATATATAGCTTAAGGTCTTATCTCCTTCAATCTATCACTTTCACTAAAGCATAATATATGTTGTGTCATTTCACTTTATATTATATCATATACAATAAATCATGAAACCAAATCCAAAACAAATTTTGGATATATTATAAAACACTTTTGGAAATCTATCATTAACTTCACCTTGTATCACGTCAAATGCAATACCTTGTGAACACCCATCCAAAAAACTTTTGAATTAACTCAAAACACTTTTAGAGTAACTCTTAGATTCAAAATCAATCCACATTCAGGCAACCAAAAATAGGGGTCCTAAAGGCCTTTATAGGATTGAAAAAAATATGAATCTTCATATCCATAAGTGTACACAAATATAGGCCTCTAGAAAATTGTCTATGATACTCAATCTATAAAGGGATTTGTTGTGATCTCTATCAAACACAAATATATCTATACATGTATCCACTAGTCTGAATCATATGAAAGTGTATGTTATCATATTTTCTATTTATATAAGATATCTAGTGACCATGGGACATGAAAAATGTCAATCCCATATATCCAACTCATTTGTTCTTGATTCGTAAAGTGTAGGCTGAACTAATCTATTAATATATCACATGACATTCATCCTTCTAGATAATCACATCACATATCCCTTATCCAGATATATATATATATATATATATATATATAATATCTAGGTGCATCTTCACACTCCCATAGTCTATCTCAATCAAGTGCCTTAATGTCATACTCATCATATGATAGGAAAAACATCATATTCGTTAAGCTCTAGTTGAAAACATTATTAACAACATACCCAACCACCCTCGTATTAGCTAAGTCAATTTATAGACTTGCATAAGTAGGGTATCAAAGTATAAAGGTTTCCATGATATGTATTCTGATAATATCTTGTAGTGGGGATGAAAATATGATCCATGCACCCCTATTGTACCAAAGATATATCTGTATGAAACTCCATGTCGTATACTTAGTAGGTCATCTAGTGCACACAAAGAATCATATTCTTTGTTCTGGGCCTCATAAGAATATTATGTACCTATCTATAGAAATCATACTCCTACTAACCATAACCTAAATATTAAATTTTTATTTATAAATCACTTTTCATGAAAAGTAACAGACCAAAAAAGCCAAAGTATAGGGTCAGCTAACACAGTAAGAGACCATGAAATCATTAAAAACAAGACTAAAATTATTGGAATCGCTTACCGTATATAGCCCCAATTGAAGTGCATGTACCTTCATTTATGGATCTTCCTTGAATAATTCTTCAAAATGAGTGTCCAAATTGTCCCAAACTTGGATGTATTCATACTAACCTTAAAATTTCATCATAACCTATAATAATCCATGAACAACATTGTTTAGGGATAAACTCAAATCCATACTTTAAAAGGTCTATTATCATTACTCTATAAAAAAAATTATATCTATATATACAATTATGTATCCAATATGAAATAATGATAAAGTGGATATTATCTCTAATATGGTGAATTTTTAATATTCTTAAACTCTTTTGGAATATTTAAAAAACCCAACATAAGCACCAATTTATCATATCATATATGATAAACTACCATATCATCCTTATGTTTGTTATACTTTATAGATTTTGTTAACATGTTACATCATATGTGATCCACAACACATCTCTATATGACCATATGATAAAACCATTATTCTTAACTCTTTAGTAAGAAACATCTATGAAGTAATCCAGTTTGAATAATATTGAGATTTAGGAATCCTGTTCCTAATTATTCAACTTCTTAAACATATTCAAACTTATTAAATTAACAACATCAAAATTTTTTATTTAAACTTTTGTTGTTTAATTAGAACCCTTTCTAAGTTCATCATCATCATCCTTGGAACCCTTTTCCATAAAAAGTTTCCTTGAAATAATTTAACTAGTTACATTATTGTTTGCTAATACATCTTAACGCTCTTAGGATATTAAGAAAAAATCACTTTAAACTTAGACTTTTATAATCTTTTATTTTTTAACTTTTAACTTCATAAAGTTAAAATATACACCAAGTAGCCTCTTTGACATTATATTTATTTCATAATATCTAGATAGGAAACATAAACCCTTTTTTTAGGAAATAAAATTTATTTATTTTCAGAATGAATATTAAACAAATAAACTATTTTTTTCATATCATATATAGTATTCTATGTGTTTTTAACCTTTACTTTTTTAAAAGAATATTTTATTAAAATATATCACTTATGGATGTCGAGAACACATTCCCTCATATTTTAAAAAATATCTAGATAAAAAAATCATCCTAGATAAACACTTTTATCCAAATATTCTTCCCAAAACATATTATATAATTTTATGAATAATAAACCATGTGTATAAAATTAATCATCTCAATTTTGTTAATAAAAAATATTTATTATCAAACATATTCTCTTATCATGTAAGAGAAATGAGATGAAAATGCACATATTTTATATAGATTCATTTGAGATTGATAAAATATTTTACATTCAAATCCTCTATTTAGTAACTATTTACTACATCTTGTGAATATAAACTACAATCCTAATCAATTCTTACTTTAATTTTGAATTGATATATATTTACAAAAAAAATTAAAATATAT
The DNA here is from genome assembly GCA_963277665.1 of Viscum album. NCBI lineage: Eukaryota > Viridiplantae > Streptophyta > Magnoliopsida > Santalales > Viscaceae > Viscum > Viscum album. Next base: position 111,744,481 of record OY728119.1, on the reverse strand, counting down.
ATTTGGTATCACATTCCTTTAAAAATCAAATAATAAATTTATATAACATTCATAATTAATATATAAATTCCATGGATTTTCAAAAACTTATTCAGATATACCTTGGATAATACAATCGTATTAAATTATTAATCTTCCTTTTGAACAACCTAATATTTCAATGACCTTGATTTACTTCTTGAAGAAACATTGTTTAACCTTCCAACCAACTTTTATTCTTCTGGTTTGAACATTTACCCACTTATATTATCCATACGATACCAAAATTCAGACATCATATTCCCAATTCATTTATATTCCCAACACTTTGATGATATCATGTAAACATTATTTGAATTGAATCATATTGTTATAAAATTTCCATATATGATAATAGGATAAATTCTCTAACAAGAACAATCCATTTTTTTCTCCCCTTAAAGCATGTTATAGAACTAAAAAATTCATAACTATGTGTATAAAAAATACCTTATCTAATTTTATTAAACAATTTTTTTCATTCTCTTCATAATAGATGATGAGATAAAATACACATCTTATGATAAGTTTATTCATTCTTAAAGTATATAAGTTATCAATGAAGAAACTCCTTTTCCCCAATACTTGAAAAGAAAATTCAAGATTCAATTCTTTTCTCTTTCTAACATTCTATTTATTTACAATAATTATAAATAAAATAGTTGATATCATAAATCTATCAGAACAATAGAATTGATTTGTATAACCATTAAATATTTAATAAAACCTTTAGTATCACCAAGTCATTTTGAATATTCAATAATATTTAATATCATTTTATATACCCAATCATACTGAGTATATGAGAATATAATCATTTATGTACCCAATTATATTGAGTACATGAGTGGATACTAAGATTACTTTGGCCATTTTTCATTTAATTCCTTTTAAGCATTAAATTAATCACTCTATACTTCCATAAGAATATATATTCACTTGTTAAAAAACTTCAACACTTAGTTACTGAGTAAGAAATTTTTCTGACACATATAATTCTTCTTAATAATGTTTCTTATATCACCAATATTGTAAAGAATCTAATTTTTCAATGTATTACTTCTAAATATGATATGGATTATTTTTGGATCCATGCACTGATACGGTCTGAGATTCTAAGGCCCGGTGAGCCCAAAATTGATATTTGAAAAATATTAAAAATTTAATATCATACGCATTTGTTTCTAGTGAAAAAGTAGAATAAATCCTCAATAAATTCTAATATAAAAAATATGATATTGTAATTGAGTTCATATCATGGTCTTTACCCTAGGCGTGACATAATATTTGCCAGTATCAAGTGTTTTGGTATAGTGCTATCACGGGCACAGATAATAAAATAAGTAAATTTATTTATTTAATTTATTTATTTATTTATTTATTTTGACATAGTGACCTAGAATCCTCTATTTAAACATGTCTATGCCTAAATCTCTAAGTTTAACCAAAGAAACTAGGGATTTAGAGTATCCATTGGAGAGGATCCATTGGAGAATCATTTCTAAATGACATCAGATCGGATTGACATCGAGGATCATTGTACTAACGAAAATCTTGGATCTCACTAATGATGATAATATAAGACCATTCTTCATCATTTATCGATCTAAACTCTAGGTAGGATGTTTTATTAATGTGATTCCATCCCAATATTTTATCTTAGTTGAACATGGATTAATTCCACAAACAATAATCAATTTGAGCGTTGACTATTGATTTATTTATGGTAGATTTATTTGTTTGTTTATTATTCCCTCTTCATTCATATAATTCTTTAAAAATGGATCGAGGAAAAAATTAAAAAAGGCCATGGTTCATTTCTCATGTTTTTGGTTTATGTATTTCTCCCTCATTTTTTCACACACTCATCATGGTAAATTTATTTGGACCGGAGTTTAATGAATATTTGGTATATAATCATTGTGTGACTGTTCTTCAGCACAATGGATCAATACCATGGTATCAGTTCATGATTTAGTGTGAAATCAAGGATCTATGATGATGGAGGATGATTAGAGGTAGATTGGAATGGATCAATGGTTCTCATTCTTCCCAGTTTGATGCACGGTGGTGACAATATGGCTCTATGGCGGTGTTTTCCAAGCCGATTCGAAGCTCAGATTTAGATCTTTAGTTATGGGAGGGTCGAATGACCTCATATCTATGATTTCTAGATAGAATCATGGTTAGAGAAACATGGATAGACTATGTGGAGGATATATTGGGGGTTCTATAAATGTATGGGTTACATGGAATGTAATCCATGATCACACGATGTGTGGGGTCCTATCGCGGTATTAGGGTTTCTACTAAGAAGAAATGATCACATGTCATGTGACACCTATCATACGCATTTGATCCATGATGGTAGATTGGTGTGTATCTCAGAGGATACACAGGCATGGGCAGGTTTGGGTACATGGACATGGTCATAGTACATAGGAAGATCCATGTACTCAGACATGGCTAGGTGCACACAGGCATGGCTAGGTATACATAGGTTGGTACACAGGCATGACCATAAGTACACGAGCACAGACAGATGGAATAGGCAGGGTGCCGGTAGAACTCTACACACCATGTATCCTTACTTACATGTCGTGTATATAGATATCAACACACCATGTGATACGGAAGCACATTGGCATACCATAGGTTGGCTAGAAATGTCGTTCACCCCTAGTATATGTCATGTACACCCTTTTAGGGTGTTTGGAGTTGTTTGTTTCTTTAGTTTATAATAGTATCAATTAAGTGTGTTCCCTTTGTCTATCACCTTGAGGGTATAATGTAGCATTATTCCCATAGATCTGGATTGTGATCCCCTTTGGAAGATGAGTCTTGGATATTTTTTGCAGTTTCCCTCCATGATACTAGAGTGTGATCATGTATCATTCCTTATTATAACCTAGGTGGGGTTCATGGAATCATTATAACCTCCTTATGAAGGGAGTTGATCCCCCCATCTAGTAGGTCATTTCATTCGAGTTCATGGTATCATCATCATACAATCCTATTCATAGAGGGTTGTTCCAGATTGGGTTTTTGGTGTCCCCTAGTGGTCCTGGGTATGATCCCCTATCTATGTATCAATATCTTCAGAGACTAGTAAGTTTCTTTGGGTGAGGCCCAATGATCATGACCTCTTGGTTGAGTGTCCTTAGTGATAGAATGGCTTGTGGAGTGGGTTATCTCATAACGAGAATTGCTTATAAGCTTTTATTAGAATCATATGGATGAAAGTTTGATTGAGACTTCTTGGAGTCATGGTTTCCTTCCTAAGTATATCTAAGTTTTTTTATTCCTTGATTTATATATCCTTTTTATGATATTACTATTCTTTATTATTTATGTTTAGTATTCTCGAGGCATCCTACTATGTATTGTTATGATCACCCCTTCATCGGATCTTCCAATACATGTTGTGTCTTATGTAGATGAAAACCTTTTTTATGGTTTCTTAGAAGGATATGGAGTAGCTGGATCATATTTTGGACTAGATAGATCAAGGTTCTTTATGAGTGGTTGTATTTGATAGTGTTCCTCTCCTTCTGAGTAGGTTAGCCTCTATACAGATTTTGGTTTGATTTAATTTGGCCCCTCTATCGATTTCAATACATTATTGATGTACTTTGATTGTGGTATTATATATGTGTGTGTGTGTGTGTGAATACATTGGTTTTAGTTGTTTTACATTTCATCATTGTATGTTCTTGGAGATTTGTTCATGTGTACAGGTACATTATAATAATGCCTCCCATGTCTAGGATATGCCCACTCGGCACTGGTCACTAGCCCTTGGACTATTGGAAGTGGGTTTGGGGTAGTCACATCTCGTACCTTGATGAGTCGGGTCATGACAGAGTGGTATCAGAGGATTTGGTTTTACCTTATTGCCAAATTATGTGAGAGTGGTTTGGAATTTTTGATAATGGTGTTAAGGTGTTTTGAGTTCATAATTCAGATTAGGGACCTCGATGTTGGTGGGGTGGACGATGTATCTATTCACCAGGAGTCCGATAACCTTCTTTTTGACTTGATATTTATAGACACTGGTTATGGGGAAAAAATTGGTACATGTATCATATAAGAATGGGTTTTGTTTCCATTTTCTTCTTGAGTAATCTCCCCAGATATACTCTTTGAATGTGGTACATCTTGTTTATTTTAGGTTTCTTCCACAAAGATATATGTCCCAGATTCAACTATTTAATCATGAGGGTTATCTAATGAGTGATGAGGCTTCAGTATAGAGACCTGTATATGATATAGTACCTCCAGGTGGTTTATAATCTATACCAATTTCTATTGAGTATCATTTAGCACCATTAGTACTAGATGATAAAGTAGGAAGGTTGAGTGTGCTTCATGAGTTCCATAGGTAGCAACCTCTTAGGTTTTGGGGAGAACAAGACCCCCATGTGGCTAAGAACAGGTTAGAGGTAGTCACTCAAGTTTTCCACCCTGTGAGGATTCCTATAGATCAGACAACACTCTTCATAGTGAGTCTTCTTTAGGTATTTACTAGGTTATGGAGGAGTCTGGTGACTCATTCAGATGATGAGATAACTCTCTCATGGTCAGACTTCGAGCATCTATTCAAGGATGAGTTTTATCTAGCCACATTGTGATTAATGTGAATCCAGTAGTTTTTTCAACTACAACATGGTAGTATGACCACGTTAGAGTATTCATAATGGTTTACTAATCTCTTATAGTACTCCATGGATAGGTGAGAGATCCTTTCTTTAGAGCATGGACCTTTGAGAAAGAATTATGTTGAGATATCAGGGCTTCAATGATATCTCTTTTCATTCCCACCTATTATGGAGTGCTTGAGTGGGCCTTAGTAGTGGAGAGATTATTATCAGAGTATATTCCAATAGTGGGTGTTGGTAGTGGGAAACCAGGAGATAATACCTTGGCAGTAGGTATCCAACGGAATTCATAGGGATCCAGGCATGTTAGACACTTTAGGAGATGATCCTAGAATAGAGGATCAGTGGTTCAGGCCTCTCAATATGGCTTGAGTCAGCCAAGGGAGAGGTGGTGTTTATCCTGTGATAGTCGGGGACATATTACATGAGATTTTTTTACCCAACATATAGTTGATCGAGATACAGTTCAGAGACCACCCAGGCAGAGATGGAGGACAGAGAAATGAGGTTTGTAGGGTGGTGAATGTGGAATAGGGTCAAGTAGAGCAATATGAGTTGGTCATATGTTTAACCTATTTTCACCACCACCCCCAAGTGGTCCATGCCAGGCTCAGGGATCTATTGGTCGGGGATAAGGATAGCTTAAAACTATGGAGTCCTATTACCCTGAGGCTCCAAGGATGATATGATGTACAATATGTGACTTTTCTACCTTAGTTATAGTACTAGTATACATAGGTGTGAGTCACTCCTTTATTTCCACTTATCTGGATCAATACTTAGAGATTCCGATTGAGCCTTTGTCTTGAACCTTACGCTTGGAGAGTCTGAAAGTAGGTAGCTTAGTGATTGCATACTTCTACCGATAGTGTGATCTAATACTTAGAGGCGAGAGATTTTTATGGGATATCTTTGTAGTATTTATGAGGCCTTATGAATTCATCATAGGTTTATCCAAAATTCATGCCTATATTGACTATTTTAGGTGTAGGATGATGGGATGAGTTTTTCCTTTTTGGGTGAAAAGGAAACCCGGGCAGAGCAAGACAGGATCATACATAGGATAGTTTAGCTATTTTCTCACCAGTTAGCTAGCATGTATCTTGGAGAATTAGATTCTATTAGCTACTAGTTTCATGTGGTGGTGATGGATTATGGGGAAGTATTTCTTGAGGACATTCAAATATTACCTCCCCGCTGTGATATGGACTTCTTCATTGACTTACACATCAAGAAAACCCCAATATCGGTGCCATCATATCAGATGTCTCATACAAATCTTTGTGAGATTAGGTTGAATTTGGGGGACTTACAGAAGAAGGGATTCATTAGACTCAGTGTATCCCCTTGGGAATCCCTAGTATTGTTCACAAAAAAAATCATGTGGGGGCTAAGGTTATGTGTGGATTACTAGTTCTTGAACTAAGTGACCATGAAGAATAAGTATCCACTGTCAAGGATCAACAGACTCTTCAATTGTTTTAGAGGGGTGATATGGTTATCAAAGAATAATATCAGGTCAGGATATCACTAGATATGAGTACAGAGCAACATTCAAATATTTATAAATTCATTATGAGTACTTAGTGATTCCCTTCAGTGTGAAAAAATCTCCAGCAGTGTTCATGGGACTCATGAACTGGATCATTAAACCTTTATTAGATCGGTTTATGGTGGTATTTATTGATGATATCCTACTATACTCAGTGTCTTAGGATGAGAATGCTAGAAACTTCAGGATGGTCCTGGACACACTCTGATATCACCATCTTTATGGTATGTTCTCTACATTTCAGTTTTAGATTAGAGAGTTCCACTTTATAAGACATGTCATCTCAAAGTTAGGATTGGTAGTGGATCTAGTGAAGGTCAAGGCAATGCTAGTTTGGTATCCACCCAAGACTGTTACTAAGGTGCAGAGTTTCCTTAGGTTTATAGGATGCTATTAGAGGTATGCACCCAATTGCTCTAGATTTGGAGAACCTTTTATAACTTTAACCCAAAAGGGTTAGCCTTTTGTGGATAGAAAAGTGCTAGCAGTGTTTTCAAGAGCAATATAAGAGTTTGAAGAGTGCCCCCATCTTGAGTTTTCCAGTGGAGGGTGTTGAGTATAGAGTGTTTTGTGATGCCTTGGGGACTAGACTTAGTTGTGTTTTGATGTAGAGGTGGGAAGTGATTGCCTATGGGTCTAGACAATTGATACTTCATGAGTAGAATGATGTGAACCATGATCTTGAGCTAGTATTAGTTGTATTCACCCTGAAAATGTGGATACACTGCCTTATGGGTGAGCAGTTTATTATCTACTCTTCCCAAAAGAGTCTCAAGTATATATTCTATTATAATGACCTTAACGTGATATAGAGATGATGGATATAGTTCCTCCAGGACTTTGACATTGAGATTTTCTATACTTCTATAAAGGGGAATGTGGTGGCAGACTCCCTCACTAGGATATCTTTTTCACAGTTGTTTTCTGAGGCATTAGAGCAGTTAGACTCATTATAGTTTTCCTTAGTAGAAAATTAGGGTTCTTCATATCTTAATTCGATGGTTATTACCCCACTACTTTTATAGTGTGTTAGGGAATCTTAGCATGGAGATACTGACTGTGAGACATTACATACATAAATATCCACTGGACATTATCCTTATGGTTCTTCTAAAGGTGGGGAGCATGTTATTATTTTCATAGGACAAATGATGGTACCATTGACATTGTGGGAGGTGGTGATGAGAGAGTTTCATATATACCCTTTGGAAGTATATAAAAGTGTGTAAAAGATTCACTAGGATCTTCAACATCAATTTTGGTGGCTAGGATTGAAGAGATGTATTATAGATTTTGTCTCTCAATGCCTCACTTGTTAGTAGGTGAAGTTTGAGAACCAAGTTATAAAAAGTTTAGATCAAACCCTTGAGGTTCTATAGAGAAATTGGGATGTTATATCTATGGACTTAATGGTGAGTTTTACATGTATGTATAGAGTATAGGATTCTATCTGGGTGATTGTAGACCGACTCTCCAAGTTGGATCACTTCCTAGCTATTCGAGAGTAGAGTTCAATAGAGAGATTGGGATTATTATATATATAGGAGGTATTCCAGCTCCATGGAGTTCCCTCAAAAATAATTTCAGACCATTATTCTCACCTCATATCATAATTATGGAGTGGATTGAAGGAGGCCTTTGGGACTCAGTTGCATTTGATCGTGGCATTTCACCCCCAGACTGATGGCTAGAGTGAGAAAACTATTCTGGTCTTGGAGAAAATATTGTGGGACTTCATGTTTTATTTTTTATGTATTCGGGAGGATCACCTACCCTTAGTGGAGTTTTCGTACAAAAATATCTACCATTATACCATCGATATGACACCATTTGAGGCCTTGATTGGGAGACCCTATAGGTCACCACTTTGTTGGACTGATCTAGGTGATCCAGCACTCATGGGACCAAATTTAGTATGTGAAACTATAGAGAAGGTTCAAATCATCCAGGAGTGGGTTAGGACTTCACATATTCATTATAATTCCTATGTGAATGTATGATGGAGGCCTTTGGAGTTCAGGGAGGGACACCATGTGTTCCTAAGGGTCTCACCTAGATGTGTATTACGGAGATTTGTCCAAGGTGGTAAGTTATCTTTGAGATTCAATGGTCCTTTCTAGATACTGCATAGAGTTAGAGATGTGGAACACCACTTATTCTTATCCTCATAGTTAGACTGGGTACATGATGTCTTTCACGTGTCGTAGTTGAGGAGGTACGTTCATGACTCGTCACATGTTATTGACTAGGGAAATCTAGACATTAAGGATGGTGCTACCTTTGTTGAGTACCCAGTGGATATCGAGGATTGGAAGGAGAGGATCCTTCATAGGTGATCGATTCCCCTAGTGTGTGTTTGGTGGCAATAGGGGAATCTTCAAGAGAGCACTGGGAGCAAGAGGCCAAAATGTGATCCCAATAGCCTCATATTTTTTAGTTTGTTTCTCCCTTTTTAAGATGAAAATACCTAAGTTGATGTGAATGTAATGAATTTTATTTTTTCATGTATTACTTCAAAATATTAAATGGATTGTTTTCAGAGCCAGTATATATGACGGTGTGAGATTCTGAGGCCTAGTGAGCTCAGAATTGATATTTTAAAAATATTAAAAATATTAAAATCATGTGCTTCCAATTTTTTTGAAAAGTGAAATGACTCCCAAACGGAGTCTTGGATCATAAATATAAGGCAAACATTGAGTTTATATTGTGGTATTTACCCTAATTATGACATAATATTTTTCAGTATCGATCATTTTAGTAAAGTGTTATCACAGGCGCAAATAATCAAATAAATTAATTTATTTTATTTTATTTCTTAATTTTGACACAGTGACCTAGAATCCTTTATTTAAACATTGTTATGACTAAATCAATAAGATTAACCTCATAAATGTGGGATTGAGAGAATCCGTTGGATAGGATCTAATGGATGATCATTGGTGGATTACACCTAATCGAATAGATATTGAGGATTATTACGCCATCAAAGATCGTGGATCTCACCAAAAATGAAAATGCATGACCATTCTTCATCGGTGATTGATCCAGAATCTGGGTAGGATGTTTTATTTATGTGATTCCATCCCTTTACTTTATCCTGGTTGAATGCATATTAATTCCATGAAAAGGAAATGATTCACACATCGATGGTTGATTTATTTATGGTAGATTTATTTGTTCGTTGATTATTCCCTCTTCCTTCATCTAATTCTTCGACAATAGATAGACGTTGAAATGAAAAAAGGAAAATTCTATTTCCTAATGCTTTTGGTTTATGTATTTCTCCCCCATTCCATCACACGTTCATAACAGTAAATTTATTTGGCCCTCGGTTCAATGAATATTGGGTATATGATCATTATGTGACCGTTCTTTAACACAACTAGTCAATATCATGGGTGTAGATTGCAATCAAGGGTGTGATCAAGGAGTGACAATGATGGTGGATGATCAGAGGTAAATAGAAATGTATGGATGTCTCCTGTTCTTCCTGGTTCGATGTGCTGCAAAAATTGTGTGGCTCGATGGTGGTGTTTTTGGAGTGGATTCGAAGCTCGAATTCAGATCTTCAGTGACAGTAGGGTGATACAACATCAGATCCGCAATTCTCAGATGGAATCGTGATAGTGGAAACATGGATGGATGACATGGAGGAGAACCTAAGGGTTCTAGAAATTTCTAGGTTACATAGCATGTAGTTTAGGATCACACGCCATGTGGGGCCCGGACTGGTACACTAGGGTTTCCACATATTAGAAAAGATCACACGTCGTGTGATACCTTCCATGCACCATGTGAACCATGATGGTGGCTTGGAGTGTATATCAGATGATACACGGGCATAGGTAGGTTAGGATACATGAACATGTTCAGAGTACAGGAGCAGAGTTGTGTGCTCAAACACGGCCAGGTGTACATGAGTTGGTACATGGGCATGACCATAAGTACGCGAGCATGGATAGATAGAATGGATAGGGTACTAGTAGACCTCTAAAAATCATGTATCCTTACTTACACATCATATATATGGAGATACATGTCGTGTGATAAGGAAGCACACAAGCGGAATAGGGGTTGTCTAGACTTTCCATGTACCCCCAGTACACGTTGTGTACACCCTTTAAGGGTGTTTGGAGCCCTTTATTTCTTCAGTTTGGACTATTATTGATTGATTGTGTTCCCTTTTTATATCCCCTTGATGGTATAGTGTGGCATTGCATCCATAGATCTGGATTGTGATCCCCTCTGGAGGATGAGTCTCAGATAGAGTTTATGGTGTCCCTCTGTGAGACAGAAGTGTAATCCTCTATCATTCCTTCTTATACCCTAGGTGGGGTTCATGGAATCAGCATGACCTCCTTGTGCAGTATATTGATCCCCTATCTAGAAGATTGTTTTAGTAGGGTTATAGTATCATTGGAATACGATCCCCTACATAGTGGGTTGATCCAAATTGGGTTTTTGGTGTCCCCCAATGGTCTTGGGTGTGATATCCTATATGTGTATCAAGATCTTTAGATACCAGTAAGTTTTCTTGGGATAGGCCCAATGATCATGACCTCTTAGGTGAGTTCCTTTAGTGATAGCATGGCTCGTGGTGTGGGTTCTCCCAGAATGAGCATTTCCTAGAAGCTTCGAGCATAATCTTATGGCTGCCAGTTTGGTTGAGACTGCCTGGAGGTGTGGTGTCCTTCCTGAGTATATCTGTGTTTTTGTTCTTCTTTTATTGTTATATTCTTGTTATGAGTTGAATACTCCTAATGCTTTATGTTTAGTTTTTTTAGGGTGTATTTTTGGGTATTTTTATACTCACCCATGTAAGGGCTTTTCCCACACATGTCATGTCTTATAGATATGATGACCCTTTTGACAGTGTCCTGAGATGATAGGGAATAGGTGGAGCATAGTTTAGGCTAGACAAAGAGAGGTGTTTTCTGGGTGATTGAATTTGATATTGGTTCCATCCTTCTGATCAGGTTGGACTCTTTTTAGTTTTTAGTTGGGCTTGTATTTGGCCCTTTATCGCTTTCAGTGCATTATTAACAGCCTCTGATTCTAGGATTATAGATGTATGCATGCATGCATTGGTTTCGATTGTTTTTAATTTTAGCATTGTATGTGCTTGGAGGTGTGTGTGTGTGTGTGTGGGTACATTAGGCTAATGCCTCCTGTGTGTGGGATATGCCTACTCAGCATTGGTCACCAGCCCCTGGCCTATTGGAGGCGGGCTTGGGGTAGTAACGACTTGGGTCCCGGTGGGTTGAGTCATGATAAATCTTGTTTAAGAACTTTTTCTTATGTTACCATTCCTCAGAGTATCTTACATTAAGTTTCTCCTTTCAAGGATTAATCAAAAAAATTAGCTTGATGATGATGATGATATTATCTACAACAGAAGCTTTTATCACATGAGTATCATGTTTTATAACCACTTAATAAGGACTTTTATTAAATGGTCTTCCACTAAAAGGATGAATGCTTTAGTACATCATATCTATTAGTATGCCAAGATCCATATTTCACTAAGCAATGAGTCTGCATGGGTGTTCCTCTCATCACTTAATTATTTGGGTAGGGAATCATCTCAATCATATCATATATGATTCTTGGATAGCTAAGCGGACAACCCTTTGTCCAATCCATCATATGGATAAACTCAACTCTATTCCTCTGATATATTTCCCAAGCAATATAGGAAAATCGATATTTGTGATGGGTTATTTGCAACAGGTTTCATATCCCGTTGCAAATAACCATAAATTTGGTATCATTTGCGATAGGATATGATCTCCATCACAAAAGCTTTTGGCGCGATTGTACGCCAAAATGTGGGAAAGAGTTATGTGCGACAGAATTCCAAATTCCATCACAGATAATGGTTTTTGTGACAGGAATCACTCTCATCGCAAAAAGTTTCAAATTGAAAAAAATAAAATTTCTTCCAAAATAATAGTTTTTGCAACGGAAGTAAGCATTCCGTCATAAATAATATATCAACATAGTAAATAATATGTATTTATGGTGCGAAGCATTTACAAAGGGCAACCAGATTCGTCTCAAATGCTATTTGGATCGCCATCATGAGTATTGATGATGGGAACTATTTGGAACAGGTTCCGTCGCAAATAATCTAACTTATATAAGGCCCCCAACCACCATTCTTCCATCACAAGTTCTAAACTCCTCTTCTAGTTTCACTTTGGTTTCTCTCCATATAAGTTTTAATTTTCACATAGAATTTCAACAGAGATATCTTAAGGATTGCATCGCTATTTTCATTCCAGTAAAGTATCGTTTTAAAGATATTTATTTTAAACTTTTTTAATTGTTAGTCTATTTACTTTATTTTATATTAGCAATATTTAGGAATAATTAATGGCAATTAGTAATAATTGATATTAATTATAGATAATTAGTACCAATTAGTAATAATTATCAATAATTATTAATAATTAATTGTAATTAGTTAATAATTAGTAACAATTAGTAATTGATTAGTAATAAATATCAATAATTAGTAATACTTAATAATAAACAATAATAATTAGTAATAATTAACAAAAAATAATAATAATTACCAATAATTAGTAATAATACAAATAATTACCAATAATTAGTAATAATTAATAATAATTATCAAAAACCGATAATAAACAAAACCCATTACCAATAATTAGTAATAATTTATGAAAATTAATAATAATTAACAATAATTACCAATAATTTGTAATAATTAGTAATAATTATAAGTAATTAATAATGATTACCAATAATTAGTAATGATTAGTAATAATTAAAAATAATTCGTAAAAATTAGTTATAATTGTTGGTAATTAGTAATAATTAGTAATAATTACCCATAATTAGTAATAATTCTCAATAATTTGTAATAGTTTGTTAAAATTAGTAATAATTAGTATAATTACCAAAAATTAGTAATAATTAATGATAATTAGTAATAATTAGCAACAAATACGGATAATTAGTAATAATTATAAATGATTTGAATTAATTAGTAAAAATTATAAAAAAAATAGTAATAATTGGTAATAATTGGTAATAATTAGTAATAATTGGTAATAATTTGTGATAATGAATAATAACTATCAATAATTAGTAATAATAAAAAATAAACATGAATAATTATTGATAATTATTAATAATTAATAATTATAAATAATTAACAATAAAAAGTAATGATTATTATTAATTGACAAAAAATAGAAATAATTATTCAAATAATAGCCAGTAATTGGTAATAATTACAAATAATAAACAATAATTAGTAATAATTCGTAATAATTAATCCTGATAATTACCACCATTTACCAATAAATACCAATAATAAGTAATAATTACCAATAATTGGTAATAATTGGTAATAATTACCAATAATTAGTAATAATTAGTAATAATTTGTAATAATTAATAATAATTACCAGTAATTACTGATAAATGGTAATAAATATCAATGATTGGTAATGATTGGTAATAATTAACAATAATTATCGATAATTATTAATAACTTGTAATAATTAGTAACAATTACTGAAAATTAGTAATAATTAATCATAATCAGTAATAACTAGCAATACTTAATAATAATTAACAATAATTAGTAATAATTAGTAATAATTAAAGAAAATTTGTAATAATTATAAATAATTACCAATAATTAGTAATAATTACAAATGATTACCAATAATTTGTAATAATTGATAATAATTAGTGATTACTACCAATAATTAGTAAGAGCTGCCAATAATTAGTAATAATTATACATAATTTCAAATATTTTGTAAAAATTAGAAATAAATTGTAAAAAAATAGTAATAATTAGAAATTATTAATAATTATTATTATTAATTGTGAATAATAATCAATAATTGCCAATAATAAGTAATAATTAGTAATAATTAATAAAAATTATTAATAATAGGTAATAATTAATAATAATTACCAATAATTATAAATAATTATTAATAATTAACATAAATTATCAATAATTAGTAATAATTAACTATAATTACAAATAATTATTGATAATTTCCAATAATTACCAATAATTATCAATAATTATCAATAATTACAAATAATTATCAATAATTTCCAATAATTACAAATATATACCAATAATTAGTAATAATTACCATTAATTAGTGACAATTATCAATAATTGGAGATAATTACCGATAATTGGAAATAATTACCGATAAATTGTAATAATTACCTATAATTAGTAAAAAAAATAGTAATAGTTGTTAATAATTTTTAGTAATTATCGATAAATAGTGATAGTTGGTAATAATTAACTATTATTACCAATAATTTTCAATAATTATCAATAATTACCGATAATTATGAATAATTACCAATAATTACCAATAATTATCAATAATTACCAATAATTAGTAATAATTATTGATAATTGGTGATAATTACCAATAATTGGTGATAATTACTGATAAATGGTAATAATTACATATAAGTGGTAATAATTATCGATAATTTGTAAAAATTAGTAATAGTTGTGAATAATTATTATTAATTACTGATAAATAGTGATAATTAGTAATAATAAATTATAATTACCAATAATTGTTGATAATTACAAATAATTACCAATAATTACCAGTAATTAAAAATAATTATCAATAATTACTAATAATTAATAATAATTTCCAATAATTAATAATAATTATTGATAATTGATGATAATTACCAATAACTAGTGATAATTAAAGATACTTGGTCAAATTTACTAATACATTGTAATAATTATTGATAATTTTTAATAATTACTAATAGTTGTTAATAATTGGTAGTAATTACCAATAAATAATGATAATTAGAAATAATTAGTAATAGTTGCTGACAATTAGTAGTAATTTTTAATAATATGTATTAATTTATAATAATTAGTATGAAATATTTCTATTCACTATTATTTTTTTAGTTAGTAATAGTTTCTGGAATTAATTGTAATTACTAGTAATTATCGATATTTGGTAATTGTGACAAGTAATTTGTAATTTTTTTTTATTTTTTTATCATGTCATCCATTCCGTCTATTGGATTAATCATAAGAAATATTTTTATTTACTATTTTTTAGATAAATATGGAACAAGAAATTATAAAACAATTTTTAAAACAAGATCTCGATTGGATAAATCATCATGAAAATTTGAATAATTATGGTATATATCTTGTATATATTGAGGGTGATAAAACTTTTTTATCATTTACATCATCAAAAAAAATTGTTACAAAATGGACAATGAAGTGTCCATATAAGAAATGTGATCTGAGGTGATTTAAAACATTTTAAAGCATTGCGGTTCATATGTTTCATTTTGGTTTTCAGAAAGATTGTGTTTTTTCTATCAATATGGTGAACACAATTCATGAGAAGTTACAAATAATTTGGTTCCAGATCCATCATGGTTTCAAGCTTTAGTATATAAGGTTGTTAGTCTGACTTTTCAATAAACAGAAACTCGGAATGATGATTCAACTCTCAAGTTAGAACCATCTTAATTTTTTGAGTTGTTGAAGTCTGTTGAAGATGCCTTATATCTCAGTTGCAAGATAATAAAATTTAAAGTTGTTACTAAATTTATGGCTATTAAATATGATAATGGAATTTCAAATATTTATTTCGATCAAATATTCTCTTTGGTTAAATCTGTGTTACCTGGGAAAATGTGTTGCCTAAATTTTTTTTATGAAAGCAATAGATTGAACCATAAATTGGGTTTTGGTTATCATAAGTTCTATGCATGTTCAAATGATTTCATCCTATATTATGGTGAAAATGATTCATCAATTAATTGTTCTATATGTGGAAAATTGAGGTACAAAGAGGCATAATAAGGGAATTTCATATTGGTTCCTATTAAACAGTTAATGTATTTCCTACTTACAGTTAGACTGCAGTATTTATATATGTATCATAACACAACATCATTGATGACATGATACAAATCCAATATTTCCACTGTTAAAAGATTAAATCATCCTTGTGATGGTGATTCATGGAAAAAATTTATCATGTGCATTCATCTTTTTCTTAAGAATATCAAAAGGTGTAATTGGATATTTCTACTGATGGTTTTTTTCCATTTGGTTCTTATGGTAGTCAATATTCTTATTAGACCATATTTATAACTCTGTACAACTTATCTCTTTGGATGTTGGATGTTGTATGTTGATGAAGGAATGACATATCTTTTTGAAATTTCTAATTCCATAATTTCAAAAAAAGAATATTGGTTTTTATTTGAATCCATTGATTGATGAGTTAAATTTATTATGTAGTAGTGGTGTTAGTACATATGATGTTATTTAGAAACAGAATTACATAATGAAAGTTGAATTAATGTGGACAATTAGTGAGTTCCTAGAGTATGAAATGATATCTAGCTAGAGAAAACATGGTCTAAAATAATTCTTATACTATATGAGTGAAAAAATATATATTATTTTTTCAATGGAATAAAATAATATATTTTTTATTATAATCAAATATTTCTTTCAGCATACCATGCTTTCTGAAGGAATGAAAAAAAATTCAGAAAAGGTACAATTGAAAGAGATGGACCTCCAGAAATTATATCATCTATTGATTTAAAATATATTGTCTTTTCATTACCACAAATTACCTTTGGATTAACTATAAACCAAAAAAATAGATGTCTTTTGGAAATTCACAATTGGATAAAATAGAGAATTTTTTGGGATCTTTCATATTGGTCTGATTTATTAGTTTTTCACATGTTATATGTCATGCATATTAATAAGAACTACTTTGATAACATATTTTATATAGTTTTGGACACACCAGGTAAGACTAAATATAATGTGAAGGCATGAATAGATCTTTCCCAAATTTTCAGGCATGTATAACTTAATCTATTTGAAAATGATATATCACAGAATTTAATGAAGATAAAATAATATTTTGAAGTTTTAAAAGAAAATCGTTTATTATTCTATCATTGGATTACAAATTTGATGTTACCAGATGGTTGTGATTCTAATTTGGATCGATGTTTCAGAAATGGTCATATTACTAGATTGAAAAGTGAGGATTTTCATGTTATAATGGAAAGAATACTACTTATTAGACTTATAGGCTTGTTAAAGTCTTTAATATAGAATGTACTAATAAGATAATATGATATTTTTTTGAGACATTTATGCAGCGACTTTATACTATAATGCACCAAGTAGGTTTTAAAAATATGTTATTTTAATTTTATGTATACTAGAAAAAAAAATTGGATTTCTTTGATTCAATGGAACATTTAATATTATATTTTCTTCATGAAAAAAAATATAGAGGAACATTACATTTCCAATGAATGTACCCATACTAGATATGTATACAAAAATTGATAAAAAAGGTACATAACAAAGCATCAGTTGAAGGGTCAATTGAATAATCATATTTGCAAGAGGAAGTTTAATTTTTCTACTATCATTACTTTCAACTTGAATATCATTCAAAACATAATTGAGTGGGTAGAGAAATATTTATGATACAATGAACCGTAAATTATCAATTTTTAATTATCCTAAACTTTTATTTGGTGGTGTTCATGAGCGATGGATTTCATATGATGAATAATGCAGATATCATACATATGTTTTTCTCAATTTTGAATAAATAACATGATTTGTATGGTGGGTGATACTTTAACCTATTATTTATATATGTATATATATATTAATTAAATTAATATTATTTCTTTTTAGGTTATATGATGATCATTTCAATAAATAGTTTTCACAAATTACACAGATACTTTTAAAGAATGTTGGCAACTTAATTTTTCCTACTGGTTTCAAAGAATAGTAATGTGTATTGTTTATGGTTGAATTTATGAAATCAATTTATTATTTTTTATATTGATAATTGTTTTTCAATTTTTTAAGTATCTCAACATGAATATAAAATTGATAATTGATTATGTGTATTGAGTAATCCACCATCCAAATTGGTTAAATATTATAATTTATATGTGATGAATAGTTTTCAATTTCGTACTTGTGAATATGGTGAATAAAAAAAACAATGGATAGTGGTGTTTGCTTTAAAGAAACTCATCATAGAGAAAGTGAAGTTGATTTTTATGGCATACTAGATGAAATAATTGAGTTACTTATTTTGGGATAGAATTATGTAACATTTTTTAAAAATCATTGGTTTGATACTGATAAAGGTTTGCATATTCATCCACAGCATGGAATTGTAGACATTAAATATAAAAGCCTTCTTGTAGTAAATGAACCATTTTCTAGCACATAAATATTATCAAATTTATTATAAAAATTATTATGATAATTTAAGATAATTAATTGACTTAAGGATCATTATAAAAATAAAATATCATGAAAATCATTTTATGCAAAGTGAAAGTGGTTTTGCTGAAGTGTAAGGAATTGAAATTTTCAAGAGACAACTCTAAATACATATTTTACACAAAAATATACAAATATATATGATGAATTTAATGCCCCAATATTTTAAAAAATATTTTTTAAAATAAATTCAATTTCCTCAATATCTTGTGATACAGACAACATCGAGTTTAAATGAACTATGATATTCTATTCAAATTTTATTATTTAATGTGACAGTTATCGTCTAGCTATTTGATTGATGGGTATGAATAGTACTAACTAAATAATTAAAAATTTATGGTTTAAATATGTATAAAATGAATTCATTAGTTACCAATTAATTATATATGAAACTAAAAATCATTTGTAAGTAAAAGGGATGTTTTTCTAAAAAACTATTTTTCGCGCAATTTTTTTATCTTAATAAATTAAATTGATCACTAATGGTGAATGATTTTAATTAAATGTATATATTATATTTTTATTCAAATTTTTTAACATTAATATAATTTTTTCTAGGCATGGGATAGAAATAAACCCAATTTTATGCTTAAAAATGTATTTTTCTAAAAAGTGATTTTTGATGTGTTTTTCACACTTATTTTAAAATGAATGTATACCACTTATATATATTGATTTGTGAAAAATATATTCCATGTTTGGAATCAGGAGGTCCAATTTTGGTAAATAGACCCATTTTATTTTTAGGCACTATGAATAGTAATCGTGGTAAAATTTATGTCCATGGTAAAGGGTAAATCAAGTTAAACTGGGTTAAAACTAAATGTTAAGGTCATTATTTTTCATCATAATTATTAATGGATTCATTTAATTAAACCCTAATCACTTTAGGCTCTAACTTAAATTATTTAAGGTCTAAATTTCCATGAAAGTGAGCTATATTATATTTAAAGCAAATAAAAATAAAAAATGTCACTCTATTACTTTTAAATATCTCTTATGTGTTCATATAGAGATAAAAGCAAGTTGTGAACGAATATTAATAGTAATTTTGAGACTAATAAAATTATTTTAATTGTGGTAATTTATTTATTATTTTTAGTAATTATATAATTATCTTAAATACTTCTGCGATGTCGGCGCGGTATTTCTTCAATTAATTAAATAATAAAATAAATGATTTTAAAAATATTAAAAGTAAAATAATTTGAGTGAGTTATAGTGTTACACAAACTATATATATGAATATAATATATTAGTATTTCATTAAATGATTATATTCTAATTCCATATTTTTTCTTGGTATATTTATTGTCAAATTAAATGAATAGTGTCAAAATGAGATTAATGATATTTTATGAAAAAACATATTTTATTAAATTATTTAGAAATAATAAAAAAAACTTAAAAGAGGAAAATTTGTATAATATATAGTCTAAAATGTCATCCTTTGTCCATTTATGATCTAAAATTCACCATATAAATAATATTATAACCCTTTGATAGTTAAAAAGGTATTACTATAGTTATAGTTAAAATATGTTAACTAAGGGGTTAAACCAAAAGATAAGGTTTAAATCCTCACATGAACCTATAAAAATTTTATTGTTTTATGAAATTTCAACCACATCCTACTTAATATTTTAATATCTATCCATTTTGAATCATTTGTATTGAGAATGACTTTTTTATATTTATATCTTTTAAGAAATTCAAAGAGTATCTCTCCCCTCACTTATAAAAGGGCACCCCTCATTCCTCTTATTTTCACCACATTGAGCCTCTTAGCTTGAACAGAACCTGAAAAATTATCTTCTAAATATCCTTATCAACATTCTAGAGGTTCTAGTCTTCCCAAAAGACTAACTCTATGATCCTTAAGAGGAGATCTAAAGGAGTTATTTCAAAGAAAATGTAGTTGGCTTAACTGAAAATTTTCTTTTTTACTTCTTCATTTACCTCCTCTAAATATGTGGTATTTATAATAAAATAATAAATTCATTGTATTATATATACTAAAATGATATTATGATTATGAAAGCACCATTATCCACCATTTTTCTCATAAAATGGGAAGTAAAAGTATCCCTCGTGTGTATGTAAAGCTTATCGTCTCCATATAGTGATACAATTAATTTTGCATCATCATATTTTATGTATGGGTATTATGATGGGTTTAATGTTTATATATTATATTTATGGAATAATTATAATTCTGTAATGATAATTTCATATCTATCTTCTTACCTTAAAATCTTTTGAAAAATGATAATGTTGCTCGTGCGTACGTGTAGACTACAACCTCCATGAAGTGATGTGGTTCTTTTTTCATTTATGTTTTACATGGATGGTAATAAAGATAGATTTTATGAATATATATTATGTGTATGATATAATAATTATTCTTTAATGTTGAATTATTATTTATCTTTCTTTTGTTCTATCCTTCAAAAATTAAAAATAGTGTCCATGCGTACTTACAGCCTACCATCACAATGAATGGTGTAATTCATTTTTCAATCTCTAACTTTTATAAATGAATCTATATATATATATATATGAAGAATATATATTATATTTATATAATTATTAAAATTTTGTAGATTATATAACCATGATCAAAGTAAAAGGACCATAACTACTGAACTGGAATTCTTATGAAAAAATGAAATAGTTAACACCTAAAAATAACGATTTTAATAAGGGGTTATTAATAAATGAGTGTTTAAATGTTATAAATGGATAATATATTATATTATAAGTATATACATGATTTTTTTATAGAATTATAATAAATTTAAATTTATTATATAGGAGGTTAGATCACTTTCGGATCAAGTGTAACTCGTGGTAAGGGATTTATGTTACAATATCATTTTTTATCGAGTTTGTCTATGATTAATTTTCCAAAGATGGAATTTCATGATATACCTATTATGAATATAATTAAATTTTATCCTAAGTTTATTTATTTATAATACATGTGTTCCTTTCATTTTTTTCACTATAAGTACTCAAAATACCAAAATAATGTTTTTAAGAAAAAATATATTTATTTATCTCTTCGGTCAAAGACCTTTTCTCTTCCATGTACATGTTTTCTAAAAATATTTTCAAAAATGTTTTTAATATTTTACTATTATTATTTAAAGTCATTTTTATCCATGATTTAATTTTTATAAAATAAAATAAAATGAATATTCTTCTCTCTTTTTTTGAAATGATGTACTTTTCAACTTTTTTTACAAAAGTGTTTAAGGAATGTTTTCTTTTAACTTATACAGCATGAATAGAATTTATCATCATCATTAATACTCAATGATTTTAAGATTATTTACAAATTTATATGGTTATTTTGAAATAAATTATTTTCCTTAATATTTTGGAATTTTTTAGATTTTAAATAAGTAACTTCAAATTGAAAAGGGTAATTTCCGTAAGAAATGTTCCAAGTGATCTTTTAAAAGAATATTTTATATGTGATGACATCCGTGGATTTTGATTAAGTTTTAATAGAAATATGATGCAATGATACCATCCTTATTATTTCTATGTATGGTTTATGTTTACAATGAAAAGTTTTTTATGAAACTTGTTTCTTTTCCACAGGTTATGAAATGATGAAATGTTTATGAAACCCATTTCTTTTTCTATAGGTTATGTTGTGATGAAATGTTTATTAAACTCATTTTATTTTAATAGGTTATGATATGATGAATATTTTATGAACTTATGTCACACATATGTATGATTTTAATTATGTGATGGGTGGGATCAGAATTATATGGTTCTCTAATACACTGGGTAAAGATGGATATCCCATGAGATAAACAAGATTGGAATGGGGAGTAAACCCAGTTCATTAAGGGACTCTATCCCCTATGATAGTCTTTTAAGTGAACCTTGAATACTATAATGTTTTGGGGAGTGAATCCAATCCACTGTGATAGTCTTGGAAATCATCCTTAACTACTAAGGAAATGATTTTCTATGCTTATGTGTATGCCAAAAATATATGGCTTATGCCAATGTTATGTTCTCATGGCTCAGGTTCTTTAATTACTTTATGATTCATGTCTCATAAACTACCAAGATTTATGTCATGACTAAATATTATGATCTATGATATGTATATTACGGTTTTCAAATGTTAAGATCATGTTCTCATACCCTTATGATCATGTAATGCTTATGTGATCATTGATGTCTCTGTTATTTACTCTTAATGATCATCTAAGCTCACACTTTCTTAAATTTCCTTTTCCCAGGTTATGAAGAAAGTTATTATGAATGATATTCCTAAGAATGGTAGTAGTTATAAAGAACTTAGTGGAAAATGATGTAGTTAACTTATGAACTAATTGTTTATATATCCATGTTTCCAAAGGCACAATACCTATACAATAGTGACATGGATCATTATGTTATGTAATGAATATTAATCTATTAATATGTAATATCTTTGTATAAAAAGTATGGGCCGCTATAGTTGGTATTAGATCAAGGTTTAGTGAACCTTTTGAAACTATGATGAGAAAACTTTAGTGAAGACCCTTGGGATAATCATATTCATAGGATAATGTCATAAGTTATGGTAAATAAAGGAGTGTGATTTTCCTAGTAAAACATATCTATCTAGATACTAAAATTGTTAATTGTTTTGGCCTAGATTCATATAGGGGTAATAAACCCAAAAAAAATTGGTTGAGTATATCTTGTCTATCATTCTGATGCATAGTGAGTGTGCTCTTACTATGCGCCTTGTTTGAGACTCCCGGTGAATATGATTAGGTTAATTCATATTTTCCTTATGAACCATTATTAAGTATTTGAATAGATAATGATTATGGATAACCTAGGTTAAACCTAGGGTGTCATGTGATGAAAATAATTTGTCGTGATTTAGACATCCTATAAATGATTTTTCATGATTATATGGATTATTACTATGATTATTGTTTCTCACACAATACGTTTTGGTTTTAGTGAATGGTTGGAACCCAAAGGAATTGTGTTAATGAAGAATATGATGGAAAATGAAATGATTTTCCTCCTGAGAAACCAA
The DNA here is from genome assembly GCA_963277665.1 of Viscum album. Lineage (NCBI taxonomy): Eukaryota > Viridiplantae > Streptophyta > Magnoliopsida > Santalales > Viscaceae > Viscum > Viscum album. The sequence continues at coordinate 111,720,818 of OY728119.1, read as the reverse complement.
ATTTTATGGGATATGGAATGAAAAATATCATTGTTATGCTTACACAAGTTTCCCAAGATATGAATCATAATGAGCTTCCAAATGAGAAAGGGAGGGTACAGAGTTATGTTGAGTCCTTCATGAGGAAACATCCACCTTCTTTTAGTGGGTCAGATAATACACTAGTTTGTAAGAAATGGATTAGTACCATAGAAATGTTATTTTGCATTCTTTAGTGTTCTAAACATGAAACGGTTATTTTAGATGTTTATCATTTGTAATTTTAAGCATATTAATGGTGGAATCTTATCAAGAAAACAAGGTAATGGTAATAAATTAACTCCATAGAGTGGGATGAGTTTAGGAGGTTATTTTTTAATAAGTAATTTCTCAATATTATCCATATGAAAATAGAGAATTAATTACTTGATCTAAAATATAAGGATGATGAATATGTTAGTACCTATGAGACAAATTTTACAAGACTTGTGAGGTATGCTTCTGGTATTATCATCCAACCTGAAAATAAGGTTGATATTTTCTTTAGTTTGTTAAAACCAAGTCTTTAAAGGGAATTATCCATAAGGTGATTAGGTGGATATGAAGAAATCATTCGATGTGCTATCAAGGTGAAAATGGAGATTAGAATTACCCATCAATATCATGGTTTTTATAAAAAAAAGAAAGATGGAAATGAAAGGAAATTCTAAAAACCATGGAGAGAAGATTATTAGATTTCCTTTATGCTTGAAGTGTGGAAAGAAAGATGGGAGAAATTGTCTTAAGGGGGTTGTTAAGTGTTTTATGTGTGGAACGGAAGGTCATATATCAATTTAATTCTAAAGTTATGGAAAGAAATTAGTTAATGATGAGAATAAAGAGAAAGCTCCACAGAATGCACCACCCACACTCTAGTGTTTCAAATGCAAGGAGTATAGTAATTATGATTGTAGGTGATCAAATATTAAGTTTAATGATAATGATTGATGTTATCAACCTCTTAAGACCAAATACAATGCTATTTCTGATGAGGGGTGAGATAAAAACATGGTGAAAGATACAGTTACCATCCGCTCTAGAAATTATAATGTCTTATTTGATTCTAGATCTACCCACTATTTTATATCTAAATAATTTAATATGGGTATCACAATACCACCTTAGTGATTATATGTTTAATTATTAGTGAAAACCCCTATTGGTATGGTGATTACATGAGAAGTCTATGATTCTTCTCCAATATAACTTTGTGGGAATATGCTTCCTGCAAATATTTTTATTCACCCTATAGTTGAATTTGATATTATTTTGGTCATGTATTTTCTTTCTTTATATAAATCGTACATCAATTCTTGAGAAAGGGAAGTCACGTTTGATATTCTGAACCAACCAATGATCGTCTATTGGTGGGATGATAAATATAAACATCTAATGAAAATTGAATCCATTGTATGGGTCCTAATTCATATTCAAAAGGGGTGTTATCTTAGATGGTAAGGGATAAACTCAACATAGATGATATTCCTATTCTGTGAGAGTTTATTGATTCCTTTTTGAAAGAGTTGTTGAGACTTCCACCAAATCATGAAGTTGAGTTTACAATAGAACTCATGCTTGGTGTTACACCTATTTTAAAAACTCTATATAGAATGGCCTCGATTGAGTTATAGGAATTAAAGAAAAAAATCTATCAGAATATTGACAAGAGATTTATTCATCCAAGTGCATCACCTTGGGGTGAGCATATTATTTTTGTTAGGAAGAAAGATGAATCAATGTGACTCTATACTTATTATCAAGAATTTAACAAAATCACAATCAAGAATAAGTATCTTCTGCCTCGTATTGATGACTTGTTTAATCAACTGTGTGGAGATCAATACTTTTCCAAGATTGATATTCATTCTGGATATCATTAATTGAGGTTCAATAAGGAGGATACACCCAAGACAACATTCTATACAAGGTATAGACATTATAAATATATAGTGATGTCATTTGGTCCTATTAATTCCCCCACTATATTTATTGATTTAATGAATAAAGTATTTATAGATTACCTTGATTAGTTTTTGGTGTTATTTATAGATGATATTCTTATATATTAAAAGAGAAAAGAAAATCATGAAGATCACTTAATGATTGTATTGAAGACCCTAAGGAAGGATAAGTTGTATGAAAAATTTTATAGTGTGAATTTTGTCTAAAAAAAGTTTCATTTTTGGGTCATATAATCACAAGTGAGGGTATATTTGTGGATCCATCGAATAAAAAAGTTATTGAATGTTGTTCCAAACCAACCATGGTGACTGAGATTTTTATTTTTCTTATTTTGGTTGGATATTATCAACTCTTTGTGGATAATTTCTCATGACTATCTAATCAACTCACCAAGTTAACTCAAGAGGTAGCTAAGTTCATTTGGATAGATAAATGTGAGGAAAATTTCAAATAATTGAAATGAAGGTTAGTTAGCATGCTTGTACTTATTTTACCTTTCAGTTGAGAAGGGTTTTTTATCTACAGTGATGCATCAAATAAGGGATTGAGATGTGTTATCATGCATAATGATGTGTTTATAGCTTATGACCCATGAAAATTTAAGGTTCATGAACAAAATTACCTAACTCGTGATTTGGAGTTAGCTATGGTAATTTTTTAATTAATGATATGGAGGCATTATATTTATAAATAAATGTGTGATATATATAATAATTATAAAATTTTTAAGTATATATTCAATCATAAATAGATGAATATGCACTATATAAGATGGTTAGAGTTGATTGAAGATTGTGACTATTCAATACATTACCACCTTAGGAAAGCGAACAAGGTGGTCGATGCTTTGAGTCAAAAGGATCATGCTAGCATATCTATTATGAGAATCACAAAAGATTTGATATTTATGGATTTATAAAGGATGGATCTGTAAATATTTAAGGGAAGAAATATTATCTTTCACAAATGAGTGTTCAACCATCTTTATATGTGAGGATTAAAGAGGCTTGGAAGGAAGATGTCAAACTACAGAAGAAGGACATAAATTTTCCTAATTTTAACCTTGATTGTGATGAAATGATAAGGTTTGGGAATTATGTGTGTGTCCCCTCAATACCAGATATAGAGAAAGATTTGTTGGATGAATCTCATAGTACATCATTCTCTATCGTCATGTAAGTATGATGATTTATATAGATCTGAAAGAATATTTCTTGTGGGACAATATAAATAGAGATATTACAGAGTACGTATCTCGGTGTTTGGTATATCAGTAAGTTAAGGCTAAAAGATAGAATTATAATTCGATGTTACAACCATTACTAATACCAGAATGGAAAAGGGAAATATCACCTTGTATTTTATCATCGAACTCCCCAAAACATCTAAATTCCATAAATCTATTTGGGTTTTAGTCAATCATCTTACAAATTCATCACACATCATTGTTATCATATAATATTCCTATCTTGATCAAATTTCCAGAATATACATTAAAGAAGTGGCAAGATTTCATGTAGTAACATATTCTATTGTATCTAATCGGGATTCAAGGTTTACCTTGAAGTTCTAGAAAACTCTTTAGCAGGCTCTGGATACATAGTTAAGTTTTAGTACTGCTTATCATCCTCAAACATATGGTTATTCTGAGACAGCCATTCTGAAGGACCCCAGAAGACCCTGAGAGGGAAGGGGTGAATCAGGGTGTCAACTTTTTCTTTTTAAAGTTGTGGATATTGTTACCACATTTGTAGGAACTTGTTAAATCTATCAAACAAATGAAATCAAGGAGTTAACACAGCACTTTTACTTGGTTCACTAAAAAGGGCTACGTCTAAGGAGTATACGCCAACAGTGTGTCAGTCATACCAAAATCCACTAATATTCACTAATTTATGGGTTACAAGTTTTGGTCACAGAAACTATGTTCTAGGCATACTTCCCTTACAAAGGTTCAAGGAACACTCACTACATCCCTCGGATCACTTCCGTCAACTCCCCCTAGCTCACTGCCTTGAGATAATTCAAACTAAGTTTATCGACATGAAGGCCTCTTCAATAGATTTGCATTAAAGTCTTTATCTCTGTTTATCATGAGACATGGCTTGCATTGAAGTCCTGAATAGATGCACAAGAAATAATTGAACCGCTGAATCAGATAATCAGAAGCTTTTCAGAAGCATAACACCACACTTGCGTGAAAAACCCCAACTTGCGCGCAATATTTGGTATTTTTCATGAAAGATGAATTCCGCACAACACCTACTTTCCACACAACCCTTATCTTTCGCACAACTGCACATAAGGGTTCACTAGGCCTTTTCAAACTAAAGTAACACCTTACGCGCAAGATTTACTCACTTCAAATCTTTCACGCACAAATCTTTCGCACGGATGAGCTACCATATTTTCGATGGAAAATTCTCTTTCTCACTTTTTTTTCTTTGGGGGTATCCGCAAATTTATAATCCCCCGATGACCCTATGTGCAAGATCCCAACGCGTCTTTTTCGGTGCACACAAGATTCTTCATGAGTGCGCAAGACCCCTTTTGACGTCACATTGGGTGAGCAAACCCTTTCATGCAACATCATCTTCCGCGCACTCCACGACTTTTCCATTTTTTGACATTTTGATCCTGAAACATGTCTTGCACGCAAGTTCCAAAAACAGCTTCAATATTGCGTGAAAAAACTAATCTTTCACGCGCACATCAAATCTTTCACGCGCCTTCCTTTTCCAAAAACATGTTTCTCCATTTTCAGACTTTCGGCCCAAAAAATTTGGCAAACACTAGAAATGGCGCCACCTTCAATACTGCTTTTAGATTAAACTTTATGACCCCTTTTCACTTAATCTCCCTAATCTTCCATGAAAGTTATGACAATAACAAACACAAACCATGCTCAACCCAAAGTAGATTGACAACAAACACAAACCGAACTCCTTTTTCAGCAAAGAACAACCTTGGTTCCAACACATTCAAATCCAAAAGGATATAATGAGATCTTATTTTATAGATTTCAAAGTTGGTTGATATTAACACCTTCCTCTAGTAGAATTTTCTTACAAAAATATCTTTCACTCGATCATTTTAATAGATCCTTATAAATCCCGCTATAGAAATAAGTTTAGAACTCCAATGTGTGGGATGAAATTAAATAAAGAAATATATTGGGACCTAAGCCAGCTGATGAAATGATAAAAACAGTTAGGTCCATTTAGCATCATGCCAAGTCAGCTCAAAATCAAAAGAAAATTTATGTAGATAATCATTAGTGAAATCCAGAGTTTGAAGTTTGCGAGAAGGTGTTTCTGTGAATTGTTCCACGAAAGAAAATTATGAGGTTTTGAAATAAGGTAAAGTTGAGACCTATGTATATTATTAATTTAAATATTTTTTATCAAGGATGGTATCTTATTGCATGGTATTACCACCAAATATATCTCAAGTTCACGATGTGTACCATGTATCTCTTCTGAGTAAGTTCATACTTGATCTATCACATGTACTGAACTCAGAGGTCATAACGCTAGAATATGATCTTTCTTATGAAGAAAAAATGGTATAAATCTTGGACCATATAGATAAAATTCTATGGAATAAGACTACTCATTTGGTTGAAGTTCTCTGGAAGAATCGTAAATTCAAAGAAGTTACTTGTGAACCCATGATAAATAGATATATCCTCATTTTTTTGTATCAGAGTAATGGAATTTTAAGGGAGAAATTCATTTTAAGGGGGTAGAATGTAATGACCCAATATTTAATGAAATATTATTTTCAAATTAATTTAATTAATTTGATATCTTTTGATACATGAAACACTGAGTTTAAACAAGTTGTGATATACTATTAAAATATTATTATTTAACGTGATAGTTATCTCCTAGCCATTAGATTGGCGAGTATGAAAAGGAATAACTAAATTATTAAAAAAAATTATGGTTGACATATGTATAAAATGAATTCATTGGTTATCAATTGATTATAAATGAAAATAAAAATCATTTATAAGTGAAAGAGATGTTTTTTTGAAAAAATTATTTTTATGTGTGTAATGTGTTTTTATCTAAATAAATTAAATTTATCACTATGAGTGAATTGTTTTAATGAAATGTATATATTATAGGTTCAGTAAAAAAAATACATTCATCTAATGTTTTTTATAAGTATGTAATAGAAATAAATCCAATTTTATGCTTAAAATGTATTTTCCTAAAAAATGTTTTTTGTCACATTTTGCATACTTATTTTAAAATGAATTTACACCACTATAAAAATTAAATTATGAAAAATGGATTCCATATTTATAATTTTGATGTCCAAATTTTATAAATAGTCCCCTTTAATTTTTAGTCAATATAAATAGTAATTTTGGTAAAATTTATTACATCGGTAAAGGATAAATCAGGTTAAACTATGTCAAAACTAAATGTAAATGTCACTATTTTTCATATTAATTCTTATAGAATGGTGAAAATTTTACCCTAATATTATCAGGATCAAAATTTAATTATTTAGGGGATAATTTTCCTTGAAAATTATCAATATAATATTTAAGTCAAAGAAAAATACAAAACATCACTCTTTAACTGTTAAATATATCTTATGTGTTCACGTAAGAACAAAAGAAAGTTGTGAATGAATATTAATAGTTATTTTTATCCTTGTGAAATTATTTTAATGATGGTAATTTATTTCTAATTTTACTAATTATATAATTACCTTAAATTATTATGTAATGTTGGCCCAATATTTCTTCAATTAATAAAAAAAATAAAATAACTGATTTTAAAAATATTAAAAGTAATATAATTTGAGTGAGTTACAGTATTCCACGAATTATATAGATTAATATAATATATTAGTGTTTTGTTAAAGGATTATATTCAAATTTCATCTTTGTCTTTGTGCCTTTAGTGTCAAATTAAATGAATAATGTCAAAAATGACATAAATGGTATTTTATGAAAATAATATTTTATTAAATTATTTAAAGATAAAAAAATATTTAAATAGGACAAAGTGGATAATATATGGTATAAAATGTCATTAATTATCCATTTATGAGCCAATTTTCACCTTATAAGTAAAATTATAACCCTTTAAGAGTGAAAAGGATGTTATCGTGGTTAAGGTTAAAATAGGTTAACTAATGGGTTATGTAAAGACCCATAAAATTCAAGGAAATTTTTTTCTTAATTTTCTTTGGGATTTTACAAGAGTTCGGTTTCTGACGGCACCTGATTCCGAGGCCCGGTGTGCCCGGAATCATTTTCCGAAGTTTAGCTTGGGTACGTTCAGTGAACGAACGAGCGGGTTTTTCTAACTTTTGAACCGGTGCTTGGAATCAAATTCTGAGGGCACCGATGGAATCACAGTGCCGGTAATTGCTTAGAAACGCCTTTTCTGGAGTTGCGTTTGCTCGGGTGTGGTTTTTAAATTTTGGGTTAAGTAAAGGAATAAAATAAAAGTGGTGCAACCAATTTTATTTTATTTTTGTTTAACCTAAGATTTGTGGATGAAGTGGGACCCACAATATCCTACCCACTAAGTAAGATATTTTTGAGGTGGGGCCCACACGATCCCCACCATTTCTTTCACCTTTTTCAACCCCCTCCTTTAATTAAGTAACGCACCCGCACCCCCCTTTTTAATGAAGTCAACCCTTGCGTTTATTCTAGATAATAAACGCCTCATTAATTGGGCGGTTTAAACTCCTCAATTAATTCAATTATTTGATTGTTTATTTTTGAAATTCAAACGTTGGCTTGTGTTAATAAAATAAGACAATTCTTATTTTATTAGAGGTTGGTTGTGCGAGAGGAATTGGGAGAAATCACTCAAGTCGTGAAGCACTCCTTCCTCGACGAAGAACGCGAAGAACGCGAAGAACGCTGACCTCTGACGAAGGTCGACAAGAACGCCGAATCCTCAGAGATCGACGACGCGATGTTGACAAATCCTTTCTTCACGACGCGACGATCCTCCTTCCGCGATGCTTCTTTCGCGACGCTTCTTCCGCGACGCTTCTTCCATGACGTTCCTTCTCCCGCGGCAATCTTCGAATCAGCAACTGCTTGAGGTAGGGGTTTCGGTTCAATTAAATCTATGTGATTTATATCCTCGGCATGTGTTTAAAATTTGTCGGAAGCCATTTAAACTGCTAACGTGGTGGGCGCGGACCAACGAACAAGTATGAACCCACCGTTTCTTCATTCTTGGTGTGCAGATCAGTGGGCAACGACGAAGAAAGCCGCAAGGGCATTTTGAGGTCTTCGCAGTGAGGAGTCGATCCCGGGAGGATCATGGGTGAAGACAGCGGGCAAAATGGGCCATCGGAGCGTGTCCGGTGGTCCGCGGAAAACCCCGCCGGCGCGCCCCACTGGCACGGCGGCGCCGGCGGCCAGATGCGGCGGCGCCCGGTGCGCCGCCAAGAAGGGCCACCGCGGCTGAAGCCGCGGCGGCGGGCTGATGGTCCCGCGACCGTGCGGGATTGAGGAGGCAGGGATGCGGCACTATGTCGCGTCCTTTGGCAAAGAATTAACCCCACGTGGGGCCGCGGTTTCATTCAAGGGGGTGGCACCCCCCTTTGCACATCCGCTCGGCCGAAACGACCAAGCCACCTGGCCACCGGGCCGCGCCAGCACGCCGGGCCGGGCAGGGCCACGCCCAGGCCGGGCCGGGCCGAGCCGCGCCAGCCGGGCCGGGCCGCACGCAATCGGGCCAGACCCGGACCCGGGTCAGGTCAACCCGGTCGGGCCGACCCAGGGGGTCTCGGGCCGGGTCGGTCTGGGCCCAAAACCCCCACTTCCGGACCCCTTTCGGTCTTTTGCCCATAACTTGGGCTGCGGACTTACGATCGACGCACCGTCAATAGCGATGCGATCCTTGGATCGAGATGGTAGTTTCGATATATTACACTCAAGGTTTCGGAGTACTTTGGGTTCGGCCGGGTTGGTTCGTACACAAAACCAACCGGGCCCTCGGAGCGAAAACGCTTATAACTTGAGCTCCAGACATCCGATTGACGTGTCGTCGGCTTTGTTGGATTCCTCTTAGTGAGACGGACATTTTGGATTACTCCGCTCAAGGTTTGGACGTAGTTGGAGTATGTTCGGGTTGGTTTTTACTTCAAAACCAACCGGGCCCCTGGGACGAAAAAGCCAATAACTCTCAGACTGGGCGTCTGATCGACGCGCCGTCTGTCGCGTTGAGTTCCTGTTGACGATACGGAACTTTTGGATACATCAACTCTGGACTATGTGTCAGTTGATTTATCAGCCCCTCAGCTCGTGGAGCGGACCCTCCCAAATGAGCTTGTGGTGTGCAGGAACCCTAGAGCTGGCTGCGACTACGACGATGATGAAGACTGTACGGGAATCCTCCGTGGATTCGACGGTGACGACTACAGCACTCAGTGATCCTACGTGGATCAGTGCTACCGATTTTGTGTGGGTCAGATCTTGTGTGGGTCAGCGCTCAGTGGTCCTGTGTGGGCCAGCGCCTACAGATCCTGTGTGGGTCTGATCCTGTGTGGGTCATTACGGGGGTTAGTTACCTATCGATCCTATGTGGGTCATTGCGGAGGTTAGTTACCTATCGATCTTGTGTGGATCAGATCCTGTGTGGGTCATTACGGGGGTTAGTACCTATCAATCTTGTGTGGGTCCGATGGCTTAGATGAATCAGTGGCTACATCTGATCATCTCTATCATCATATGAAGAAGTATACCTATGTGATCTGAATCTTTTTTTGATTTCCTATGTGGATTGAGTTGTGCTATCCTGTGTGGATGTGATCGAACTTGGGCTCGGATGTTGGTGCCAAAGTGGAATTGATAACTTAGGTATATGTATGGTCATATACCTAAGTAGTGTTGGTTGTTACTTTGTGATTGTATCTTTCCTTTGTGGATTATCCTTTGTGGATTCTAGGAGACCTTCGGGGGTCTCGGGGTCCCTACTGAGTAGCTTATACTCACCCCTGCATGGGTTATTCCCGCACTACGTTGTGTTGGTTGCAGACAACGAACAGCGCTGGTTATGGTTGAGGCTAGCGGAGCAGGATGGTACCTGGAGGTGGACCACTGGGTGGGACGTACTCGGAGCGGACGGCTGGACCCGAGGAGCTGTGGAGGCTATCTGTACCCACCCTTCAGGTGGGACTTCCAGTGGATGGCTCGAGGTCGCGGCTTTACTTTTCAGTTGTTGTACTTCCTTTTTCAGTTGTACTTTACTTTTAGTTTGGGTTTGTATACTGGCCCACTTACTTTCCGCACTTACTTGTACTCAGTTTACTTAGTGTTTACTTCTGCTTGCTTACTCTATGGTGTTTGTTTACTTTACAAAGGCAGTGCCTTCCCTTTTTACTGGGAATTACACCTTGGTGCTAGTCACTAGCCCCTGGCCTATGGAAGGCGGGCTTGGGGTAGTCACGGCACGGGCCCTGAGGACGGGTCGTGACAAATTGGTATCAGAGCAGGCAGAAGTCTTATGTTGACAGGAGGTGGAGGCCACTAGATTTCGAGGATGGCGACCACATCTTCTTGAGGGTCTCACCTCGACGTAGTTTACGGAGATTTGGCCGAGGTGGCAAGTTGTCTACGCGCTTCATCGGACCATTCCAGGTCCTCAGTAGGATTGGTGGGGTGGCTTATCGCCCGGCTCTACCACCTCAGTTGCACCGGGTGCACGACGTCTTCCACGTATCTCAGCTGAGGAGATACGTGCATGACCCGACGCATATCATTGACCATGGGGAGCTGGACGTTGATGATGGGGTGACTTTTGCGGAGGTCCTAGTGGAGATTGAGGATCGACAGGAGCGGGTCCTACATGGACGGTCGATTCCTCTAGTGCGCATCAAATGGTAGCACGGGAACCTCCAGGAGAGCACTTGGGAGCGGGAGGCTCAGATGCGTGCTCAGTACCCACATTTGTTTCCCTAGTTTTTGATGTATCTTTATGGATACGTAAAGCCCTGAGGTGGGAGTAATGTAAAGACCCATAAAATTCAAGGGAAATTTTTTCTTAATTTTCTTTGGGATTTTACAAGAGCGCGGTTTCTGATGGAACCTGATTCTGAGGCCCAGTGTTCCCGGAATCATTTTCCGAATTTTAGCTCAGGTACGTTCAGTAAAGGAATGAGCGGGTTTTTCTAACTTTTGAACCGGTTCTCAGAATCGAATTCCGAGGGCACCGATGGAATCACAGCGCCGGTAATTTCTTAGAAACGCTTTTTCCAGAGTTACGTTTGCTCAGGTGTGGTTTTTAAATTTTGGGGTTAACTAAAGGAATAAAATAAAAGTGGTGTAACCAATTTTATTTTATTTTTTTTTTTAACCTAAGCTTTGTGGATGAAGTGGTACCCACAATATCCTACCCACTAGGTAGGATATTTGTGAGGTGGGGCCCACATGATCCCCACCGTTTCTTTCACCTTTTTCAACCCCCTCCTTTAATTAAGTAATGCACCTGCACCCCCTTTTTAATGAAGTCAACCCTTGTGTTTATTCTGGATAATAAACGCCTCATTAATTGGAAGGTTTAAACTCCTCAATTAATTCAATTATTTGATTGTTTCTTTTTGAAATTCAAACTTTGTCTTGTGTTAATAAAATAAGACAATTCTTATTTTATTAGAGGTTGGTTGTGCGAGAGGAATTGGGAGAAATCACTCAAGCCGTGAAGCACTCCTTCCTCGACGAAGAACGTGAAGAACGCGAAGAACGTGAAGAATGCCTACCTCCGACGAAGGTCAACAATAATGCCGGATCCTCGGAGATCGACGAAACGACGCTGAAGAATCCTTTATCTGTGATGCGACGATCCTCCTTTCGCGACGCTTCTTTCGTGACGCTTCTTCCGTGATGTTCCTTCTCCCGTGGCAATCTTCGAATCATCAACCGCTTGAGGTAGGGGTTTCGGCTCAATTAAATCTATGTGATTTATATCCTTGGCATGTGTTTAAAATTTGTTGGAAGCCATTTAAACTACTAACGCGGTGGGTACAGACCAACGAACAAGTACTAACCCACCGTTTCTTCGTTCTTGGTGTGCGGATCGGCGGGCAACAACGAAGCAGGTGCAAGGGCATTTTGAGGTCTTCGAAGTGAAGAGTCAATCCCGGGACGGCCGCGGGTGAAGAAGGCAGGCAAAACGGACCACCAGAGCGCGTCTGGTGGTCCGCGGAAAACCCCGCCGGCGCGCCTCACCGGCACGGCGGCACCGGCGGCTGGAGGCGGCGGCCGGCACCAGCCGGCCGCCAAGAGGTGGCGGCGCCCGGCGCTCCACCGGGAAGGGCCGCCGCGGTGGCAGGCTGCTAGTCTCGCGACCGTGTGGGACCGAGGAGGCAGGGACGTGGCGCTATGCCGCATCCGTTGGCAAAGAGCGGCCCCCACGCGAGGTCGCGGTTTCATTCAAGGGGGCGGCGCCCCCCTTTGCGCATCCACTCGGCCGAAACGGCTAATCCACCTGGCCACCGGGCCGCGCCATCACGCCGGGCCGGGCTGCACCCAGACCGGGCCACGCCCCAGCGGGCCGGACCCGGACCCGGGTCGGTCCGGGCCCAAAACCCCCACTTCCGAACCCCTTTCGGTCTTTTGCCCATAACTTAGGCTGTGTAGCTCCGATCGATGCACTGTCAGCGGCGATGCGATCCTTGAATCGAGACGGTTGTTTTGATATATTACACTCATGGTTTCGGAGTACTTTGGTTTCAGCCGGGTTGGTTCGTACATGAAACCAACCGGGCCCTCGGAGCGGAAACGCTTATAACTTGAGCTTCGGACGTCCGATTGACGTGTCGTCGACTTTGTTGGATTCCTCTTAGTGAGACGGACCTTTTGGCTTACTCCTATCGATATTTGGACTTAGTTGGAGTAAGGTCGGGTTGGTTTTGACTTAAAAACCAACCGGTCCCCTGGGATGAAAAAGCCAATAACTCTCAGATCAGGCGTCCGATCGACGCATCGTCTATCGCGTTGAGTTCCTGTTGACGATACGGAACTTTTGGATACATCAACTCCAAACTATGTGTCAGTTGATGTATCAGCCCCTCAGCTCGTGGAGCGGACCCTCCCGAACGAGCTTGCTGTGTGTGGGAACCCTAGAGCTGGCTGCGACTGCGACGACGATGAAGATTATACGGGAATCCTCTTTGGATTCGACGGCAACGACTACAGCACTCAGCGATCCTACATGAATCAGTGCTACCAATCCTGTGTGGGTCAGATCCTGTGTGGGTCAGCGCTCAGTGGTCCTGTGTGGGCCAGCGCCTACAGATTCTGTGTGGGTCCGATCCTATGTGGGTCATTGCGGGGGTTAGTTACCTATCGATCCTGTGTGGGTCAGATCATGTGTGGGTCATTACGGGGGTTAGTTACCTATCGATCATGTGTGGGTCAGATCCTGTGTGGGTCATTGCGGGGGTTAGTACCTATCGATCCTGTGTGGGTCCAACAGCTTAGATGAATCAGTGGCTACTTCTGATCATCTCTATCGTCATATGAAGAAGTATACTTGTGTGAGCTGAATCATGTTTTTCTTTCCTATGTGGATTGAGTTGTGTTATCCTGTGTGGATGTGATCAAACTTGGGCTCAGATGTTGGAGCTAAACTGGAATTGATAACTTAGATATATGTATGGGCATATACCTAAGTAGTGTTGGTTGTTACTTCGTGATTATATCTTTCCTTTTTGGATTATCCTTTGTGGATTCTGGGAGACCTTCGGGGGTCTTGGGGTCCCTACTGAGTAGCTTATACTCACCCCTGCATAGGCTATACCCGCACTACGTTGTGTTGGTTGCAGACGACGGACAGCACTGATCGTGGTTGAGGCTAGCGGAGCAGGATAGTACCTGGAGGTGGACCACTGGGTGGGACGTACTCGGAGCGGACGGCTGGACCCGAGGAGCTGTGGAGGATATCTGTACCCACCCTTCAGGTGGGACTTCCAGTGGATGGCTCGAGGCCGCGGCTTTACTTTTCAGTTGTTGTACTCCCTTTTTCAGTTGTACTTTACTTTCAGTTTGGGTTTGTATATTGGCCCACTTACTTTTCGCACTTACTTGTACTCTGTTTACTTAGTTTTTACTTCTTCTTGCTTACCCTATGGTGTTTGTTTAATTTACAAGGGAAATTCCTTCCCTTTTTACCGGTAATTATGTCTTGCTGCTAGTCGCCAGGCCCTGGCCTATGGAAGGCGGGCTTGGGGTAGTCACGGCACGGGCCCTGATGATGGGTTGTGACAGGTTAAACCAAAATATGTGGATTAAAAACCACTTATATTTGTAAATATTTTATTGTTTGATGGGTTTTAAAATAAATACAAACTTATATTTTAATCTATGACCATTTGGAAACATTTTTCTAGAGAATTACTCTTTTATATTTTAATCTTTTAAGAAATTCCGAGAGTGTTTCTCCCCTCACTTATAAAAGGGCACCCTCATTTCTCTTTTTTACACCAATTTTAGACTTATAGATCAATAATTCCCTACCAAATTATATTATAAACTTCATTATACACATTCTATAGGTGTTTTTCTTCCCAAAAGATTGACCCTGGGATCCTTATGATGAGATCTAAAGGAGTTCTCTCAAAGAAGAGGTAATCACCTTAACCGATTATTTTCTTTTTACTTATTATTTTACCTCATCTAAATCAATGGTATTTATAATAAAATAATAAATTCAGTATACTCAATATAATTAAATTTTATTATGATTATGAAATCACCATTATCCACCCTTGTTCCCATTAAATGGGAAGTGAGAGTATTGCTCATGTGTTTGTATGCCTTATCATCTCCACATAGTGATACAATTAATTTTTCATCGCTATCTTTTATGGATGGGAATTATGGAGGATTTATTTTTTTTATTATATTTATAACATAATTATTCTTCTAGAATTATAATATCATATCCACCTTCTTACATTCTAATCAGTTGGAAAACAATAATGTCGCTTGTGCGTATGTGTAGACTACCACCTCCATGAAGCAATGTGATTCTTTTTTCATTTATGATTTTCATGGATGGTAATAAGGATGGGTTTGATGAATATATATGATATATATGATATAATAATGATTCTTGAAAGGTGAATTATTATTTAACTTTCTTTTTTTTTATCCTTCGAAAAGTGAAAATAGTATTCATGTGTACGTACGACCTACCGTCGCCATGAATGGTGTAATCCATTTTTTTTCTCTAAATGTTTTGGATGAATCAAAATATATATATATATATATATTGAATATTTATTATATTTATAGCATTATTAACATTCTGTAGATGATGGAACCATGATCAAAGCACAAGGACTGAAACTACCGAACAAAAATTCTTATAAAAAAAATAAAATAGATAACACCTAAAAATGATGATTTTAATAAGGGATTATAAATAAATTGGTGTTTAAATATTATAATGGTGTAACGTCCCCTGATCCATCACTCCCAAATGTGTCCAAAATGGTTGGTTATGATACTTCAAGCGTGCCTCCTTGTACACCAGAGGATGCTGACTAGCAGTGCGGGTGTGAAATGTATAGTGGGGAGACTATGCCCCCTGGTATAAAGTGTCATAGTAGTAGAAAAAATACATATAAATAAAATCAATCAAAGTATATACATAGAGGAAACTAATAATAAAAGTCAAATGAATAATCTAATAAATAATAATGGGATAATATAATGATGTGTTGAAATATAACTAAATATCATACTAGAAACAATACAAGTAAAAGAATAACAAACTCAAATAAAGACTGAAAAGTACCTTGTCACAAACCCCATGTTGGTCCCACCTCCAAAATCCATCCCATCTAGTAAGAATCAATCAAAAACAAGGTCTTTATCCTTTATCCAAACCTTCATCCACATAATCTTCTCATGTACCAAACTACAGCCCGAATAGGGTGTGAGTATAACACAATAGGTCGAAAAAATAGTGTCTAAACAAACCATACTGATAATAAGTGTATATAATAAAGTGATAAATAGTTTTATTAATTAATTCGACATTTAATAAAATACCACAACAACCTACTTCGGCTCCATGTCAGAATATCTCTAAACATGTCTCACAACCATGTCAACCAAAACCATATAACCATGGTATAAACAACTTTCCTCAGTGTCATGTCGAGATATCTCTAAGCATATCTTATAACCATGTAAACCACAAACATATAACCATGTTATGATCACAACAATCCGGGTCAAATACCTATAAGCATTACAGCATTCGGGTCAAATCCCTATAAGCATTACATTATGGAATTGGGTCGAGCCCACTCCTTAGAAGCATTACAATATGTGATTAAGCCGAGCCTGCTCAATATTAGCATTATAGCATATAAGTGTGCAAGTTCCAAGGCCATTCCTGATATATAAGCATTTCAGAAAAAAATCATATCATAACAACATGGATATCACAATATCACATCATAAGCCTCAATAGTTAATTATGTGAATTACTATTTGTCTTTCAATTACCTCTTTCATTTATATCACAAATAATCGACAGTCAAATCAATAAGTAGTAAGCCATAACTTTGGGATTCTATATCAATCAATCACCTAAGGTATCAATTCATGCTAAAACACTTTAATTAATTATAAAATTAAATTATATTTAATGTTCGCTCACCCAAAGGGTAGCCATAATCCAGGTCAAAAACCAATTTGAATCAAAGGACTCCAAAGGATAATATCATTCATGATTTAATTAATTCAGGCACATGTTACATTGGCACAATCACAATATTACATATACATGGAAAATATAAAACCATAGGGTTAATATTTAGAACTATTACCTTTAATTGACGATCCAAAAATGCTTCCAATGAAAAATTTTCACAAGGAAGGTGTGGATGATCTCAACAAGGATCTAAGATCAAAACTGAACAAGATCAAAACCAACAATACACACAATCAACAGATTTCACCATAAAGGTTGGAAAACCAAGGGAGATAAATGGAAAAACCTAACCAAAACCACTTACTAGAGATTGATTGCATTATCGAGATGTCTAAAAAGTAGTTTGGCACCCCAAATTTAGCTGGAAGATTCCCTTAGGCTAAGAGGAGAATACTACAGCAAGATGAAATAAAAATTCAGCCACACAACATACTTTAAAACAGCAAGTTGGAGAATTACACAGTGTGTAACTCAGTTACACTTCGTATAATTCTTTTTAATGGAATATGTTGAAAAAAACATCACCTTGGATTATTTTATTAAAAACACCCAAACAATACATGATGTTTAATCCATTTGCAGGGCATGTAATCCATTTACACGGTGTGTAAATGTTCTACATATAGTTTTTTATCCCATTTTCCTTATAAACATCCCAAACCCCCTTTAAATCTATTCAAATTACAAAGAACATGTTGTAACACTTAACCCATTTATACCCGAAATCCATTAATTCAAATAGACATACATCATATATCATCTCATAGGATGGCCCCCCACTCTCCGGGTTTTCTCTCTCCTCTGCTCTAGGGTTTCTTCCCAGTTTCGTTGTCGCCTCTCCCTCCCCTGCCCCCCTCGCAGTGAAGGTCCTTCTCTGGTGCTCCTCTTTATCTCTCTTTATTGTTCCCCTTCTCTCCTCTTGGCCTTGTTTTTTCTCTCTCAGTACCCAGGGTTCATCTTCCCATCGCCTTCGGATTCTCTATGTTTATTCCTCTTTGGTCCTGTTTTCTGCTTTCTCTTTAGTGAAGGTGCTTCAACCTTCCTCAAATCAACGACATATTCTTCAGTCTTCCTTGGAACGACGGAATATTCTTCAGTATCCCTCGAATTGATGACATCTTATTTGTACTTATTCATATCAACAATATCTTCTGCATGGGTTTCCTCACATCTGCTTTGATGGTCCCAGATTTTTCTTCCTCGTTGACGATGCCTTAGTTCAGAGCCCTCATTTGCTTGAGACATTTCTCTGACCCTACGTTCTAATGCTCATATCCTGGTCAGATCTGGAGTGGTGGTTACAACAGGGTTTTGGGATGTGTGGTTCGACGATCGTCAATGTTCCAGGCGCAAGCTCCTCGGTGTTGGATATGGTTTTTTCGGTTTTCTTCCTCATCTATCATTGAAGGTTTGTATGATTCTTCCCAACGGTTGATCTATTTGATGCTTGTTTAGTGCTGTTCCAATTTTTGGTTCGGTTTTGGTTTCAACCTTGACGATGTGTTTCTTCTCAGTGGCAATGATGAAGACTACTCCTTGGTGATGATGGTCTCTGATGGTTTCTTTCAATGGTGATGGAAGGGGTCTGTGGTGGTACAAAGATCTGGATTTGGAGTCAGTGTGTGTGTCTCGAGGTGACGGTGACAGCAGCGTGATGATGGTTTACTGATTTTTGATTTTCAAATTTTGAAATGGTTATTTCTGTGGTGGTATTAGTGAGTCTACGTGGGTTTTTCATGTTGGATTTATTTGAATTTTGTAACAGGTTGCATCCGACGATCATGCAAGATGAATGGTTATTTTTTATTTTGAAATTTGTATCTGTAATGGTTGTTTTATGAGGTTGTGTCTCGATGCTGGAGGTATGGTTATCCACTTACCCTTAGAGTGGATTTTCTATAAAATTAAAAAATGGATTGTGGTGGTCAAACAGAAATACATCTCTGTATGTTAAGTCATTTTCCCAGACAAAGGTTCTCTACATGGACCCTATCTGATTTTCTCAAGTTTCCTCGCAATCCAAGATTGTGCTTATTCAAATGATAAGTGTCCACGATGATACATGACCACTAAAGTTTAAATACGGTGAAAATGAAATGAAATAAGTACAAATGAAAAACTCTAAGAGAGACATACCTAGAAAAATATGGGATCTCACAACCTCCCCACTATATAACATCTCATCTCTGAACTGCTCCAAACATCATAGTGAGGTCTTAGAGAACATGTTTGGACATTGTGTTTTCATATCAGAACCTCTATCCCAGATCTCCTATTGAACTCTCCCATACTTCCATTGCACTCGAACCAATGGCATAGTCCTACCCCGAATATATTTCTCACTAAAATTCACAACCCATATTGGACTCTCCTCAAATGATGCATCCACACAAAGCTTTATGTATGCTATTTACATCATATGGGAAGGGTTTGGGTGATATCTTTGAATTTAAAACATGTGAAACATGCCGCGCATGTAATTTTAGCATTGTGAAAGGGATAAATGATACGCCACTGGATCAACCCTTTCCAATACCTCAAATGGCCCGACAAACCTAGGTGCTAGATTTCCATATTTCTTAATATGGCATTGCCCCAATCTAGGTCACACCTAAAGGAAAACTTAATTACCAACCTTTAATTTCATAGGTTATCTTTGATGGTCAGTGTATGATTTATTCCTGCTTTGTACAGTCACCAACGTTTATCTGATCAAATGAACCTGCTCATATGTATCATGCATGAGATTATTTCCAACAAGTGTTACCTCAGCTGCCTCCAGCCAATAAGGAGGCGAATGGAATGGTCAGACATATAAATCCTTATAAGTTTCTATTTGGATCAATGTATATAATCTAATATTAAAATAAAACTCCATGAGTTTCATATGTTTCTCCCATAAAGCACCAAAATCCAAAACATAGGATCGTAACATATCCTCCAGAACCTGAATAGTCCACCCAGATTGACCATCAGTCTAAGGATGATAGGTTGTGCTCAAAAGAACCTGTGATCCCAAAGCCTTATAAATACCAAGGATGATAGGTTGTGCTCAAAATAACCTGTGATCCCAAATCCTTCTAAATACCATAGAAATAACACAATGTGAAACAAGGATCTCAATCTAAAATGATACACCTCAGAAGACCATGAAATTGAACCACCTCACGCACGTAAAGACTGCCCAGACCCTCAACTGTGAAGGTCTCCATGATAGGTAAGAAGTGGTATACCTTCATCAGATGAACCACAATGAACTATATAGCATCATTATGATAGGTTTTCTTGTGTGATCCTATAAAAAATCCATAGTGACATCATCCCATTTTCAGTTAGGAATGGGAAAAGGATGCAAAAGTTGTGTTGGCCTCTGATGCGCATCTTTCACCTACTTAAAAATGAAGCATCTAACCACAAAACATGATACCTCCTTCATTCATGACCACCAGTACTGTATAAGGCGATCACGGCACATCTTTTTCAAACTAGGATGCACCTCCCATCTAGAAGCATGAAATTCCCCCCATAAACTCCTCACATAGTCTCATATGAACTCATACTCAAACATGGAAAAGAAGAGAATTTTCACTTCCAAGAGACCATATTGATGGTGTCTCCCCACTATATAATTTGTCTATCAGAACTGATCCCTCCAGATTAGAAACTGCTCAGTATTAATCTGGTCTAAAATCATGGGTATAACAAATGTTGAGGTCATATCTACCCATCCCTGAGACTCCTAAACATCCATATTCATGTCTGTAAAGAGGGTCAGTATCCACTACTTGTTGTAAGACTCTCGTACAGCCTTTTTCTATGTATTTAGACTCAATTTATAAGAAAAATTGTTTCCCTTTCTTAGTGTATAATCCAATTCGAAGTCAAAATACTTCAGATACTTAACCCACCTCCTCTATCGAAGGTTTAGGTCTCACTGATAAAATATGTACCTGAGACTCTTATGATCTATGTATACCACAAACCTCTAACCCATGAGATAGTGTCTCCAATATCTCAGGTCATGTACCACTATTTCTAACTCTAGATCATGAGTAGGGTAATTCCTCTCATGCGGTCTCAGCTTCCTGGAGCCATAAACAACCATTCGATCCTCCTATATTATAACTGCTCTGAGTCCAAACCTGGATGCATCACAGTACACGGTATATGCTTTACTCAGCATAGGTAAAAGGAGGATGGTTGATGAGGTCATCCTGCCTTTTAGTTCCTGAAAATCTCTCTCATAAACTTCTGACCAAACAAACTTCATCCCTTTCTTGGTCATCCTAGACATTGGTGCTTCCAGGAGAAATACTAGATAAAGTTCCAATAATAACCCTATAAACCCATATATCTCTGAATATCGAAGACATTCTTGGGTTGTTCCCAAGATACCATGGCTGCAACCTTATCTGGGTCCACTAACAGTCCTACCTCTGAGATTACATAACCCAAGAAGTGTGCTTTATTAATCCAAAAAATACATTTGGTTAGCTTTGAATAAATCCAATGCTCTCTCGATATACTCATAATGATTTCAATATGTTGGTCATGACTTTCTGTTGACTAGGATTGCACTAAGATGTTGTCAAAAAAAACCACCACCAACTGATTCAGAAAAGGATGAAAGATCATATTCATTGAGGCTGTGAATACTGGTGGTGCAATATTCAACCCAAATGGAATCACCATGAATTCATACAACCCATACTTGTTCCTAAAATTAGTCTAAGGTATGTTTGTTGGTCTCACCCTTAACTGTTGGTAACCTGATCTCAAATAAAACTTATAGAAGATCTTAGAACCTCTCAGCTGATCGAAGAGATCATCAATGTGCAGAAGAGGATACCAGTTATTTACCATCATCTGGTTCAACCTTTGATAATCCACACATAATTGCAAAGTCCCATTAGCCTTCTTGGAGAAGAGAGCTGGAGAACCCTAAGGAGATGTACTAGGCCATATGAAGACTTTATATTCTATATCTTTCGACCGAACTTTCAACTTCTGAAGCTCTTCTAGTGTCATTCTGTAAGGCGGGATAAAAACTATCTCTTCTTCTGGAACCAAATTGATCGTAAAATAGATCTCTCACTCAGGTGATAAGACATAGAACTCATCAGAAAAAAAACATCCTAAAAAATTTCTACCACTAGAGGAAAAGAATCTTGATGCATTCCACCATCATCTAGAGTAGGACCAGCTATCTAAATCATGAGACAATCCAATCCGAACTGAATTGGTCCTGCATGAACAGTATAAATATCCCACTCACCCTGGTGAAAATAACTACCTCCTTATGAAGATAGGAATTTAAATCTCCTCCTTTATTAGTCAATATGATTCTTGTATAGAACTAACCATTCTATAATAATAATCAAGTTTAATCCTATAATTTATAGCACGAATGGTTCCCAGAAGAAACGGTAACCACCAATCACTAGAGAACATGCCTTGAAATGTTTTACATTCTATGATTTCACTCCCAATGGTGTGTATATGGTCAAAGCACTATCCAATATTTCTACAACCAAACCCAAAACATTTCAAAAAAGAGAAGGTAAAATAGAATGTGATACTACTGTATCAAACAAATGAAATCTAAGGTTGATGATACAAGATTTGTACCTCTGATGATAGATGGTCCTGAATCCATGATATCCATAGTAGTCTGCATAATGTGTAGCTAACTTGTCCCTCTGCCCTAGGTTCCAGTCTAACTACCCTGATCTATTTACCTTACCTGGTATTGTTACTCTTGCATTGGGGTACCATGTCCCCTACCTTGTCCTGAATAACTAGTGGAACTCAAGCTACCAGCCTACTGAGGGTAGATAAGCCCATTCCTGACTCGGTTGTCTGTCCTGATCCCCTTCCATTGGTCTACTATAGAAAGTTCACACATAACCTCTAAAGATGACCCAGTCTTCCACATAGACGTCACTTGATTGTGGGGTAAGGACACTTTGGGAACTTGTAGCCAAACTTATCACACTGATAGCACTGCAATAGAACATGGTCATGAGATGGTTGTCCACTACCCCGAGTACTCTTCCCACTACTTCCTTGGAGGAAACTCTCATAGTCTATATGAAGAAGAGTTCCCAATTCACCTTGTTGAAACAGCTTGGCCACAACTCTGGGCCTCTCTCAAATATCCTTTTGTGATGAGTGTCTGGTTCATCACATCCTCAAAACTACTTAAAAATCATTCACCTAAGACCTGGTCTCATAATGAAGACCATCCTAAAACTTCTCATTGAGGAGATCTCATCAGCTTCCAAAGATGGAAAAAATCACTATAGGTTGCTGAAACGTCTAGAATAGTCCATCGCTGGCATTCCCTCCTATGTCAGATGCATGAACTCATGATATTTTTTATCCCTCAATGTCTCAGGATAGAAATGGATCAATAACTTTGTATTTAAGTCCTTCGATGATAGCTTATCCTACTTCCCATCTTCCTCCAGAATATCCCACCAATGTATGGCAGCTCCACAAATAATATATGCAGTAAGCTTCACCCTCCTATTTGTAGGTGTCTCAAGATATTTAAAGATCATCTATATGGACTTGATCTAGAACTAGGATGCTTGGGGTCCTCCTTCCTCAGTAAACATAGGTGGATGTTGTAGTTAAAACTCTCTTGTCAGCATAGACATCGAAGGCATAGTACGAACAGTCTCCTTTTCCATGGATCGCATGACCCTCAGGAAGCTGTCTTGAAGGTAAACAAACATCCATTCATCAAGAACTACAGGAAGATCTGGTTTAGCTATGTTTATAGCATGCTGATTTATACTCTCCTGATGATCAAGTTGAAGATGAAGAGGAGGAATTTTCTCTATAAAAACACACAAACCTTAGAACACTATCTAGCAACAAGGTCATCCTCAATAGGTGACTACAATAGAGAAACACTAACTCATAGTCTCTCTAAACATGGATTACAAGTGTTTTAGCATGACATGTCAATTCATTTAATTTATTTCATTTATCAGGTATAACAGATATCTCATATCACTGTTCAAAGGAAAGTATATATCAGATTCAAATAAATATATTCCTATCATGAATAATCCATGTCAATATATCACTATGTTCCTATTATGATGCATGCATACATCTTTCACCATATTGGTCCATGAGTATAAATATCAAGAACTAATAATATCGTAGAACAATAACCTCACACAACATGTGAATCACCTAGGGGGAAATAACATCAATTATAACAATCATACAGTACAAATAGAAATATCATCTCTGGGCACTCAGATTTTCCTCCATACATGGGTTAGTAACTCCCATGAACAAGCTCATTACCAAGTCCCGAAATATCCTTGTATCCTTTCCACCTTTCACAAATAGTAATGAAAAATAAAATAAAACCTTCTCCTCTGATACCACTTTGTAACGTCCCTCGATCTGACGCTCTCTCACATGGCTAAAAAGGGTTGGTTACGAGACCTCAAGTGCACATGACCATATTCCAGAGGCCTCCAACTAATAGCAGAGGTGTGAAATGTATAGTGGGGAGACTATCCTAGTATGAAGTATCATACCAGTAGAAAAAAATCTATATAAATGAAAGAAATAAGAGTGTAGACATAGCATAAACCAACAATAAAAGACAACAGAATAATCAAATAAATGAAAAATGAATAATGAAATGATTTTCTGGAATGTAACTAAATTTCATTATAGAAACGATACAATTAAAAGACTAGTAGACTCAAATAAAGACTCAAAATTATCCAATCTCGAACCCCATTTCGATCCCACCTCCAAACTCTAGCCCTTACAGTAAGCAAAAATAAACATCAATTTCCTTCTCCCTTGTCCAACCTTGCATCCATGTAATCTATTCAGGTACCAAACAAAAACTCAAATAGGGTGTGAGTATAACTCAGTAGGTTGACACCACCATTTCTAAACAAACTATTCTAATAACAAGTTTATGCAATAAAGCGATAAACATGTGTATTAATTAATTCAAAAATTAATAAAATACAACAAAAACATACTTCTTCTCTATGCCGAAATATCTCTAATCATGTCTCACGACCATGCCAACCATAACCATATAAACATGGTATAAACAACCTGCTTCGGCGTCATGTTGGAATATCTATGAGCATGTATCAAGCCCATTCCAACCACAACCATATAACCATGGAATAATCAGAAAAATCTAGGTCAAATACCTATAATCATTACAACATCCAGTTCTGTTTGTCGGAGTGGATAGTTAAGAGGGGGGTGAATTGAGTTCCAATAAAAATTTCTATTAAAAATATTTCTCTTAAAATCCATTAATTTAAAAACTAAGTTAAACTATAGTGAATTTATATAGATTGTAAATGTTCAATTAGTTTCTCAAAGATTTATTAGGTCTCAGTTAATTTAATCAAAAGATTAAATTAGCTTTTGAAACTAAATTACTGGTTCACAATAATTATAAACACTTTCTAATTTAACTATCAAAGTAACTTTAAAAAAAATTGTATTTCAAAGTAATTAGTAGCGGAATATAAAATATATATATAATATACTTTAAAATTATGATGCACAACATATATAACAAAGAGGTTCAGTCTCAAGTCGAGACTTAGTCCTCTCAAACAATTTATAAATTTGATCCACACCCTGGATCGGGGTAAACAACAGTGCAAAGACTACCCAAGTACTAAGACCTCTACCACAGTTCTACTTGGGAAAACAAAACACTAGCACACTGGCTGTCCAGGTCTTACTTGACCTCTACCACTATCCACAGTGGGATAAAAAAGAGTTACGGAAGGTTTGTGTGAGGATTTAGAGATCCTCCAGTTTAGTACAGGAGATAGTGTGAGTATAAAATATACAGAGCACACACGCTGCTAAAAATGTAAATAAAAGAATCACTAAGAGAGTATATATGAGTTTAGAATGCTCTAGTGATTTGAATTGCAGCTTTGAACTCCTTTTTATTTTTCAGAAATGCTTCTGAGTCCTTCTCTGGTTTTTGTTTGGAAAACAGAGTGTCGTTTGCTTCCTTGGTTTTCAGGTTCATCTTGATCAGCTTGAGTGTATGAGAAGCTCCTTGTAGTTCTTCACTCCTTGAGTGAAGTTCGGTTTTTGTTCTCTTCTTGTATGAATCGCTTAATGTATGTCCAGTGTTCTTCGAGTATGGATGTAGTCTTTCTGTATGCACCACTTTAAATCACTATTTTTCCCTTTTTGTGTGTGTACATATGTCCGGCCTTTGTCCTTCCTTATATAGCTTTAAACTCGGGCAATGGGAATGATTACCTTTTTACAGGTAGGAGGTACGGTTCCCTGACATGCCAACAGCTATCATTAAATAACATTAATTGCATTAAAATCATCAAATATGATCGTTTCTTAATAAATAAATAATATTTACAAAAGTAGAGTTTTGGAATCAGTGACTGGTAAGTCTTTCATCAATAGCCTTCTGTCGGCAGATATGTAACGGTGGACTTTGTATAGCGGTGAGCTCCTATCGGTATCTCTTTGATCTTGTACCGGTATCTCCTTGTATTGATAGTTGTTACTCTGTGCATCAGTAGCTCTATGTACTGGTGACTCCTTCTATCAGTAGCTCTTTGTCTATCGGTAGCTCGCTTGTATCGATGGCTCGTTTTGTATCGGTGACTGTCTGTATCGGTGACTGTCTGTATCAGTAAAATTGCATCGGTATCTTGTGCATATTGGTAGCTTCGTTCTATACCAGTGATTAAGTGTATACCAGTAGACTTATGCATACCGGAATACTTTTTCTATTGGTAGCTCAGCTTCTATCGGTAGTTGTCTGTATCGGTGGACTTGATCTATCAGTGACATGTGCTTACTGTTGGACTTATACATACCGGTAGCTCTGCGTATTGGTGACCTTTGCTTATCGGTGACTATGTCTATCGGTAGACTAAGTACCGATAGATCTGTATCAGTAGCTATAAGTATATCTGTGACTTAACACTTATCTACTTTATGCAAAACATATCCGATTGAGTTAGAATTATTTCAAAATTCATATAAACATAGATAAACATTGATTAACATATTTCAACGATTATTTTAATATTATTATCAACTTGATAATATAATGTCATAGATTGAAAGAATTAATATATAGATAAAAATTATTTGGGATTATCAAAGTATGTCAAAGCATAATTGGGATTATCAAAACAGGTGAGGTTAACAATCTCCCCCTTTTTGATAATCACAACTTATGATATTATAATCCTAGAATAATTAGAAATGTATCAGAGGATATAGCATGAAATCCAATTGTATTAGAGAAAACAATATATTATAAAACAAATATGTCAAAGGTAAAATATGAAACAAATGTACCATAGGAACAAATGTACCAGAGGGAAATGAATTTAGCGCAGAAAAGATAGTATTTCTCCCCCGTTTTCATAAAAGATATTAGTTCTCCCTCAGATATGTTTCCCTTAGATAGTTTTTCTCCCCCTTTGTGATTAGAAAAAAGTGGAACAAGAAGGAAATACAGGAGAAGATAAGTAACAGAGGGTAAAAGAAAGTAAGATCATATATATTTCTTAGAAAAAACAGATACAAAGAAATAAAAAAAGAAATATAGGTGATTTCTATCAAAAATCCTAGCCACTGATCAATCCACATCCTCAAAATGATATTTCACTTTGGGATCAGAAGAGAATTCAGGTATGGTGGATGCAGGTGAAGGATTAGGAACACCAGAAGTGATCAACGAAGGCTAAGCTACTGAAACTATTCATGGCCTGTACTGTGTAGTTCTCTGAGTGATTAGAGGATTAAGGTTGCAGATAGCTTGGGCTGGAGTCATCTGAGTAGGAGAAGTGGCATAGGCAGAGGCAGGTAAAGCTGGAGGTACAATCACTGGTCGAGCATCAACATGCAAGAAGGGCAACAAGAGATTTTTGAAATCCATAATGATTTCTCCTCCTCTTTCTATAGAAGAAATGAAATCGTCCTTGTTCTCCATGAATTTGTCTAGTACAGGGGTCAACTCTCTGAGTTTACTAACTTGTTCTCTAAAGTCTTGATTGACTGGTGGTAGCTTCATGTTTTCTAACAGAAGTTTGAAATGGTTGTTGAGCTGATGCTTGGTATAAACCCTCTGGAAATAGTAATCTACCTTGTATTTCACTTCTTTCTGAGAAGCAGAAGCTTCTCTCATATAGTCTTGAACAATCTTCATGATATCTCTAGTGGTATCTCTAGTAGAATTTACCACTTTGGTCAGCTCAGATGAGTCCACAGAGCCACTGGTTGATGTTCAACCAAGCTCCTCCTTCATCAAATCTTTAATCTGATCCAAATCCACTGAAGTTCTGGAATTAAGAGAACCAAGAGAAAAAGTTAATGTTTCCTTGAAACTTTTAGTTAGCCCACTAATAAAAAATTTCACAACAGAATCTTGGGCACTGATATGATTCTCCACAAACTTTTTAAATCCTCCAAAAACTGAAACCATCTGGCTCACCACACTCTTCACATAGGCCAAATCCTTGTCTAATTGATATTTTGAACTCATATAGGATTCTAGAGAGACAACTAATATCTTTATAAGTTCAACATACTTTTTTAGGATAGACATCTGATTCTGGAAAGCTGTGAATTCATCTACTATCTCTTCCACAAAGGTTGACACATTACAACCAAGAAAGAGTTCAAAAGACTTTTCCATATTGATTATTTCTTCAACAAAGTGATTATTTGACTCAACAACAGAATCACTCAAAAACTCTTTCATCTCATCCTTCAAGGATGTTAATTCATCCTTGGTGATCATATCATTAGGTGCAACCACAACAGGTGCTCTTTCAGATACTATACTGGCCACAGATTCATCCATAACTGTCTGAATAGATGACACCAGTGAAGCTTCCATTCTCCTTATTTCTTCTACAAAAATGATTTTAAGATCAGACTTTAACTTATGCAGATCATGTATTCTTACCACATCTTCAGGTAATATCTCATATTGAATATTATAATTTATTTTTGGTCTACGAAGGGATGTCTCGTTATCAGAATTTGGGTAATCCAATACACAAACTACAAAACCTGGGTCCTCTGTCCAGTCTTCAAACTCAATAGCCACTGAAACATTTCCAAAATTGGTAGGATGCTCCCCCTCAACTCTTTATTCCTCATAATAATCTTGCACAACCATCTCCATTTCTACAACAGCATGAGGTTCCTCAAGAATAGGTAAAGGTCTATCAACTTCACCAAATTCCTCAGTAGGAATTAGGGAATGTCCAATCAGTGGACTAAGGCTTAAGCTGACAGAAACAGATGCTTCACTTGCATGAACTTCTTCTTCATTTTCTCGAGCAGCCTCTTCCTGATCTGCTCTCTTCTGGTCTTCCACATCAACAGTTGTTTCCTCTTATAATAAATTTTCCTTTCCTGATGATATAATTTCAGCAACAGGACTTGGGGGCAAGTCTGGATCCCTTCCATCTTCTATATAAGTCTCCTCTTCATCAGTCTCGTCTTCATCAGTATCATCATCGTACTTAGGTTCTTCTTCATCAGGTTCTAGACCTAGATCCCTCACATCCTTAGGCCTAGAAGGATGATCCACGGGATTATACTTATCATACAACTTCTCATCATCACTAACCCATTTTCTCTTCCACGGATTCCAATTTATCTACATGTATTTTCATATTGTGCCTGTGATACAAAAGTTGTTCTTTAACACCACTGTCTCATCCTAGGACTCAGCTACTCCTTTCACTTTGATCATCACTGAGATCAACTTGGAAAAGAATAAGGCATTGGTTTTTGAATTTGGCCTCATCATATCCTCAATCTGAACCATTAACAGCCTGCACAAATTTATCTTAACACCATGTATCAACAGATGCATCAATTAAATATCCTGGTATTTAAGATTTGTAAAATCCCCTCTCCTTGGAATTAAAACATGCTGAATGAACTTAAACAGCATCCGGTTCTCTCCACTCATTTCTGCAGCCACTACTTTTCTGGGGGTGTCATCTCATGTTAGCTCTTCCAAAGCAGTTTCATACTTAAAGAAATTACTGGTAGGAGGTGTTGATTTTGAGAAATATCCAAAAACACCTTCGTGTGGAACCTTCAGGCATTCATCCCACTCAATAGAAGAAAAAGCTATCTCCTTTCCATTCACAACAGATAACATTCTATTCTCGACTTCTGATTACTCAAATCGAACATACTCATAGAAATATTTTACTAGCTTTGGATAGTAGGGTCCATTGTTGTTCGAGAAGCATTCTATCCATTTCTGATCTTCCAGAACTTCTAGAACTAATGATTCACTTGACATTAGCCATTCTGCGCACAGCTCCCTTTCAAATACTATCTTCCTTTCAACAAGATGCGGATTTGTGAGTTTCTTCACTTCACTTCCACTACTAGACTCACCTTTGAGTCTCTTAGCACTCGGTTCATCTCCATTTCCACTGATTGTAGGTCTCTTTACTCTTTCCATTGAATCTCAAGTCTTAGGGTTCGAAGGTTTGAGAGAGGTTTGAAGGTAAGGGGCTCGAGGTGGATCGAGATAGGTTAAGACTTGTGTTTTATCATTTATGAATTGTAAAATAATTAATTAAAATATAATAAGTAAAGTATAAACGATACAGATTCTGGCGGCTAGACAGAATTTTAAAACAGTCGCATACTTAAGGGTAGGGTATACCGGTGAGAATTCCTAACAGTGAGGTTCATACCAGTGAGGTATAACAGTGAGGTTTCATATCGGTGAGGTATAACAGTGAGGTTTCATATCAGTGAGGTAAAACAGTGAGGTTTCATACCGGTGAGGTATAACAGTGAGGTTTCATACCGGTGAGGTATAATAGTGAGGTTTCATACCGGTGAGGTATAACAGTGAGGTTTCATACCGGTGAGGTATCTAATGGTGATCTATCATTCCTAACTCATGTCTAATATAACTTAACCTATCCTAACTTAATGTTTTGGTGAAAATGCCAGCTAATTGATGTTCAGTACCTATAAATTCGAGAGTAATATCACCTTTTTGGTAATGATCTCTCAAAAAGTGGTGCCTTACATCAATGTGTTTGGTCCTAGAGTGAGATACAAGATTCTTTGAAATATTAATTGCACTAGTATTATCACAGTTAATAGATACATGTCTAAATTGATATCCATAGTCCAAAAGAGTGTGTTTCATCCACAGAATTTGTGCACAGCAACTACCAGCAGCTATATACTCTGCTTCAGCAGTAGATAAAGCTACAAAATTCTGTTTCTTACTACACTAAGATACTAAATATTTTCCCAATAAATGACATGTTCCAGATGTGCTTTTTCTATCCAACTTGCAACCAGCAAAGTCAGCATCTGAATAACTCATTAATTCAAAATATTTCCCTTTCGGATAAAACAAACCAAATTTACAGTATGTTTAAGATACTTAAAAATTCTTATAACAGTAAGTAAATGATATTATTTAGGATTAGCTTGAAATCTTGCACACATACACACACTAAACATAATATCTAGTCGACTAGTAGTAAGGTAAAGTAAGCTTCCAATAATACCTCTGTAATTTGTTTGGTCCACTGATTTCCCAGTTTCATCAATGTCCAATTTACAAATAATACTCATAGGTGTATCACTTTCCTTAATACTATCCAACCTAAAACATTTTAAAAGATCATTTGTATATTTACTTTGATTCAAAATAATACCATTTTCATTTTTAAAAACTTGAAATCCAAGAAAATATTTGAGTTCTCCCATTAAACTCATTTCAAATTCATTTTACATACTCTTTGAAAAAATAGTACATAAAGAATGTTTAGAAGATCCAAAAATAATATCATCAACATAGATTTTTACTATCAACACATCTTTAGAAATTATTTTAATAAAAAGAGTTGGGTCAGCAATCCCTTTAGTAAAAACTTTTGAAATAAGAAAATTGATAAGTCTCCCATACTAAGCTCTTGGATCTTGTTTTAAACCATATAAAGCTTTAGATAGCTTGAAAACTCGATTTGGAAAATGAGTATTAGTAAATCCAGGTGGTTGTTCAAAAAAACATCTTCAATTATAAAACCATTTAGAAAAGCACTTTTAACATATATTTGATATAACTTGAAATTCAGATGAGTAGCATAGGCAAGTAGAATCCTTATAGCTTCTAATCTAGCTACAGGTGCAAAGTTTTCCTCATAGTCTATTCCTTCCTCTTGACTATACCCTTGTGCAACTAGCCTTGCTTTATTTCTAACTATATTTCCAGACTCATCAACTTTGTTTCTAAAAACCCATTTAGTGCCTATTGTCAAAGTGTCCTTAGGTCTTTCAACTACTTCCCAGACTTTGTTTCTTTCAAATTGATTTAATTCTTCTTGCATAGCCATTACCCAAAATTCATCATTGATTGAAATATTGACATTTTTAGGTTCTAACTGTGAAAGAAAGGCTTGATGTTCAACCTGGTTTCTTAGAGAAGCTCTAGACTGTGTCCCTCTATCAAGATTACCCACAACAGCATCTAAAGGATGATTCTTTAGAATCCTAGTTGATCTAGTAAAGGTAGGACTAGAAATTTCAGGCACTTCTCTATGTTCAGGTTCTACAGAACCAGATTATAGAATATGTCCAAAACTAGTTGTCTTTACAATGGGTTCATTGATTTTATCATTAAGGTCCAGAACAGACATATCTTCTTCAAGATTTTCTAGAGAAGACTTAGGTTCATGTGGATCAGTTTCATCAAACTTGATATGAACAGATTCTTCCACACATTTGGTTATTTTATTGAAAACTCTATAGGCTTTTCTAGTTAAATAATAACCAATAAAAATTCCTTCATCACTTTTGGATGAAAACTTGTCAAGATTATCCTTTGTATTGAGAATAAAGACTTTGCAACCAAAAACTCTAAAGTAATTAACCTTAGGTTTCCTATTGTTCCACAACTCATAAGGGGTCTTCTTGAGAACATATCTAATCAAGACTCTATTGATAATATAACAAGCTGTATTTATATCTTCAACCCAAAAATAAATAGCCAGGTCATACTCATTAAGCATGGTTCTTTCAATTTCTTGAAGGGTTTTATTTCTTCTTTCTACTACACCATTCTGCTTAGGTGTCCTAGGGGCAGAAAAGTTGTGACTATAGCTATTGTGTGAGCAATAAGATTCAATATCATGATTTTCAAACTCACAACCATGGTCACTTCTCAGGGTCTTAATCTTAAGTCCACTAAGTTTTTCTACAGACTTGGAGTATTTAATAAAGTAAGAACAAGCTTCACTTTTGTGAGCTAAGAAGTATACCAAAGTATATCTAAAAAAGTCATCTACTAAGACCTAGAAATAGTGATTCCCATTTAAACTATAAACTCTATAAGGTCAAAACAAATCCATGTGAACCAACTCGATAGTTTGAGAAGTTGAAACTTCTTTCTTTGATTTAAAATAAACTTTATGTTGCTTTCCCTTTTGACAGGGATTACAAACGTTATCAGCTGGGAATTCGAGTTTAGGTAGGTCTCTAACTAAGTTTTTCCTAGTCAATTTTCTAAGTGAATGAACATTGCAGTGTCCTAATCTTCTGTGCCAAAGCTAAGACTCTTTATTAAAAGCATTTAAGTATGTAATTTTTTATTTAGCTAAAGAATTCAAATCATCTACATAAACATTTTCATTTCTCAAAGAAGAAAATACTAAAACATTTTTGGAATTAAAAACATTACAAGAATAATTTTCCAATTTAACATTGAAACCATCATCACATAACTGAGAAATACTTAACAGATTATATTTAAGTCCATCAAAAAATAAAACTTTGGAAATTAAAACTAAATCTATATTACCAATCTGGCCTAGGATGATGATTTTTCCTTTAGAGTTGTCACCAAAGGTGACATGGCCTCCATCAACTTTGATTAAACTCTTGAAGCATGAGTAATCTCCAGTCATATGCCTTGAACATCCACTGTCCATGTACTATACCTTCTTATGAGAACTCTTCAAGAAAGTCTCCTACAAACAGGTTTAAACAGAAAATGATTTTGGTACCCAGATTTTCTTGGGTCCAGACAGGTTATCAATCAAAGCTTTAGGTACCCAAATTTATCTTATGGGTCTCAAATAATTTACAGAATCGATAGATTTTGAAAGATAAAATTTATTTGATCTATAACCATGTGAGTAACTGGTTGAAGCATATGAATTCCCAGAACTAGCACTAGCACCATTCTATCCAGATTTGAGAATAAATCTAGTTTTAGAAATCTGTCTCTGTCTAGGCTGATAGAAAATTACAGTGGTATATTTTGGTGCCACTTGTTTTCCTAACATTTGTGTAAGTGTATCTTTTCCATTTGTGAATTTTTCTAAGTCCTTCCTTAATTTCTCATTAGAAAATTTTAGTTCATTATTTTCCTTATGTAATTGAGCATTCTTTTCCTTCTTGACATCAAGGGCAGATTTAACAAAACTGGTTAGAGCATGATATTTCTTTAAGGTTTTATACTTGTCCTTAATCTCATTGCAGGTTTATTCTAGCATATTACAGTATTCAAATAACTCTTCACTAGACATATTTTCAGATTCAGAATCAGAATCAACTCCAAAATAATATGAATTTAAAACAGGATTATCCAATGTTACCTCAGATGTGTTTGTCATAAAATACATGTTAGCATGATTCTTTTCAGAATCAGAAACTTCAGACTCACTTGTGCTATCTTCTAAATCACTCTAGGTAGCTTTCATAGCTTTCTTGTACTTGTTTTCCTTGTAGTCATACTTCTTCTTGAACTTTAACTTTGGGCAGTCAGCCTTTACATGTCCTTTCCTTTTTCATTTATAGCAGATAATTTCATCACTTTTATTAGGATTTTTCCAATCCTTATTCCAATAACCTTTGTTGTCATATTTTCCTTTGTAATTTGATTTTCTGAAGAATTTCTTATTCCTGAAGAACTTCTTGAATCTTCTGGCTATCTGAGCCATCTCTACATCACTGTTAGATGCACTCTCTTCACTGCTTGAACTATCACTTTCACTTTGAATTTTTTCTTTGTCTTTACTCTTTGAAGAAGATGTCTTGAAGGCTACTGACTTCTTCCTTGGTTCATCATCCACTTCTTTGTTGACCTTCATCTCTTCCTCATACATCATTATCTTACCAATTAATTCTTTAACAGGCAGTTTACTGATGTCGCACAATTCTCTAATGGAAACAGATGTGCCTCTCCATCTTTCTAGCAGACATCTTAATATCCTCATGATCTATTCTTTTACAGGAACATCTTTACTAAGAGATCTCATAGTGTTGACAATCTCATTGAACCTGAGATACATGTCAGAAATGGGTTCATCGGGATTCATTTTAAAATTTTCATACTTAATAGTATATGTGTTCAATATCATTTCTTTAACATTGGTTGTTCCCTCATGGGAAATAGTCAAAGTGTCCCAGATTTCATAAATAATTTTACAAGCAGATATTCTATTAAATTCCTCATCACCTAAATCACAGTACAAAGCATTCATTGCTTTACAGTTATTATTGTAGGAAGTCTTAGTAGCTTCATCCCAAGTATTTTTATCAGTTTCTGGAATCTTATATTGAGTTTCTATAGCAGTCCAGATATCGAAACCCATACTCTCTAAATGAATTTTCATTTTAAGTTTCCATTGAGCATAATTTGTACCATTAAAGAAGGGTGGAATGTTGGTCGAAGAACCTTCAAGTCTATTATCCATAATAAGATTTTAGAGAATATATTTAAAGAAATAAAATTTAGAATCAACATAAATTTAAGATCTATAAGATACAACTAAAATCACAGTTGAAAAACAGAGTGTTCCAAAACCTTTAATAATAAACCTTCCTCTGATACCAAATGTTGGTCAGAGTGGATACTCAAGAGGGGGTGAATTGAGTTTCAATAAAAATTTATGTTAAAAATATTTCTCTTAAAATCCCCTAATTTAAGAACTAAGTTAAACTGTAGTGAATTTATACAGATTGTAAATTTTCAATTAGTTTCTCAAATATTGATTAGGTCTCAGTTAATTTAATCAGAATATTAAATTATCTTTTGAAACTAACTTACTGGTTCACAATAATTATAAACACTAGCTAATTTAACTATCAAAGTAACTTTAAAACAAATTGTATTTCAAATTAATTAGAAGTGGAATATAAAATATATATATAATATGCATTAAACTTAAGATGCATAGAAGATATAACCAAGAGGTTCAGTCTCAAGCCGAGACTTAGTCCTCTCAAAAAATTTATAAATTTGATCCACACCCTGGATTGGGGTAAACAACAGTGAAAAGACTGTCCAGGTACTAAGACCTCTACCACAGTTCTACGTGAGAAAATAAAACACCAGCACACTGGCTGTCCAGGTCTTACTTGACCTCTACCACTATCCATAGTGGGATACAAAAGAGTTATGGAAGGTTTGTGTGAGGATTTAGAGATCCTCCAGTTTAGTAAAAGAGAGAGTGTGAGTATAAAATATACAGAGCACACACGCTGCTCAAAATGTAAATAAAAGAATCACTAAGAGAGTAGATATGAGTTTAGAATGCTCTAGTGATTTGAAGTGCAGCTCTGAAATCCTTTTGATTTTTCAGAAATTCCTCTAAGTCCTTCTCTAGTTTTTGTTTGTAAAATAGAGTGTCGTTTGATTCCTTGGTTTTCAGGTTCATCTTGATCAGCTTGAGTGTATGAGCATCTCGTTGTAGTTCTTCAATCCTTGACTGAAGTTCGATTTGCGTTCTCTTCTTGTATGAATTGCTTCGTGTATGTCTAGTGTTCTTCGAGTATGGATGTAGTCTTTCTGTATGCACCACTTTACACCACTCTTTTTCCCTTTTTGTGTGTGTACATATGTCCGGCCTTTGTCCTTCCTTATATAGTTTTCAGCTCGGGCAATGGGAATGATTACCTTTTTACAGGTATGAGGTACGGTTCCCTGACATGCCAACAGCTATCATTAAATAACATTAATTGCATTAAAATCATCAAATATGAACATTTCTTAATAAATAAATAATATTGACAAAAGTAGAGTTTTGGAATCAGTGACTGGTAAGTCTTTCATCAGTATCCTTTTGTCGGCAGATATGTAACGGTGGACTTTGTATAGCGGTGAGCTCCTATCGGTATCTCTTTGATCTTTTACTGGTATCTCCTTGTATTGGTAGCTATTACTCCATGTATCAGTAGCTCTATGTACCGGTGACTCCTTCTATCGGTAGCTCTTGGTCTATCGGTAGCTCGCTTGTATCGGTGGCTCGTTTTGTATTGGTGACTGTCTGTATCGGTGACTGTCTGTATCGGTAAACTTTGTATCGGTAGCTTGTGCATATTGGTAGCTTCGTTCTATACCAGTGATTAAGTGTATACCAGTAGACTTATGCATATCGGCAGACTTGTTCTATCGGTAGCTCAGCTTCTATTGGTAGTTGTCTGTATCGGTGGACTTGATCTATCAGTGACATGTTCTTACCATTGGACTTATACATACCGGTAGCTCTGGGTATCGGTGACCTTTGCTTATCGGTGACTATGTCTATCGGTAGACTAAGTACCGATAGATTTGTATCAGTATCTATAAGCATATCAGTGACTTAACACTTATCTGCTTTATGCAAAACATATCCGATTGAGTTAGAATTATTTCAAAATTCATATATACATAGATAAACATTGATTAACATATTTCAAATATTATTTTAATATTATTATCATCTTGATAATAGAATTTCACAGATTGAAAGAATTAATATATAGATAAACATTATTTGGGATTATCAAAGTAAGTGAAAGCATAATTGGGATTATCAAAACAGGTGAGGTCAACAAGTTCCAAGCCCTATAAGCATTACAACATGAGATTGGATCGAGCCCGCTCACTATAAACATTACAGCATGGGACTGGGCCGAGCCCACTCAATATCATCATTACAGTATATAAGTGTGCAAGTGTTAGGGCCATACCAGATATATAATCATTTCAGTAAGGATCAAAATTCATATCATAACAGCATGGATATCACAATATCACATCATAAGCCTCAATGGTTAATTATGTGAATTTTCATTTGTATTTAAATACCACTTCTATTTATATCACAAATGATCAATAGTCAAATCAATAAGCAGTAATCCATAACTTAGGGATTCTATATCAAGCAATCACTTGAGGTTCCATGTCATACTAAACACACTTTAAGCCATTATCCAATTCAATTATATTCAAGGTTATCTCACCTAATGGGTAGCCATAATCCAGGTCAAAAACCAATTGGAATCAATGGACTCCAAAAGATAATATCATTCATGATTTAATTAATTCATATGCATGTTACATTATTGCAATCACAATATTGCATATGCTTAGAAAATATCAAACCATAAGGTTAAGATTTAGACCACTTACTTTTAACTAGCGATCTAAAAACACTTCCAACAAAAAATGCTCATGAGGAAGAAGGTGTGGATGATTGCAACAAGGATCTGGGATCAAAACTGACTAAGATCAAAACCAACAACACAAAAGGTTAAGGGATTTCACTACAATAGTTGGAGACCCACGTTAGAGAAGGGAAAAACCTAACCAAAACCACTTACCATGGATTGATTATGTTATTGGGGAGTCCTGAAGGTAGGTTGGCACTCCAGATTTGCCTGGAAGACGCCCTAGGGTTGAGAGGAGAAGACAATAGTGAGATGAAATAAAAATTCATCCGCACAACATACTTTAAAATAAAAGGTTAGGGAATTTCATGGAATGTAATTCAGTTACACATCGTATAATTATTTTTAATGGAATACACCGAAAAACCCATCACCTTGGATTATTTTATTAAAAAAACCTGAACATTACATGATGTGTAATCCATTTACACAATGTTAAATGTTCCACAGATGGTTTTTAAGACCATTTTACTTATAAATATCCCAAAACCACTTTAAATATCATCAACTTACCATGAACCTATGGTAAAACTTATCCCATTTATACCCAAACTCTATCAATTCAAACTGACATACATCTCTGGAATTTAAGTCATTTCCCCTAACAAAGGATCTCCACATGGAACTTCTCTAGTTTTCTCAAGTTTCCTCACAACCAAGGACTGTGTTTATTCAAACGATAGGTGTCCATGATGAAACATGACCACCAAAGTTTAAAGATGAGGCAAAACTCAAAAGAAATAAGAACAAATGAAAAACTCAAAGAGAGACGTACCTAAAAAAGATGGGATCATACAAAAGGGGTCATATATGATACTATAAGTATTCAAATTATTTTTTTAATAGAAGTATAATAAATTTAAATTTATTATACTTGAGGTTAGAGTGATTTTGAAGCAAGTGGAACTTCAGGTAAGGGATTTATGTTACAGTCTCATTATTTATTGAGATTATCTATAATTAAGTTCCTGATGATGAAATTTCATGATCAAGCTCAAGAATCTCATGAAGTTTCTTCTCCTCTGGTAATTTCTTAGGAATACATGTTTTCATTTCATTTTCCTCACTTTAAGTACTCAAGATAATGAAATAATGTTTTTAAGAAGAAATGAATTTATTTTTCTCTTCAGTCGAAAATTATTTCTTTTTCATGTCCATGTTTTATAAAAAAATCAATAATGTTTTTAATATTATCTTAAGATTTTTTAAAAGATTTATTTACTCATGATTGACTTTTTACAAAAAAAATTAAAAGGAATATTCTTGTCATTTTCCAAAATGATATACTTTTTTACCTTTTTTACCAAAGTGTGAAAGGAATGTTTTCTTTTAACTTATATGATATTAAAAGAATCTCATGTTGTCATGAATTCTAAATGCTTTGAAGCTTCCTTTACAAGTTTCCAAGGTTTTTTTTCAAATAAATTTTTTTCCTTAATATTTGGGAAAAAATTTATTTTAAATAACTAATTTCAAAGTGAAAAAATTATTTTCCTCCAGAATTTTTCCAAGTGATCTTTTAAAGTCATTTTTTATCTATGATGACATCCTTGGATACTACTTAAGTTTTACTATGGATATGATCCAATGATGAAATCTTTATTATTTCTATATATGGTTTACGTTTAGGATGATAAGTTATTTATAAAACTTGTTTATTTTCCACGGGTTGTATAATGATAAAATATTTATGAAACCTGTTTCCTTTTCCATGGGTTATGCTATGATGAAATATTTATGAAACGCATTTCCTTTTTATGGGTTATGATATGATGAATGATTTATTAACTTGTGGTACACATATGTATGATTTTAATTATGTGATGGATGGACCCATAATTATACCTCCAATGCATTAGGTAAAGATGGATATCTCATGAGATAAATAGTACTGGAATGGGGAGTAAACCCCATTTAGTAAGGGACTCTGTTCACTATGATAATCTTGATAGTGAACCTTGACTACTATTATGGTTTGATTAGTTAACATAATCCACTATGATAGTATTGAGAGTGAACCTTGACTACTATGATGGTTTGATTAGTGAACCTAATCCACTATGATAGTCTATGTAGTAAGCCATGACTACTAAGGAAATCATTTTTTATGCTTATTTTTATGATAGAAATCTATGTATTATGTCAATGTTTTTCTATCATGGCTCATGTTCTTTGATTCTTTCATAATTCATGTCTTATGAACTGCCAAAATTTATGCCATGACTCAATATTATGATATTTGATATGCAGGGTCTAGTTTTAAAATGTTAAACTCGTGTTCCCATACACTTATACTCATGTTATGCTTATGTGATCATTAATGTATCCCTTTTTTACCCTTAGTGAGCACCTAAGTTTTCCCTTTTTTATGTTTATTTTCTCCAAGTTTTGAAGAAAGGTATTATGTATGATATATCTAAGAAGGGTTCTAGTTATGAACTTAGTGAGAGATGGTATAGTTCACTTATGAACCAATTGTTTCTATATCCATGTTTCCAAAGGCACTAGAACTGTATAATTTTGGAATGGATCGTTATGTTATCTAATGAATATTCATATATTAATATGTGATATCTATGTATGATAAGTATAGTTTGTTATAATGAAACCCCACACTCATGGGTTTATGGTGTTAATAATGTTGATGATGTAACAAATGAATTTGAGGCAAGATATGATGAAGCTAAAGCTCCTACATAAATTGATGGTGTTGTGGAGGAATATGACAATATCGATACTAATGATTTTGAATATGGGGGTGAAGATAAAGAATAGAAAAATTATATATTGGTTATAGTCATAATTAAGATACAATACCCATTTTCATTTATTTGTAGACAACATTTTTTTTATTTTTTTAGATGGTTGGCGATGATTTCAATGAGATGTTCCATACCCTTGAAGATGATTTGCTTCCTGGTGATTATCCTGATGCATCGTCATCCGATCTATAGGTTGCTTCCAGTTCATCATTGGCTTGAAGGGGTTGTGGTCTAGAGAGATTGATGATTCCCGACCATATTTTTGAGTTACGTCTATCGCTTGATTTTGATCCACGCATACAAAGGTATGTTCAGTTGTGTATTTTAGTTAATTTTCATTAATTTTCATTAATTTTCATTAATTTTCATTAATTTTCATTAATTTTAATTATTTTAATTATATACTGATTGTTTGATTATTTTTTCTTTTTTTCCACTGTTTTCACATATAGTTGTTGGACAAGGGGGTGTGATTTTATGGAATTATTTTTCTGAACCATGGGGAACATGGGATTGGATTCTCATTGATGTTCATCATCACATGTTTGATAATTGGATGGTATGTAAATAAATAATACTTATTTTGAAATTTATTTAATTATTAACTTACTATTATTAATTATTTATAGTTTTTATGGTATCTCATCGAAGATAGCATGATAGACAATATCTACGATTCTTGGGAGATCTATATGTGTGACTATTATCATCAATTTTTCACAATCTGAGAGAGTCATGGAGAGAGTTGGAGCCATGATTTTTGATCAGTATTGTTATATCCATCTACCCAATTACATCTCGTCTCATGTTTGGGATGGATTGTGCTCCTGCTAGATGGGAGATACTTTTTAACTAAGATCACTATTAGGTCGGAAGAACTGGGGTAAACATGAGGTCATGCATAGAGCTTTTAGTCATACATTTAGTATTCATCGGTGACATATGGTAAGTAATTTTATTTAATAATTTATATATAATTTAAATTTTAAATGTTTATTTTATATTCTAATAAGCAGTTGACCAATATGATGTTACGGGGTTCGATGTTTTTAAGAATATGTATACTGATCCTACCACTGGAGAGATTAATGGTGGCCTACAGTGTCAGATTGTAGTCAATATATTTTTTTTATTTTTAAAATTAACTAAAATTAATATTTTAACTATTTTAATTTCAAATCGCATTTGAAGCAGACATATAAAGCTACAAATTCTCACACGCATGATGAGAGTCAAGTCGAGACTGAGGGTCAGGACACTAGTGTGCCAAGATTTGATGAGGTAGTTTGGATGTAGGCAACTCAGTATGGTATCAAGAAAAGATGAGTGGTTGGTATCAGTTCTCGAGTGATGTCTTCCAGCTATTATGGAATTATTACAGAGTTGTCATTTATCTCGATTGGAGTAAATTCAGAGTCGTTTTCATCGTCTGCAGACTATGAGGAGAAGTTATGAGCTCAAAATGAGGTTATAGAGAGCATGTATAGATAGTAGGAGGAGCTTCATCGACACTAGTAATAGCATCAGGAGCAAAATCATTGATGGTAGGAGTAGCAACACATGTATATGATGGAGTACATATGATGACTTGCGTAGGGTATAAGGATGGAGTTCCCTCTACCTGGTCCTCCAGATAATCCACCACCTCCACAGCGATTGATATATTTTTGTTGAAAAACATATTATGATGAGTTTTGGATGAACATATTATGTTTAATATGGTTATTAATTCATATATATACAGTTTTATATTTTTTTTAAAAAAATATGTTTGATGTTTTTTTTAATTTTTTAATTTTTTTTTAAAAAACTATTTTATTTAAATTTTTATATTTTTTTAGTTTATTTTTGATGGAATAGTACTTCCATCACAATTGGTTATTTACAAAAAAATACATATTTGTTTCATATAACCTATTATGATGGA
The DNA here is from genome assembly GCA_963277665.1 of Viscum album. Taxonomy (NCBI): domain Eukaryota; kingdom Viridiplantae; phylum Streptophyta; class Magnoliopsida; order Santalales; family Viscaceae; genus Viscum; species Viscum album. The sequence continues at coordinate 111,677,919 of OY728119.1, read as the reverse complement.
AATCATATTCTATTGAAAATAAAATAATCATTCTATATTTGGCCGAAAACTATTTGCGATGGAACACGCTTCTGCTGAAAAAAAAATATATTTTTAGCAACATTATATCCCAAAAAAACTTTTGTGATTCCATTTTCGACCATGTGTCAATTTCAATAGGATCTCATTGCAAATATCTCAATTTATAGTTGTTAATGGTTTCCCAACTAAGTGTAACCCAAAACAAGTGCTAAGAACAAACTGACAAAAGACAATCCAAGGTCACCCTTCTTGGGAAGAACCTACCCAAGGATGATTCAGTGTTATCGATTACTTGTTTTCCTTACACAAGATAATTAATAGGTATCTTATAAAGGTAGAACCTACCTGGTAGAATGATCAAGGTCTTGACAGGTTCCACTTTAGAAGGAATCTTACACTTAGTATTTAAAGGGTATTTTAATCTTACCATCTTATCTCATGTTATTCTCTTGTATGTATGCATGATTTTATTAATTTAGTTTATAATTTTATTTTCTCCACTAAATCAATATGTACAAACCATATTGATTTGTAACTCTTTATACAATCCACAAGTTTGTATTACTCACCTAAAAATCAAAATCAAATATACTCATACATATCCAAATTCATCATATGCATAAGGTACAAGAACATTTCATGTAAAAGTATAGAGTTATCCACATGAGTAAGAGTCTTGAGCGAACCTCATTCAATATCCTAGACAAGTCATAATCCTCTAGGTAGGTAGGTAGTCCAACCCCAAGTCCCACAACCTAAGGATACTTTACTCAATAGAGAATAAAATTCTTCATAACTCTAACACCTAATATAAAAAACTATATTCAACAACTAAATTCAAGATAATAAGTTCAATTAAAAACCCAGGTCATGGTAGATGAAAAACTAAATTCATTATAGAGTCAATACTAGCATGTAATGCAAGTATCTATCCTAAAAACAACTTATCATATAAATTTTGGCATATAGACATTCATAATAGAAACAATTTATAACTATGAATAAATCATGGAGCAACCTTTAAATAAATGGACAATTAAAATATTTAAACATGAAATAAAATATAACAACCCGGGTAATTATAGAATAAATCATTTTTATATTTATCAGTATTCATGAGATTGATATTTATATTAATTATAATTTTTTAAAAATCAAAAAGGAAATAGTTTTATTAAACTCCGTTATGATATGGTTTTATTTATAATTTTGGTTTTAAAATTATAGAATTTTAATTTTTTAAAATGAATTTCATTTTTGAATTTATCATGTCAAAATTATCTTAGGATGAATTTTTTAAATTTTTTTAAAAAGATTGATTTTTCAATAAACAGTGAAAAATATTGATTTTTAATTTAAAACTGTATTTTATTTTAAAATATTTATAAAGTCAAATTATATTTTGGATTAGTTTTAAAATTTTATTTGTTCCTTTTTACTTAAAATGATCCAATTATGGTTTTTGAAATTAATTTTATACTTTAATTTAGTATAAAAACATTTTATATTTAAAAGGACATTTTTCTGAAAACTCATTTTTTGTTATGTTTTGCTGGTTTAATTTTAAATTAAATTATGCCACTTTTGTATTTTAAATTTTAAAAAATTAATTCCATATTTGGAATCATTGGGTTCAAATCTGGTAAATATGTCTCTTATTTTTTATCAATATGAATAGTAACCTTGGTAATTTTTGTTACCACGGTAAAGGTTAATCGGATAATTAAAGCTAAAAATAAAATGATAGATTATAAATGACTCTAAAACTTGCCTTAATTTTATTTTATGGGTCCATTTCATCCATATTAACCCAATATTTGGTTATATTTGGTTTCCATTTGGATGTGATTATAACCTTTATAATATTTAATTTAAATAAAAATAAAAAATGTCACTTGTATTTTCAATAACTATAAAATTTTTAACATATGTATAAACAGAGGATATGTTAGGTTATAAATATTATTTTTAAATCTAAATGATTTATCTTCATAATGGTGGTTTATTTTTAATTTTTATTGAATAAATAATTACCTTAAATATTTACACAACGCTAATGCATTAAGTATTCAATTAATGGAAAAATAAAATAAATGATATTAAAAATATTAAAAGTAATGTAATTTGAAAGAATTAATGTGATCTAAGAATTTTATAGATGAACATGATAGGTTAGGAATGTATTAAAATATTTTTTTTCAAATTTTACTTATTGTCCTGATGTTATAAAAAATCAATGTAAATGAATATTTCTAAAATTGACACTTGATATTTTATGAAAATAATATTTTATTAATTGATATAAAATTAATAAAAAAATTATATTCAGAAAAATTAAAGATATATGTTTAATGAAATTAACCATGGTCTATTTATAGGTCGTTTTTTCATTTTATATTAATATTATTACCCCTTAATGTGTAGAGAATTTTAATATTATGGTAATTGTCAAAAGGGTTAATGAAGGGTTACAACCAAAAGATAAGGGTAAAACCAAGGTCAAAACCTATATAATTTTTATTGGATGAGATTATTTTGATTTATACTCATCCTATATTCTAAATAAATCATTTTGGAGTCATTTTTAATTAAAAATTAATTTATATTAATTTAATATTTTGAGAAATTCTGAGAGTACCATTCTCCTCTCTTATAAAAGGGCATCTCTTCTTCCCTTTGCTTCACACTTCAAAACCCATTTGGTTTGGTCAAAATATACCCATATATCTTCCTAACATCCCTCCCCGTGTTATAGAGGTCTGGTTTTACCCAGAATACTAACCTTAGAGGTATTAAAGTGTCAATCAAATGAGACTTTCCAAAGAAGAGGTGTAGTTTTTAACCGCTTGTTTTAGTTTTAGTTTTATTTCTTCTTTGACCTCCTTAAAATATTCCTTAACCATGATTATATAATAACACTAGTATCTTTCATATACTTAGGTGTTGTTATGTTAACGAAACAACCTGTATTCATCTCTTTTTCCATCAAATGGTAAATGGAATCATCATTCATGTGTACGATAAACTACCGCCTGACGAACCAATGTAATTATTTTTCCATCATCGTCTCTCATTGATGGTTATAATGATGAAACTAATGCATATATATGATATTCATGACATATTTATCATTATTAAAAGATAATATATCATTTAATTTCTTACATTTCCATTCAATGAAAAATGATAACGTTGTTCTCGCGTATGTGTGGACTATCACCTCCATGATGCGATGTGATCTATTTTTTCATCACCATATCACATTGATGATATATATAAGTATAATTAAAGAAATAATATGATATTTATGATATTATTATCATTTTTTAAAGATAAAACGGTACTTACCTTCTTTCCATAATGATCATTAAAAAATGGAAATGTTGCTCATGCGTACGTACAGTCTACCATTTCCATTATTGTAACATAGTTCATTTTTCATAACCATATTCCATGATTGGTTTTAAAAGTATAATTGATGTATAAAAATGATAATTATTTCATGATTATTATTCTGGATATGATGGAATAATTACCACTTTGACCATAGTCGACTTACCAAATCCATTTTGGAATTATGAAACGAATATCATCAAAACGTCCGATGTGAATTTAAATAATTTAATAATTAAATATAGCATGTAAGAGACAAAATAAAAGGAATAATAAACTTGAAAAATATTATTAAGTAAATAATTAATCTAAGTTTATTATTCAGTAAGATAAAGAACATACGTGGTGCTCAAGGTAAGGGACTTTCTTTTAAAAATCCAAGTTTCCCTTAAAAATCTCTTTTTCTTCCATATCCATATTTTTTAAAACATTTCATAAGAAATCTTGAAGATTTCAAGTTGAAAGTTTTAAATATTTTTCATGAAAATAAATCATGTTTTACTTTAAAAGTTTTACATTGTGAAAAAAATAGATACTAAATAGAAGTGTCATCTTTATAATATATGAGATTATTATGTAAGAGTTATGAGCTAAATTTCTAAAACTATAAACCTAAAAGATCTTTTGGAATGTGAAAAAATGAAATCTAGTCTAAAGACACTAGATTAAGTAATGTTTTAGGTCAGATCCTTATAGTCAGTATCATAGAAAGGTTTAAATAACTTTAGAGGTTAGGATAATGTTAATAGAATACCCTTAAAAGATTTTACTGTATAGATAAGTTGAAATGATATAACATTTAAAGATTACTATGTTTCTTTACCTAAACTAGGTCTGTTCATAATGGTTTTTTTGTATAGGGAACAAGGAAGCTGAAGTAGGAAAGCACCAAGGGGATGATATCCTTCCGAATCAGCAACCTAGAATGGTTGGGATTGGAACAGAATAGTTTGTTGTTGTGAGAGATCATTTGATGCATGCTATAAATGGTGGTGGTATCCATGTTAGAGATTGGGCATATCTATCAAAAAGGAACATGTTGATAGTGGAAAATTTAATGAGGTAACACCCTCCTGTATTCAATGGATCTTATGACCTAATGGTAGTTTAAGGATAGATTAAATCCATAGAAAAGATATTTTATGTCATGGGATGTTCAGGTCATCAAAAGGTAGGTCTTGTTATTTACTATTTTGAAGGTGAAGTCGATCAATAGTGGAAAATGGTTGAGAATACTAAAGAAAGTGAAGATATTGATAGCTTTAATGGGATGATTTTAAGAATATCTTCCTTGAGAAATATTTTCCTAAAGTAGTTTGACTTAGGATGGAAAAGAAATTCTTAGAATTGAGACAAAATAAAGGAAGATTCAGTGGCCGTATACGAAGAAAACTTCTCTCGATTGGAAAGGTACGCACTAAATTTTATTTGTGATATTAATAGTAAGATTAATCAGTATTACTCAGGATTGAAGCCAAGATATTAAAGGTAATTAGCTTCTTGTGAATTCAAAAGTTATGAGAAACTTGTGCAATGTTCCGACAAGGTAGAAATGGAGTTTATCGATGATTATGTATATTTCGACAAAGAGCAGAAAAAGAAGACCAGATGGCAGGAAAAAGGGAAGAATGGATCAAATAAATCTGATGGTAAGAAAATTAAGTTTTCAATTTGTTAAAGTTATGGTAAAAATCACACTGGAGAATGCTTTATGAAGTCCGATAAGTGCTTCTATTTTAGTAAGATAGGTCATATTATCACAACCTGTATTCCTCAAGATGAGGGAAGGGACAACAAAGTTCGATGCCCTTCCTTCCCCAAGTTGAAGGAGAGATAATGACCCCTAAGTTCCACCTTCGATAGGCCCCGGATGGAGACTAACACCAAGGGTATAAAATCTCACACAGAAATGGAGGGAATTACCCGTTTTTATAGAACAAGATCGAGAGATAAGATGGTAAATCCCAAACAACTCCAAATACCAAAAGTAAAATTGAATCCAAAATTCATTCCCACATGCATGTTCAAAAGTAAAACTAATACAAAGTGAAACAAAACTCCAAAGTAAAGTACCAAAAGGAAAGAGACTAAGAAGCAACAGCAAAAAATCCTAACGCTCGAGCTAGTAAAGTTCAGCACGGTCCTTTAAGTCCTCTCGAAAACCTGAAAACTGTTTTATATATATAGGTTGAGTATAGAAGTATACCTAGTAGAAAAACTAAAGCCACTTGTGCACAAGTGAGGGAACATACTAACGTCCTTATGAGAAAATAGTAGAACCTCAAAGAACCTACCAATGAATACTAACCAGCCCAGTCTCACTAAGGCAGACTCACCAAATAACGCAATTCAGGTAAAGTAATAGTATAAGAATATCGATATTTGGGTACCCTACACTACTTTCCCACTGGTTAGCTGCTCATTCCTAACGGCTAGCATCTTGACACCATTCTCAATGGCTAAAGTCTTGATGATACCACTCTTTCCATATGTGATCTCACTACCACAACCCACCCACGCACACCTGGGCCTCAAACCACACACAATCACACCCGCATACACCTAGGCCACAACAAACACACATCTCACCCAAAGACACATGGGCATCATCCCAAAGAAACTTGGGAAAATAGACTTGGCCTGCAAACACCTAGGCCTCTCATCTACAACAAACCCTTGCCCGAAGAATCTTGGACTATCATAAGCCTCAAACCAATACATCCTGCCTGGATACGCTCGAGTGGTAAGAAATCGGAAGAGGGTGCGTGGAAGAAATTCAGTAACCAGTCATTCATCCTCCCACCGGGATATTGGGAAAGACACCCTCCCCTAATATTGAGGTGTTCGGAACATGGTTCTCAACAAGGGTGGGGTGCATGTATAAATCACAAGAAACTACAATATATATATATATATATATATATATTTAGGTAAACAAACACTCAGCCCAACCTATGAGTTTCCAAATAAAAAACCAACCCACACAACCACCTTTGTTGCTACCCCATATGCACAACCACAAGAACAGCCACAAAAAAACACAAGTCTGACCTCTTTTCATTTAACCACTTTCCATTTATTAATTAAGGGGTTCACTTTATTTTGTTTCAGCACTACCGGGCAACTATCAACCACAACCACACCAAACAACAAGCAAAACCAAACTACAGTCCCACTACAAAAACCTCCAATCTTCCTAGAAACCTGTTCAGCCATTGCCAATAACCATTCTTCAAAATTATACCGCACAATCCATCTCTCACAACCCATCTCCGCAGCTACACTACCCAACAATTCCCAGATGCAGTCCCACTGCATACAAATTCATAACGACACCGCAGTCCCACTTCCCATCGTCATTCGACGGCCATGACACAAACAAATGCAACTCAGCTTCCAACAAGTTCACACATTCCACAATCAATCAATCTCTCAGACTGAGATACCAACACACCACCTATGCCAAAACATGCATCAAGACCACGGTAACTACCATTAACCCACATACCTACTGTACACACCTACCACACCCTTCTCATGGAACAAACTCCTATGTCCAAATGTGTTCCCACAACTGTGCTCCCAACAACAGCACCACACAACTCACACAAGGTCACACAATTCAACAAAACACAGCACTCAGCCACACCTATCAACAGGATGTGTATACATTCAGATTTAACAAGCATAGGTTCTTTAATTCCACTCAATTATAACTGGGGTGATCACATGAGAGGCTTGATCCTAGGGCATTCATTTATTTAACTAAGTATACTTGATTAAGTAGATTTGGTGTTCTAGTCGTTTATTTAAGCATCTCAACAGAACAAAACATTATTTATGTGAAAGAAAAGACCACCCATGGTCATGATTTTCAAAAGGCATAGCTATGACAACCATAACAGAATCAAAGATAACAAATAAAATTGGCGATCAACATTAAATCACTCTCTGCCCGTTATATTATTTACCTGTGTTGTCTTTTGATCAAATTCAGTCCTTGTTTATTTCTTGTTTCTAAGAAAGTTGTCAATCTTTCCTCAAAAGTGTTCATTAGCATACCCACCCCACATGATGCACAATTAAAGAGAATCAATATAAATCTCAAGTTGGATGAACAAAGGATCGAAGTTCCTCCTTGCACCAAGAACAGGGGTCACGCACATCATTGTGGGATCGTGGTTAAGATTATGCAATTTGAGTATCTCAAATCGCCCTGGATGTTATGATATTTAAAGATACAATTAATACCCTTTGAAATTCCCTTAAAAATTCCCGAATAAGGCTTTAAACTTGGTTTACGTCAAATAAAACATAAGAGGGGAGAAACTGAGAAAACTGGGAAAACCGCAAATGAGTCGCCGATGGGTGAGTCACCGACGCTGATCCACTGATGGGTGAGCTACCGACACGACCTACTGACACTGAGACACTGACTCTGAGCTACCGACGCCACATCCTACTGACACAACAACCTTTCGATGCCTCGACCTACCGATGCCTCAACCTACCAACGCCCTGACCTACCGACGCCCTGATCAACCGACATCGACACCCTTGACTCACCGATGTTGACGCCTCTGACTCACTGATGCCGACGCCTCTGACTCACCAATTTTGATGCCTCTAACTCACTGATGGAAAACTAGAAATTTGGATAACTCTTGAAGTGATCCACTGACAGCTCCCAGAACACCTCAAACACTGAACTCTCATAAAGGAAGAGTCTGGGGAAATCTGGTTATTACATCAGATACCTCTCAAATTATTCTCATCCTTAAGAATTTCAAAACTAACCCAGAAGAAAAAGAGGTCCAAACAACCATCCTTTAAGATACCTCTCAGGAGTAAACCACCATGTGTTGTTCTAAAGATCGAGTGAAGACCTTGTGTAACGCCCCGACCCCAGTTACCCAGAGTCGGTGCATTATTACATAACATTGGCATGATCACAAGAAAGATCAAATCTCGAAAGACCGATTGGTTTAGTAGCCTTGGAAACACTAGATATATTCATAAGTTTTACATTACATCATAAAATGAAAAACTGCTACAACAACATAATGTTTCCACAATCCACACTATTAACCCCTCATAAAATCCCTGCAGGTCATTCATAACTTACTTCTTTATATCCTGGGAAAAATAAAACATAGAAAAGGGGTGAGCTCAAATGCCCAGTAAGGATAACAATATAGCGGAAACTTTCATAAATAAGAATAAACATTTAAGGCAATGTATAACTAAAACAAAAGCCTTTTAAATATGAACTTTCAACATGGTATGGCATAAATAAAATGAAATAATGCCATTTACTTATTCACATGGATATTCTACTAATCGAATAATCACATGCAAAAATCAATAACCACTTTCATAATGTTGGAATGCATAATGCCAGACTATCATAACCACATAGCCAAGGCCTCGTGCCAAGACTACAAATAAGATTTTGTCAAGGCCTTGTTCCAAGACACTAGTTTGTCTCATGAGACCTACCGATGCATCGAGGAGCTATAGCGGGCTCCACCCGTCACTTACTAAGTCCAATGCATTCCCATATGAAAAGGTTTAAACATAACATAAACATTCGTATTAAAAATAGCATACGAAATGTCAATAATTTCACCATAAACTATGAATGGTATAAAAATAGCACATCCACAGTCAAACATATCACAAAACCTTCAATACAATATATAAGTTTTGTATCATAATAAATCAACTTCAAATAAGCGTAAAATCCATCAAAGGATGTTGACATAGATGAAATCAAAACACTTTTTGGAGAAATATCTCTTTCTATTTTTGAAATCATTTAAGAGCCATATAAAATAAAACATTTTCTTGAAAATATTCTTATAAGCTTGTAAGGAAAACTTTGAAGATTTTATAACGGCAGAAAATAACCGCACTCGCCGTATAAGTTAAAAAAACATTCTTACCTTAATTCTGTCGAAAAGGTTAAAAAGGACCTTGTTTTGAAAATGACAGAAAGATTCCTCTTATAAAAAGTCAAACAAGGGTATAAATGACTTTAACCCATATTCTTGTAAATAATAAAAATGTTTTGAAATACATTTTGAAGAAACATGGATGTGGATGATAAAGAGATCTCAGTAGATTATTACATATAAACAACCTCGGATAATGAAGAGATTGTGAAATAACCCTTACCAATTTGGTAACTTATGAAACATACAACCCATGAAAGAGTTATCATACAATGAATATGTAAATACACATAAATTAGAGTGTATTACACAAATAATATAATTATGGGAAGTACATACACCACACAAAAGGTGATGGTGGCAATATGGCATGAATCTCACGGAAATAAGGAGTGAGATGAAAACCCCTTACCTTGTACTTTTCCTTGGTTGGGGTAGGTTAACCTCCTGTATAATGGTGAAATAATTGTTATTAAATTATACAATAATCATATACATTAATATGATATCATATATGATCTTTTAATATTGATTTGATAATAATATCTTAGTATTATCATTGTTTCGGGTGTTAACTTACTTGTTTTCTTTTATATGTTTTGTTACGTAAGACATGTTTGTAAAGGATAGGTTGTATATTATTCATATCCAAAATGATATCAAGTCCTTAAACATTATTTTTTAAATCATCAAATGATAATCATACTTGAATGGATACGATGGAGAATGAATCTCATCGCGTTCGTGGAGACGGTAGTCCGTACGTACACACGAGCGACAATACCATTCTTTTGATATTAAAATAATATATAAATGGTTGTTATATCATATATAAAAAATCATTAACATGTTATATTTATTATTTACATGAGTTAAATATCATTATTATACCCATCCAAATAATATTATATTGAATAACAATTACACCACGACGTGGAGACGGTAAGCCGTACGTACGCACGTATGGTGACATGTTATTCAAAGGGTGGATAGAATACTGAATATGGTTGTACCATATTTATAATAACATCACAGTATATATATGATACTGGAGTTATTATTTTATAATGGTAACAACAAAGGAAGAAGAAGTGGAAGAAGAAATGAACTTGGAAAAAGGGTGGTGAAATCATTACCTCTTCTTCGGGTTCTTCCTTTTGATTTGATCAAAAGGGCTCCTTAGGTTGGCTTTCTGATCAAACTAAGGCCTCTAGGTTGTAGTGAGGGATGTTGGGAGAGTATTTGGGTAGAGTTTGGCCGAACCAAAAGGCTTTGAAGGTGTGAAGAAATGAGAAGGAGGAGTGCCCTTTTATAAGAGGGGTGAGGGGCACCTTTGGAAAAGCTAGAAATATTAATTTATAATAAATTCATATTCGGTTTATAATGGCTCCAAAGCTTATTATTCAAAGTTTAAGGTGGGGATAGGTCGAAACCCACTCAACCAATATAATTTAGACAGGTTTGGGTACTTATATTAACCTTATCTTTAAGTATTAACTCTAAGTTAATTAGTTTCACTTTTACAATGTCTCTTTGTATTTTTATATAATATGGTTAATAAACTTACTATATACATCCAAGCGACCCCCAAGTGGTACATTAATTATGAACCTATCATGATATAAGTCTCTTGGCCGAAACTTAGATTTTTAGGAATTTAATATCAATTAATAATATAATATTTGTTTTAAGAACTCTTTTATGTCAATTTTGACACTATTCAATAGTTGATTTTTGTGAAACTCATAACAGATTGATTACTTCGAACAAAGTCAATTAAATCAATCCTAATATATCATATTATCCTAGAAAATTAGTTTAATTCATTAAAAGTTTCATATTATATTTATTTGGGTATTTATAATATCAATTATTTTAATTTTTCACTATTATAGTAATTACTGCATCATCATTGTGTCATAAATAAAATAAATTATTTAATATCTAAAAATTATAAATAAAATATCATTATGTAGGAAATCGTTTTAGCTTTCTAATGAATATTTATAATCTAAAATACAACATATATAACCCTATGTAACAATTGTTTTTCTAAAAGATATATGCTTGTGTCATTTTTGTATTCATTTTAACTTAATTAAAATAAAGTGTCATTATCACTTACAAGTGGATCCATGGGGTCCCCAAATAGACCCAAAGATTCCCATGGTCGACCATGTATCAACCAATAGGGTTAAGACACGTTTTAGGGTAATTTAGTATTATTATAATATTATTTTTTAACCCTTATTTACCGGATTTACCCTTAACCATGGTAAATAAAATATTTACCGCAGTAATTATTCAAAATGTATAAAAATAAAAGTTACCTATTTACACAATTTGAACATCCTGATTCCAAATATGGAATCCATTTTCCTAAATTCAAAACACAGAAGTGGCAGAAATTAATTTAAAATTAATTCCCGCTGTCAAAACAAAAAACGTGTTTTTAAGAGATAATAACTATCAAAAGATTGACACTCGTTTATGTTCGGTTTAATTGTAAAATTATGTCCAATGACCAAAATTATATTAAATGGTAAAAATATATTCTAAATATACTTTAAAACCACTCAAATTCATAATTTATCACTATTAATTATTTTGATTAAAAAATTTGTTTTTAATTAAAACTTAGTAATTTTCACTATTCATCAAAATATGAAAGTTATCCGAAATGTACCAAAATTTCACCTTAGGCTAAATTCGATATTCCGAATCCAAAAATGAAGTCCATTTTCAAATATAAAATATATATAATTTCAAAAAGTAGGTATTACTATTCATAACGGCTAGTTTGATTAGTTATGGTGTGTTAGAACTCGGTGTTGCGTACAACACACGCTATCACATTATTCAAAGAAAGTGTACCGTGGAAGCTTGGGATGTTTCATTTTAAATTTTTGATGTCCCCATTTAGTCAAAAAGTTTAAAATATTGTATTTAAAAAGGGTTCACTATTAAAAGTTGATAAAAGTGCAATACTGAAAATGAATTTGTTCTTGCATTATATCTAAGAAACTCATAATATGGATTCTAAAATTATAAGGATTATATAAAGTTTAAAATTTAGATAATACTATTCATAACCTCTTTTGAATGGCTTTTTTTTTGTAAGTCATGGTGTGATTGAACTCAGTGTTGCGTGTAGTGCAAGTTATTGAATTATTTTGAAGAAATAACACACTATGAAATCTTGGGGTGTTACATTCTCCCCTCCTTCAATAAATTGCGTCCTCGCAATTTGAAATTGTTCTTCGAAAATAAAAGGTTGAAAATAGAAAATATATTTGTGGGAAAACCCACATCGGAAATTGGGTTACTAAAATTTAGTCTTAATATGAGGAAAAGAGAAATGAAAGGGTCACCACCAAATTATGATCTTGATTAGGAGAACATTGGTGGCAATTAGAGACATATAATTGGAGGAAAAACATAAATATTTATAGGTAGTGATTGAGGTCATCTATCACAAAAAGTATAAAATTGAGGTCCTTAAACTCATCAATCTATGATGATTTGAAGTACCATCGGTTCAACAAAATATAGGGTATTGGGATAACACATTTTTGACGTTTCAAAATATCTTAGTTGAAATCCCACATCGAAAAATGAATTAATGAGGCCTATATTTAAAATAAAGAGTGGAAAGTATGAAGATTACCGAAAATAACACATACTAGGGTTCCATGTAGGAAAATATGGATATGGAGGAGAAATATAACCATCAATTATCTGATGGAGAGTGGTAGAGAACATGGCTATGAAAAGGCCAACAATCCCAAAGCCATAAATTAGTGATGATTTAAGGTACCATCTAGGGAAACATTTTTGTTCTAAGTTCCTTTTATTAATGTTGAGGAATTTATTTATGAGATTGGCTAAGATCATAAGGAGATATACTTACTTTATAATCAGAGTTTTATCCATTAATAAGTTTCTACCACAAACTCATCTTTCACTCTAAAAGATAATAGAATGTAATTTTTTATTTATTTATACTATTCGTACAGGGTTCCAAAATAAATGAATTTATAATTCATCTACCAGATCTTTAAAAAAACAACATTATTTAATCCAGGACATCTCATGGACCAGTGGTAGGTGATACACCCTTGTCGCCCTTCAGTTGCGGGTTCAAGTCTCACAGCCTTGCCGGACGCGACGGGTTGCCGCCCAACCTCCGGGTTTTCCTTTTATGGTAATCCAAAATAATCTAAACTAGAACTATCCAAAATACTTCTGTCCAAACTCACAGTCCAACATTTATAAGGAAGGTAAACATAATATAGATCCTTCTTACCCCGCAATAGCATATGAATACCTTCATCTTGTATTCTTTTAATAAACTGAAACATCTTGAATTACCATATTCCTTATTGATTACATTCATGCTCCCCTATTCCATATAGAATGCTGGATATACTTCATTAATCCAAAAATGTTTTAAACCCCAACAATGATGGAATATACAAATCATTAATTAGTTCCAAGGTAGTCAAGAATATCCAATATAATTTATCCAAAACAATCACATATTATTCCAAAATCACTACCTCAGTATCAGAACTATATTATGATTTATCATTCTCTCAACCATATATTTTCCAAAAATTTATCCTGCTATTGAGTCACTTTTCTTTGTTCCACATAATCTCAAGTCCTTAATGAAATAGTACTGCAGTACAATCCTTATATACTCCATAATTATTATAACAAGTACATTGTTGATACAACACTCAATTGACATAATCAACATAAGAACTCTAATCATTCCTCTTCATCTGTGGTAGTATCATAACTTGGTTATTATCCAATAACATCATTTGCGGCATAGTCTGATGACTGGGACATAGGTTCGCATAGTGTCCAAACTCCTTGCAAATGAAGCATTGTACATTTAAAACCATTTTCTTACCCTTGCAGTCACGTACTTTGTGCCCTTTTCCTCCACACTTATAACAAACTCACATTCCTTTCAGGCAAGTTCCAGGGTGTTTCTTTCCACAGTTACCACATATGGGAAAATTCTTCTTTTCCCTCTTCCCTTTATCCATCTTTCTCTCTTCCATCCTTTTCTTCTCTTGCTTCCCTTCAAAGCCATAGGACTCAGTAAACTCTTTACATATCTTATCAACACATGATATTATTTCTTCATATGATGATAATACATGGGAGACTATTTCTCTTATAAATTCTAGCTTAAGACCATGAAAGATATGATCCTTCCTTCTCTTTGAATCATGTGTATTTCTGGAGTTCTCATTCCTTCTACTGGGCGCCATTTCTATACCATGGCATAAACTAGATCAGTTTATGAATCAAAACACATAATCTCATACTTATAAAACACTTAACATAAATTGAACTATTTATGGATATAATCCATAATCATAAGAATGTTTTCTTTGAGGATGTATATACTCATAATCCCTTCAAAATGATATGTAAAGAAAATGAGAGTTATCCTAAGCATATCCCCCGGGAGTGTCGTAACCAAGAGTGCAGCAAGGCCCGTTGTCGTGCACCAGTTCCCGTTCGAGTCTAGCTCAAAGCGGTGTTTTCGGGTTTTACCCCTAGGTACATCTGTGCCAGAGCCGCCTCTACCTGCTCGTATCCAGACAGGGATGTATTGCTCGGAAAACTCACAAAATCTCTACAATACCAAAATTCTAGGAAGTTCTTCTATACTAATCCTCAAAGTTCATCTTAGGTCTACGTGCTCTAATCAGAGTTTATCTAAATCTAGCTTCCAAGGTTTGTACTAAACTTCCTCTGATACCAACTGTAACGCCCCGACCCCAGTTACCCAGAGTCGGTGCATTATTACATAACATTGGCATGATCACAAGAAAGATCAAATCTCGAAAGACCGATTGGTTTAGTAGCCTTGGAAACACTAGATATATTCATAAGTTTTACATTACATCATAAAATGAAAAACTACTACAACAACATAATGTTTCCACAATCCACACTATTAACCCCTCATAAAATCCCTGCAGGTCATTCATAACTTACTTCTTCATATCTTGGGAAAAATAAAACATAGAAAAGGGGTGAGCTCAAATGCCCAGTAAGGATAACAATATAGCGGAAACTTTCATAAATAAGAATAAACATTTAAGGCAATGTATAACTAAAACAAAAGCCTTTTAAATATGAACTTTCAACATGGTATGGAATAAATAAAATGAAATAATGTCATTTACTTATTCACATGGATATTCTACTAATCGAATAATCACATGAAAAAATCAATAACCACTTTCATAATGTTGGAATGCATAATGTCAGACTATCATAACCACATAGCCAAGGCCTCGTGCCAAGACTACAAATAATATTTTTTCAAGGCCTTGTTCCAAGACACTAGTTTGTCTCATGAGACCTACCGATTCATCGAGGAGCTATAGCGGGCTCCACCCGTCACTTACTAAGTCCAATTCATTCCCATATGAAAAGGTTTAAACATAACATAAACATTCGTATTAAAACTAGCATACGAAATGTCAATAATTTCACCATAAACTATGAATGGTATAAAAATAGCACATCCACAGTCAAACATATCACAAAACCTTCAATACAATATAGAAGTTTTGTATCATAATAAATCAACTTCAAATAAGCGTAAAATCCATCAAAGGATGTTGACATAGATGAAATCAAAACACTTTTTGGAGAAATATCTCTTTCTATTTTTGAAATCATTTAAGAGACATATAAAATAAAACATTTTCTTGAAAATATTCTTATAATCTTGTAAGGAAAACTTTGAAGATTTTATAACGGCAGAAAATAACCGCACTCGCCGTATAAGTTAAAAAAACATTCTTACCTTAATTCTATCGAAAAGGTTAAAAAGGACCTTGTTTTGAAAATGACAGAAAGATTCCTCTTATAAAAAGTCAAACAAGGGTATAAATGACTTTAACCCATATTCTTGTAAATAATAAAAATGTTTTGAAATACATTTTGAAGAAACATGGATGTGGATGATAAAGAGATCCCAGTAGATTATTACATATAAACAACCTCGGATAATGAAGAGATTGTGAAATAACCCTTACCAATTTGGTAACTTATGAAACATACAACCCATGAAAGAGTTATCATACAATGAATATGTAAATACACATAAATTAGAGTGTATTACACAAATAATATAATTATGGGAAGTACATACACCACACAAAAGGTGATGGTGGCAATATGGCATGAATCTCACGGAAATAAGGAGTGAGATGAAAACCCCTTACCTTGTACTTTTCCTTGGTTGGGGTAGGTTAACCTCCTGTATAATGGTGAAATAATTGTTATTAAATTATACAATAATCATATACATTAATATGATATCATATATGATCTTTTAATATTGATTTGATAATAATATCTTAGTATTATCATTGTTTCGGGTGTTAACTTACTTGTTTTCTTTTATATGTTTTGTTACGTAAGACATGTTTGTAAAGGATAGGTTGCATATTATTCATATCTAGAATGATATCAAGTCCTTAAACATTATTTTTTAAATCATCAAATGATAATCATACTTGAATGGATACGATGGAGAATGAATCTCATCGCGTTCGTGGAGACGGTAGTCCGTACGTACACACGAGCGACAATACCATTCTTTTGATATTAAAATAATATATAAATGGTTGTTATATCATATATACAGAATCATTAACATGTTATATTTATTATTTACATGAGTTAAATATCATTATTATACCCATCCAAATAATATTATATTGAATAACAATTACACCACGACGTGGAGACGGTAAGCCGTACGTACGCACGTATGGTGACATGTTATTCAAAGGGTGGATAGAATACTGAATATGGTTGTACCATATTTATAATAACATCACAGTATATATATGATACTGGAGTTATTATTTTAGAATGGTAACAACAAAGGAAGAAGAAGTGGAAGAAGAAATGAACTTGGAAAAAGGGTGGTGAAATCATTACCTCTTCTTCGGGTTCTTCCTTTTGATTTGATCAAAAGGGCTCCTTAGGTTGGATTTCTGATCCAACTAAGGCCTCGAGGTTGTAGTGAGGGATGTTGGGAGAGTATTTGGGCAGAGTTTGGCCGAACCAAAAGGCTTTGAAGGTGTGAAGAAATGAGAAGGAGGAGTGCCCTTTTATAAGAGGGGTGAGGGGCACCTTTGGAAAAGCTAGAAATATTAATTTATAATAAATTCATATTCGGTTTCTAATGGCTCCAAAGCTTATTATTCAAAGGTTAAGGTGGGGATAGGTCGAAAACCACTCAACCAATAGAATTTAGACAGGTTTGGGTACTTATATTAACCTTATCTTTAAGTATTAACTCTAAGTTAATTAGTTTCACTTTTACAATATCTCTTTGTATTTTTATATAATATGGTTAATAAACTTACTATATACATCCAAGCGACCCCCAAGTGGTACATTAATGATGAACATATCATGATATAAGTCTCTTGGCCGAACCTTAGATTTTTAGGAATTTAATATCAATTAATAATATAATATTTGTTTTAAGAACTCCTTTTTGTCAATTTTGACACTATTCAATAGTTGATTTTTGTGAAACTCATAACAGATTGATTACTTCGAACAAAGTCAATTAAATCAATCCTAATATATCTTATTATCCTAGAAAATTAGTTTAATTCATTAAAAGTTTCATATTATATTTATTTGGGTATTTATAATATCAATTATTTTAATTTTTCACTATTATAGTAATTACTGCATCATCATTGTGTCATAAATAAAATAAATTATTTAATGTCTAAAAATTATAAATAAAATATCATTATGTAGGAAATCTTTTTAGCTTTCTAATGAATATTTATAATCTAAAATCCAACATATATAACCCTATGTAACAATTGTTTTTCTAAAAGATATATGCTTGTGTCATTTTTGTATTCATTTTAACTTAATTAAAATAAAGTGTCATTATCACTTACAAGTGGATCCATGGGGTCCCAAAATAGACCCAAAGATTCCCATGGTCGACCATGTATCAACCAATAGGGTTAAGACACGTTTTAGGGTAATTTAGTATTATTATAATATTATTTTTTAACCCTTATTTATCGGATTTACCCTTAACCATGGTAAATAAAATATTTACCGCAGTAATTATTCAAAATGTCTAAAAATAAAAGTTACCTATTTACACAATTTGAACATCCTGATTCCAAATATGGAATCCATTTTCCTAAATTCAAAACACAGAAGTGGCAGAAATTAATTTAAAATTAATTCCCGCTGTCAAAACAAAAAGCGTGTTTTTAAGAGATAATAACTATCAAAAGATTGACACTCGTTTATGTTCGGTTTAATTGTAAAATTATGTCCAATGACCAAAATTATATTGAATGGTAAAAATATATTCTAAATATACTTTAAAACCACTCAAATTCATAATTTATCACTATTAATTATTTTGATTAAAAAAGTTGTTTTTAATTAAAACTTAGTAATTTTCACTATTCATCAAAATATGAAAGTTATCCGAAATGTACCAAAATTTCACCTTAGGCTAAATTCGATATTCCGAATCCAAAAATGAAGTCCATTTTCAAATATAAAATATATATAATTTCAAAAAGTAGGTATTACTATTCATAACGGCTAGTTTGATTAGTTATGGTGTGTTAGAACTCGGTGTTGCGTACAACACACGCTATCACATTATTCAAAGAAAGTGTACCATGGAAGCTTGGGATGTTTCATTTTAAATTTTTGATGTCCCCATTTAGTCAAAAAGTTTAAAATATTGTATTTAAAAAGGGTTCACTATTAAAAGTTGATAAAAGTGCAATACTGAAAATGAATTTGTTCTTGCATTATATCTAAGAAACTCATAATATGGATTCTAAAATTATAAGGATTATATAAAGTTTAAAATTTAGATAATACTATTCATAACCTCTTTTGAATGGCTTTTTTTTTGTAAGTCATGGTGTGATTGAACTCAATGTTGCGTGTAGTGCAAGTTATTGAATTATTTTGAAGAAATAACACACTATGAAATCTTGGGGTGTTACACCTTGACATCCCATAACACCTCCTTGTCATCTATCTCCTGAATAACTATAAAAATACTACCACTTTACTCCCTCAAGTAACCACACAAACACCAAAAGTCACAGCGTCCAAACACATGGATTAGGGAGCTCTTTCCTCCATGTCAAGATACTACCCACTTTGGGCGGCACTGTCTCGCTCGCGCATGTTTAATCACATCTACATTAATGTGTCTTAATTAGGGATGAGGTCCTCCCCTACCCATAGTTCGGAATTTTCACACAAAATCAGAGAATAGGGAAACAACTTATCATATAGCAAGCGAGGTCTAACATAAATCGTGAAATAAAGCACAAAAGTAAAATACATAAATAAAACTCATAACAACTTTGGGAATTGGGCATGCATCTATGCCTCCATTTCCCAAGTACTCTCCTCGAGGCCACCATGCCTTCAGAGCACACGAACCAAAGGAATGGTTCGTCCACAAAGCACCTTCTCCTCACAACCCTCGATTCCTACCGGTCGCTCCACGAATGTCGCGTCGTCCTCGATATCCAACTCTCCCCAGTCAGGGATGTGGGAGTCATTGTGTAGATACCGATGGAGCTGATAGATATGGAAAACATCATGGATTCTCTCCAACTGCGGTGGCAACTCCAGCTGATATGCCACCTCGCAAACTCATCCCAACACCTTGAAAGGTCCAATGAACCTGGGAGAAACCTTGTTCCCTCTACCAAACCTATGTTGTCCACACTAAGGGGGGGGGGCTTTAAGAACATGTGGTCCTCAACCTCGAACTCCAAAGGCCTCCTCCTATGATCAGCATATGACTTTTTTTGGTCTTGATCTACCTTTATCCTCTCACGAACAAGCTGAACCTTTTCTGTTGTACTCTGCACTACTCCTGGTCCAAGAAGGACTACCTCCCCTACCTCTGTCCAACACACGGGTGAACAACACGGTCTTTCGTACAAGGCTTAAAACGGTGCCATGCCGATAGTAGAGTGATAGATATTATTGTAGGAAAACTCTACCATGGGAAAGTGTCATACCCACAATCCTCTAAAGTCCAAGACACACGCCTACAGCATGTCCTCCAACGTCTGGATGGTCCTCTCTATCTGCTCATCTGTATGAGGGTGTAAAGTAGTTCTAAGGCGTAATTGGGTGCCAAAGTCATGCTGCAATCCCATCCAGACTCGCGATGTGAAATGTGTATCCCAATATGAGACAATGGATCTTGAAACTCTGTGCAGCTGCACCACTTTGCATACGTACCTCTATGTTAACGCATCCACTGCACTTGACTCCTTGATCACCAAGAAGTGGTCCGAATTCATCAACAGGTCCACCGCTACCCAAACGGCATTTCATCCTCCCTGAGTCCTAGGTAATCTTATGAAAAAATCCATTGAGATTTCATCCCACTTCCACTCGAGAACATCCAAGGGCTGCAACAGACCACCGGGAACATGGTGCTCAGCCTTCACCTCCTGAAACACTAGGCATCTCTCCACAAACTCTGCCACTGCCCGCTTCACCCCAGACCACCAAAACTGTTCCCTCGGGCCTCATTACATTTTAGAGACTCTTGGATGCACCTCAAGGGGTGATCTATGGAACTCAAAGAGAACTCCCTCGTGCATTACCACTAGGAAAAATAGCTTCCCATGGAACATCATCTGATTTTGGCTATCCTCAGACCATCATTCCATAGTATCACCCTAGACAACGTGATCATGCATCAATTCAGCCTCTGAGTCTCCCCACTGAGACTCCTCTACCTACCTCCCCAAGGAAGACTGCATTGTCATCTGAAACAGATAGCCTCTGCCACTATCCTCCCCAACATTCAGGCGCAAAGAGACCAAATCCTCTATTGCCTTCCAAGCATTCATAGATTCCCAAAATACCTCCTTCTGCGACTTCCTGTTCAAGGCATTGGCCACCACGTTCCCCTTCCATGGGGTGTAAGAGATTTCAAAGACGTAATCCTGGATAAACTCCATCCACCTTCACTGTTGCAAGTTTAGGTCTCATTGAGAAAAAAAATATACCTCAAGCTCTATGATCCGTGAAGACCACAAAGCGCTCCCCGATGAGATAAGGTCACCTAAACTTCGGCACGAACATGGCTGTTGTGAGCTATAGATCATGGGTGGCATAATTACATTCATGAGGACGTAACTGCCTAAACCCATAAGATATTACTCCTCATTGTTACATCATCACACATCTCAAGCCCAGACTGAAAGTGTCACAGAACACCTCAAACATCACCCCTTCCTTCGACAACCTAAGCACTGGGGCACTGACCAGCTTCCCCTTTAGATAGCTGAAAACTGCTTGACACTACTCATTTCATACGAATGTATGATCTTTTCTAGTCAAAGATGTCAATGGAGCTTCAACTCGAGATAAGTCAGGTACGAACCTCTGGTAATAGCCTGCCAAACCCAGGAAACTACGAACCTCCACCACATTCTTTGGTGCTGCCCAAGAAACAACCACTCCAACCTTTGATGGGTCCACCACTATCCCTTGCTGAGACACCACGTGTCTAAGTAAGTGCACCTCTCACATCCAAAACGTTCACTTAGACAACTTTCTGTAGAGCTGGTGGTGTTGGAGGACCTCCAAGACAATCCTTAGATGCCTAGCGTGCTCCTCCTCTGACCTTGAGTATATCAGGATGTTATCGATGAACACAACGATGAACCAGTCCAGGTATTCATGGAAAATAGAGTTCATGATCCCCATGAACATGGATGGTGCATTCATGAAACCGAAGGGCATGACCACGAACTCAAAGTGCCCATACCTTCACCTGAAATCATTCTTCGAGATGTCACCCTCCTTTACCCTCAACTGGTGATATCCAGACCATAGGTCGATCTTAGAGAACCAACCTGGCCCCTTTAACTAGTTGAAAAGGTCATTGATCCTTGGAAGGGGGTAACGGTTCTTGACCATCACCTGATTTAGTCTCTGGTAGTCTATACACAGTCTCAGACCACCATCCGCCTTCTTCGCGAACAAGACTAGAGCACCTCACAAAAAAACACTTGGACGAATAAAACCCTTCTTCATCATGTCGTCAAACTAAATCTGCAACTCCTGCAACTCAGAAGGCGCCATTCTATAGGGATCCATCAAAATTGGGCAGGCACTAGGTTGTAAGTCTATCCCAAACTCAATGTCACATCGAGCGGGTAGAGTCACAATCTCATCGGGGAAGACATACAGGAACTCACTGACAACTCCCGAAACTTCCACCATCTATATATCTGCTGATTCCACTAATATCTTGGCTAACTAGGAAAGAAGAGGCTTCACACGCCGGTTGCCCTCCTGAAAACTTCGCTTGCCAATGAAAGCTACATGTTGGCCGCCCACATCTGAGAATGTGACTCTTCTCCGGAAGTAGTCGATAACAGCATGCACAGAAAACCGTCAGTCAATGCCCAGGATGATATCATATGGGTGAATCTATAGTAGAAGAAGGTCCTCACTGGATTGATGTGGCCCCAACATTAGTCTACATTCTCGACAAACATCAAACAGACTGGTTTGACCTCCAACTGGTGTACTCAACACTAGGGACATGGGAAGTCTGTCTACGCCTAGTCCCAGATCATGGGCTAGACCGGGTGCAACAAAGGAGTGTGAGGCTCCTGAATCAAACAAGGCACACGCAAGAGTACTAAACAGACTGATCATACCTTAAACAATCTCTGACCCTACTGGAACTATTACCTCTGCGGCGTGCAACTGCCCACGCCCAGCTCCTCTACCTCTATGGAATCGACCGCCTCCCTGACCATGCCCTGGTCGAGGTCCTTGAGGGGCACCCTAAGGTCGCCTTTCCCTGCATTGTCTACCCTCGGTGGAGTGGGAGTTCGCTGCCCCTATTGTTAGAAATTCCTGACAAGTAACTACTGCTGCGGAGGTGGGCGTTGAACCTGCCCACCCATACTATACAGTGCTCGAACCAGGAACTGGTTCTGAAGATGTACATGGTCTCCACAGATAAAGCACCTCATTCTTGGGCCCATGAGGAAAAAATGAGAACCGGGAGATCAGAACTGGAACTACTGAGGCCTACTCCCCACTAGCCAAAACCTGGAAGGCCCTGACACTGGAGACCTGCTACTGACAATTTTCCCCCTTGACAAACTCAGTTGGTTTCCCTCTCATGACACACCTCCCAGTGTGTACATCCTTTCCACTACATCGGTCTTCTTCTGAATGTCTAAGTATGTCGGTAGAGTGAAAGGAGTGACAACATACTGAAGAGAAGGTTGGAGTGACTCCTCTAAGTGTCTCGCTCGGAACTCCTCATCTGGGAAGAGATCTGATGCAAAGTGTAGAAGATCCTTAAACTTGATCCTCAGTTCCCTCACTGACATACTCCCCTACTGGAGGGAGACTAGCTCCTACCTCTTCTTAGCCTTCATCGTGGAAGAAAGGAATTCCGCTCGAAACTCCTTCTCAAAGTCAGCCTACAAAACCTCAGTTTACTTACTCTCTCCGAGGTAAAGTGTCCACCACTGACACATTGTTCCCCTCATCTGGCTCACCACTAGAGGAACCCAGTACTCTTTCGGAGTCCATATCAAGCTGAAAGTGATCACCAACTCCTCAAGATAACTCTCTGTCTCCATGTCTGAGACGTTGCCCTCGTACTTTCCCAGAGTCGGTCGCTGGAAGGCATGAAGCGTCATCTACCATCGGTCGTCTTCCTCCTATCGATCGGCCCTCCGCTGATCAACCAGGTCAACCTATCAGGCCTCAACTTCTCGTACCACATAGGAGTGACGTCCGGGTGCTATAGCTTAAGAGTAAACAAGGAATTCCAAATCCCAAGTAGTGTAGAAAATTTCTTTTAACTCTTCATTTATTTTAAATTCCCAAAACACCAAGGACACACAAGAACAAAAGTCATTATGATGCATGTAACTTTCCTAGGCTCTCTACCCTTCAATCGGTATAGCTTCACTTGGTCGTTCAGTAGATCCAGAGTCCTTGCATTGGATCACGGGGGGGGGGGGGGGATAAAATCTTGTGTCCTAGTCGGTCTTCCCTAATCTATTTAACGTACAGAGATTGCCTAACATTGTTGTCCTACCATCTCATGCAATCCTCACTATTCCTAACTCTGAACTCCATCCTATCTCTCAAACTCCCAAAACCTCCTCTCTGATACCATTTTGTCACGACCCACCTTCCTCAAGTTGAATGAGAGATAATGACCCCCAAGTCCCACCTTCGATAGGCCCTAGAGTGGTGACTAGCACCAAGGGTATAAAATCTCACACAGAAATGGAAGGCATTACCCTTTTTATAGAACAAGATCGAGAGATAAGATGGTAAATCCCAAACAACTCCAAATACCAAAAGTAAAAGTGAAGCCAAAATCCCTTCTCACATGAATGTTCAAAAGTAAAACTAATACAAAGTGAAACAAAACTCCAAAATAAAGTACCAAAAGGAAAGAGACTAAGTAGCAATAGCAAAAAATCCTGAAACCTGAGCTAGTAAAGTCCAGCACAGTCCTCTAAGTCCTCTCGGAAACCTGAAAACAGTTTTATATACGTAGGGTGAGTATACAAGTATACCGAGTAGGAAAACTAAAGACACCTGTTCACAAGTGAGGGAACATACTAATGTCCCTGTGAGAAAATAGTAGAACCTCAAAGCACCTACCAATGAATACTAACCAGCCCATCCACACCAAAGAAAACTCACCAAATAATGAAAATCAGGTAAAGTAATAGTATAAGCACATCAATATTTGGGTACCTGAAAGGCGCTGTCATGGGCGTCCTCAAATGATTAGTGTGACTTTTGGGTACTTAGATGCAGCAGAGTAGCTAACCAATGTCGTCTCTCAAAGGAGGAAGTAAATTTGACAACTTATTAAAGGTATTTCAAAAATAACATAAAAGGGAATAAGAACATTGCTTGAAAGGATGGGGTTGTTTACCATTCATAAATCTAGAATAAGTTTGATGGAAGAAGATTGTATTTTTTTTAAATGAATTTCGATTAAAAAGACACAACAAGAAGATGTTTTTTAAAAAAATATTTTAAAAGGCGCAATCGGTCTAACTATACCTCTTCACTCAATTATTTATAATTATCATCTAAATTAAAATCCACTTAATTATTATCCCCTAACTTATTAACCCCTAAACCCTACGTGAATTAACTTTACCACAAAAATGAAGTGAATTAAACCCTAGGTTATCTTCGAAACATGCAACGCAACACCCTGCTTTGATTGATGTTATAAAGATAGCTTATGGTTAGTGGTAAATTAGGGCACATATCCATTTTGGAAAATGAGGATGAATTATGTTTACAGATTATATTGGAACTCTACAAATTTATCCCGTTTGTCCTTGTATTACTAATTAAGATCGCGCTCTCACAATTCACACAATACTCGACCTCGCATGGTTTTGTGTTAATTGTTCAATTGCTTTCTTAGTTTATTCTAATTTAAAAAATCAATTCATGGATCATATTAAGTGAATTATAGTAGCTCAATTATTCAAAATAATTAATTGAAGAGGGTAGAAGATAGATCGACCACTAAGAAAACTACTCTTCCATGGGTGGTGTGGTCATCGTGGAGACATTTTGCATGAGCAAAGGATTGAAAGGGTAGAACTCAATCCCGTCTCCACTCTTGATTCCAGTACAATTAGGAAGATTAAGAGAAGAAGAAAAAGTAGAATAAATAAAAGAAGAACAAAGAAGTTTGTTACACAAACAAAAGTATTACAACACGAAGAAGAAGAAGAAGGCTTCGTCGAAGAGATCCTTGCTTCAAGAGCTACCCTTATTGAAATGGTTGGATAATTGGAATGAATCCACTTATCCTCTTCCCTCAACTTCCCAATGCACGTATCAACCCCTCCAAATGATAAAAACACTAATTTATAGAGTTGAGGGGAGGCTAGGTGTAAAGAGGTTTCAAGTGTGAATGGGGAATCTTGGCCAAATATTTTAATCCAACTTGAACCGCCCATTTGACCTCCAAAACGCATGAAACAGTTGTTCTTCGAGAATACTGATTTGTGAAAAATTGGGTTGGAGAGCTTCTCTCAAAATTTGGGCCCAATCCAAGCTCGTATGAAGAAGTTATGGCCCAAATACAGAACCAGTGTCCAATCTAGTGGATCCAGCCCACCTTTGACTTCATGATCTATTTATTCCAACCAAATGCACGATTTAGCTCCAATGTCCTGAACAAAAGTTATATCCCATTAAGTTGGGAACACATTTACAAAATTTAAAGTTTAAATAATAAATATTAAAATATTTATGTTCGAAATACTACAGTGAATTTTAAAAGGGTAAAACTGGAATTGTCACCATATTTTCAAACAAATGATCTAATCCCAAATATTTTATAAATAAACATATTTAACATAATGTGATGGAATTATATCATTTATTTTCAATAAAATATTCAATAAAAATGTGTTTTATCAGTACCTTGCACCACTTTCTCACTGGTTAGTTGTTCATTCCTAATGGCTAGCGTCTTGATGGTACCACTCTTCCCATACGTATTCCCACTGCCACAACCCACCCGTACACACCTAGGCCTCAAACCACACACAATCCCACCCGCAGACATCTGGGTCACAATAACCACACCTCTCACCCGAAGACCCATGGGCCTCATCCCGAAGACACTTGGGAAAACATACATGGCCTACAAACACATAGGCCTCTCATCTACAACAAACTTTTTCCCAAAGAATCTTGGACTATAGTAAGCCTCAAGCCATTATAGTCTGCCCAGATATGCTCGAGCAGTAATAAACTGGAAGAGGGTGCGAGGAAGAAAGTCAGTAACCAATCATTCATCCTCCTATTGGGATGTTGGGAAAGACACCCTCCCCCAATAAATGGGGGTGTTCGGCACATGGTGCTCAACAATGGTGGGGTGTACATAGAAATCACAAGGAACTACAATATATATATATGTGTGTGTGTGTAAACAAACACTCAACCCAACCAATGGGTTTCCAAACAAGCAACCAACCCACGCAACCACCTTTGTTGTTACCCCTATATGCACAACCATACGAACAACCACAAAAAAACACAAGTCTGACCCCTTTTCATTTAACCACTTGCCATTTATTAATTAAGGGGTTCACTTTATTTTGTTCCAGCACTACCGAGCAATTATCAACCACAACCACACCAAACAACATGCAAAACCAAACTGCAATCCCACTAAACAAACCCCCAATCTTCCTAGGCATATGTTCAGTCGTTGCCAACAACCATTCCTCAAATTTATACCACACAATCCTTCTCTCACAACCCAGCTCCACAACCTCATTGCCCAACAATTCCCAGATATAGTCCCACTACATACAAATTCATAACCACACCGCAGTCCCACTTCCCATTGTCGTTCGATGGCCACGGCACAAACAAAGGCAGTTCAGCTGCCTACAAGTTCACTCATTCCACAATCAATCAATCTCTAGAATTGAGATACCAACACACCACCTATGCCAAAACACGCACCAAGCCCACAGTAACTACCATTAACCCACAACCCTATTGTACACACCTACCACACCCTTCTCATGGAACCAACTTTTTTGTCCAACCGTGTACCCCCAAACCATGCTTCTAATAGCAGCACTACAGAACTCACATGGTCACACAATTCAAAAGAACACAGCACTCAGCCACACCTATCAATAGGATGTGTATACATTCAGATTTAACAAGAAGAGGTTCTTTAATTCCACTTAATTATAACTGGGGTGATCACGCTATAGGCTTGATCCCGGGGAATTCATGTATTTAACCAAGTATACATGATTAAGTAGATTTGGTGTTCTAGTCATTTATCCAAGCATCTCAACATAAAAAAACATTATTTGTGCGCAAGCAAAGACCACCAACAGCCATGATTTTTAGAAGGCATATAGCCACGACAACCATAACAGAATCAAAGATAACAAATAAAACAGGAAATCAACATCAAACCAATCTTCTCCCATTATATTATTTACCAGTGTTTTCTTTTGATCAAATTCACTTCTTATCTATTTCTTGTTTCTCAGAAAGTTCTCAGTCGTTCCTCACAAGGGTTCATTAGAATACCCACCCCACATGATGCACAATTAAAGATAAGAAAAATAAATCCCTACTTGGATGATCAAAGGATCGAAGTTCCTCCTTGCACCAAGAATAGGGGTCGTGCGAGCAGCAGGGAAGAACTCCAAGGAAACTGAGCTGGAGGGGCTCTAGCACAGGCGCACGACTCATCTAAGGAGGAAGGTTCTAGACACACCAAGGGGAAATGGAGAGCACACAATGAAGGGAAGATCTCGGCTTTGAAGAGTCGGATCGTATTTTGAAGGAAGAATAGTTTTAAAATAAATCATCGTGGGATCGTGGTCAAGATTATGCGGTTTGAGTATCATAAATTGTTGGGAAAAAATCCCTCAAGGTATCATTGAATCATTTTTGAGGTGATTGTGTTCGTTGACTGTAGAGACCCGAAACTTGACGTACATGGACATTACATTACTTTTGTGGAATACTTAATACATAACAAAATTCAAAACTCAAGGACCGTAATAGTTTAGTGTCTTTGGAAACTCGAAATATAAACTTCTAATCGTGGTGAAAGATCTTCAACATCTCCCATAACGATCTTCCCCTTATGTTTTCTTACCTAAAACCTTTCTTTATATCCTGGGGAAAAGAAAACATATAAAGGGTGATCTCAAATGCTCAGTAAGGGTAATCATGGATAAAATAAAACAAACCATATACATTTGAACTTAAAAACATGAACACAATGTTTAAACATCAAGATCTTGAGCAATGAAATAAAACATGGCAATACATAAGGCATAGATCATAAAGAAACATTAATCCTGATAAAGTAGCATGGAAATAAAACTTTTAATTGTGGCAACCATTAAGCACATGATATGATTTCCATAGTAGCCAAGGCATTGCTGCCAAGACCATCTTAGTGGACAAAGTCCCTTTTTGAATCGAGTTCACTCCTTGTTCCAGTCCTGTATTACTGAACCGGTTTAACTTGCCGTTCTAGCCATGTCTATCTCATGAGATATAAATCTTTACCCAATGAATTGGAGGGAGATATAGGTCTCACCCATCTCATAATGAATTCATTCTTACTTGTTACACAAAATAAACATACATCATTCATAATAACCCAACGAATAAAATGGGTTTCATAAACATCATCCCATCATCACATAATCCATATAAAAGAAATGGATATCATTTCATAATAAAAAAAGTGAAACCATGCAAATCACAGAGACATGATACTTGAAACATACACATATGAAATAATGTTATCTTATATGAAAAATGGTTTTGATAAAACACTTAAAATGAATTCTTGAGGAAAATATTCTTTCTTCTTCAAAATAATTCTCTTTCCAAAAAATTTCATGCAATTTTAAAAGAAAATGATTTTTTTGAAAATAGTCATGAAATATTTTGGAGGAAGCTTCATGAAAATAAGACTTTATAAAACCGTAAAAATCCTTTCATGCCGTATACGTTAAAAAAACATTCTTCACGTACTTTTGTCGGAAAAGTCAAAAAGTACCTTGTAGGGTAAATAAAAGAAAGATTCCGTCCATAACACGTGGTAAAAGTCAAAAAAAAGGTAAAAAGGAATTTAAACATACATGAAAATAGTTTTATAAAACTTGGATATGGATGATAAATATAACCCCAGTAAATACTTACGAATAAGCAATCTCGGATAAAAATGAGATTTTCAAAATTATCCATTACCTTAGGTCCAATATGCTTTGTACGTATCCAAACCTCCTATATAATGATTTAAATAATATCATTGACTTATTATAGAATCATATTAATTTTTATGATATCATATATGGTTCACTTATGACTTTATATTACCCGTTCTTTTGTAAATTCCATGTTAAAGAGCGTTTTGGGTAAAATCGTTTCATTTGTCGTCTGTGTTTTGACTTGTAATTATTAATATGATTACATAGATCATGATTACTTAATTACAGAATATAAAACATGATTTATATTTATTCATAATATACATATATATATAATATATTGATAAATGGAAAGAAATACACCGTTCATGGAGACGGTAGGTCGTACGTACGCATGAACGCTGTTTTCGTTTCCTTATTGAGTTGAATAGAATTAAGTAGATGACATACATATATATATATATACATAAATCTAGTAGCTTTATAATTTCATATATTTCATTATTATTGCTTATATATACTTTATAATCATTCTTAAATGGTTAACATGGAGAACGAATCTCATCGCGTCGTGGAGACGGTAGTCCGTACGTACGCACGAGTGATGATATCGTTTCCATGATCATGGAATTATATTGGAGTGTATGTATACTATTTCAGAATCAATATCAATTTACAATAATCATATATAGTTATTATTTACACCATTATACCCATCCAAGTAAGGTGGTGGTGGAAAATAGATTACACCACGGCGTGGAGACGGTATTCCGTACGTACGCACGCGCGGTGATTTCATTTTCCGTAGGATGGATAGATGGTGAAATAGGGTTGTTTAATACTTATAATAACATATTAGTATATGAGTGATACTGATGTTATTACTTCATAATGAAACAACTAAAGAATAAGAAGTGGAAGAAGAAATAAAGTTGAAAGAATCGGTAACGGACATTACCTCTTCTTTGAAGCGCCTCTCTGAGACCTCCTTTTAGGGCACTAAAATTGGACTTTGAAGAATACCAGGACCTCTAGGATGTTTCTAGGGAAGTGGAGAAGAGAATTTGGCAGGGTTTTTCTGAGCTTGAAGGCTCAATGTGGTGTGAGGAAGAGAGGGATGAGGTGCCCTTTTATAAGGGAGGAGAGGGGCACCTTTGGAATAACAAAAAATATTATTTTATTATAAAGTCATATTCAGTTTTTAATAGCTCCAAATTGAGTTATTTCGAAACTAAGGTAGGGATGGGTCTAAATCCTCTCATCCAATTGAATTTAGACAGGTTTAGGTTTCTATTTTAACCTTATCATTTAGATATAACTTTAAGTTAAATAATTTTTCTTTTACCGTGTCTTCTTGTTTTCTTACACTATAAGGTTAATAAACTTACTATAACAAGCCAAAACGAACCCCAATTTGTTTATTATTAATATATATAACCTTATCTAATTCATTTGGCTGAACCATATATTTTTAGGAATAAAATAACAATTAATAATATAATATTTTTTTAAAAAACTATTTTATGTCAATTTTGACACTATTTGGTAATTGATTTTTGTGAAAATAATAACAGAAATATTAGTTCTAAAAAATTTAATTAAATCAATACTAACATGTCATATTAACATAGAAAATTATTTTAATTCATAAAAAGTCTCAAATTACATTTATTTGGGTATTTACAACATCAATTATGTCAATATTTCATTAATAGTATAATTACTATATCATCATTGTGTCATAAATAAATTAAATTATTTAAAGTATAAAAATTACAAATAAAATACCATTATGTAGGAAATATTTTTATCTTTCCAATGAATATTTATAGTCTAATTTATCTTATGTATAACCCTATATTAAAATGGTTTACTTATTAAACTTTGATTTTAACTATTTTAACCCTTCTTTAAATAAATTAATAATAAATGTCCTAATCTAATCCAAGTGGGCCTAAATGGTCATATTTTATTCCTAAGGTTTTTTTTGGTCGAATTACACTTATCCAATAGAATTAGGACATGTGTTAGGGTAAAAATAATATCATTTGTACCCTTAATTACCCTATTTACTTTTAATCGTGGTAAATAAAAGTAAAAAGTTACTATTCACCAAAAATTATTTTCATCTCATTGAACCACATTTTACTTACTGACATCAACCGTGTCTCTCGAATTTTTTAAATTCCATTCACAAAAGCAGTAAAATTAAGTTTTATGTAAATTTGAAAATTCTCCTAGGAGGTGGGTAAAAGATGGTCAAAAGTTCAATAAAATTTTTATATATCTAAAATTATTATAAAATGACTCCAATGAATTACATTGAACTTATATAGGTATTATGTATCAATTTTTACCTAAAATAAATTTAAATAAAATAAATAATTATTTAAATAAAAAGTCGGTTTTTAAATAGTAACCCAGTGTTTTCACTATTCATCAAAAATTGAAAGTTTTCAGAAAAATACCAAAATTTCACCCTGGGCTAATTTCGATATTCCGAATTCAAAAATGAAGTCCATTTTGAAAGATGAAATTTAAAAAATTTCAAAAAGTGGTTATTACTACTCATAACAGCTAGTTTTAATAATATTTTAATAGCATATTGTTGTTTAGTGAAACTCGGTATTGCGTACAACACACGCTATCGAGGAAGGTCGCGATTGCATGTAATTTAGCCAAGTTAGGGTTGCGTGTTGTGAAAGACTCCTTTGTTGTAGCGTACAACACAAGACATCAATAAAATTAAAAAGAATATTTTTCATAAAATCTCGGGGTGTTACATTCTACCCCCCTTAAAATGAATTTCGCCCTCAAAATTCGTTGGGGTTATGCATGGTTTTATACTTGAATGTTTCTTTAATTAAAACCCACATCGTAAAATGAAATACCAAAACTTAACTTTCAAAACTAAAGTATGAAACGTAATGGTTACCCAAATTAACTCATCACTGGGTTTCCACGTAGGAGAACATAGGTGAAAATACGGATATGGAAGAAAAATCTAACCATAAAGTTCTGATGGAGAGTGGTAGAGAACATGGATATGAAAAAGCCAACAATCACAAAGCCATAAATTTGTGATGATCTAAGGTACCATCTGATTCAACGGATATAAGAGCACTAGGACAACATTTTTGGTTTTCAAGATCATTTCCCTAAAGTTGATGAAATTGGGATTAGAAGAAATACTTTCGTGATTTTGGTACAGTCTCACCGTTGGTCATTGTTTGGACAATTTCCACTTCATATCTTAAATAAATGAAGTTGAATTTGTCATTCATGAAGTGTTAGCAGATCATGTGTTAGAATGATGGGTCATTCCATCTGTTTCAAACAAAAGGTTAGCAAAAGTTATAAGTCCATCTTATGGTTAGATTAATCGTATATGGTACCAAAAATGAACTTATACTTCATATATCATACTGCTTAATAAAATAAAACTAGTTTATACTAACCAGGGACTTCCTGTAGGCCAGTGGTAGGCGATAAAGGTCTGTCGTACTTCGGTTATGGGTTCGATTTCCACAGCCTTGTCCGACGCGATGGGTTGTCGCCCGTCCTGCAGGTTGTCCTTTTTCTAAAACTACATTACTATAACATCCCATCAATAATATCAAAAAAAAAGTTTTATCCTTATGTACAACATAATCCATTCCAATCTTTAGGCTTATCTAAAATACTTCGGTCCAAGCTCATAGTATAAAGAAAACAATTACTAGAAAGGTTATCTACCAAGAATGTGAATACAAGAATTTATCCCACATATATCATAAGATATATCTTGTTGGTTGCATTCCAAACACATGAATACCTTAGTCATATATTCTCTTGAAACATAAATTACCATAGAACCTTAGTGAAAGCATGAATACTGTCAAAAGGTAACTCTTTCCACATACCAAAATCCCAAAAATCAATATAATCAAACCATAATATCACTTAGTCCTTATATCATTCATGAGCTCATGAATACAATCAAACATCTCATTATCTTCTTATCCCTTCATTATGAGCATATCATCTACATTCCAAAAATATCTGAATAACCTTCCATGGTTACCGGTACCATTCAACATATACTTTCATATAATTTAAGAAAAACAATAGTGTAACAATCCTTAAATGATTCTTTATTCCATAGTACCATACATTATTCTTTATAAACATACAATCACTCCACTAACTTCTTAAACCACTAGCTGAGCTGCATCATTTATTTCATCTCATATTTCATTTGTAGTCTCTTCATCATCATCCACATAAATACTAACCATATGACCATGCTGATTCTCTCCATGAGATTTTCCCTTAGGGCATTGGTTTGCATAATGCCCATACATTCCACATTTAAAACATCTAATCATTGTTGATGTCATAGCAATACCATTATCCTTTTCCATAGTGTTAACTGAACCTTTTCATTTGCACTTACTGGCTTTATGTCCTTTTCCACACCCAAAGCATCTTCCAGTTCCTTTGAAACAATCTCACTGATGCCTCTTCCTGCATGATTTACATGAGGTAAATTGAACTTTATTTCCTCTATGATCATCATGAAACTCCATCTTTCTCTTATTATCTGAGTCGGGAAACTTACCAAAGTTGAGATTATTGATCATATTATGAGATTGCTGATTAGGCATAATAACGATGTTTGGACTTCCAAATCCCATTTCATTTGGTTGCTCATGAAGAATATCATTCCATTCTCCATCATATCCTCCATTATCGTGAATCATCTTGTTTCCAGCCATTTTCTAAAACCCAAAAAGAATAGTGTGAGAGGAAAAAATCATAATAAAAAGGGATTAACTTCAATATCTAACATCCTAGGTTAAATTCTAAGATCGTTACCGTAGTTCTAGGACTATATCCTATAAGTATACTTATCCTTAGGGACATCCCTAGACATACCTTAGAAATATCTCTAGGGATCTCACTAACGTTTTCGCATCCTAGTTTCCAAAGGTTGACTAAACCTTTCCTCTTATACCAACTGTAGAGACCTGAAGCTTAACGTACATGGACATTACATTACTTTTGCGGAATACTTCATACATAACAAAATTCAAAACTTAAGGACCGTAATAGTTTAGTGTCTTTGGAAACTCGGAATATAAACTTATAATCGTGGTGAAAGATCTTCAACATCTCCCATAACGATCTTCCCCTTATGTTTTCTTACCTAAAACCTTTCTTTATATCCTGGGGAAAAGAAAACATATAAAGGGTGAGCTCAAATGCTCATTAAGGGTAAGCACAGATAAAATAAAACAAACCATATACATTTGAACTTAAAAACATGAACACAGTGTTTAAACATCAAGATCTTGAGCAATGAAATAAAACATGGCAATACGTAAGGCATAGATCATAAAGAAACATTAATCCTGATAAAATAGCATGGGAATAAAACTTTTAATTGTGGCAACCATTAAGCACATGATATGATTTCCATATTATCCAAGGCATTGCTGCCAAGACCATCTTAGTGGACAAAGTCCCTTTCTGAATCGAGTTCACTCCTCGTTCCAGTCCTGTATTACTGAACCGGTTTAACTTGTCGTTCCAGGAATGTCTATATCATGAGATATAAATCTTTACCCAATGCATTGGAGGGAGATATAGGTCCCACCCATCTCATAATGAAATCATTCTTACTTGTGCCACAAAATAAACATACATCATTCATAATAACCCAACGAATAAAATGGGTTTCATAAACATCATCCCATCATCACATAATCCATATAAAATAAATGGATATCATTTCATAATAAGAAAAGTGAAACCATGTAAATCATAGAGACATGATACTTGAAACATACACATATGAAATAATGTCATCTTAGATAAAAAATGGTTTTGATAAAACACTTGAAATGAATTCTTGAGGAAAATATCCTTTCTTCTTCAAAATCATTCTCTTTCCAAAAAATGTCATGCAATTTTAAAA
Organism: Viscum album; assembly: GCA_963277665.1. Classification (NCBI taxonomy): domain Eukaryota; kingdom Viridiplantae; phylum Streptophyta; class Magnoliopsida; order Santalales; family Viscaceae; genus Viscum; species Viscum album. The sequence continues at coordinate 111,641,749 of OY728119.1, read as the reverse complement.
GAAAATGATTTTTTTGAAAATAGTCATGAAATATTTTGGAGGAAGCTTCATGAAAATAAGACTTTATAAAACCGTAAAAATCCTTTCATTCCGTATACGTTAAAAAAACATTCTTCTCGTACTTTTATCGGAAAAGTCAAAAAGTACCTTGTAGGGTAAATAAAAGAAAGATTCCTTCCATAACACGTGGTAAAAGTCAAAAAAAGGTAAAAATGACTTTAAACATACATGAAAACATTTTTATAAAACTTGGATATGGATGATAAATATAACCCCAGTAAATACTTACGAATAAGAAATCTCGGATAAAAATGAGATTTGCAAAATTATCCCTTACCTTAGGTCCGATATGCTTTGTACATATCCAAACCTCCTATATAATGATTTAAATAATGTCATTGACTTATTACAGAATCATATTAATTGTTATGATATCATATATGGTTCACTTATGACTTTATATTACTCGTTCTTTTGTAAATTCCATGTTAAAGAGCGTTTTGGGTAAAATCGTTTCATTTGTCGTCCGTGTTTTGACTTTTAATTATTAATATGATTACATAGATCATGATTACTTAATTCCAGAATATAAAACATGATTTATATATATTCAGAATATACATATATATATAATAGATTGATAAATGGAAAGAAATACACCGTTCATGGAGACGGTAGGTCGTACCTACATATGAACGCTGTTTTCGTTTCCTTATTGAGTTGAATGGAATTAAGTAGATGACATACATATATATATATACATAAATCTAGTAGATTTATAATTTCATATATTTCATTATTATTTCTTATATATACTTTATAATCATTCTTAAATGGTTAACATGGAGAATGAATCTCATCACGTCGTGGAGACGGTAGTCCGTACGTACGCACGAGCGATGATATCATTTCCATGATCGTGGAATTATATTGGAGTGTATGTATACTATTTCAGAATCAATATCACTTTACAATAATCATATATAGTTATTATTTAAACCATTCTACCCATCCAAGTAAAGTGGTGGTGGGAAATAGATTACACCACGGCGTGGAGACAGTATTCTGTACGTACGCACGCGCGGTGATTCCGTTTTCCGTAGGATGGATAGATGGTGAAATAGGGTTGTTTAATACTTATAGTAACATGTCATCATATGATTGATACTGATGTTATTACTTCATAATGAAACAACTAAAGAAGAATAAGTGGAAGAAGAAATAAAGTTGAAAGAATCGGTAACAGACATTACCTCTTCTTTGAAGCGCCTCTTTGAGACCTCCTTTTAGGGCACTAAAATTGGTCTTTGAAGAATACCAGGACCTCTAGGATGTTTCTAGGGAAGTTGATAAGATAATTTGGCAGGGTTTGGCCGAGCTTGAAGGCTCAAAGTGGTGTGAGGAAGAGAGGGATGAGGTGCCCTTTTATAAGGGAGGAGAGGGGCACCTTTGGAATAACAAAAAATATTATTTTATTATAAAGTCATATTCGGTTTTTAATAGCTCCAAATTGAGTTATTTCGAAGCTAAGGTGGGGATGGGTCGAAATCCTCTCATCCAATTGAATTTAGACAGGTTTAGGTTTCTATTTTAACCTTATCATTTAGATATAACTTTAAGTTAAATAATTTTTCTTTTACCGTGTCTTCTTATTTTATTACACTATAAGGTTAATAAACTTACTATAACAAGCCAAACGAACCCCAAGTTGTTTATTATTAATATATATAACCTTATCTAAGTCATTTGGCCGAACCTTAGATTTTTAGGAATAAAATAACAATTAATAATATAATATTTTGTTTAAAAACAATTTTATGTCAATTTTGACACTATTTGGTAATTGATTTTTGTGAAACTAATAACAGAAAGATTAGTTCGAAACAAGTTAATTAAATCAATAATAACATGTCATATTAACATATAAAATTATTGGAATTCATAAAAAGTCTCAAATTACATTTATTTGGGTATTTATAACATCAATTATGTCAATATTTCATTAATAGTATAATTACTGCATCATCATTGTGTCATAAATAAATTAAATTATATAAAGTATAAAAATTACAAATAAAATACCATTATGTAGGAAATCTTTTTATCTTTCCAATGAATATTTATAGTCGAATTTATCTTATTTATAACCCTATATTAAAAATAGTTTACTTATTAAACTTTGATTTTAACTATTTTAACCCTTCTTTAAATAAATTAAAAATAAATGTCCTAATCTAATCCATGTGGGCCTAAATGGTCATATTTTATTCATAAGGTTGTTTTTGGTCGAATTAAACTTATCCAATAGAATTAGGACATGTTTTAGGGTAAAAATAATATCATTTTTACCCTTAATTACCCTATTTACTTTTAACCGTGGTAAATAAAAGTAAAAAGTTACTATTCACCAAAATTTATTTTCATCTCATTGAACCACATTTTACTTAATGACATCAACCGTGTCTCTTGAATTTTTGAAATTCCATTCACAAAAGTGTTAAAATTAAGTTTTATGTAAATTTGCAAATTCTCCTAGGAGTTGGGTAAAAGACGGTCAAAAGTTCAATAAAATTTTTATATATCTAAAATTATTATAAAATGACTCCAATGAATTACATTGAACTTATATAGGTATTATGTGTCAATTTTGACCTAAAATAAATTTAAATAAAATAAATAATTATTTAAATAAAAAGTCGGTTTTTAAATAGTAACCCAGTGTTTTCACTATTCATCAAAAATTGAAAGTCTTTAGAAAAATACCAAAATTTCACCCTAGGCTAATTTCGATATTCCAAATACAAAAATGAAGTCCATTTTGAAATATGAAATTTACAAAATTTCAAAAAGTGGTTATTATTACTCATAACGGCTAGTTTTAATAATATTTTAATAGCATATTGTTGTTTAGTGAAACTCGGTATTGCGTACAACACACACTATCGAGGAAGGTCGCGATTGCGTGTAATTCAGCCAAGTTAGGGTTGCGTGTTGTGCAAGACTCCTTTGTTGTAGCGTACAACACAAGACATCAATAAAATTAAAAAGAATATTTTTCATAAAATCTCAGGGTGTTACATTGACAAAGTGGAAATCTGAGTGGCGATTGTTGACAAAGCAAAACAATGACATACAAATTTGTTGAAAAAGGGGATTTCATGGTGGAATGTCGAGTTCAAGAGATGTGGTTAACGATCCATGTTGGATTCAAGAACGTCGACAAAGAGATGGATGATCTGGAGGTTGTACAAAAATAAAAGATACAAGGTGGCGTCATTTTCCAGTGCTTGCCAAATTTTTGGGCCTGAAAATTGCCAAATGAAGAAAAGTGGTTTTTGGAAAAGAGACTTTCACTTCGTGTACTTGAAGGCTTGGAAACTTGTGCACCATATGTTTTTCAAGATCATATCATCAAAATATGGCAAAGGGATAAGGGTCACGCAAGTATTGAGTTTATCGCGCAGGTGACTTGTGCGCCAAGAGAAAGGACTTGTGCGCCAGTGCCTAGAAGGATTGGAAACTTGAACGCCTGTTGTTTTTCAGTATTAGGACTTCAAAATATGGCAAACAAAAGAGGTTCACGCAAGTTTTGAAGTGGGTCGCACAAGTGACTTGCAGGGGAAGAGACCTGCGCGCCGAGACTTGCGCGCCAGGGAGAGACTTGTGCGCCGTCGCGCAAGGTGTTCCAAATGCCTATAAATACTAGACCACCCCTCCTCATTCTTTACCTGAGTTCAACACTTTAAGAAATCAAATCTCCCGTCACGCAGGTGTGGTGGTCACGCAAGTGGTGTGTGGTCGCGCAGGTGAATTTGCGCGCCAGTGGTTGAAGTTGCGCGTTAGTGTGAGAAGTTGTGTGCCGGTTGATAGTTACGCGCCAATATTGGTTTGGGAGTAAAAGGAAGAGAGTCGCGCAAGTTTGGAGTTGGAGAAGCTTGTGTTGCGCATGTGTCTGAGGACGAATTGCGCGCCAGTTGTGACTTGTGCGTCGATACTTGCGCGTCGAGTTAGACTTGCACGCCAAGTATGGTTGATTCCCTGGCTGTATTTTTGGGCCGCATGGAAGCTGGAAGTTTGCCCGATACCTTGGGTGCAAAGAGAGATTCGTCTACGGGTGAAAGTTGGACTTCAACAGAGCATATACATATAGAAGAAGATGCATTCTTTCATGCAAATGAAGAGACCTAGAGGTCTATAAACTATGAGTGGATTCCTTCCAGAGCAGTGAGCAAAGGAAGAGAAAGAAGGTGATCCTCTCCACCAGCAGTGAACCAAAGAGAGAGAGAAACAGGGAGTGACCATTGGGAAAGCAGTGAGATGGCCCTAAACATTGTAAAGGTAGTGATCCTGGGCGTATAAGTGATCTAGCCCGAACCTTGTAATCCACAGCTAGTGAAGTTTAGTGGAATTGGGTACGACCGGAAACCTGTCGGCGTATGCACCTTGGACGTAGCCCTTAGCGGTGAACCAAGTAAAATTGTTGTGTCATGTGCTTGCTTTACCTTCTGTTTATGTTGTTCAATAGGAAAGAGAGAGAATAGTGTTTTGCTTAATAGCGAAACAAGATCAGAACGGGCTTTAATTTTAAATTAGTCATACCCTGATTCACCCCCCCCCCCTCAGGGTATTCAGCCTTGTGGACCTAACAATTGGTATCAGAGGGAGGTTGATATTTGTTCTTCTCTCAATGGAGGTCACTAATCATAAAGGGATTCCGATCTTCGACGGATGTAATTTTCAGATATGGAAGAATCGAATGCAACACTATTTCTGATCTTTGGGAATAGATGTGTTTTCAGCAGCTATGCATGGTATCACAGTTGACATTAATAGTGGTGCATTATCAGAAGCTGAGCATAGAGAGTTGGATGCTGATGCAAAAGCAATCAATGCCTTAGGGGGATCCCTTTCCAATCTCATTTACACAAAGGTGATTTCATGCAAAACGTCACATGCCATGTGGGAAAAACTATTGAATATATATGAAGGAGATAGAAAGGTCAGAGAGGCAAAGCTGCCAGTGTTGTGGAATAAGTATGAAGATCTGAAGATGAACCCGAATGAGTATGTTGATGCATTCTTTGACAGGGTAAATATTGTTGTGGAAGATATGCGAGGACTTGGTGAAGTCATTGAAAACATAAAGATCGTAAAGTGCATCTTGAGGAAGCTTCCACCTCGGTTCAATCCGAAAGTTTCAGTACTAGAAGATAAAGATCCCAAAGAGCTGACATTGGACAATTTGCACAGTACCTTGGTTGCATATGAGATGAGGAATGATGATAACGAGGATGTGGAAAAGGGGAAATCCAAAGAGATTGCATTTAAGGCCATGAAGAAGCTCACCATTGAAGATTCTCAGGAAGAAGAAGAGACAGATGAGGTGATGTCATTCCTTTCTTCGAATCTGCAAAGAGGAAAAGGAAAGTTTAAAGGGAAACTTCCACTAGCATGATTTTTATGTGGAAAGGTTGGTCATCTTGCGGCAAGATGCCCCAAAAAGTTTCAAGATAACGATAATGATGATGACGAAGTCGAAATTACCAAGAAGAAGTCTTCAGCATTTGTGAAAGGGAAGAAACAATTCAAGAGAAATTTCTTCAAGAAGAAGAATCTTCTTTCACAAGGAATAGACCGTTCAGATGAGTCTAAGGATGAAGAGGTTGAGGAGTTTGAAAATTGTAAAGATCATAGACAAAATGCAATGGTGGCTGTTGTCAGTAGTGTTCAAGAAAAGGAATAAACTAACGCTGATGAAGAAGAAGAAGAAATTGAAGGTAGAGTTGACATGGAAGCTGAATTAGAAGCATCACTTGAAGAAATATATATTTGGAGAGAAAAAACAAAGAAAGCCAACAAGGTGGTACATGATGCCAAACTCTATATGAAATAGTAGGAATACGAGAAGTCTGAGCTTGTAAAAGAAATAAAAAACCTTAAGTCTTCAAGGTCAGAGAGCACAGAAAAGGTTGATGAGCAAAAGCTCAGGATTGATGAACAGAAAAGGGAGATCGATGACTTGAATGGAAAATTGAAAGATCACGTCAAGAGTACCAAAGAGCTTGAAGAGGAAGTTGTCGGTCTGCGGAGAAAAGTCAAAGACCAGTAAAAACCTTTGATTCCTAACACATTCTTGGGAAGGCAGGTTGTTACGAGGACTGAAAATATGAAAGAGGAGCCTAGTTGTTCAATAGGGAAGAATCAGCAATTGAGCTCAGAAGTTAAGGTTGTTTCAGGGATTAATCAGAAACAAAAATCTGTGACAATTGAGGTCAGACCGCAAGCACCAGTCCCAATATTGAAGGTTGATTTTGGCATAAAGCAGAATCAGAATATTCAAAGATCCCAAGGGAAAACTCGAACCACTAAAGTACCACAAAGGAATGCACCATATATCAGGTGTTATTGTTGCGGGGAGATGGGACATTCACAGTATGTGTGTTCCATAGCCAAGAGATATCGAAGGGAACAAGAACAGAGGTGGCAGCCAAACAGAGAATGGTTGTCCAGAACATATTTCGAAGGACACTGTTTTTGGTGTGGAGGACTTGGACACATGGCTAGGTACTGTAATTCGACCATACAGAGAAATGAGTCAAAGCAGAATCCAAACGTTCGCAAGCAGCAGATCAATAAACCCACAAGTGAGTTAAAAATGTAGAATAGATTTGTGGCTTTCCAATATGAAGTTGGTCCATCATACTCTGAGAAAGAACAGAAGTCTCAATCTATGCCGAGTGTGAAGGAAAAAGTATAGACCAAGAAGAAGAAAGAAGAAAAGGCAGTAGTTGCAGAAATTACCCTTAAAGCTTCAGATCGTTCAGGAATATGGATCCTTGACAGTGGTTGCACATCCCATATGACAGGGAACAAGGATCTCAGTACAGGCATAAAATTCGACAAAGAATGAGTTGTCAAGTTTGGAAATGATGAAGGGATGAAGATTTTTGGTTCCGGAAAGGCCAAATTTGGGGGGAAAGAAATGAGACGTGATGATGTCTTAGTAGTAGAGGGTCTTAGTCATAAATTACTCAGTGTCAGTCAACTATGTGACTCTGGGAACTCTATATGATTTACCAAGAAGATGTGTGTTGTGAAAGCAAAAGATGGAGCAGTTGTTATATAAGGAAAAAGGACAAAGGGAAATCTTTACCATGTAAGTGGGGAAGAAGATATGTGCCTCTTATCCAGAGAGGAAGAAAACCAGCTGTGGCATAAGCGACTTGGTCACCTATGTCAACCATCCATGGAAGATCTGGTAAAATGTGATGCTGCTAGAGACCTTCTCAAACTATCACGTGATCGTACTCATACATGCGATGCTTGTCAACAAGGGAAGATCATCAGAAAGACATATAGGCCAAAAGAATAGAAATCAACCAGAGTGCTTGAATTGGTGCATCCTGATGTATGTGGACCTATCTCACCACGATCCATAAATGGGCAAAGGTACTATGTCCTTTTCATTGATGATTATAGCGAAATGGCTTGGGTATTTGTCATTACTCATAAGGCAGAAGTATTCAGTTGTATCAAGCAGTATAGGAGGGAATCATAAAGGATGCTTGGGCAGAAAATATTGAAGTTTCGTTCAGATAACGGTACAGAATTCACAAACAGTCAAGTGAACGACTATCTCGAGAAACATGGGATAAGGTATCAAGTTTCATCAGTGAGAACTCCCCAACAGAATGGAGTTGTTGAAAGGAGAAATCGGATCATCAACAATATGTCCAGAACAATGCTTATTGAAAAGGACCTACCAGAGAAATTTTGTAAGGAAGCAGTTTTGACATCAGTCTATATTTCGAATAGGTTTCTGTTGTGTCTGAAGCAAGGGAAGACTCTGTATGAAATGTGGTACGGAAAGAATCCAACGTTGAAATACTTTCGAATCTTTGGAAGTAAGTGTTTCATTCTCAACAAAGAAAATCACAGGAATTTTGAGTCATGAGGAGATGCGGGGATATTCCTTGGATACTCCGGGAAAAGCAAAGTATATAAATCTTTCAACAAAAGGCTGGGAAAAATTTTTGAGAGCAATGATGTCACTATCGTTGAAAATTAACAGAATACTCAACGACCCAGTGAACAGTTTCCGGATGAAAGTGATGAGGAGGTAAGCAACACAGGGGGAGTAGAAGTGGCAGAAGCTGACTCAGAAGAAGATACTGATGATGAGTAAGAGGAAACAAAGTATGTGTCTTCAAGGAAGCCAAAGAGTCGATCTGAAATTGATAGGAAAAATATCATTGGTGATCAGACAGCTCTAGTTCAGACTCGAAGAATGAAATCATTACAGCAAACATCATTTTTATCTCAGGTGGAGCCGAAATATTTTTCCAATGCAACTGAAGATGAAAACTGGGTTCAGGCTATGAATAAAGCGCTTGATCAGATTGAGAAAAACCAGACATGGGAGATTGTTTTGAGGCCAGCGGATAAAAATTTCGTCGGGACTAAATGGGTCTATTGCAACAAGATGAATGAAGATAGCACAGTGATTCGGAACAAAGCACGGCTAGTGTGCAAGGGATACTCCTAGATAGAGGGAATAGATGTTGATGAGACATTTGTACCGGTTGTAAGGCTGGAGACAATCAGATTATTTTTGGCCATAGCAGTGAAAAGAAAGTTCAAAGTATTCCAGATAGATGTCAAATCCACATTCTTGAATGGAGTTCTCGAAGAGGAGTTGTATATTGAGCAGCCAGATGGTTTTCTCATTCATGAAGATGGGAACAATGTTTGCAGGCTAAAGAAGGCATTGTATGGGCTGAAACAAGCACCAAGGGCATGGTATTCAAGGCTTGATCAGTACTTGAAGAATCTTGGTTTCCAGCGTGGAGGAGTTGACTACAATCTCTATTTCAGTAACAATAGTAATCAAAGGATGATGGTGTTGGTTTATGTCGATGACATAATATTTGGCGGATCAGATGAAGCTCAGTGCAGACAATTTTCCGAATTCATGAAAAATGAGTTTGAAATGTCAATGATTGGTGAGATAACGTTTTTCCTTGGTCTACAGGTGACACAAGGAAGAAATGGCCCATTCATTTCACAATCTAAATATGCCAAGAAGGTTCTGAGAAGGTTTGGAATGGAGAATTCCAAGGAAATAAAGACTCTTGTTGCTACCCAGATGAAATTATCAAAAGATGAGGATGGAAAGGCAGTTAATATCACAGAATACAGGCAAATTATTGGAAGTTTGTTGTACTTAACCACGACAAGGCCTGATATTTTTTTCGCCACATGCCAAGCAGCGAGATATCAGAGTAATCCCAAGGAAAGCCACATGATTGCAGTGAAAAGAATACTTCGGTATATCTAGGGCACAGTGGATCTCAGCTTGACATATACTGAAAAATCTCAGACAGAGTTATTGATATATACTGGTGCAGACTGGGCCGGTTCAGCGGATGACAGAAAATCAACGTCAGGTGGTGCATTCTATCTTGGTGGATTGTGTATTTCTTGGCTTAGAAAGAAGCAAGATAGCATTTCATTGAGCACCGCGGAAGCTGAGTATATTGAGGCCACTCAAGCATGCACACAGTTATTGTGGATGAAGCAGCAGCTTGAAGATATGGGAGTTGAAGTGAAGTCTCTGATCGGAATCCAGTGCGATAACTCAAGTGCTATCAATCTTAGCAAAAATCTCCTCCATCACTCAAGGATCAAGCACATTGAGATCAAATATCATTTCATCAAGGAGAAGGTTGAGAAAGGAATTGTGAAATTGGAGTATGTGCCTACAGAGCTACAGGTTGTAGACATTCTGATAAAGGTCTTACCCAAAGAAGCTTTTGAGAGACATCGACTGGCTCTGGGAGTTCAGTCGACTCCCCGCACTTGAAAGAGTGTGGATATGGAAATCCACCCCCCCCCCCCCCTCTCCCTGAGGTATGACGTGTTTTCCCTAAATGTACTAATATGTGTTCTCTACTATGTTACAGACTACAAAGGAGTGACCTTTGGGTTCATTGAAAAAGGGGGAAAATAGTGATTGTTCAAGGGGGAGACAGTGTAGAAATTTGAGAAATCATGAACGATACGGGGAGAAGCTAACAGGTGGAGCAGTGAGATAGGAGGAGCAATGAGAAAGGGGAGAGTATTAAATCTGATTATGCTAGAAGTGATCCATCAAAGAATAGATATCACGATAGCTGAGGATCGTGATACAAGCAGAAGAGTGGTGTTGGAGAGTGGTAAGAATATTTCCAAAAATTGGCATCAGTTTGGTAACAATTTGTATCAGTTTAATGTCAACAGTGGGTGTCAGAGATGAAGTGATTCATTGATGAACTTTTCATTTACTCTTGTTTCTCACGCCGAGCATTGCTCATGTGGGCTTAGAGTATGTGTTGAGTAAATCCTTTATCACTATCAGAATCGCAAAAGGTGAATGGTGGCTGAATAATTAACGATGTATCTTTTTATGGAAGAGTTTTCAACAAACCCAAAGGAGGATATTGTTGGGAAAAAATCCCTCAAGGTATCATTGAAGCATTTTTTAGGTGATTGTGTTTGTTGACAAAGTGTACATCTGAGTGGCGATTGTTGACAAAGAAAAACAATGACATACAAATTTGTTGACAAAGGGGATTTCATGGTGGAATGTCGAGTTCAAGAGCTGTGGTTAACGATCCATATTTGATTCAAGAACGTCGACAAAGAGATGGATGATCTGGAGGTGGTACAAAAAGAAAAGATACAAGGTGGCGCTGTTTTCCAGTGTTTGCCAAATTTTTGGGCCTGAAAATTGTCAAATGAAGAAAATTGGTTTTTGGCAAAGAGACTTGTGTGTCGTGTACTTGAAGGCTTGGAAACTTGCGCACCATATGTTTTTCAAGATCATATCATCAAAATATGGAAAAGGGATAAGGGTCGTGCAAGTATTGAGTTTGTCGCGCAGGTGACATGCGCGCCAAGAGAAAGGACTTGCGCTCCAGTGCCTAGGAGGATTGGAAACTTGCGCGCCTGTTGTTTTTCAGGATCAGGACTTCAAAATATGGAAAAGGAAAGAGGTTCACGCAAGTTTGGAAGTGGGTCGCGCAAGTGACTTGTAGGGGAAGAGACCTGCGCGCTGAGACTTGCACGCCGAGGAGAGACTTGCGCGTCGTCGCGCAGGGTGTTCCAAATGCCTATAAATACTGGACCACCCCTCCTTATTCTTCACCGGAGTTCAACACTTTGAGAAATCATAGCTCCTGTCGCGCAGGTGTGGTGGTCGCACGAGTGGTGTGTGGTCGCGCAGGTGAAGTTGTGCGCCAGTGTAAGAAGTTGCGCGCAGGTTGGTAGTTGCGCGCCAATATTGGTTTGGGCGTAAAAGGAAGAGAGTCGCGCAAGTTTGGAGTTGGAGAAGCTTGTGTCATGAAAGTGTCTGAGGAGGACTTGCGTGCCAGTGGTGACTTGAGTGCCGATACTTGCGCGTCGAGTTAGACTTGCGTACCAAGTAAGGTTGATTCCCCGGCTGTATTTTCGGGCCGCATGGAAGCTGGAAGTTTGCCCGATACCTTCGGTGCAAAGAGAGATTCATCTACGGGTGAAAATTGGACTTCAACAGAGCATCTACATACAGAAGAAGATGCATTATTTCATGCAAATGAAGAGACCTAGAGGTTTATAAACTGTGAGTGGATTCCTTCCAGAGTAGTGAGCAAATGAAGAGAAAGAAAGTGATCCTCTCCACCGGCAGTGAGCTAGAGAGAGAGAAACAGGGAGTGACCCTTGGGAAAGCAGTGAGCTGACCCTAAACATTGTAAAGGCAGTGAGCCTAGGTGTAGAACTGATCTAGCCTGAACCATGTAATCCACAGCTAGTGAAGTTTAGTAGAATTGGGTACGACCGGCAACATGTCGGTGTATGCTCCTTGGACGTAGCCCTTAGCGATGAACCAAGTAAAATTGTTGTGTCCTGTTCTTGTTTTACCTTCTGTTTATGTTGTGCAACAGGAAAGAGAGATAAGAGTGTTGTGCTTAACAGCGAAACAAGATCAGAACGGGTTTTAATTTTAAATTAGTCATACCCTAATTCACCCCCCCTCTCAGGGTATTCAGCCTTGTGGACCTAACAATTGGTATCAGAGGGAGGTTGATATTTGGTCTTCTCTCAATGGATGTCACTAATCATAAAGGGATTCCAATCTTCGACGGATGTAATTTTCAAATATGGAAGAATCGAATGCAACACTATTTCCGATCTTTGGGAATAGATGTTTTTTCATCAGCTATGCATGGTATCACAGCTGATATTAATAGTGGTGCATTATCAGAAGCTGAGCATAGAGAGTTGGATGCTGATGCAAAAGTAATCAATGCCTTAGGGGGATCCCTTTCCAATCAAATCTACACAAATGTGATGTCATGCAAAACGTCACATGCCATGTGGGAAAAACTATTGAATATATATGAAGGAGATACAAAGGTCAGAGAGGCAAAGCTGCAAGTGCTGTGGAATAAGTATGAAGATCTGAAGATGAACCTGAATGAGTCTGTTGATGCATTCTTTGACAGGGTAAATATTGTTGTGGAAGATATGCGAGGACTTGGTGAAGTCATTGAAGACATAAAGATCGTAAAGCGCATCTTCAGGAATCTTTCACCTCAGTTCAATCCGAAAGTTTCAGTACTAGAAGATAAAGATTCCAAAGAGCTGACATTGGAAAATTTGCACAGTACCTTGGTTGCATATGAGATGAGGAATGATGATAACGAGGCTGTGGAAAAGGGGAAATCCAAGGAGATGGCATTTAAGGCCATGAAGAAGCTCACCATTGAAGATTCTCAGGAAGAAGAAGAGACAAATGAGGTGATGTCATTCCTTTCTTCAAATCTGCAAAGAGGAAAAGGAAAGTTTAAAGGGAAACTTCCACTAGCATGCTTTCGATGTGGAAAGGTTGGTCATCTTGCGGCAAGATACCCCAAAAAGTTTCAAGATAACGATAATGATGATGACAAAGTCGAAATTCCCAAGAAGAAGACTTCAGCATTTGTGAAAGGTAAGAAACAATTCAAGAGAAATTTCTTCAAGAAGAAGAATCTTCTTTCATAAGAAATAGACAGTTCATATGAGTTTGAGGATGAAGAGGTTGAGGAGTTTTAAAATTGTAAAGATCATGGAAAAAATGCAATGGTGGCTGTTGTCGGTAGTGCTCAAGAAAAGGAAGAAACCGACATTGATGAATAAGAAGAAGAAATTGAAGGTAGAGTTGACATGGAAGCTGAATTAGAAGCAGCACTTGAAGAGATAGATATTTGGAGAGAAAAAAACAAAGAAATCCAACAAGGTGGTACATGATGCCAAACTCTACATGAAATTGTAGGAATACGAGAAGTCTGAGCTTGTAAAAGAAATAGAAAACCTGAAGTCTTCAAGGACAAAGAGCACAGAAAAGGTTGATGAGCATAAGCTCAAGATTGAAGAACAGAAAAGGGAGATCGATGACTTGAACGGAAAATTGAAATATCACATCAAGCATATCGAAGAGCTTGAAGAGGAAGTTGTCGGTCTATGGAGAACAGTCAAAGACCAGGAAAAACCTTTGATTCCTAACACATTCCTGGGAAGGCAGGTTGTTACAAGGACTGAAAAGATGAAAGAGGAGCCTAGTTGTTCAGCATGGAAGAAGTAGCAATTGAGCTCAGAAGTTAAGGCTATTTCAGGGCTTAATCAGAAACAAAAATTTGTGACAATTGAGGTCAGACCACAAGCACCAGTCCCAAGATTGAAGGCTGATTTAGGCATAAAGCAGAAACAGAATATTCAAAGATCCCAAGGGAAAACTCGAACTGCAGAAGTACCACAAAGGAATGCACTATATATCAGGTGTTATTGTTGCGGGAAGATGGGACATTCACAGTATGTGTGTTCCATAGCCAAGAGATATCGAAGGGAACAAGAACAGAGGTGGCAGTCAAACAGAGAACGGTTGTCCAAAACATATTTTGAAGGACACTATTTTTGGTGTGGAGGATTTGGACACATGGCTAGGTACTGTACTTCGACCATACAGAGAAATTAGCCAAAGCAGAATCCAAACGTTCGCAAGAAGCAGATCAATAAACCCAAAGGTGAGTTAAAAATGCAGAATAGATTTGTGTCTTTGCAAGATGAAGTTGGTCCATCATACTCTGAGAAAGAACAGAAGTCTCAATCTATGCCGAGTGTGAAGGCAAAAGTATGGACCAAGAATAAGAAAGAAGAAAAGGCAGTAGTTGCGAAAATTACCCTTAAATCTTCAGATCGTTTAGGAATATGGATCATTGAAAGTGGTTGCACATCCCATATGACAGGGAACAAGGATCTCATTACAGGCATAAAATTCGACAAAGAAGGAGTTGTCAAGTTTGGAAATGATGAAGGGCTGAAGATTGTTGGTTCCAAAAAGGCCAAATTTGGGGAAAAAGAAATGAGACGTGTTGATGTCTTGGTAGTAGAGGGTCTTAGTCATAACTTACTCAGTTTCAGTAAACTATGTGACTCTGGGCACTCTATCTGACTTACCAAGAAGATGTGTATTGTGAAAGCAAAATATGGAGCAGTCGTTCTACAAGGAAAAAGGACAAAGGGAAATCTTTACCTTGTAAGTGGGGAAGAAGATATGTTCCTTTTATCCAGAGAGGAAGAAAACCAGCTGTGGCATAAGCGACTTGGTCACCTGTGTCAACCATCCATGGAAGATCTGGTAAAATGTGATGCTGCTAGAGACCTTCCCAAACTATCACGTGATCGTACTCATACATGCGATGCTTGTCAACAAGGGAAGATCATTAGAAAGACATATAGGCCAAAGGAACAGAAATCAACCAGAGTGCTTGAATTGGTGCATGCTAATGTATGTGGACCTATCTCACCACGAGCCATAAATGGGAAAAGGTACTATGTCCTTTTCATTGATGATTATAGCAGACTGGCTTGGGTATTTGTCATTAACCATAAGATAGAAGTATTCAGTTGTATCAAGCGGTATAGGAGGGAATCAGAAAGGATGCTTGGGCAGAAAATTTTGAAGTTTCGTTCAGATAACGGTACAGAATTCACAAACAGTCATGTGGAAGACTATCTCGAGAAACATGGGATAAGGCATCAAGTTTTATCAGTGAGAACTCCCCAACAGAATGGAGTTGTTGAAAGGAGAAATCGGATCATCAACAATATGGCCAGAAAAATGCTTATTGAAAAGGACCTACCAGAGAAATTTTGGAAGGAAGCAGTTTTGACATCGGTTTATATTTCGAACAGGTCTCTGTTGTGTCCGAAGCAAGGGAAGACTCCGTATGAAATGTGGTATGGAAAGAATCCAACTTTGAAATACTTTCGAATCTTTGGAATTAAGTGTTTCATTCTCAACAAATAAAATCACAGGAAGTTTGAGTCATGAGGAGATGAGGGGATATTCCTTGGCTACTCCGGGAAACGAAAAGCATATAAATGTTTCAACAAAAGGCTGGGAAAAAATATTGAGAGCAATGATGTCACTATCATCGAAAATGAACATAATACCCAACGACCCAGTGAACAGTTTTCGGATGAAAGTGATGATGAGGTAAGCAACACAGGGGGAGTAGAAGTGGTAGAAGCAGACTCAGAAGAAGATACTGATGATGAGCAAGAGGAAACAAAGTCTGTGTCTTCAAGGAAGCCAAAGAGTCGAGCTGAAATTGATAGGCAAAATATCATTGGTGATCAGACAGCTCCAGTTCAGACTCGAAGAATGAAATCATTACAGCAAACATCATTTTTATCTCAGGTGGAGCCGAAATGTTTTTCCGATGCAACTGAAGATGAAAACTGGGTTTAGGCTATGAATGAAGAGCTTGATCAGATTGAGAAAAACCATACATGGGAGATTGTTTCGAGGCCAGCAGATAAAAATGTCATCGGGACTAAATGGGTCTATCGTAATAAGATGAATGAAGATGGCACAGTGATTTGGAACAAAGCACGGCTAGTGTGCAAGGGATACTCCCAGATAGAGGGAATAGATGTTGATGAGACATTTGTACCGGTTGCAAGGTTGGAGACAATCAGATTATTTTTGGCCATAGCAGTGCAAAGAAAGTTCAAAGTGTTCCAGATGGATGTCAAACCTGCATTCTTGAATGGTGTTCTGGAAGAGGAGGTGTATATTGAGTAGCCAGATTCTTTTCTCATTCATGAGGATAAGAACAAAGTTTGCAGGCTAAAGAAGACGTTGTATGGGCTGAAACAAGCACCAAGGGCATGGTATTCAAGGCTTGATCAGTACTTGAAGAATCTTGGTTTCCAGCGTGGAGGAGTTGATTACAATCTCTATTTCAGCAACAATAGTAATCAAAAGATGACGTTGGTTTATGTCGATGACATAATATTTGGCGGATCAGATGAAGCTCAGTGCAGAAAATTTTCCGAATTCATGAAAAATGAGTTTGAAATGTCAATGATTGGTGAGCTAACGTTTTTCCTTGGTCTACAGGTGACACAAGGAAGAAATGGCGCATTCATTTCTCAATCTAAATATGCCAAGGAGGTTCTGAGAAGGTTTGAAATGGAGAATTCCAAGGAAATGAAGACTCTGGTTGCTACCCTGATGAAATTATCAAAAGATGAGGATGGCAAGATAGTTAATATCACATAATATAGGCAAATTATTGGAAGTTTTTTGTACTTAACTGCGACAAGGCCTGATAATGTTTTTGCCACATGCCAAGCAGTGAGATATCAGAGTAATCCCAAGGAAATCCACATGCTTGCAGTGAAAAGAATACTTTGGTATATCCAGGGAACAGTGGTTCTCAGCTTGACATATACTGACAAATCTCAGACAGAGTTATTGGGATATACTGATGCAGACTGGGCCGGTTCAGCGGATGATAGAAAATCAACATCAGGTGGTGCATTCTATCTTGGTGGATTGTGTATTTCTTGGCTTAGCAAGAAGCAAGATTGCATTTCATTGAGCACCGCAGAAGCTGAGTTTATTGCGGCCACTCAAGCATGCACACAGTTATTGTGGATGAAGCAGCAACTTGAAGATATGGGAGTTGAAGTGAAGTCTTCGATCGGAATCCAGTGCGATAACTCAAGTGCTATCAATATTAGAAAAAATCTCGTCCATCACTCAAGGACCAAGCACATTGAGATCAAATATCATTTCATCAAGGAGAAGGTTGAGAAAGGAATTTTGAAATTGGAGTATGTGCCTACAGAGCTACAGGTTGCAGACATTCTGACAAAGGCCTTACCCAAAGAAGCTTTTGAGAGACATCGACTGGCTCTGAGAGTTCAGTCGACTCCCCGCACTTGAAAGAGTGTGGATGTGGAAATCCACCCCCCCCCCCCCCCCCCCCTCTCCCTAAGGTATGATGTGTTTTCCCTAAATGTGCTAATATGTGTTCTCTACTCTGTTACAGACTGCAAAGGACTGACCTTTGGGTTCGTTGACAAAGGGGGAGAAAATAGTGATTGTTCAAGGGGCAGACAGTGTGGAAATTTGAGAAATCATGAAAGATACGGGGAGAAGCTGACAGGTGGAGCAGCGAGATAGGGGGAGCAATGAGAAATGGGGAGAGTATTAAATCTGACGATGCTAGAAGTGATCGATCAAAGAATATATATATCACGATAGTTGAGGATCGTGATACAAGCAGGAGAGTGGTGTTGGAGAGTGGTAAGAATATTTCCAAGAATTGGTATCAGTTTGGTAACAATTTGTATCAGTTTAATGTCAACAGTGGGTGTTAGAGATGAAGTGATTCATTGATGAACTTTTCATTTACTCTTGTTTCTCACGCCGAGCATTGCTCATGTGGGCTTAGAGTATGTGTTGAGTAAATCTTTGATCGCTATCAGAATCGTAAAAGGTGAATGGTGGATGAATAATTAACGATGTATATTTTTATGGAAGAGTTTTCAACAAACCCAAAGGGGGAGATTGTTGTGAAAAAATCTCTCAAGGTATCATTGAAGCATTTTTGAGGTGATTGTGTTTGTTGACAAAGTGGACATCTGAGTGGCGATTGTTGACAAAGCAAAATAATGACATACAAATTTGTTGAAAAAGGAGATTTCATGGAGGAATGTCGAGTTCAAGAGTTGTGGTTAACGATCCATGTTTGATTCAAGAACGTCGACAAAGAGATGGATGATCTGGAGGTGGTACAAAAAGAACAGATACAAGGTGGCGCCGTTTTCCAGTGTTTGCCAAATTTTTGGGCCTGAAAATCGTCAAATGAAGAAAAGTGGTTTTTGACAAAGATACTTGCGCTCCGTGTACTTGAAGGCTTGGAAACTTGGGCGCCATATGTTTTTCAAGATCATATCATCAAAATATGGCAAAGGGATAAGGGTCGCGCAAGTATTGAGTTTGTCACGCAGGTGACCTGCGCGCCAAGAGAAAGGACTTGCACGCCAGTGACTAGGAGGATTGGAAACTTGCGCGCCTGTTGTTTTTTAGGATCAGGACTTCCAAATATGGAAAAGGAAAGAGGTTCGTGCAAGTTTGGAAGTGGGTCGTGTAAGTGACTTGTAGGGGAAGAGACATATGCGCCGAGACTTGCGCGCCGAGGAGAGACTTGCACGCCATCGCGCAGGGTGTTCCAAATGCCTATAAATACTGGACCACCCCTCCTCATTCTTCACCGGAGTTCAACACTTTGAGAAATTAGAGCTCCCGTCATGCAGGTGTGGTGGTCGCGCAAGTGGTATGTGGTCGCGCAGGTGAAGTTGCGCGCCAGTGGTTGAAGTTGTGCGCTAGTGTGAGAAGTTGCGCACTGGTTGGTAGTTGCGCGCCAATATTGTTTTGGGCGTAAAAGGAAGAGAGTCGCGCAAGTTTGGAGTTGGAGAATCTTGTGTCGCACAAGTGTCTGAGAAGGACTTGCACGCCAGTTGTGACTTGTGCGTCGATACTTGTGCACCGAGTTAGACTTGCGCGCCAAGTAAGGTTGATTCCCCGGCTGTATTTTCGGGCAGCGTGGAAGCTGGAAGTTTTCCCGATACCTTCGGTGCAAAGAGAGATTCATCTACTGGTGAAAGTTAGACTTCAATAGAGCATCAATATACAGAAGAAGATGCATTATTTCATGCAAATGAAGAGACCTACAGGTCTATAAACTGTGAGTGGATTCCTTCCAGAGCAGTGAGAAAAGGAAGAGAAAGAAGGTGATCCTCTCCACCGGCAGTGAGCCAGAGAGAGAGAGAAATAGGGAGTGACCCTTGGGAAAGCAGTGAGCTGACCCTAAACATTGTAAAGGCAGTGAGCCTAGGAGTAGAAGTGATCTAGCCCGAACCTTGTAATCCACAGCTAGTGAAGTTTAGTGGAATTGGGTACCACCGGCAACATGTCGGCGTATGCTCCTTGGACGTAGCCCTTAGCGGTGAACCAAGTAAAATTGATGTGTCTTGTGCTTGCTTTACCTTCTGTTTATGTTGTGCAACAGGAAAGAGAGAGAAGAGTGTTTTTCTTAACAGCGAAACAAGATCAGAACGGGCTTTAATTTTAAATTAGTCATATCTTGATTCACCCCCACTCTCAGGGTATTCAGCCTTGTGGACCTAACATAAATCACCCTAGATGTTAGGATATTTAAATATACAATTAATACCCTTTCAAACACCCTTAAAAATGCCCGAATAAGGCTTTAAACTGGGTTTACATTAGATAAAACGTAAGAGGGGTGAAACTGGGAAAAACTGGGAAAAACTGGGAAAACCGCAAATGAGTCACCGATGAGTGAGTCACCAACATTAAGCCACTGATGAGTGAGCTACCGACACAACCTACCGACGTTGAGCCACCAATGTTGAGTTATCGACGCCACAGCCTACCGATGCAATGACCTACTGACGCCTCGACACACCGACACCTCGACCTACCGATGCCCTGACCTACAGACGCCCTGACCAACCGACACTGATGCCCTCAACTCACCGATGCCAACACCTTTGACTCACCAATGTCAACGCCTCTGACACACCGATGTCGACGCCTCTGACTCACCGACGGAAAATGAGAAATTTGACAAACTCTTGAAGTGAGTCACTGACAGCTCCCAAAACACCTCAAACACTGGATTCTCAAAAAGGAAGGGTCTAGGGAAATCCAGGTTATTACACATATGGCTCATAATTTTAATGAAAAAGATCGTGGTAGTGGTAAGACCACTTTTGATAAATAGATAGAAAATGTTTTAAATGTAATGAGATGGGTCATTATGCACATGAGTGTCCAAAGAATAACTCGAATGATGGGAATCATCTAGAATATAAGCAGAAAGGTGTGGTGAAATCCTTTGAAACTAGTTTAGTAGATATTGTCCCATCAAACGATGTGGTATCAGGTACATTTCTTTCTTATTCAGATTATGCTAATGTCTTGTTTGATTTGGGGTTTATACATTCTTTCATTTTAAGAAATTTTCTAATAAATTAGAAATTCCACCTCAAGAAATGAATCTATAACTTATAATAAAAACACCTAGGGGAAGTATTAAGGACAAAAGAAATTATAAGAATCTTCTTGTTGTGGTCTATGGAAAGGTATTACCTGGAAACCTTTTTGTCTTGCCCCTAGTAGAGTTTGATGTTATTCTGGGTATGGATTGTCTTTTCGTTTACCATGCTAAGATACATTATAGAGCTAAAGAAGTTGTTTTTTAGGAAGAATTTCAATTTTTATATAAGAATGAACTCATACCTTTGATAACATATCAAGAAACTGGGAAACTATTAAAAGATAAAAATGAAAGTTATCTTGCACATATTGTCAAGAATAAAAAAACTGTATAGATTAATGATGTTTTGGTACTAAAAGAATACTTGTATGTTTTCCCTGATGAGTTTTCCAATGTTATATCTGATCAGGAAGTTGAATTTACTATTGATTTAGTTCTTGATGCTAAATAAATTTCAAAACCTCCTTATCAAATGAATCATGTAGAAATTCTATAATTGAAAAAGCTGTTGCGGGAGTTGCTTGATAAAGGTTTCATTTTTCCTAACACTTCACCATGGGGTGCTCCTATCTTATTTTTTAAAAAGAAAGATGGCTTAAAGAGGATTTAAATTGATTGTAGATCTTTGAATAACATTACTATTAAGAATAAGTATCATTTGCCTCATATCGGTGATTTTTTTGATCAGCTATAGGGAGATCAGTATTTTTCGAAGGTTGACCTGAGGTCTGGGTATTATCAGCTGAAGGTGAAGGAGGATGACATTCCAAAAACAGTATTTAGGACTAGATATTGGCATTATGAGTTTGTGGTTATGCCCTTTAGGTTAACAAATTCCCCAACTGTATTTATGGATCTTATGAATAGAGTCTTCCATGAATATTTGGATAATTTAGTAGTTATATTTATTGATGATAACTTGATTTATTCAAAAAAGTTATGAGGATCATAAAAAAAATCTAAGGATTGTTCTACAAACCCTGAAAGAAAAAAAAAGTTATACAGAAAATTGAACAAATGTGATTTTTGGTTGCAACGGATTTTATTCCTTAGACACATCATAAATAAAGATGGCATAATAGTTGATCTCGTTAAAACTAAAGTGGTTGATATATAGACAAGACCTACAAATGTTACCGAGATTCGTAGTTTTCTTGGGTTAGCAGACTATTACCAGCAGTTTGTTGAAAATTTTACACGGTTATCTAGCTCACTGACTAAATTAACTCGAAAATGAGTAAAATTCATCTGGACAAAAGAATGTAATGATTGTTTTTAGGAACTAAAAAAAGATTGGTGAATGCTCCAATTTTTCCCTATCCTCTAGAAATTGTGAATTTTTCATATACAATGATGCTTCATTAAAAGTACTTGATTGTATCCTGATGCAGAATGATCAGGTAATTGTTTATGCTTAATGGAAACTGAAACCTCATGAGTTAAATTATCCTACACATGATCTGGAATTAGATGTTGTGGTTTTTTCTTTAAAAATCTAGAGACATCATATATATAGATCCAAATGTAAAATATATAAAGATCATAAAAGTTGGAAGTATATATTCACTCAAAAAGAGTTCAACATGAGACATAGGAGATGGATGGAATTGATAAAGGATTGTGACTATGCAATTCATTACCATCCTTGAAAAAAAAACAAAGTAACTGATGATTTGAGTTGGAAAAATAATGCTTCATTAACCATGTTATGTTTAGAACATGATTTGATGAATTTTTTCCCAGAATTTGTGGATGCAGGGACATCCCTTTGTTTTGAGGTGTCGGTATAATAATCTATGTCAAAAAGAATTAAAAAAGCTTAGAAGTAAGATCGGGAGTTGCAGGAAAATATAGAATTGGTTAAAAATGGTAAGTTGCCTAAATTTATCATGATAAAGATTGTGTTTTGAAATTTGAAAAGAGATTATGTGTTTTTGTGATTCCCAGTTGAAGAGATAATTGTTGAGTGAAACTCATAGTTTCACGTTTTCTATTCATTGTGGTAGTATTAAAATGTACATAGACTTTCGAGAGTATTACTAGTGGGATGGAATGAAAAGAAATATTGTCAACTTTACCATGAAATGCTTTACTTGTCAACAGGTTAAAGTACAACAACAATTACCAAAGGGGATGTTTTGACCTTTGTTAGTGTCATAATAGAAATGGGAAGATATATCTATGGATTTCGTGGTGGGATTACTAAAAAAAGACTTGAGATAATAATGTGATTTGGGTTGTTGTTGATCGATTAACTAAATCTATGCATTTCCTTCCCTTTTGAGATACTCAGTCTTTAAATCAACTTTCTCGATTGTATCTTAAGGAGATAGTCCAGTTACATAGAGTTCCTCTCTCCATAGTATTTGATCATGATCTCGGATTCACTTCGGATTTTTTTTAAAGGATTTTAGCAGTCATTGGGTACTAAATTAAATTTCAATACGACTTTTCATCCTCAATCTGATAGATAGTCCGAACGAACAATTCAAACCTTGGAAGACATGCGTTGTGCTTGTTAAATGGATTTTCAGGGAGGTTGGGATCAACATCTTTCTTTAGTTGAGTTTTCTTATAATAACAGTTTTCATTCCAGTATACAAATGACACCTTTTGAGGCATTATATAGAAAACGATGTCAGACTACAACTTTTTTGAGATGAAGTATATGAAAGGAAGTTGATGGAACTAGAATTGGTAGACGAAATGGTTGAGAAAGTGAAGGTAATTCAGCAACATATGAGGACAACTTAGAGCATGTAGAAAAGTTATGTGGATAATCGGAGGAAAGATCTCTCTTTCTAGGTAGGTTATCATGTTTTTCTTAAGTATCTTCATGGAAAAATGTGGTACATTTTGGTAAAATGGGGAAGATAAGTCCACAGTTCATTGGACTATATGAAATCTCGGATAAAGTTGGATCAATTGCTTACCGAGTGGTCTTGCCTCCGAGTTTATCTCACGTACATAATATTTTTCATGTTTCAATGTAAAGAAAGTATATTCCGAATTCATGTCATGTTTTGAGCCCTGAGATGGTTCAGTTGGAAGAGAACCTTTCTCATGAGCAACAACTTATTCATATTCTTGACCATATAGAGAAAGTATCGCATAAATCTAATTCATCGGGTTAAGGTTTTATGGGAAAACAATATGATTAAAGAAACAACATGTGAGTCTAAAAATGCAATGAGGAAAATGTATCATCGCCTGTTTAATAAGTGAATAAAATTACGAAGATGCAATTTCCAAAAGAAAGAATAATGTAACAACCTAGGTAATTATAGAATAAATCATTTTCATATTTATTATTATTTATGTTACAGATATTTATATTCATTATAATTTTTTTTAAATCAAAAAGGAAATAGTTTGATTAAACTATTATTATTTTATTTTATTTAAAAGATGGATTTTCAAATTATAGAATTTGAATTTGACAAAATGAATTTCATTTTTAAATTCAGAATGTCAAAATTATCTTGAATGAATTTTTTAGAATTTTCTTAAAATATTGATTTTTCAATGAATAATGAAAAATATTGATTTATAATTGAAAACTGTATTTTCTTTTAAAGTATTTATAAATTCAAATTCTATTTTGGATAAGTTTTGAAATTTCATTTGTTCCTTTTTATTTAAAATGATCCAATTATGGTTTTTGAAATGAATTTTATACTTAAATTTAATATAAAAACATTTTATATTTAAAAAGAATATTTTTTTGAAAGATTGTTTTTCATTGCGTTTTTCCGATTAAATTTTAAATTAAATTATTTCACTTCTGTGTTTTGAATTTTGAAAAATAGATTCCATATTTGGAATTAGTGGATCCAAATTTGGTAAATAGGTCTTTTATTTTTGGTCAATATGAATAGTAACCTTTCTAATTTTTGTTACCACGGTAAAGGGTAAATCATGTAATTAAAGTTAAAAATAAAATGATAAGGACTATTAAATGACTCTAACACTTGCCTTAATTTTATTTGATGATTCAATCTCATCCATACTCATCCAAGATTTGCTTATATGGATTTTTGTTGCCATTTGGATGTGATTATAACCTTTATAATATTTTATTTAAATAAAAGTCAAAAATGTTGTATTCCTGTTTTTAATACTATAATATTTTTAACATAAGGATAATCAGAGATTGTGTTTAGTTATAAATATTCTTTTGAAATATAAATGATTTATCTCCATCATGGTAATTTATTTTTAATTTTTAATGAAGAAATAATTACCTTGAATGCTTACACATTGTTGATGCAGTAATTATTCAATTAATGGAAAAATAAAATAAATGATATTAAAAATATTAAGTAATATAATTTGAAAGAATTAATGTGATCCATGAATTTTCTAAATGAACATAACATGTTATAGATGTATTAAAATATTTGGTTTGAAATTTACTTGTTGTCTTGATGTTATAAAAAAATCAACGTAAATGAATAGTTTTAAAATTGACATTATTGATATTTTATGAAAATAATATTTTATTAAATGATATAAAATTCCTAAAAAATATAGATTCATCCAAATGAATGAGATGTGGTTAATTAAATTAACCATGGCTCGTTAATGAATCATTTTTCATTTTATAGAAACATTATTAGCTCTTAAATTTAGAAGATTTTAATATTACGGTAATTGTCAAAAGGGTTAACGAATGGTTAAAACTAAAAGATAAGGGTGAAAACATTCTCAAAACCTATGTAATTTTTATTGGATGGGAGTATTTTGATCCATCGTCATCCTATATTTGAAATAAATCAGTTTGGAGCCACTTAGAATTGAAAATTAATTTATATTAATTTAATATTTTGAGAAATTTCAAGACTCCCCCCCTCTTATAAAAGAGTATCTCTTCTTCTCTTTATTCATACTTCAAAACTCATTTGGTTCAGTTAAACTCTGTCCAAATCCCTTTATAACATCCCTCCTCACGTTCTAAATGTCTTGGTTTAGGCAGAATATCAACCTTATAGGGCTTAAAGTGTTAATCAAAGGATACTTTCCAAAGAAGAGGTATAGTTTTTAACCGCTTGTTTTAGTTTTATTTCTTCTTCCACCTTCAAATCTTCCTTAATCATACTTACATAATAACACCAGTATCATCCATATATTGAGGTGTTGTTATGTTAATGGCACAACCTATATTCATCTCCTCTTCCGTCAAATGGGAAACGAAAACATCATTCGTGTGTACGGCAGATTACTGCCTCGTGAACCAATGTAATTCGTTTTCCATCGCCATCTCTCACAGATGGTTATAATGATGAAATTAATGTGTATATATATGATATTCATGACATATTTATCATTTTGAAAAGATAGTATATCATTTACTTTCTTATTTTTTCATTCATTAAAAAATGATAATGTCGTTTGAGTGTACGTGTGGACCACCACTACCACAGTGATGTGATTCACTTTTCATCACTACATCACATGGATGATATATATATATATATATATATGTGTGTGAATTAAAGAAATGATATGATATTTATGATATGATGATCATTTTGGAAAGATAAAATGGTATTTACCTTCTTTCCATAATGATCATTGAAAAATGGAGATGTTGTTCATTCGTACGTACAGTCTACCGTCTCCTTGATTGTCACGTCTTTCATTTTCCATAATCATCTTTCATGATTGGTTTTAAAAGTATAATTGATGTATAAAAAAATAATTTATCATGATTGTTATTCTAGAGATGATGGACTAATTACCCACTTTGACTATGGCTAACTTACCAAAGCTATTTGGACTTATGAAACGTATATCGTCAAAACATCTGTTGTGAATTTAAATAATTAAATAATTAAATGTAACATGGTAAAAGATAAAATAAAAGGAATAATAAACTTGAAAAAAGTTCTTAAGCAAGTAAATAATTAACCTAAGTTTATTATTCAGAGAGAAAGAACATACGTGACGAATCAGACTCAATGTAAGGAGTTTTCTTTTAAAAAATATCTTTTAAATTTTCCCTTAAAAGCTCTCTTTTTCTTCCATATCCATATTTCTAAAAATTATTTCGTGGATGTATTTATATGAATATAAGTGAATTATAAAGGACACTTTATGTTTCTTTTGCCTTTATTTCAATGGTTTTCAAAAGGAATATTTTTACGGAATGATTTAGTGTCCTTTATAAAAAAGGAAAAAAATTATTTTAACGTATACAACGACAATGGTTTTTCCCACCGTCGTAATCATTATTTAATCTTTGGCTTTCTATACAATCTTTCATCTTTTCTTAAAAGAAACCCTATCTTTCCCTATGTACTAGTTATTTTCAAGGGTTTTAAAATGGAATGGATATATCAATATCTGAAAATGTTTTCTTATGGGTGCAAAGAACATTTTTATGATGCAAACTTTTATGTGCTCTGTTATAGTTCTTGGGAATTTTTTATAAGGACAGGTGGTTATGTTATAAACCAATGGAAAGTGAGCTCGTTATAACTCTTCAATGCATTGGGTAAAGGGATGAAGTTAATCGATTAGTTTTCTCTTGAGAGATTATGGGAATATATTACAATTATTATTCCAAGTATAACTGTGAGGGTTATTCCATGTGTAACCGTGAGGGTTATTCCATGTGTAACCGTGATATGAAAATGATGTCTCCAGTTATCTGTATGATTTATTTATGCTTGTCATGGGTTTTTATGGGAATCTTATGATTTCACAAGGTAAAGGAAAGTATATGTTACTTTTTAAGGTTCAAAAAGTATAACTTTATGGAAAAAAAAGTTATTATGAGTTTTTCAAAGAAACCTTATGAGTTATATTTGGCCTTTATGTTTTCTTATGAAATGTTTTATGAAAAGTTTTGGGAAAATAATGTGATTTGTTGGGTAAAAAATATTTATTTTAAGCCCAAAGTTTATATTGAAAAAGGTAAAATTTTATGAGTATTCATGGACTAACGGTTTTTTTCTTTCTTTTTATGTCCCTTGTTGAGCTTTTTGTATCCATCTCATGTTTTACAATGTTTTTTATAGGGATTAAGGATTGATAAGAGAAATGAAGAAGTCAAGTTGAAAGTCATGAAGATTTTTCATGAAAAGAAATCATGTTTTACTTTTAAAAGTTTTATATTATGAAAAAAATGGATACTGAATAGAAGTGTCATCTATGATATATGGGATTATGTAAGAGTTATTACCTAACTCTATAAAACTTTAAACCAAAAAGATATTTGGGAATGAAAGAAAATGAAATCTGGTCTAAAGACGCTAGATTAAGTAATGTTTAATATGAATTCAATATGAATTCTTTCATATTTATCATTATATAGAATTTCTGATTTAAATATATGATATTTTATGAATTATAAAGTATTTATAAACTAATTTTTATTATGCAAACATTTTACACAATCTAAATATCATATACTTAATATCATTTAAATCGTGATCATAAGCACTTTTTGATGTGGCTTAAATAATATCCAAATAAGGCCCACTTTTATTTTAAACAATTCAAAATAAATAATTATGGGCAATTCATAATTTAAATATAAACATTCTATATTTTGATCTTATTTCATAATTTATAACCCTTTATAAATTATTTTTTATGATTTCTAAATAAACACTTTTATTTATATAACATAAGAATTGTCATATAATTTGTTAAAAGGTATTTCAAATATTAACATTTAATATTTGGGAAAAATAAAAGTTTTATAAACATTTATTTAATTAATTATAAACCATTTTTAATTAATTAATTAATTTATAAACCCTTTATAAATTAAATATTCTCAAAGTGCCATTTATAATGATCTATAAATATTTTATAAACCATTGATATCATTTTATATGTTAAAAACATATTTTAACAATTTTTAAAACAATTTTGATTGCTTTTAAGCATATGGATATTCCTGTGTAAGGGTAAAGTCTTATACCCTTACACGAGCCGTTTGAAAGAACTTATAAAGTTAAGTCACTACTTACCTTTACGCGACTCAAATATATCGCGTTGCGTAAATGTAATATGAAGATTAACTTTATGCGACTCATTCTGCGCAAGGGTACTAAAGAGATTAAATTTACGTGTACGATTCACGTAAGGGTAAGTCTCGATTTACCTTTATGCGGCATTTTAGCATCGTTGCATAAGGGTACTACCTTTACGCAAACCATTTGCATAAAGGTAACAAATAGATTACCCTTACGCTGATCTTTTGCATAAGGGTGTGACCTTTACGCAAGCTAAATCGTGTAAGAGTAATTTGTCGGTTACCTTTACGTAAACCTTTTAAAAATACAACTACCTTTACACAACCCTTTATTTCTATGTAAGGGTAAGTTGTTATGACCCACACACAGACCACTCTGTGTAAGGGTAATGTCTTGGTTACCATTACACATCTCAGCTGCGTAAGGGTAAGATCATCATTACCTTCACGTAGCCCTGCTGTGTAAGGGTGAACCCTTTTTCCAGATTTTTGAAAAACTTGTAAAACACTACTCTGTTTTTTAATTTCATCTTCATTTCTATGCATGATTTCATATAACTTAAGCATTGATCCTCTTTGATACCACTGTTAAGTGGTGGAATCTCTATTCCTCATATGAACACATCCAACGTGACATCCATATGAACCTATCAAAGGACTTCATTGCATCAACTCTTTGGGCATGCAACTTTTTACATCACACTGGAGCTCCTGGGCGGAGAGTCGCACTTCATCACCGTTCATGTGTGAGAGTTCTTAAGAATCGGTTAACTTTTTAACCTTCCTTCTGATACCACTATTAGGATTTAAACGAGTCTAATAACATTTATTAGAAACATTGGAAGCAATTAAAACTCATTTGTCGATGATCGCCATGTAAGATAATATGAAACTGCGGAAAATACTGAAATAAAGAACTATTGTAAACGTGTGTACCTTACACCGAAGAGGCACTGCGTCATTTTCCATCTCCTTTGGATGAGTTCGACATATGGTTGCGCCCAAATTTACCCTACTGGTAAAAGCGGTCGATGTAGTACATGTAGGGGTCGAATCCACAGGGACCAAAGAAGTAACCTTGAGACGCTATGATTTGGTGAAGGATGGGCTATAAAGTAGCCAACTTTGGATTTGATTTTGAACGGTTTAAAGAACACTAAGAAACCTACGTGAATTCAATTCAAAGAAAATGGGTTGATCTTAGGATTATGCTCGGGGTGGATTGAATGAATTTTACTTCTTTATACAATTTTGGTTTTATTAATTCTTGATAAATCCATTCTTCAAAAATAACACTACATTCATCATTTTCTGGTTTGGTACTTACTAAACACAATTACTAATCCCCTATACACTCAGAGAACCAAATTCATGATCTCTCCAAGGTATATGGTCATTTAGTAATTGAATTTAGTTTGTTCAAATACATTAAAGATGAAGAGTAGAAATAACTGAAGAATGGATGTCTTAAATTAATTATCCAATTAACAACAATTCGTTCATAAAATAACATTCAATCCAGCCTTTGCATCCTCCTAAGATCAGCCCATTAAAGGGTTAGCCCTCCATTGATGGTATACTCTCAATGGTGGGCGGAAGATGGCTAACAAGAATTGGATTGAAGAAATTAAAATCGTGGAAATAACGAGCACTCCTCCGTGTGTGTGAATGAAATTCACACCTATGTGTGAACTAATTCACAAAAACACAGAGATATCACTGTGCTTTGTGATAATAAAATTTTAATAAATGAAATGGAAAATATAGAAGAGAAAGAAGTTTATTAAGAACATAAAGATACAAAAAAGAAACTTACATGGAAATGGAAAACATTATAAAGGAAATTTGGAAGCATAACCTTACAATGAAACAAGCAACAAAAGATGATAAGAAAAATATTCACCCCTATTCCCTTCACCACTAGCTCCTTATATAGGCATATTAGGAGCCTTAGGTCCATCCCCCAACAATTAATTCACCCCCCAACAATTAATAGAGTCAAAAGAAGGGTGAATAATCAAAAGGAAATTGATGTTTCGAATTTGACCCGGAAAACTGTCCAGATTCGTCCATCATATTGACGTGTGAATTTGTAATTGTAGAAGGCCGAATCCGGAGGGGTTGTAGAAGACAAATATCTTCTTCCCTCTGTCCTCTATGAGCTGTAAAAATTTCAGGAAATTTGGCTCAGCTGTTTGGAAGTTATGGTCGAAATGGTGGGACGGATTTCTGTGCATTAATGTCGGGTCCACCATTTAAATCTCAACTTCAGATCTCTTTATCATCATGAAAACATTAGAATTAACTCCGGCCACAGTTGAATAAAATGATCCTCATATTTTTATCTTTCTACTGTATAAATTTTAGCTTCATTGGGCTTGGTTTGTGGGTCTCACATTTGTTTGATTGGCCTTAGGAACATTATGCTTTTTCCAGCAAGTTTCTGCCTTCAGGTGCAAAAATCTCCATCTTCACTTGTGATTCATCCATAAGACCTAAAAGAAAAAATGTTCCAAATAAAGTGATGAATCATATACCAAAATATCAAATTAAAATGATGAATATTGTAATTTCCACAAGCAAATTATTGAGTGGGCCCAAATTGACACTTTAAGCATGAATTGCACAATGATGGGAAATGAAGTTCAATTTCTGAATTGGACTAAAATTGATGTTTATGAACTTTTAAACACATTAATATTAAGATCTTAACAATGAATATTAGCCATATTCAGTGACTAATCAACATAGATCACAAAGTGACAAACAAAAGTATCCCAACTCTGCAATGTATCCATGGGTTGCGCCCGAATCACTCAATGTTCAAGCAGGATCCACCAACCTCCATGGTATACTAGTACCTCTAAATGCAAAAAAGAAAGATGAAAGAGAGCATCGGGTTCCTAAGAGTCATTGGCCGAATATTCACACACCCCATCGTATGACAGTAGGCTTTATAAAGCCCTCGGGGACACTCCTCGATAGTACAAGCATTAACTCGTGCGTTTAAAACGCATGAGTTAATGCAACGCCCATTCATATTGTATGCATGAAAGTAGAAAACTTCCTTCACATTACAACTCATGTAACGGTTTAATAAATGACATCTTTTCATGCATGCATCTCGATATAGCATGCACTTGATATAGCCATGCATCATATACATGATATATCTTTAGGGCATATCTCCTTTTGCTCACAACCGACAAAGTGAGGGATTTTCATCAATAGGTGTTTACTACCGATAAAGTAAGGGAGACAAGTTTCTTGTCACAACTGCAAAAAGGCAAGGGATAAATGGGTTGTTTGATCTCTGTTAAAATCAAGGGAGCAATAACACAAACTCTCAACCCGAGAGGAGGAGATGTAGGGGCTCGCACCAAGCTATTGTCGAACTCTTTTATCAAATCTCTTTCTCCTTTTATTTTTGCATCGCTTTTTATATTCACAACCCTTTAATCAAATTGCATCAATATGCCTTTATTTTATCATGACACTTACACAATCAAAGTTATCGATTAATTTGATTAAGTCATTTTTATATTTGATTCACTTAATTAATCGAACTGTGATACCCATCTTTCATCTTTTAATCTCTGCGTATTCTTATTATTATCTTTGTTTAGTTCTTGTATTTTTTAAAGTCAATTCATCCCCCCCATCTTTACTTGGATCTATAGTTTATATGGTGGTAAAATCATTCTCAACTGTGTGTTCTTAATACTCAGGCACTAATTGTCAGCTCGTGAGAATCGAGAACACCCTTCAGGCTTAATGGAAAATCGGATCAAGTCAAATGTCTGGTCGGGTCAGCCCGAGCTGGTTCATTACAACAAAAGTTATTCAATTATGGAACGTAAAAGAAAGAGATTCATTGGTTTTCCCTGCCCCCAATGAATTCATGACAATCCTAATACCTATTATTGGGACCAAGTTGGCCAAAGGAGTTTTGGAGGTTGTTGGAAGTTGTTATGAAGAAGTTTGGTTGACTTGTTTTTAAAAAAGAATGTTTGCTGGAAATGGTTGCCTTTTGTTGTCTTAACAAAAATTGCATCAGTTTCCAAAGTTTTCTAACAAAGGCAATCGAACGGAAATGGCATCAGACGGAGAGGATCGAAGGTTTCCTAACATGTTTCCATCAGATGAACTTTTTGTAACTGAGGATATCGAACAAAGTTTCGTGTTGAATGTTTATCTTATAAAGTTTTCAAAGTTCCATTAGACGAAATGTTCGATAACAAGATTTTACGATGCTTTGTTGTTTTGAAAGTTTCCAACAACATGAGTTACAAATATCTCATGATCCAAGCGTTTTGTAGAAAGGGCGTGAAACTTGTTCTAATGTACAAAATTCTTATTGTGAAGTTCTGTAGAACTCACCGAACAAACAAAATCGGATAGTGGGATGGCTGAGAAGAGTTTTTGGTTTTGAAAGAGTTGTTGAGAATGTTGTGTAAGGAAATTATCCAAACTTCCATATGTCACGTAAGGGTACATTCGGAGTATAAGAAGTTTGGAAGTTGAGGCTTTACAAAGTTTGTGATGAATATTTGTGAAGTTTGGAGAACATAAGGAAGTTGTTGAAGTACAAAGGGAGATGGTGAAGAAATGTCATCAGATGAAATCCAAATCAAACAAAGTCCAAACGGACAAAGTTTTCAGATGAAATCCATCGAACTTTTGTACATTGTCCATCAAACATACATAACCGATGTTGTGAGGTTGAATTTGTTACAAGATGATCGGACGAACTTTCTGGTATAAAGATCATCAAATAGAGGATGGAGTATGAAGACAACTGACAAAGGGTTCTGATGCTAGTCATCAAACGGAGGAAGAGTTTTGGGAAGTCCTTTGAGAAGTTCTTACGAAGGGTGTAAAATAACAATCGAACAATTTTCCGAACACAAGTTTTATTGCAAAATTTTTCATAATGGACAAAATTTCAATGGTTTTATATTTTTGTTGGTACAAAGTTATTTACGAAGTTTTCATAAAGATATCTAAAGTGGTGTGTTGAGCTAGTCTTTTAATGTTCCAAATATCACGGAGGAAAATCGAGATACTCATCAAGTTTAAAGAAAATTTGAAGGGTGACGTCGTTGAAGTCTTTGAAATGTGTTCAAGACTATTCTATTGGTTGTAGGAGAAGAAAATTGTAACAAACAAAGAAGTTGTGGTAAGGGACCATTGGACAAAATCACCAGATGAACATTTAAGATTAGATGGAATTGGATAAACTGGGGATAAGTTGTAGAGTTTTTATAAGGCACCAGACAAACTTTGCAGACGAATGTACAAGACAACTTTTCTGGACGGACGACCATCTGACAAAAGAAGTTTTTACCCGCTACTGAGTAAGAAAGTGAAGAAGTTCTTACAAGAGGTAAAGTGAAGTTTGTACAAACAACATAGTGACAACATACTGAGTCTATTGGTAAAGGTTTCTAAAGTTATGAAAATCTTTATTACATCTTTATTTGTGTGGAGAGCACATTCATTATTGTTTTGATCAATGCAATGTAAGTGTAATGATATTCTCTACTAGTTGTAACCACATAAAAAGAATTGTTTTCTAATGAATTGTGTGATACTGGATTATTTACAAATCATGTCAAACACTAACTACTCTTGTTGAATAGTGAACCTTGTAAGTACTTGTATTAATGTAGTTGTGTTTGGTTGGTTATTTTTCAGTAAAGTAATAACTCTTTAACAGGAGGTGAAGGTTATTTCATAAGAAAGAATAAATTGTAAAAAGTAAAGATCATCGATTCACCCTCTCCCCCACTTAGTAATCACATTGACCCTTTCACCGATTGGCACCTAGATATCCTCCACAATATGAACATGTCCAACCAAATTTTAGATAGATTCATGCATAACTATTCTGAGTAGTCCTTCGGGACATGGTCTCCTCATGGTTTATACACTCGTCACTAATCGACACCTTATGAAATACAGAGAAGTTTAAGGTCATGAACCAGGCTCGAACACCATTCAAGTGAACCAAGTCGAGGACACTATAAATAATGTTCATATAGCATGGAAATTTGATGGAATAAGTATAAACTATCTAAATTAAATATGTGATATTTAATTAATGATAAATGAATTATTTAATTGAATATATGATATTTCATTAAATCATGGTTTATTTAAGAATATAAGCATTAGATATTTAAATACTAAATAAACATATAATATTTTTATCTAAGCAAGGTTTAATTAAATCTCTAAATTTGCACCGAATTAGTAAATCACATTAGAAATTTAATTACACATGTAGATGATTAGAAACACCTCCACCAAAGATCCTTTATAGAAAGGTGTATCACAACACTCCCATTTCAAGCCTTCTTGTGTACACATCTTAGAATGTATTAGATTGTTTAGGTAATTAGAACTACAGTGTTCTTCCAAAATTATTAAATGGTCGCTTATTGAGCATGACAATGATCATGCAAATAAATTTATATAACCAAGATGAAACTTGTTCCACTTGTTTAGGGGAAACTAAAGATATGCATGGTCATGCTTAAATAAATGACATCAAATATACTTACCACCTTTAGTAGGTTTATTCCATAAATTGAGAATGGTTTGATAAAGTTATATGAGATTGATATGTTTCATGTCAAATGAAGTATATTAGTGTGTGTGTGTGATTGATGAAAAGCATATTAAATGTTTTATAATTTAAATAACATTGATGTGTTGTTTAATACCACTCTCGAATATGATGATGAATTGAGAATCCATAA
Source organism: Viscum album (assembly GCA_963277665.1). Lineage (NCBI taxonomy): Eukaryota > Viridiplantae > Streptophyta > Magnoliopsida > Santalales > Viscaceae > Viscum > Viscum album. The sequence goes on along the minus strand of OY728119.1, from coordinate 111,606,560 downwards.
TCATTGTCAACGCTAAAAGATTTTCAGAACCACACATAAGACTATAAATATGTATTAATTTTACATTGCAAGTAATGAAACAATGATGAAATCTTACATTGCAGATAATAAAAAATAAAAATAATGCAATACCAAATGTGCTTAGAACCCATTTACCATGTGGAGCACCCGAGCATGGACACCCAAGGAAAAAGTAATTTTTAAAGCTCGGCTTACCTGTAATTGTTCGGCGATGAAGGTGATCGTCGCGGGGAGGTGTAGAGTCCGCCACTGCTTTTACACACTTTCGAGGAGGGCTGCGAGGCGACGTACTCCAAAGCCAGTACAATGTCACTGATAAGTGGCCGGAAAGTGGGCTGCTCCTGAAGGCACATTGCAGCAATGGCGGTGACATGGTGCAAACTACGCACTGAAAACCCCCCTCGGAGCACCGGATCCGCCAACTCACTGAACTTTGATTTATCCTTCAGGTATGGGCGTGACTGCACAGTAGAACAAACCATTAACCAGAGCAGCAGGAGATCCAAAGCTATGGTAGAAGAGACCACGTGTTGTTCTCCTCATCTTCACAGCACCACCAGTCATAACTCACCCAAGCAACCAGATTCTGCTCGCCCTGCTTCTTTCTGTAGTCCACAGCCCTTCTCCCAGTGATCAGCTCCAACAGAACCACCCCAAAGCTATAAATGTCAGACTTGAGTGTGAGTTTGCCACTCATGACATACTCCGGAGCAGCATACCCATAAGTTCCCATCACTCTAGTTGAGACATGCGTGTTGTCACCGACAGGTCCCAGTTTTGCAAGTCCAAAGTCCGACAGTTTTGGATTGAAGTCATCGCCCAGCAATATGTTTGCAGACTTCAGATCGCGGTAAATAACAGGGGGTTTTGCTCTGCAATGGAGGTATTCAAGGCCCCGGGCCGCCCCAACTGCAATCTTTATTCGGGTGCTCCAGTCCAATGGCTGTTTATCAGGCTCCAAATCTAAGTTTCATCATCAAAATTCACACAGAACCTTACATTGACAGCGGGCTAGAAATGATTTTCATTGAAGTTTCATACAGAGTTTGTTAACGACTGACTCACCGAAGAGATGATCCTCCAAGCTACCCTTGGACATGTACTCATAAACCAGTAACCTTTGATCTCCATCAGTGCAGTACCCAATCAAGGTGACAAGGTGAGGATGATGCAACAGGCTTAGCATGAGCACTTCAACGATAAATTCCTGGAACCCCTGGCGGCCATCAAGATTAAGTTGCTTGATTGCAACAATCTGGCCATCAAATCAGTGATCAGTGTAAACTTTTTGTTCACAAAAATGATCCATCAAACAATTCAATACAATATCTGAGCGTCGATGCCTACACGCAGGAAGAATGGAATTGAATTTGCAAACCAGCTGCAACTGATTCGGACGCAGTAAAACTTGCCTGGCCAGATGGAAGAAGGCCTTTGTAAACCTTTCCAAAACCCCCTTCTCCGATCAAATTGGTTGCAGAGAAATTTGTAGTTGATGAGGCGAGCTCGCGGAATGTGAAACTCTTCGCCCCAGCGACAACATCCCTGGGTTTCCCCTTCAGAGATTCGTCGGCATTTGAACCTTCAGGGCGAACAAAAAATAAGAACATCGATTATTCAGCAGACGACACAGCAAAGCTTGAAAACCAGGAAAATTGAAGCATTCTTTGAAACCTCCAAGCTAAATGTTCTTACCACCGATATCGGAAAGAGCCTTCTTCCTTCTAGTTGCTGCGAAAAAATAATCATTGATTTCAGCAAAGGGGAAAACGCATCAAATGCATATGCGTCAAAATGAGTGTGTGCGAGTTGGAGAGAAGGAGAGAGAGACCCGAGGAATCGAAAGAACGGGAGGAACAAGAGGGAATGCGCGCGTCGTCTTTGATCTCGCTATCATCCTTCCGGCGACGGATGATGCAAGAAAAGCAGTTCATCTGTACCAATGTAGTAATGAGAAGAAGCGGGACAAAAAATTAGAAGGTCGGGGATGATCCTCACGGAGTTCAACAACGCCCCGAGCCAGAAACCCTAATTACAAAACACCCAAATGGTAGCACAAGTCATGCATCAAACTGCAGAACAAAAGCAGCAACCCCAGCCCTGCCTTCTCGGGGATAAAAAAGAGGGGGAGAGTATTAAGCGAAAGTGTCAACGTCGGGAAGGTGAACGTCATGAATCCGACGCATCAATCTGAAGCTCAGACAGTAGAGAAAAAGCGGGTATGGTGGTGTATTTTCAACAGCGGAAATTGAAGCGATGGAGGAAGACAGCAAAGCAGTGGCTTGTAGAGGGAATGGCGGAAGGCGCAATGCGCGTGGTTTACGAACAAAGATGCCCCGGGACCCCTCCCCGCCGGATCCGGCCCTGGATCACTACCGTGCAGATCGGTGCAGATCAAAAAGACGGTACGGAAGAAGAAAAAAAACATGTGCGTAGGGGTGAATCGCCATGGAATGTGTAAAAAAAAAAAAAACACGTCTTTATGAGCTGGCGGAGGTACCGTACAGCCGCGTGCTGCTCCGCCACGTGGTGGATTCCTTTTTTCTGATTGTTTTTTTGTTTTTTTTTTATCGAACAATGAAGGGCGAAAATATCAAAACCGGAAATACAATCGTAGCTAAATCCCATCATTAACGAAGCAACCATCAAATTTCCATATGGCGGTGGCGACCTCAAATAGAAATACAAATATAATAGAGATGCATAAATTAATGAAAAGAACACGATGTAGAGCCAAAAGTTCATATATATTTCACTAACACACCATATATATTGATTATATGGAATTTGATCCAACGATTAAGATTAATTCCTACAATATCTAATCCAATGGCTGAAATTTCAATGGTCGGAGAATATGGAAGGTTGGCAATTATGAGAGAAATTTTTTGGGAATTGAGGAGATATCATTATTATCATAATTATGGCATCCATTAAATTATGTTTCATAACACCCCCCTTGGATGTCATAATTTCATGGAATCTTATTTAATCTTCACCTAAAAAAACATTTTGGGAAAATAAGTGAAGCCAAAATAAATAAAATTTCATATCATGTTGCCTCATTAAAAACCTTACCAGGAAAACCTAGTGGGAAAAAACCTGATGGAGGAAAAAGGAGTGCAGTGTTCCCAACTCCCCCTAATTATATCATCTAATTGTGTGTTCATGACATCAATGAATATTATTATTTAATTATGTCTTTGAGGCATGAGTGGAATACCAAAGATAATAATGAATGGTCTCATTGAAAATTATAATTCATCGGGAATGCCAACAATTTCCATTAATTAATTATAGATATCCATAATAATTTATAACATTCTCTTGGATATCTGTTATAATGTACGGTTGTCTCATTAAAAACCTCATCAAAGAAAAACCCTTTCAGAGGAAAACTCTTTGATTAGGGAAAAACAGTACACTAACATCAAGTCCCCAAAATGTTGCCTCATTAAAAACCTTATTAAGAAAACCCAATGAGAAAAACTTGACTAAGGGAAAAAGAGTACAATAGTTACATCTCCCACTCATAATGATCATCACTACATCATTTAACTCATAAAATATCCATGATCAATTCACAACCAAAACATCTAGTTTTGAATTTTTGGAATAATAATAATTCATACCCTTTAGATTTCAATGAATATGGAAGAACATTACCTTGCATCATAATATGATTTATTGTTATTTGCAAGGTACATAAGCACATGTACATGTATATCCTTTTGGGATAAATAAAATGTACATTTATTTTTAATCCTTCTGGGATAAGTACGTTCTTCATCAACCTCTCATGTATGAAATATATCATTCTTCGAAGTGAGAGATTTAATTATTCATTAAGGGTAAAACCATTCCAAAAAATTAATATTTCATCTTCAGGATGACTGATTCAAAATACAAAGACATTCCATGTAATTTCATAATCAAATAAGTCATTGGTTTTAGAAAACTCTTCGATAGTTTAGATGTTTTTCAAAACATCTTAGTAATATGATGAATAGAATGATTCATACAAACCATGAGATGATGAATTCAATTTATATTTCCCCTTAACTTAATATGGATATATGAAATACATCTTATTCGGTTCACCCCATAATTTATCACATTGAGTGAAACTTTCATAATTTTGAATATGCTTCGGGCATTTTGAACCCTTCTCAGATTTATATATAAATATCCAAATATACAAGGAAGAACATTTCTTATAATAAGATCATCAATATTCAATAGTTTTGGTAGTTTGGATAATCAATCCAAAACTTTATATGTTGAACATATCATAAGTTCCTTGAATAATTTTTGGCTAATTATTGTGATGTCGATATCTATCAAAATTCATTTTCATTGATAAGTTTTAAAAGCATTCAAAGAAAATATATCATCAACAACATTTGATAGAGATCACATAATTTTTATGGTACCAGTGTCACTACAGAGACACATCTAAAAAGATATAATGTTGTCGACATATTCATTTTCCTCTTCAAGGGAAAATATATTTATTGCTTTCAACTCACGGTGAACAATGATTTTATATAATCAGTTCAACCACACTTTGGGTGTGTATAATCATACTATTGATTTCCAACATTTTACATTCATGTAAGTCTTGTGAGCATCTTGTCAATGGTTCTATAGGACCATTTTTTATATAGTATGTGATACTCAATATTTATTTTAATCAACACACATAGCATGAAATGTATACTCACCAGCAGCTAATAGCACACGTGACCGTTTAGTAGATGCATTTTTCATATAGTATTTAAATGGATCGCATGGAAGGAGGGTGCTCTCATATATACTTCATAATTTGTTCTTCATAAATATATGAGAAATTTATTTCCAAAATAGCTGCTAATGGTATAAATAATTTACCTCAAAAATGGGTACCTCATGGTAAATTATTATATATGGGGCATTCATAATAACTTAATGAGAATGAATTCATTGATAATTTAGTAAACATGCATCCATTAAATAAATTCACCATTCTCCCTCTGATAGATGTTTAATATGTTATCAATAAATTGATGCTCATGTATACTTGAATCAATATCTTTCATTATAATTGATCCTGGATTGACTAAACCATCATGTCATATATTTAAAGTGTCGGGATTAGTAAACTTATGGTTTATCATTATTGATTCGATTGTATATAACAATTTTTTTATAATCACATTTTATGAATGCTTGTTACATATCGAGGTACCTCTTTTATCCAATGTATCCATATGATATTCATTTTCAAGAATACCATTGATGTATCTCATCGAGACTGTATATATAAGAAAGCATTAAGAATTTTTACTACCAGTTAGGAATATTTTCTCTCTTCTGGGGCTGTTAATTAATTTTCTCTATTGATAAATTTACTTACATGAGTATATACTAACTCGTATATGAGTTCTTTTGAAGCATTTAATAAAAATAATATTTATAAAGACTTTGCTTCAAGATCAACGTATATAATATTTCCAAGATCTTTCATTGTGAATACTCATATTTGTCATTATAATTTCCACATATGGCGGTTGATGAACTCCTAATATAATCATAACGGGCTAGGCCCATCAATCAGCAGATTATTGTATATTTTAGAACTTCCGGCCCAAATATTTTGGAACTTCTAGCCCAAATATTATTTTACAATACATCTACTTGGGATCAGAGCCCCTGTAACTTTTGAAGCTAGTGAATGTGGTAGCAAAAACCAGTGTGGAAGAATCTTTTAGATTCCCAACACACACATCATCACCATCCCAAATTATAATTCATTGAATAACAACATTCACTTTACCAAATGAAATAGAAATCGTTTGATCAAATTTCATCAACTCTCAAATATCCAAGATAAAATTTATGAGTATCAAAAATCATATCAAAAGTTTCATGAATAATTTCATTCTCTTCAAGGAATGAACTAGAGTAATTAAAACTACCTTCACATCGGGGAATGAATCCATTCATTGAATTTCATGATTCTTGAATGATAATTTATATTATTTATCAATAATGATCATATTGTATAAAATGATAATTTTATGGATTACGATGATCATTTTTTTAACCACTTCAGGTGGTAAAATCATTTTCATAATATATATCAGATTATCAAAATTATGTAATTCAATCATTTCATTTATGAACTATATGAATAACAACATCCACTTCAGGGGATAAATTAATTACATGATATGATATACATAATCCATAAGAACATGATAAATAATAATTTTCCCCTTAATTTTGATGCTGCATGAACAATAATTGACAGATGAAGACATCCTTCAATATAATGTCAAAAGACACTATTTTAATATCATCCTTCAGGGATGAATTATTTTATAAGTATTAATAAAATTCATTATGATTTGTAAATATTTACTTTCATCAAACCACTTATGGTGGTGGTTATATTATTATTATTTTTATAAACAAATACAACACAATGATCATTCACAAAACATCATATTCACTTCAAACATGATTTAAAATAAAATCATATTTATTTGCATTCACTTTGGGGAATGAAATAAATGATTTTTAATAAATACTCTCATTCAGTTCAGGGAATGAAATAATATTATTTGTTCGAGTTTTATAGTGTCTTCAAGATAATAACATGAATATTCAATTCATCAATTTCATTAATTTCATCCACTTCGGGGGATGGATATATATAAAATGTATTTACGCTTGTTCATTATGAACATTTAATTTCTCTAGAATGTTTTATAAGAAATAAAATGAAAGATAAAAGAAATAAAACAATATGATATTTAAAAATATTCAAAGTAAATATCATCTTCATCATGAGCCTTTATACATCGTAATCAAACTTGGTACCTTCAGGGTGAACAAGGAATAAGAGATATGAAATTTCATGGTTCATGGAATGATCAGCAAACTTCGACTCAACGTACAAAGGGTATGTGATGTTCATTACTAATTAGAAAACTTTGGCTCGACGTACGATAGGTACATGATGTTCATCATTTGACCACTTTTGGTGATATTGTTTCATTATTTTATTTGATGAATGATGTTTATCTCAACATTTACCATGTTAGTTATTAATCAAACATATTCTCTTCAGGGAATAAAGTGAAAATTTTCATTTATGAGTCATTACAGCTCTCCAGGAGCTCATTATTTTTCCCTCAACAAAATATTATGAAAATCATATATTATTTTCATATTTATCAAGAGGGAAAAAATGTAACAATATCTTTCATAGAAAATAAAACTCACCTTTTGATGCGGCTCTTCTAATGAGTGGAGTTGATGCACATGTGAAAGAGTATGTCAAAAGAAGAATGTTTATAAAAACATGTGACATACATTTTTCCAATGAGATTTATCTTATATCAATGATGGAGATGATGGAAGCATCATCACAATGCGCAATACAGAGAGGACGATCATGCTAATAACATGTTATGAAATCGATCAAACTCCAATTAAAACCATGAATAATTTTGAAATCGGAAATGTAATACCGATCGTAGGTGAAGCACATTGTTGACCAAGCAAGCGTTGAATTTTCATATGGCGATGATGATGACAAATAGAAATAAAAATATAATAGAAATACATGAATTAAATATAAGAACACAATGTAGAGACAAAAGTTCATATATATATATATATATCATTAACATATCACTATATATATAGATTACATGGAATCTGATCTTACGATTGAGATTAATCCCTACAACATCTGATTCAACGGCTAAAATTCCAATGGTTAGAGAATATAGAAGGTTGTCCATTATGAGGGAAATTTATTGGGATTTGAGGAGTCATCATCATTATCATAATTACGACATCCATTAAATCATGTTTCATAACAAAAATTATTTTTTAACATAAATATCTTTATTACAAGGTAAGTTATCGGTACATCATTTTTATACCATAAACCAGTGTATTATAATGGGAATAATATATCCATGTTTGTTAGAAGATCAAATTTCATCTATGTGATTTCAATTTTGGAATCACGCCCTACATATCTGTGTGATTTTCATAGTAAACTAGTCATATATTGTATATTGAAGAAGTAAAAAACAATGAATAAGAAAAGACGACAAATGATAAAAAAATAAGATGAAAATGTCATAAGAAATAAAACAATTTAAGCCTTTTCTACTTTGTTTTACAAGTAATACTTGGGTAACACATGAGTTTTTTTCATTTATTTCTTCAAAATGTTATGTCTATCTAGATGGAGTTTTACAAAATGTCCTCCCATCTAGACTATTGTTAGAGACCACTTTGTGAAGATACAACCCTTCAAACATTCACAAAGGTTTCTTTGAAGAACTAATTTCCTGTCAGGATTTTGAAAAACATATATATCTTCGCCACATCCCCTCTAAGTTGAGGTTAAATCACTGAAGTTTATCACACCTTCATATTGGGTCAAATACCATTTTTGTATCCTTCATTTTTAAAATCACAATACACTTCATATTAAGTATGAATTAACTTGTAGTTTGTTGTTTAAGTTTTTTTGTATTGGTTTATTTTATGATTCCTTAAAGTATGATGAACTTATCAGATACAATTAAGTTATATTTATCGGAGTTGGTACCCCAGAACCAACTTTTTTGTACTTTATGATAACTTGTGTTCATTTTTTTGAATATTAATAAACTACTTATCATATCATGATTATTCTTCTATGAGACATAATTATGGAATCCATTAAATTATTTTTCATAACACCCCCCTTGGATGTCATAATTTCATCGAATCTTATTTAATCTTCACCTAAAAAAATATTTTGGGAAAATAAGTGAAGCCAAAATAAATAAAATTTCATGTCATGTTACCTTATTAAAAACCTTACCAGGAAAACCTAGTGGGAAAAACCTGATGGATGGAAAAGGAGTGCAGTGTTCCCAACTCCTCTTAATTATATCATCTAATTGTGTGTTCAGGACATCAATGAATATTATTATTTAATTATGTCTTTGAGGCATGAGAGGAAGACCAAATGTAATAATGAATGGTCTCATTGAAAATAATAATTCATCGAGAATTCCAACAATTTCCATTAATTAATTATAGATATCCATAATAATTTATAACATTCTATTGGATATCTGTTATAATGTACGATTGTCTCATTAAAAACCTCATCAAAGAAAAACCCCTCCAGAGGAAAACTCTTTGATTAGGGAAAAACTGTACACTAACATCAAGTACCCAAAATGTTGCCTCATTAAAAACCTTATTAAGAAAACCCAATGAGAAAAACTTGACTAAGGTAAAAAGAGTACAACAATTACATCTCCCACTCATAATGATCATCACTACATCATTTAACTCATAAAATGTCCATGGTCAATTCATAACCAAAACATCCAGTTTTGAATTTTTGGAATGATAATAATCCATACCCTTTAGATGAATATGGAAGAACATTACCTTGCATCATAATATGATTTATTGTTATTTGAAAGGTACATAAGCACATGTACATGTATATCCCTTAGGAATAAATAAAATGTACATTTATTTTTAATCCTTCTCGGATAAGTATGTTCTTAATCAACATCTCATGTATGAAATATATCATTATTTGAAGTGAGAGATTTAATTATTCATTAAGGGTAAAACCATTCCAAAAAATTAACATTTTATCTTTAGGATGACTGATTCAAAATACAAAGACATTTCATGTAATTTCATGATCAAATAAGTCATTGGTTTTAGAAAACTCTTCGAGAGTTTAGATGTTTTTCAAAACATCTTAGTAATATGATGAATATAATGATTCATACAAACCATGGGATGATGAATTCAATTTATATTTTCCCTTAACTTAATATGGATATATGGAATACATCTTATTCGGTTTACCCCATAATTTATCACATTGAGTGAAACTTTCATAATTTTGAATATGCTTCAGGCATTTTTAACCCTTCTCAGATTTATATATAAATATCCAAATATACAAGGAAGAACATTTCTTATAATAAGATCATCAATATTCAATAGTTTTGGTAGTTTGGATAATCAATCCAAAACTTTATACGTTAAATAAAACCCCCAAAATACTAAGTGTGAGATTCCTTCCAAAGAAACACTTGTCAAGACCTCGATCATTCAACCGGTAGGTTATGCCTTCACAAGGTGCCCCTAAATTATGTTGTGTAAGGAAAGAAAGTAATGAGTGACACTGGATCATACTTGGGTAGGTTCTTCCTTCACAGGGTGCCCCTCAATTTTCCTTTTTTAATCTATTTTTGATGTTTTCTTTGGGATACACTTAACTGGGAAACCCTTGGGAAGGATACTAGAGGAATATAGTTGAGTGAATCCATATGATGGATTTGGATAAAGGGTTATCCTCTCAACTATCTAGGAGTCACAAATATTATGATTGGGATGATTCCCTACCTAAATAATTAACTGATGAGAGAAATTTCTAACTAGACTCCTTGCTTAATGAAATATGGATCTTGTCTCACTATATGGATATGACGTCTAGGGTCATCAATTTTAGTGGGAGCACTATCATTAAAAGTCCTTAATGAATAGATATAAGATATGATTTACATCTAATAAAATGAACTATTGTAGATAAATGCATCAACACCGCCAAACTAAACTTTATATTAATCCTGAAGTAAGAAACTCCTAAGACTGGTAGATTAAGAAAATTTATTGAGTAAGTGAAATATTATATGTGTTAGAATCATTCCTTCTTGAGTAACCATCCATTGAAATTGTTAAATAAGTGAATCTAGATGCTTATAGAACCACAAAACAATTCATTTAAGGTTTTAAAGAAATTATATGTAAAATGACCAAATAAATATTTTTCTCCACTCATGTACTCAATATGATTACGTAAATCAATGATTTTAGTCTCATATACTCAATATGATTGAGTAAGTTAAATGATATTCAATATTATTGAATATGTTAATGACACCAAAAAACTAAAGATTTATATAAATATTTATTGGTTATAGAAATAAATTATATTATTCTGATAGATATATGATATCAACTTTATGTTTTAATTTTTTTTTGTAATTATACAGAAGGTCAGAAAGATGAAAAGAATTGAAGCTTGAATTTTATTTTCAAGTAATAGAGCAAAGGAGTTGCAACATTGATACCTCAGATACTTCAAGCTTGGATAAAATCACCATAAGATTTTTATTTTATCACATTTATCTCTTGTAAAGACCTTGTAAACAATGGTTGTTTAAATAAAATGATATGGGTGTTTTTACGCATGATTTATGATTAGTTTAATTCTATAACATTATTTAAATGGGAGACTAAATGTCTTTTTTTGGTTCAGGAGTTTATCCTATTGTAATTTATGGAAATTTTTCGACAATATGATTTAATTTAATGAAAAACTATACTCAATATTCTCAAATTGTTGAGAATGGATGAACATGGCATATTATGTCTAGATTCTGGTATGATATGGATAATACAAGTGGTTAAAAGTTTAATCCATAAGAGGAAAATCTAGTTGAAAAGTTCAACAATGTTTCTTCAAGAAGTAAATCAATGTCATTGAAACCTAGGGTTGTTAGAAAAGGAATGATAATAATTCAATATGATTGGATTGTTTAAAGATACACCTGATGAATTTTGGGAACTCCATGGAATATCCATGTCTGGTATTAATGTTATAAAAATTTATTCTTTTATTTTGAAGGGTTTTTGATACTGATTGTATGTTTTAAAACTGTTGTAAATATATAGGATTTCAAAATCAAAGGAATAATTGATTGATCTCGTAGTTTTCATTCAAGAGATGAAGTAAATAGTTACTACATCAAGTATTTTAATGTAAAGGAGTTAATCAAGCTTAAATGAATCTAAGTATAAGATGTGTATCTCCATTTAAAATGTGATAAGAGAAGATGTTCGATAACAAATATTTTTTATGAGATGATTAAATGTATACACATGGTTTATGATTCATTGGATTTCTAAAACATGTTTTGAGAAGAAGATTTGGATAAAAGTGTTTATCTAGGATAAAAGTTTTTATCTTGATATTTTTTAAAATATGAGGGAATGTGTTCTCTCCATCCATCGATGATAGATTTTAATAATTTTTTTTTCAAAAGGAAAGCTTTCAAACACATATAATACCATATATGATATAGAAACAATAGTTTATTTATTGAATATTCCTACTAAAAGGAAATAAATTTTATTTCCTAAAATAAAAAATTGTTTGTGTTGAATCTTAGAAATATATTCCGAAGAGAACATAATTTCTAATAGTATAGTGAGAGTATGTTTTACTTATAGAAGTTCAAATTTAATAAATAAAATATTATACCTAATTTAATTTAAGATATTATTTACTTTATATCATAAATATATGTAATGTTAAAGAAAAATGTAAATATTTACATTTAGTTACTGTGAGAAAGTGAATGTTACTGTTAACTAAAGGATTATACTATTCTAATATTATAGTGATTCCTCACTAAATGCCCTAAAATGTTTAGGATATATGATGATAAATAAATATAAACAGTTATCTTTAGTTATTGTAAAAAATTGAATTATACTTGATATCCTAAAAAAAGTTTTAGGATATAACATTAATGAAAAATGTAAATAGTTACATTAGTTACTGTGAGAAAGTTAAATTCACTTAATAACCTAAATGTCTTTAGGATATAATTGTAGGTTTCGGGCGTAGTGGAAGAGCATTGGTGGGTGTACCCAAATTTAATTTTTACCATTAATAACGATCAATCCGAGATCCATCACGATAATAAAACACCAGATCTTCGGAATAGAATGAAGAATGAAAGAAAAGATGGGAGTCCCGAAACCATAGAGAGGATCATCATATGTTGATTATAATTAATTTAATTAAAAGATGAGAATTAACTTGATGGAATTATCTCTCTGTTGTTGTTTCCAGTCACGATCCGATGTGATTCGTCGTTGCGTCATAGAATCCAAGTGTAGGCTTACCCTAATGGTGATCCACACGTGCTCCACGTATCATTGGACATCACCAAAGGGATCTCCGGGTGCTAGCGCAGAAGAGCCTTTGCTTGTGATGTCCACCTTCGATCACCTTGAGAGCCGCTTCCAAAGTGCTCTCCTTGATCCGGTGGAGGAGGATATCTCTCATAACTTGAGAGAATTCTTGGAGGAAAAAGAATTATCTCTTGGCTTCAGAGATTTTTCCAAATCCATTGTGCATAACCACAAAGAATGGATAGGCTAATGAGAATAATATAATTGGGATTTTAATTACTTAGAATAATAAAATGAATTAATTACCTGAAATCATTTATTCATTTCATTTAATTCATAGCAATACCCTATGTCTAATAATAACAATTGACTATTATTATCACTTGACATGCGCCCAACAAATTACACCAAATATTATTTAATGAAATAAATAATATTATTTCTCACAAATCCCCATAAAAAATACACGATGTGTATATTAATATACGTGGTGTGTACTTTTGTTTTTCCATTGTCTTTATTTCCTCCACCACATTTATTAGACCTTGAATAATGACTATTTATTTCTTAAATAAATATCACTGCATTACTCGCTAATAAATATATTATTTCACCCACACTATCTTCTCTCGAATAACTAGTGTCGAAATAAATGTGACCATGCTTCCTTGAATAATTATTAAACCACAGTCAAGAATAATCTTTATTCAACTTCTTAAATAAATATTTAACTAAGATACTTGGACACACTTAGTGTGTGACCCTCTAGGCCTCTTTCTCAGTGGCATTAGGTAGAGCCTGCCTAAAGTCCAAGGTTAGCGTCTAGAAACATGCCAAGACACTCATAGAGAAATAAGTTAATGCCGCAATGACGTGTCACCTCCTACGAACACTTAACGTGTAATTTAATCCCTTTATCTCGATATCTCGAATCAAGCGGGTTGCATACTAGTGCCATCAACCCACGTGCTCAATTATTTTTTATTTGAATTCTTGAAATTGAACTTTCCCATTTCTCACCATGGACATAGATTTATTCAGGCTATATCAATTCCATCAAAGGGTCTGAGATATCTACTTCCATTATGGAATAGAAGGGACAAATCCATTCTCACATTATGTATTGATGCAGTATTACTCGTGATGCACCCAACATATCCTACCTCGCTGTAAATAGTGCGTCATCATAGTTTTTGTCAATACATCTAAGTGTGCGAGTTGGAATACCCATTAATAATAATCTTAAATTCCAAGGACCAATACACACGTCTGTAGATAGGAACATACAATGATGTTATGAAATGTGGATATCCTACTGGTAGGTCTTGTTCTTATAATATCATCCTAGATATTACCAAGGGATCACACCATGAGAAGGTTCCTCAAAGTTTTATGAGTCCTCACCCCTAATGGACTATATTATTTTTGTCCCTCAAATAACATCATTCGACCATAGAACATATATTCAAGAATAGTGTTATGGAACTTCTAGGTTCTCATCATAGCAGGGATCCGCTATGACCCTTTAGTGAAAAAAATATACTTAGGACATTATCAAATTCATTGTACCTGAAAGAGCACTGTCGTGGGTGCCCTCAAATGATTAGTGGTTTTTGGGTTCTTAGGTATAGCAGAGTGGCTGACCAAGGTCGTCTCTCAAAGGAGGAAGTAAATTAAAACAACTTCTTAAAGGTATTATAAAAGTAAAATAGAATAGAATTAAAACACTACTTGAAAGAATGGAGGTGGTTGTTTATCATTTATAAAACTTGAAGATGTTTTCTGGAAGAAGATTGCATTTTTTTTGTTTTTAATTTTGAAATGAAGTTTGATTAAAAAGACACAACAAGAAGATGTTTTTTTAGAAAATATTTTAAAAGGCGTAATCGATCTAACTCTACCTCTTCATTTACTTATTAATAATTATCATTTAAATCAATATCCACTTAATTATTATCTCCTAATTTGTTAACCCTCGAACCCTACGAGAGTTAACTTAACCACAAAGATGAAATTACTTAAACCCTAGGCTAGCTTCGAAACACGCAATAGCAGCAACCTACATTGATTGTTGTTCTAAGGTTAGATTATGGTAAGTGGTTAATTAGAGCACATATCCATTCTGGAAATGATGATGAATTGCGTTTAGGGATTATATTTGAACTCTACAAATTCATCCCATGTGGTCTTGTATTACCGATTAAGATCACGCTCTCACAATTTACACAAAATCTCGACCTCGCGTGTTTTTGTGTTAATTGTTCAATTGATTTCTTAGTTTCTTATTATTTAAAAAAAATCATGGATCATATTAAGTTAATTGAAGTATCTTAGTGATTCAAAATAATTAAATGAAGAGGGTAGAAGATAGATCGATCACGAAAAAAACTACTCTTCCATGGGTGGTGTGGTCATCGTAAAGATGTTTTGCATGAGAAAAGGATTGAAAGGGTAGAACCCAATCTCGTATCCACTATTGATTCCAAACCAATTAGTAAGATTAATAGAAGAAGAAAATGTATGAAAATAGAAGATTATTTGAAGAAAAATTCAAGCTACAAACATTAAAGAAAAGAAATACAAAGAGGAGGTGGGAGAGGTGAGCCTTTTTGGAAGAGAGGTTTGCACAAAGCCTTACTTCTTCCAAGAGTTGTGAGGGGTTCCAAAGAGACAACTTTTTGGACACACCTTTCAAAATCCTCTACTATACATCCCAAAGAGTTAAAACCCCCTTTAAATAGAGTTTGTGAGGGCTAGGGTTACATAACTTTTTAAGTGTGAAATGAAAACTCGGCCAAATATTTTATTCAAAGTTTCACTGCATATTTGACCTCCAAAAAGCATTAATTGGACGGACTTATAGAATTATTATTAGTTAAAAATAATGTCTTCGAGCTTTCCTCAAAATTTGGGCTCAATCCAAAGCCCGTATGAAGAAGATAATGCCCAAATGGTGAAGTAATGTCCAATCTGGATGGTTCTGTCCACCTTTGTCTTCATGGACCATTTACTCCCCTCAAATGCACGATCCAACTCCCATATCAAAAATAGAATTTGTATCCAATTAATTCATAAACACAATTACAAAATTTTATGTCAAAATATTTCACATAACAATATTTATTCCCAAAATACTACAGTGAATTTTAAAAGGGTAAAACTGGATTTTTCATCAAATTTGCAAATGAATGATCTAATCCCAAATATTTCATAATTGATCATATTTA
The DNA here is from genome assembly GCA_963277665.1 of Viscum album. Lineage (NCBI taxonomy): Eukaryota > Viridiplantae > Streptophyta > Magnoliopsida > Santalales > Viscaceae > Viscum > Viscum album. The sequence goes on along the minus strand of OY728119.1, from coordinate 111,590,298 downwards.
GAATAATGTGAGGAATTTATATCATTTATTGTCAATAAAATATTCAACAAAATAATGTTTTATCAACTCTCCCATACTTACCCTTTTACACTCCTGGGCAAAACCTCATATCAAGTAAACATCAATATCAAATCAAAACAAATTTTAAAACACATATCATTGAGATCCATCAATTCCACACCAAGAATCAAAAGATATCATGCCTCATAAAAAACCTTATTTCAAGTTCTCCATTTATATCATTCAATATATTTCCACTTCATTTATCCTCCCATGCACAAAACACTTACCTCACTTGAATTTTCTCTCATCACACAAATATCAAGTTTTTTTGCAATGTCTTTCTCATTAAAACTCATACATGGGTCACCATAGGCTTGATAAATTCCTACATCGCCACCCGATGTGAGTCAAGGACATATTTTTATCATGAGGACTTTTCAGGGTTGTTCTATTTCTTTTGGTTGGTAGGATTTAGATGTGAAAAATTCTGAGGCTGAATGAGGAGGGCTTGACTCTTTTTGAAGCAAAATTGCATTAATCTAATTTTCACTTAAATATGGTCTCCTCATTAATCCCCATAGTATAAATTCATCACCATTATTGTAAAAAGTCATAGAAAGTTTACACCATTCATCATTTAGTAACTAAAATTTCAATCTTCTCAAACATGATTTTCTTGAAAGAGCCAGATAGGCATAACTTTCTACATCAATTAGAAGCTCCAGAAAAGGCACAACTTCACTTATCATGAAAGCTCCAGAAAAGGCACAACTTTCAATATAATTATTTTATTTAACATCAAACACATCTCTTCAGAATTTAATTTCCCACCCAAAGTATTACAGAATGTGGTATCACAACACAAGATAGCTTCCCCCATACTTAAGTTCAACTAGATTATGCAATTTCACTTCAAGAGTTGGTTGGATATGGAAAATTGGCTTGTAATGTGACTAACCTAATAGGATGTTCATGCCTTTTAAGGGCTACAAGGATTAAATGTTCATGGTAGTCCATTATAAAAAAGTATTCTTTGAAACAAGGGCTTTAATACCAAACAAATGCCTTGATCATTTAAACATAAGTACCTCAAACCCTCAAGTTTTGAGAGGAATAAATCAAATTCTGGTTAAATAAAGAATGGTTTGGTTCTCTCAAGAAGTGAGGTGAATGTAAAGAATATGAAAATAACGGTTTATAAGCCTCATAGAAAAGTGGTTTCAAATATAAAGACAGTGAGATGTGGCATGGGATTCAAAATTCAGTGTACTTTTCATGAAATTACTAAATATTTGAACTTAAAACAAAGTCATTTCAGTATTCATTTAAGCTTATTTTAAAGGGATAAATTGTTTCACTTATTGATATGGATTTAAAAACGGTGATGAGAATCATTTCAGCTCAAATGTTTCAAAAACACACAGAAAATTGAAAAAAAAAACACACAAAATTTGAAAAACACACATTTTTTTAAACAGGAAAACAATTAAAATTACTAAACTAAAAGGTTCCCTCCCCCACACTTAAAATATTGCCTTATCCTCAATGTAAACCCATGAGATTATATATGCACATGAAAGGTATAAATTTAAATAAGACAAAGAATAAACAAGTTAAAGGGTTAGGAACAACCTGATGTGCTCAAGTGATGATGGGGTCATGTAGTGTGATAAAATCCACTACATCAGTAGAAAGTCCCTCAATACATCTCTTCAAACGTTTCCCATTGATTGTAAGTCTCTTTCTTGTGTCCTCTTGTGTGATATCCACTACACCATAAGGAAAGACATTAGTCACAACATAAGGACCTAACCATCTGGAATGTAACTTACCAGGCATCAGCTTCAGTCGTGAACTGTAGAGAATGAATTTCTCTCCAACATGAAATTCCTTTTGTTGGATCATTATATCATGAGATGCTTTTGATTTTTCCTTATAGAGCCTTGAGTTCTCATATGAATACAATCGAATATCTTCAAGCTCTTGAATTTGCAGCTTCCTTTGGATTCCAGCTTGGGCCAGATCCATATTGCATTTCTTTATAGCCCAATAAGCCTGATGCTCAACTTCCACGGGGATATGACACTCTTTCTCAAAAACAATATGAAATGGGGAAATACCAAAAGGTGTCTTGTATGCTGTCCTATAATCCCACAATGCATCATCCAAGCGCTTGCTCCAATCCTTCCTATTTGGTTGCATAGTTTTTTCTAAAATCTGTTTCAACTCACGATTTGAAACCTCAGCCTGGCCATTTGTTTGGGGGTGGTATGGTGTTGCTATTTTGTGTGTCACCCCATACTTCTGTAGGTGGGAAGCCAAATTCTGATTACAGAAGTGTGTCCTTTGGTCACTGATGATGGCCTTCGGTACTCCAAACCTGCAAAATATTTGCGCTTTGACAAAGTCCACAACAACATGAGAATCACCAGTCTTGGTGGCCTTAGCCACCACCCATTTACTCACATAATCAACAACAACCAAAATGTACAAAAAACCAAAGGAACTAGGAAAAGGACACATAAAATCGATGCCCCATACATCAAAAATCTCACAGAATAGTATGGATTGTTGGGACATCTCATGTCTCCTAGAAATGTTCCCAGTGTATTGGCAACGAGATAATGACTTAAAAAACACATGTGCATCATGGAATAATATAGGCCAATATAATCCAGAGTCCAAAACTTTTCTAGCTGTCCGTTGGGGTCCAAAGTGTCCACCACAAGCAAGTGTATGACAAAAATGTAAAGCAGACTCCAACTCCTGATCAGGAACACTCATCCTAATAACTTGATCACTACACATGCACCATAGGTATGGATCATCCCAAACATAATACCGAGACTCACTTTTTAATTTTTGGACTTGATGTTTCTTCAAATTTGTAGGGATTTCAGAGGCAACAAGGTAGTTAACTAAATATGCATACCAAAGATGCGTACCTGAGATGGAATAAAGATTCTCATCGGGGAAAGTGTCCCGAAGTGGTACCTGGTCCAAGGCGTCGTCTTTTAGTGTGTGAGTAAGCCTACTCATGTGGTCTGCCACCAAGTTTTCTGACCCCTTTTTATCCTTTATCTCAATATCAAATTCTTGAAGAAGGAGCATCCATCGGATCGTCCTGGGCTTTGCATTTGGATTCTTCAAGAGGTACCTCAGAGCTACATGGTCAGAAAAAACAACTACTTTAGAGCCCAATAAATATAAACAGAATTTATCTAAAGAGAATATAATAGCAAGAAACTCATTTTCCGTGGTTATGTAATTTAATTGGGCTGAATCCAGTGTCTTAGATGCATAGGCGATCACATGTGAATTTCCCTCCACCCTCTGAGATAAGACGGATCCAACCGCGAAGTTGGAGGTGTCACACATAAGCTCAAAAGGAATCTCCCACCATGGAGGATGTATGATCGGTGGAGTGGTCAGACACTTCTTTAGATCATCAAAGGAAGTCCTGCAAGAATCATCAAACAAAAAATTAGAATCCTTTTGAATTAATCATGACATAGGAAGAAAAATCTTACTAAAATCTTTGATGAAGCGCCGATAAAATTCTATATGCCTGAGGAAAGATATAATATCACGCACACATTAAGGATAGGGTAAGGATGAAATAATGTCTACCTTATATCTATCAACCTCTATCCCATGTTTTGACACTACATTCCCTAAGACAATGCCATGCTCTACCAAGAAATGACACTTTTCAAAGTTCAGGACCAGATTATTCTCAATACAACGATTCAACACCTTTCCCAAACTACTTAGACATTCATCAAATGAAGACCCATACACTGTGAAATCATCCATAAATACCTCCATGAAGGTCTCAATAAAATCAGAAAAAATACTCACCATGCATCTCTAGAAGGTACCTGGGGCGTTGAAAAGTCCAAATGGCATCCTTCAGTATGAAAACATACCGAAAGGACAAGTAAATGTTGTCTTTTTCTGATCCTCTAGAGTAATAGGAACCTGAAAATATCCAGAAAATCCATCCAAGAAACAATAATCTGTTTTCCCAGCAAGTCTCCCAAGCATCTGATCAATAAATGGGAGGGGGAAATGGTCCTTACGAGTAGATTGATTTTGTTTCCTATAATCAATACACACACGCCAAGTGTTTTGCACCCTCATTGGAACTAACTCATCTTTCTTGTTTTTAAGAACAGTAACACCACTTTTCTTAGGCACAACCTGAATAGGACTTACCCACTGAGAATCTGAAATGGGATAGATTATACCTGCCTCAAGAAAATTTTCAACCTCTTTTTTAACAACCTCTAGAAGGGTTGGATTGAGTCTCCTTTGTGGTTGCCTCACCAGTTTAGCCCCATCCTCCAAAATAATCCTATGCATGAAAATAGAGGGGCTAATACCTGATATGTCAGCCAAGGTCCACCCGATTGCCCAGATGTTCTCCCTCAAAATATTCAAAAGTTTTTCTTCATGTTCAAAAGGTAGATTGTTAGCAATGATAACAGGTAATTTCTCACCACTTAACAAGTATGAGTATTTGAGATTTGGTGGAAATGGCTTGAGTTCTAGTGTAGGGGGGTGGTGTATGGATGGAGACATTGAAGGAAATGAAATATGTGCACAAAGAGCATCAATATCAGAATATACATCATCAAAATCGGAGAATAAAGCATCAAATCCATCAGCATACTCGACAGCCATGTCATAATCAGAGTTCACATGGTCAAAATTAGAATATGACTCCATTTCAAAATAAAATATAAGAGAGTCTTGTTTCTTAGAAATGGGTGTGGAAGTTCTCTTAGACATTAAATTGGAACCAATACTCATAAACTCACTAAGAATAGGACAATCAAATTCCATGGGGTTTTTAATTAATGGTTCAAAATAGGAGATAACAAATGCAGAATGATCCTTTGAGGGGTACTTCATGGAATCCATAACATTAAATATCACAACTTCATCCCCAAATTTCATGGAAAGTGTACCCTCATTGACATTTATGATAGTTTTTACAGTTTTGAAGAAGGGTCTACCTAAGATAATGGGAGCATGAGAACTTACGTGATCTTCCTCCATGTTAATCATGTAGAAATATACTGGAAAGATCAGGTCTCTTACCCGGAAAAGTACATCCTCAAGGACTCCCGCTGGATATGCCGTAGCTCTATTCGCCAACTGCACCACTACTCTTGTCGGTTTTAGCTCACCAACCTTCAAAGAATAGAATACAGAGTGAGACATCATATTTATGGAATCTCCCAAATCACAAAGTGCATCAGAAAAGTGCAACTCCCCTATAGTGCATGGGATGGTGAATGTCCCTGAATCCATGCACTTTGTTGGCATTGTTAGAGTTAGTGTAATGAGTGCTAACACATTCCTTCCAAGATTGATCCTTTTATTTCCCTTGAGACCCCTTCAATTGGTACAAAGTTCTTTTAAGAATTTCACATACCTTGGAATTTTCTTAATGGCTTCAAGTAGAGGAATGTTGATCTCCAAACGCTTCAATGTGTCCAAAAGCTACTTTTGCATTGCTTCTTTATCCATATTCTTGGTTTGAACAACCCTATTTGGAAAAGTAAGGGGTTTAGAAGGAACATCATTAATCGTTTGCTTACCTTTATCTTTCTCCTTGGGTTGCTCATCGGTTGATGTGGAATTGAGCTTTTTTGGAGTTGAGGAGAATCCCGGTGGAATGGTAGGTGGAGAAAGGCCAATTGTTTGCTTCCCACTTCTCAATGTGATGGCACAAACATTCCCCTTTGTATTTGGAGTGGGTTGGGAAGGTAGATTTCTGAAATTCTTACTTACAAGTTCATGGAGGGTGGTGGCAATCTGGCTCATTTGAGTCTTCAACTCCCTTAGCTCTGAACCTTGACTCTTCAGCTCATTCTGTTGATTAAGAACAATTTGTTTCAAAAGATCATCAGTATTAGAATTTACCTTTGGTGTGGGATTCCCTTATTATTGGATTGTTGATGTTTGGGCTTCAAATCTTCTTTGGGGTTGTTGGAATCCCTGCTGGTAAGGCGGAGGCTGCTGGAAGTTTTTTTGAAAGGGTGGCCTTTGTTTTTGTCCAGAGCCATACCTCATTTCCGATTGATCCTTCCACCCTTGGTTGTATGCTGGTTCAAAGGAATCAAGATTATTTTAGGGATATGGTTGTTTCTGTTGATAAGGTCTCCTTGGGAATACTACTGCGCAATCCTCTGTCTCTTGTAGTTGTGGGCAACAGTCAGTTGGGTGGCTTGTCTCAGTGAAAATATCACAAGGCCTTGAAGGAGGGGGTTGGGATGTCTTTTGAGCCAAAACACTCTGTCTCACCATAGTTGTTAGTTCTTCTAACTTGGTATCAATCAAATGAATCTCAAGAGAAGAAGGACTTACCTGATGTACTCCCCTGACATGTGGTGTACCTCGATCACAAAATTGTTGGGAGTTTTGGGCCATTTTGTCGATCAATGCATGTGCAGCTAATGGTGTCTTGTCCACCAATGCTCCTCCAGCTGCAACATCCACCATGCTTCTCTCCATAAGTGTGAGTCTTTCATAGAAGTATTGGATGAGTAGGTTCTCACTGATTTGGTGATGTGGGCAGCTTGCACACAACTTCTTGAATCGCTCCCAGTACTCATACATTAACTCCCCTTGTGCTTGCTTGATCCCAGAGATCTCTTTAAGAATGGAAGTGGTCCTTGATGCTAGAAAAATCTTTGCAAGAAAAGACATTTTAAATCGTTCCAACAAGTTATGTCTTCAGGTTGTAAATAATACATCCAGTCTTTCGCAGCTCCATCAAGTGAGAATATGAATGCTCTTAGTTTGATTTGATCTTCAGAAACATTTATTTTTTTTAAGGTTGAGAAAACCACATTAAATTCTTTAAGGTGTTTATTGGGATCCTCACCTGAGAGGCCCTTAAATTTTGGAAGTAGGTGAATTAATCCAGATTTCAGTTCAAAGTCCGATTCAAGATTTGGGTATGCAATATAATTTGGTTGATAGTTAATATCAGGTGCAACCGATTATCTAATGGTTCTATTAAGTTCATTTACATTATTTTCAGCCATTGGTTCTTGTTTTATGATTGAATTTGAATTGCTTCCAATTTCAATGTTATGATATTGGAGTAATTCTACAACTGGTTGAATGTTGTAACTTCCCATAGAATGAGAATGTTTGATTCGTGCCCTAAGGCTACGTTCAATCTCAAGGTCAAGATCTGAGAGATTTTAGGGATTAGTTCGTGTCATAAATCAATGAAATATGAAAAGAAAGAAATTGAACCGTAGTAAAATAAAAATAATAATTTTGAGTTGATGGTCCAAAAAAAGATAGAAGAAAATAAAAGAAGAAGATAAAAAAAATTAGATTGGGTAAAGAAGGAAGAAATAAGAGAGGAAGAGAATAAAATGTAAAATAAAATAAATACCTATAATTGGTTAAAATAATTACTTGCCTCCCCAGCAATGACACCAATTTGAAAGATCACTGTCGTGGGCGCCCTCAAATGATTAGTGGTTTTTGGGTTCTTAGGTGCAGCAGAGTGGCTGACCAAGGTCGTCTCTCAAAGGAGGAAGTAAATTAAAACAACTTCTTAATGGTATTATAAAAGTAAAATAGAATTGAATTAAAACACTACTTGAAAGGATGTAGGTGGTTGTTTATCATTTATAAAACTTGAATAAGTTTGCTAGAAGAAGATTTCATTTTTTTTGTTTTTAATTTTGAAATGAAGTTTGATTAAAAAGACACAACAAGAAGATAATTTTTTTAGAAAATATTTTAAAAGGTGTAATCGATCTAACTATACCTCTTCATTTACTTATTAATAATTATCATTTAAATCAATATCCACTTAATTATGATCCCCTAATTTGTTAACCCTCTAACCCTATGAGAGTTAACTTAACCACAAAGATGAAATTACTTAAACCCTATGCTAGCTTCGGAACACGCAATCACAACACCCTACATTGATTGTTATTCTAAGGTTAGCTTATGATCAGTGTTTAATTAGAGAATATATTCATTCTGGAAATGAGGATAAATTGTGTTTAGGGATTATATTTGAACTCTACAAATTTATCCCGTGTGGTCTTGTATTACCGATTAAGATCGCACTCTCACAATTTACACAAAATCTCGACCTCGTGTATTTTTGTGTTAATTGTTAAATTGCTTGCTTAGTTTTTTATAATTTAAAAACACAATTCATGGATCATATTAAGTTAATTAAAGTATCTCAATGATTCAAAATAATTAAATGAAGAGGGTAGAAGATAGATCAACCACTAAAAAACTACTCTTCCATGGGTGATGTGGTCATCATGGAGACGTTTTGCATGAGCAAAGGATTGAAAGGGTAGAACCCAATCTCATCTCCACTCTTTATTTCAACCCAATTAATAAGATTAATAGAATAAGAAAAGGTATGAACACATAAGATTATTTGAAGAAAAATTCAAGCTGCAAACATGAAAGAAAAGAAATACAAAGAGAAGGTGGGAGAGGAGAGCCTTTTGGGAAGAGAGGTTTGTACAAATCCTTACTTCTTGAAAGAGTTGTGAGGGGATCCAAAGAGACACAATTCCGTCCAAACCTTCCCAAATCCTCGACCATACCTCCCAAAGAGTGAAAACCCTCTTTAAATAGAGTTTGTGAGGGCTAGGGTTACATAACTTTTTAAGTGTGAAATGAAAACTTGGCCAAATATTTTATTCCAAGTTGCACTGCATAGTTGACCTCCAAAAAGCGTGAATAGACCAACCTTCTAGCCATATGATTTGTGCCAAATCATGTTCCCAATATTTCCTCAAAATTGGGGCTCAATCCAAGCCTAGATGAAGAAGATAATGACCAAATGGTGAAGTAATGTCCAATCTGGATGGTTCTGTCCACCTTTGTCTTCATGGACCATTTACTCCCCTCAAATGCATGATCCAGCTCCCATGTCCTAAATAGAATTTCTATCCCATTAAGTCAAGAACATAGTTAAAAAATTTTATGTCAAAATATTTTACATAACAATATTTATTCCCTAAATACTATAGTGAATTTTAAAAGGGTAAAACTTGATTTTTCATCAAATTTTCAAATGAATGATCTAATCCCAAATATTTCATAATTGATCATATTTAGCATAATTTAAGGAATTTATATCATTTATTATCAATAAAATATTAAAAAAAAATAGTGTTTTATCAACTCTCCCACACTTACCCTTTTGCACCCCTGAGCAAAACCTCATATCAAGTAAACATCAATATCAAATCAAAACAAATTTTAAAATACATATCATTGAGATCCATCAATTCTACACCAAGAATCAAAAGATATCATGACTCATAAAAAACCTTATTTAAAGTTCTTCATTTATATCATTCAATATATTTCCACTTCATTTATCCTCTCATGCACAAAACACTTACCTCGCTTGAATTTTCTCTCATCACACAAATATCAATTTTTTTTTGCAATGTCTTTCTCATCCAAACTCATACAAGGGTCACCATAGGCTTGATAAATTCCTACATCGCCACCTGATGTGAGTCAAGGTCATATGTTTATCATGAGGACTTTTCAGGGTTTTTCGGTGACTTTGGGTTGGTAGGATTTAGATGTGAAAAACTCTGAGGCTGAATGAGGAGGGCTTGACTCTTTTTGAAGAAAAATTGCATTAATCTAATTTTCACTTAAATATGATCTCCTCATTAATCCCGATAGTATCAATTCAGATCCATCATCATGAAAAGTCATAGAAAGTTTACACCATTCATTATTCAATAGCTAAAATGTCAATCTTCTCAAACATGATTTTCTTGAAATCTCCAGATAGGCAAAGCTTTCTACATCAATTAGAATCTCCAGAAAAGGCACAGATTCACTTATCATGAAAGCTCTAGAAAAGGAACAACTTTTAATATAATGATTTTCTTCATCAGCAAACACATCTTTGCAGAATTTAATTTTCCACCCAAAGTATCATAGAATGTGGTAGCATGACACAAGATAGCTTCTCCCATACTTAAGTTCAATAAGATTATGCAATTTCACTTCAAGAGTTGGTTGGATATGGAAAATTGGAATGTAATGTGACTAAACTAATAGGATATTCATGGATGCTAAGGGCTACAAGGATTAAATGTTAAAGTTAGACCATTATAAAAAAGTATTCTTTGAAACAAGGGCTTTAATAGCAAACAAATGCCTCAATCATTTAAACATAAGTACCTCAAACCCTCAAGTTTTGACAGGATTAAATCAAATTCTGGTTAAATCAAGCATGGTTTGGTTATCTCAAGAAGTGAGTTAAATGTAAAGAATATGAAAATAATGGTTTAGAAGCCTCACAGGAAAGTGGTTTCAAATATAAAGACAATGAGATGTGGCATGGGATTCAAAATTTAGTGTAATTTTCATGAGATTACTAAATATTTGAACTTGAAACAAAGCCATTTCAGCATTCATTTAAGCTTAGTTTCAAGGGATAATTTTTTTCACTTATTGATATGGATTTAAAAATGGTGATGAGAATCATTTCAGCTCAAAAGTTTCAAAAACACACAGAAAATTGAAAAATAAACACACAAAATTTGAAAAACACACAATTTTGTTTTGTTTTTTTTTAAACAGGAAAACAATTGAAATTACTAAACTAAAAGGTTACCTCCCCCACACTTAAAATATTTCATTGTCCTCAATGTGAACCCATGAGATTATATATACACATGAAATGTACAATTTTAAATAGGACAAAGAATAAAAAATTTAAAGGGTTAGGAACAACCTGATGCACTCAAGTGATGATGGGGTCATGTAGTGTGATAAAATCCACTACATCAGTAGGAAGTCCCTAAATGTATCTCTTCAAATGTTTCCCATTGACTGTAAAACTCCTTCCTGTGTCCTCTTGTGTGATGTCCACTACACCATAAGGAAAAGCATTAGTCACAACATAAGGACCTAACCATCTGGAATGCAACTTACCAGGCATCAGCTTCAGTCGTGAACTGTAGATAGGGACTTTCTCTCCAACATGAAACTCCTTTTTTTGGATCATTATATCATGAGGTGCTTTTGATATTTTCCTTATAGAGCCTTGAGTTCTCATATGAAGACAATCGAATCTCTTCAAGCTCTTGAATTTGCAGCTTCCTTTGGATTCCAGCTTGGGCCAAATCCATGTTGCATTTCTTTATAGCCCAATAAGCCTGATGCTCAACTTCCACGAGGAGATGACACTCTTTCCCAAAAACAATCCAAAATGGGGACATACCAATAGGTGTCTTGTATGCTGTCCTATAAGCCCACAATGCATCATCCAAGCACTTGCTCCAATCCTTCCTATTTGGCTGCACAATTTTTTCTAAAATCCGTTTCAACTCACGATTTGAAACCTCAGTATGGCCATTTTTTTGGGGGTGGTATGGTGTTGATGTTTTGTGTGTCACCCCATACTTCCGAATGAGGGAATCGAAATTACGATTGTAGAAGTGTGTCCCTTGGTCACTGATGATGGCCTTCGGTACTCCAAACCTACAAAATATTTGCAATTTGATAAAGTCCACAACAACATGAGAATCATCAGTCCTGGTGGCCTTAGACTCCACCCATTTACTCACATAATCAACAACAACCAAAATGTACAAAAAACCAAAGGAACTAGGAAAAAGGCCCATAAAATCGATGCCCCATAAATAAAAAATCTCACAGAATAGTATGGGTTGTTGGGGCATCTCATGTATCCTAGAAATGTTCCCAGTGTGTTGGAAATGAGAGCATGACTTACAAAACACATGAGCATCATGGAATAAGCTAGGACAATATAATCCAGAGTCCAAAACTTTCCTAGTTGTCTGTTGGGGTCCAAAGTGTCCACCACAAGAAAGTTTATGACAAAAATGTAAAACAGACTCCAACTCATGATCAAGAACACACCTCCTAATAACTCGATCACTACACATGCGCCAGAGGTATGGATCATCCCAAACAAAATACCGAGACTCACTTTTTAATTTTTGGACTTGATGTTTCTTTAAATTTTCAAGGATTTTAGAGGAAACAAGGTATTTAAATAAATCTGCATACCAAGGATGCGTACCTGAGATGGAATAAAGATGATTATCGGGGAAAGTGTCCCGAAGTGGTACCTGGTCCAAGGTTTCATCTTCTAGTGTGTGAGTAAGCCTACTCATGTGGTCCGCCACCAAATTTTCTGACCCCTTTTTTCCCTTTATCTCAATATCAAATTCTTGAAGAAGGATCATCCATCGAATCAACCCAGACTTTTCATATGGCTTCTTCAAGAGGTACCTTAGAGCTGCATGGTCAGAAAAAAAAACTACTTTAGAGCCCAATAAATATGAACAAAATTTATCTAAATTGAATATAACAACAAGAAACTCCTTTTACATGGTTGTGTAATTTTATTGGGCTGAATACAGTGTCCTCGATGCATAGGCGATCACATGTGAACGTCCCTCCACCCTATGAGATAAGATGGCTCTAACCGCGAAGTTAGAGGCGTCACACATAAGCTCAAAAGGAATCTACCACCGTGGGGGCTGTATGATCGGTGGAGTGGACAGACACTTCTTTAGATCATCAAAGGAAGTCCTACAAGAATCATCAAACACAAAATCAAAATCCTTTTGAAGTAATCGTGACATAGGAAGAGCAATCTTACTAAAATCTTTGATGAAGCGCCGATAAAATCCCGAATGCCCTAGGAAATATCTAACATCACGCACACATGAAGGATAGGGTAAGGATGAAATAATGTCTACCTTAGATCTATCAACCTCTATCCCATGTTTTGACACTACATTCCCTAAGACAATGCCATGCTCTACTATGAAATGACACTTTTCAAAGTTCAGGACCAGATTCTTCTCAATACAACAATTCAACACCTTTCCCAAACTACTTATACATTCATCAAATGAAGACCCATACACTGTGAAATCATCTATAAAGACCTCCATGCAGGTCTCAATAAAATTAGAAAAAATAGTCACTATGCATCTCTAGAAGGTACCTGGGGAATTGAAAAGTCCAAATGGCATCCTTCAGTATGAAAACATACCGAAAGGACAAGTAAATATTGTCTTCTCTTGATCCTCCAGAGAAATAGGAACCTGAAAATATCCAGAAAATCCATCCAAGAAACAATAATGTGTGTTACCAGCAAGTCTCTCAAGCATCTGATCAATAAATGGGAGGGGGAAATGGTCCTTGCGAGTAGACTGATTTAGTTTCCTATAATCAATACACACACGCCAACTTTTTTACACCCTCATTGGAACTAACTCATATTTCTCATTTTTAACAACATTAACACCACTTTTCTTAGGCACAACCTGAATAGGACTTACCCACTAAGAATCTTAAATGGGATAGATTATACATTCCTCGATCATTTTTTCAACCTCTTTTTTAATAACCTCCAGAAGGGTTGGATTGAGTCTCCTTTGTGGTTGCCTCACCGGTTTAGCCCCATACTCCAAAAGAATCCTATGAATGCAAATGGAGGGGATAATACCTGATATGTTGGCCAAGGTCCACCTGATTTCCCTGATGTTATCCCTCAAAATATTCAAAAGTTTTTCTTCATGTTCAAAAGGGAGATTGTCAGCAATGATAACAGGTAATTTCTCACCACTTAATAAGTATGAGTATTTGAGATTTGGTGGCAATGGCTTGAGTTCCAGTGTAGGGGGTGGTGTATGGTTGAAGACATTGAAGGGACTGAAATATGTGCACAAAGAGCATCAATATCAGAATATACATCATCAAAATCAGAGAATAAAGCATCAAATCCATTAGCATACTCAACAACCATGTCATAATCAGAGTTCACATGATCAAAATCAGAATATGACTCCATTTGAAAATCAAATCTAAGAGAGTCTTGTTCCTTAGAAACGGAATTGGAAGTTCTCTTAGACATTAAATCAGAACCAATACTCATAATATCACTAAGAATAGGACAATCAAATTCCATGTGGTTTTTACTTGGTGGTTCAAAATGGGAGATAACAAATGCAGAATGATCCTCTAAGGGGTACTTCATGGAATCCATAACATTAAATATCACAACTTCATCCCCAAATTCCATGGAAAGTGTACCCTCATTGATATTTATGATAGTTTTTACAATTTTGAGGAAGGGTCTACCTAAGATAATGGGAGCATGAGAACTTACCCGATCGTCCTCCATGTTAAGAACGTAGAAATCTGCTAGAAAGATCATGTCTCTTACCCAGACAAGTACATACTCAAGGACTCCTACTGGATATGACGTAGCTCTATTCTCCAACTACACCACTACTCTCATCGGTTTTAGCTCACCAACCTGCAAAGAAGAGAATACAGAGTGAGACATCACATTTATGGAAGCTCCCAAATCACAAAGTGCATCAGAAAAGTGAAAATCCCCCATGGTTCTTGGGATGGTGAATGTCCCTGGATCCTTAGACTTTGTCGGCATTGCTAGAGTTGGTGTAATGAGTGCTGACACATTCCTTCCAAGATTTATCCTTTAATTTCCCTTGAGCCCTCTTCGATTCGTACAAAGTTATTTTAAGAATTTCACATACCATGGAATTTTCTTAATGTCTTTAAGTAGAAGAATGTTGATCTCCACATGATTGAATGTGTCCAAAACCTTCTTTTGCATTGCTTCTTCAGCCATCTTCTTGGTTTGAACAAACCTGTTTGGAAAAGGAAGGGGTTTAGGAGGAACATCATTAATCTTTTTCTTACCTTTATCTTTCTCCTTGGGTTGCTCATCAGTTGATGTGGAATTGATCTTTTTTGGAGTTGAGGATAATCCCGGTGGAATTGTAGGTGGAGAAGAATCAGTTGTTTGCTTCCCACTTCTCAATGTGATGGCACTGACATTCCCCTTTGGATTTGGAGCGGGTTGGGAAGGTAGATTTCCGGAATTCTTACTTACAAGTTCATGGAGGGCAGTGGAAATCTGGCTCATTTGAGTCTTCAACTCCCTCAGCTCCGAACCATGACTCTTCAGCTGATTCTTTTGATTAAGAAAAATTTGTTTCAAAAGATCATTAGTATTAGAATCTAACTTTGGTGGGGGATTTCCTTGTTGTTGTCTTGTTGATGTTTGGGCTTCAAATCTTCTTTGGGGTTGTTGGAATCCCTACTGGTAAGGAGGAGGGTGCTGGAAGTTTTGTTGAAAGGGTGGCCTTTGTTGTTGTCCAGAGCTATACCTCATGTCTAATTGATCCTTCCACCCTTGGTTGTATGTTGGTGCAAAGGAATCAAGCTTATTTTGGGGATATGGTTGTTGCTACTGATAAGGTATCCCTGGGAATACTGTTGCGTAATCCTCTGTCTCTTGTAGTTGTGGGCAATAGTCAGTTGGGTGTCTTGTCTCAGTGAAAATGCCATAAGGCCTTGAAGGAGGGGGTTGGGATGTCTTTTGAGCCAAAGTAATCTGTCTCACCATAGTTTTCAATTATTCTAACTTGGTATCAATCAAATTACTCTCAAGAGAAGAAGGACTTACCTGATGTACCCCCCTGACATGTGGTGTACCTCGATCACCCAATTGTTGGGAGTTTTGGGCCATTTTGTCGATCAACACACGTGCAGCTACTGGTTTCTTGTCCACCATTGCTCCTCCAGCTGCAACATCCACCATGCTTCTCTCCATAGGTGTGAGTCCTTCATAGAAGTACTGGATGAGTAGTTTCTCACTGATTTGGTGATGTGGGAAGCTTGTACACAACTTCTTGAATCGCTCCCAATACTCATACATTGACTCCCCTTGTTCTTGCTTGATCCCAGAGATATCTTTACAAATGGAAGTGGTCCTTGATGCTGGAAAAAATCTCTGCAAGAAAAGACGTTTTAAATCATTCCAACAAGTTACGTCTTTGGGTTGTAAATAATACATCCAGTATTTTGCAGCTCCATCAAGTGAGAATGAGAATGCTCTTAGTTTTATTTGATCTTCAGAAACATTTCTTTGTTTTAAGGTTGAGAAAACCACATTAAATTCTTTAAGGTGTTTATTGGGATCCTCACCTGAGAGGCCGTGAAATTTTGGAAGCAGGTGAATTAATCCAGATTTCAGTTCAAAGTCCAATTCAAGATTTGGGTATGCAATACAATTTGATTGATAGTTAATATCAGGTGCAACCAATTCTAGAATGGTTCTATTAAATTCATTTCCATTATTTTCAGCCATTGGTTATTATTTTATGATTGAATTTTAATTTCTTCCAATTTCAATGTTATGATATTGGAATAATTCTACAACTAGTTGAATGTTGAAACTTCCCATAGACTGAGAATGTCTGATTCGTGCCCTAAGGCTACGTTCAATCTCAGGGTCAAGATCTAAGAGATCTTCGAGATTAGTTCATGTAATAAATTAATAAAAGATGAAAAGAAAGAAATTGGACCGTAGTAAAATAAAAATAATAAGTTTGAGTTGATGGTCCAAAAAGAAGTAGAAGAAAATAAAATAAGAAGAGAAAAAAATAGATTGGGTAAAGAAGGAAGAAAGAAAAGAGGAAGAGAATAAAATGTAAAATAAAATAAATACCTCTAATTGGTTGAAATAATTACTTGCCTCCCTGGAAACAGAACCAATTTGAAAGAGCACTGTCGTGGGCACCCTCAAATGATTAGTGGTTTTTGGGTTCTTAGGTGCAGCAGAGTGGCTGACCAAGGTCATCTCTCAAAGGAGGAAGTAAATTAAAACAACTTCTTAAACGTATTATAAAAGTAAAATAGAATAGAATTAAAACACTACTTTAAAGGATGGGGTTGGTTGTTTATCATTTATAAAACTTGAAGAAGTTTGCTGGAAGAATATTGCATTTTTTTTGTTTTTAATTTTGAAATGAAGTTTGATTAAAAAGACACAACAAGAAGATGTTTTTTTAGAAAATATTTTAAAAGGCGTAATCGATCTAACTCTACCTCTTCATTTACTTATTAATAATTATCATTTAAATAAATATCCACTTAATTATTATCCCCTAATTTTTTAACCCTCAAACCCTATGATAGTTAACTTAACCACAAAGATGAAATTACTTAAACCCTAGGCTAGATTCGGAACACGCAATCGCAACACCCTGCATTGATTGTTGTTCTAAGGTTAGCATATGGTCAGTGGTTAATTAAAGCACATATACATTCTGTAAATGAGGATGAATTGTGTTTAAGGATTATATTTGAACTCTACCAATTTATCCCCTGTGGTCTTGTATTACCGATTAAGACCGCACTCTCACAATTTACACAAAATCTCGACCTCGCGTGATTTTTTGATAATTTTTCAATTTCTTGCTTAGTTTCTTATAATTTAAAAACACAATTCATGGATCATATTAAGTTAATTACAGTATCTCAATGATTCAAAATAATTAAATGAATAGGGTAGAAGATATATTGATCACTAAAAAACTACTCTTCTATGGGTGGTGTGGTAATCGTGGAGACGTTTTGCACGAGCAAAGGATTGAAAGGGTAGAACTCAATATTGTATCCACTCTTGATTCCAACCCAATTATGAAGATTAAGAGAAGAAGAAAAGAGATGAACACAAAATATTATTTGAAGAAAAATTCAAGCTACAAACATGAAAGAAAAGAAATACAAAGAGGAGGTGGGAGAGGAGAGCCTTTTTGGAAGAGAGGTTTTCACAAAGCCTTACTTCTTTCAAGAGTTGTGAGGGGATCCCAAGAGACACCCTTTCGGCCACACCTTCCCCAATCCTTGACTAGACCTCCCAAATAGTGAAAACCCCCTTTAAATAGAGTTTGTGAGGGCTAGGGTTACATAACTTTTTAAGTGTGAAATGAAAACTCGGCCAAATATTTTATTCAAAGTTTCACCACATAGTTGACCTCCAAAAAGCATTAATTGTCCGACCTTCAAGATGGATGATTTTTGAAAAATTATGTCCCCGAGCTTTACTCAAAATTTGGTCTGAATCCAAGCCCATATGAAGAAGATATGACCCAAATGGTGAAGTAATGTCCAATCTAGATGGTTCTGTCCACCTTTGCCTTCATGGCCCATTTACTCCCCTAAAATGGACGATCCAACTCCCATGTCCTAAATAGAATTTGTATCCCATTAAGTCAGAAACACAGTTACAAAGTTTTATGTCAAAATATTTTACATAACAATATTTATGCCCGAAATACTACAGTCAATTTTAAAAGGGTAAAACTGGATTTTTCATCAAATCTGCAAATGAATGATCTAGTCCCAAATATTTCATAATTGATCATATTTAGCATAATGTTAGGAATTTATATCATTTATTATCAATAAAATATTCAAAAAATAGTGTTTTATCATTCACGCAGAAGAACAATCAAGATGTGATAAGGTATTTATTAATGAATAAAGTACAAAGTAGTTAGTTCTAGGCCACCAACTCCAACAGACTCCAACTTGGACTAGAGCCAACTGCTAACAAACTTTAACCCGCTAGCTCTCACATGATATTTATGCTACTGCTAATACAGACCTTTAGTTATGGGGTTCTCCACGTTCTCTTCCAGGGAAACTATACTCACTGCAACTTCACCCCTTTGATAGAAATACCTCAAGAGTTGATGCTTCTAGAGAATGTGCTTTGTCCGTTGATGTGACCTTGGTTATTTTGAAAGATCCACCACTGTAGTATTATCACAATACAATTTTATAGGGTCTCTACTTCTAGGAACCACATGAAGCTCCTTGACAAAGTTCCGAATCCATATGGATTCCTTGGATGTATCAGAAGCTAGTATATATATTCAGACTTTGCTTTAGAATCGACAACAACTGGCTGATTTGAACTCTTCCAGCTCACAGCTCCTCTGTTGATACAGAAAACATATCCAGATCATGACTTCAGATCTTTATGATCGGTCTAAAATCCAGAATCATCATACCCATTGACAAAAATCTCCTCATCTCCTCCATACACCGGGAACATATCCTTAGTTCTTCTCAAATACTTAAGGATAATCTTAACAGTAGTCCAATGTTGTTCTCTTGGATCTGCTTGATATCTGCTTACCATCCTTAATGCATAGGAAACATCAAGCCTAGTACATAACATGGCATGCATGATGGATCCTATAGCCTAAGCGTATGGGATCTTACTGAATCTATCTTTCTCTTATTTTGTCCGAGGACACATTTTCTTAGAAAGATGTAGGCCATGTGACACTGAAAAAAAATCCCCTCTTGGATTGTTCCATACTAAATCTCTTTAGTATATAGTCAATACATATACCCTGACTTAGTCCAAGAATCTTCTTGGATATATCACTAATAGTCTTGATCCCTAGAATGTAGGCTTCTTCACCTAAGTCCTTCATAGAGAAACACTTGTTCAACTAGTCCTTAATTGACTTTAAGACTGGTACACCATTTCCAATAAGTAATATGTCATCAACATATACTACTAGGATAACAAACACATTCCCATTAAAATGATTATAAACACATGGCTCACATTCATTTTTAATGAAACCAAATTCATTTATGGCTTCATCAAATCGAATGTTCCATGACCTTGATGCTTGCTTTAATCCATAGATGGATTTTTGTAACTTGCAAACCCATTTGGCTTCCCCTAGTGTCAAAAACCCTTCTAGTTGTGTCATATAGACATCTTCCTGAAGATTTTCATTAAGGAATGTTGTTTTTACATCCATCTTCCAAATCTCATAGTCATGGTAAGCTACTACTTCAAGTATGATTCTTATGGATTTAAACATGGAAACTATCGAGAAGGTTTCATCACAATCAATTCCTTTATGCTATCCGAATCCTTTACCCACTATCCTTGCTTTATAGGTGATAACTTGACCTTCAATGTCCATCTTTCTCTTGAATACCCATTTTCATCCAACATGCTTTACATCAACTGGCTCATCAACCAAAACCCAGATTTGGTTCTGATACATGGAATCCATCTCAAATTTCATAGCTTCTAGACATCTTGTTGCTTCTGAGCTCTCTACTTATTCCTTTCAGGAGAGAGGTTCATCATTTTCCAAAAATAATGATTCACCATCCACAGTGACTAGGAAACCAAATCTCTATGGTTCCCTTACCTCTCTTAAGCTCCTACGTAGTACTTGTGTTTCTGGAACCTCTTCCATGGGGACCTGTAGAACTTGTTCCTATACCAACTCATGTGTATCTTGATCATCAACTTCTTAAAAGTCAATCTTTCTCCCACTATCCTTCTCGAGGATGTGCTCCCTCTCAAGAAAGACGGTTGTCTGGCGACAATCACTTTCTTGTCTAAAGGGTTATATAGGTAATATCCTTTCATTTCCTTGGGATATCCTATAAAGATACACCTCATGCCACGATGTGCTAGTTTTTTTCCTAACAAGACCTTAAAAAATGGCTCGTATCCCTATACATGTGTGTGCGACAAAATGGATTTCTTTCCATTCTATAACTCGAAGGGAATTCCATTTTACTTCTTAGTTGGTACCCGGTTTAATGTGTATGCTGAAATTTGTATTGCATATCCCAAAAAGGATAATGAAAGATCTGCATGAATCATCATTAACCTCACCATGTCTAATAAGGTATAGTTCCTCCTTTCACTAACACCATTCCAATGTGGTGTATAAGGAGGAGTGAGTTGAGATAGAATCTTAGACTTTCGTAAAAGGTCGATGAATTATTGGTTCAAATATTCTCCACCTCGATCCAATCAAAGTTTCTTTATCTTCTTACCAATCTGATTCTCTACTTCATTATTGAATTCCTTAAATTTCTCTAAGGCCTCTGATTTATACCTCATTAAGTAGATATATCCATATCTACTCAAATCATCAGTAAAAGTAATGAAGTAAGAATATCCACCTCTAGCTTCTTGTCACGAAACAAATCTGGTCGCCGCCCAAAACGGCACCAAACCCAGCCCGTGACATGACCCGAAGGGCGTTCCCTATCCCCACGGGCTGGCACAAGTGCCCGGGTATCATTTATTTAGGTTTGGGAACTATTTACCCGAATATGAAATCATAAACCATTAAAAACAATCAATAAACTGAATCTGAAAATTTACACCAAATGATGTTTAAACAAAAACCAGAACTGAATACATAGGTTTAGAGTCAATACAAAAGGTCCAAAGACACAATGGAACAGAAACAAAACAGCCCCATGGACTCCACATGACAAGGGGTCATCACCCCCAAGTCGTCTCCACTACTCCGCCCCAAGGATGAGTACTAACACCCTGAACCGCCATCACCCTTAGCCTTTCCTTTACCTGGGTCAAAAAAAAGGTCTACTTACACCCAAGGGGTGTAAGTAGGGTGTGAGCCTAAGCCCAATAGGATACCACCCTATGATTCCAAGTTGCATGCAATACAAGGTGAAAAAGCAAGAAGTTTTAATATGCAATTAAAAGCGGTGAAAAATTCCACAAAATGAAACTTTTAATTGAAAACATTTTTCAAGATAAAACTTTCAGAATGTTAACACATTTAAATAGGAATATTAGATAATGCATTATAATTCCAAAGACACCCAAAAACAAGGGCAAATACCACAAATCCACTGAGCAACAAAGCCGGGAACACCCCTAGGCACTAGATAGTCTCAGGCCCCATGTACCTCGTACCTCAGTGTAATGTAACCATAGTAAAATCCTTTCTCGTGCACGAGCCACTAGTAGGGAACATACCCATAACCTAGTGGTCCCCAATCATCATCCAAATAGTTTAGTTAGAGTTGTTGTTATCCAAATTCTAAGTGAAACAGGGACAAAACACATCTGGTCCACTAGCCGTACTAGTACAAATCCGCCCCACCTAGGTACCCGGGCTTCCCCCTTTGTGCTCAAACAATTTCAGGATTTAACACACATCCATTTTAATGTAAAACACCACTACTGGTCACATACACCAAATACAGTAGCTATCTCATTTTCTACCACTTAAAACACACAACAAACTCTTTGAATTTGAATAAATCAATTTCACAAAATCTTGTGTAGTTTTGCACACAAAACCCCTTAAGAAACCCACTTGTACACGATGTTCACAATTGTAAGTTACCAAAATAGTAAAGGCAGCCCAATAAATATCAATTAAAACAACAAATCAATTTTTGGGCATCCTCATGTTAAACAAGAAGTGTTCTCTTTGTAAAACCTTCATTTTCACACAAAAGTGGAACCAAAACTTCACTTTCTTTACAAGCACAATTAAAACTCATTATTTGAAGCAATTACCAGAGGGGATAAACATTATAAACAGTATTTTATGCCTTATTACAGATCAATAAAAACAACTAAGTATTTATAGGGCATCCCCAAATAAACAAACAAAACACTTCTTTGGAAAACCCCCAATTTCACACCAAATTGGCATTTTAAATTCAATTGCAATGGAAACATCATTAGAACCAATTTTTGTAGCAATAATAAAATTATATAAATCTGAAAATATCATAAATACAGCATGCTAATACAAAAAGATTGCATCAACATTGGAATCACCTACCAAATCAAATGAAACCATTGAATCCTTTGTGCGAAAACACAAACGCACCACCGCCGCACCTCAAGAAGGGTAGATCAAACCTAAAAATAGAAAATTGGACCAATAAAACCCAAGGTTAAACCTTAGGTTCGAACCCCTACCCACTGGTCATTGTTCACTTCAATAAAAATGGAGGAAACCCTAAAAAAATAGAATGAAACCCTAATCAATTTGAAAGGGGAAAAGAAATGGACAAACTTACTTGAGAAATCTAGAATGAATCTCCCCAAAACACTAGTATCTGAAATTTAAAACGGCCACAACTCAGGGGATGGTCTCACAAGAATTATTAGGTCATTTAGGAATTGGAATGGAGGGAAAATATTAAGAATAGAAGGAGTTATGAAAGGATCAATTTACCTCTCCAAAATCTGGACGATTTCTGAAATCCAGAATGTTTCGACTATTTTCGCGACTCTATCGAGCTCCAAATTGTGGGAGGAGGGCATGGGGTCGCGCCTGGGCTTCTTAGGGTCGATAGGGAGGTAGAATCACCGAAAAATCTATTTTAATGAATAAGATATTAACAAATTAATGAAACAATTTAAAACTGAAAAATGGGCCTTCGGGTTGGCCCAATTCTCAAATAAAAACAAAAATCCCCCATGCTTATGGATTTATAAAGGCCCCAAATTTAAATTTGGGGTTAATATATCAGGGTAGAACAATTAGGAGTTGTAATGAGTCAAAAATATTAAAAATTGAAAATGTTATAAATGAAACAAAATTTATTTTTAAATCTGGAATTGGGCTCGCAGTTTGGCCCAATTCATGAAAACTCACCTATTCTCAATAAAACCTTTGGAAACCACCAAAACAAATCATGAGTGGAAAATAAATTTAAAATAACCCTAAAATAGGTTACGTACGTGACAATTCTCCCCACCTTGAAAACTTTCCGCCCCGGAAAGTCACAGCAAGGTCAAAGCAACAACCAAACCCAACTGAGAAACCAATAGGTACACCCTTGCCAGGTTTCACCCCCAAAGGTCAAAACACCTCCAGTGATCAATGATGGAAGGAATACTGTCACAAACCAAAATTGCACCACTTTCCTGAAACAATAAAGTACATTCAGGATTTATCCCAAATGAAAACTCCTCAAATACAATCTGAACAATACTCAATCAATTTACCCAAAAAAAAACAACAACATTGAACAAGGTTACACTTCCCTACTATAACTAAACCATTGGAAACTCTCCAATATAAATGTTTACCCAATGAATGTGTAGGTAGTTAGATATCTTCGGATGATAATACATACTTCCCAGAAAAGTCTAAATAAAAAAAAATATGAGTTACTTGTATGAAGAGACACAAATGGGCTCCCCACCATAAGAGACAACTTAAATTGTTTTCCTGAGACAGAATCAAGACACTAATAGTGGGAGGCCCAAACATACTATCTAGTAAAAGGGATATACTTCCATTAAATGTTTATGAAGGAATATTCATGAGAATCATAGTGGGTCTCCCCACCATAAGAACTGACCATCTTAACCGACCAGCATGGGCCGACACAGAAAGACCCAAAAAGAAATCAAAGATTTAGGAAGGGCGCAGGATTAGTCTGCATGGTTTGGGAAACTGTGCACTAATTATAAATATAATTCTTTCTACATGGATTCCTAGCACACGACCACTACTAAACGTGCACAAACTATGTGCTCAACCATGACGAAACCATAGGTTTGAACTATTCCCATATTTCATACTAAGGATAGGACTTTGTACAAGGGTTTAAATGGCCCTGGGATTTTCCCTGACTACGAGCCAGCTTCTCTCCGAGACCTATGGCTGGAGCTCAAATGATTGAAGCATCTTCGGCCTCGTAGTTAATATTTGGAAACCCACTGAATGAGAATTCTTCTTTTCGGTGCCACCAAAAACTACACCACAGTCCCAAATAAGTTTTCTAGACATAACACATTCCAAACTCACTTTACCTTATCCCGATATTTCATTGAAACAAGGGATGAGAAGATACACACACATCACAACTTGTTTCTTCAGGTGAGAAAAAATAGAAGTAAAGAACACCTACACTCACATTCCTCTAAAATAGATGATTTTGAAGTTTTTCCAAGGGAGACATTTGCCCAACATAACAGGGACTCTCAGAGGATTTCACTACTTTCACCTATACAGTCAATCGAGTACATGACATCATAAGGCATCACCAAACATGACCATTTCAACTGATATAAACAATTCATGGAGAGGGACCTTATACAACATCCCCAAACAACACACAATTCTAGAAAGTGGCCACAATATCCTATCGTGAACATATTTCCCACACCGGTGGTTTAACATGAATTAATGCATCAAAGAAACTTTGAAGAACCCAAGGGTCCTCTTAGACACCATCGAGACACTCATCCACACTTACAACCAAAGAACACTTCCACCTTCGACGAATCATGAAACTTTAGAAACTTTGGTTTCTTTCAACCTTCCACAATAACTTTACCACTACAAGAGGATCCAAAAATCAATGAAATGAATGGGTGTAGACTCAATCAACAATGATCGATAAAATATTCCTTATATTGATCAACTGGAGGATTTTCAAATGGCGAAACAATATGGATTGCACTTCAGCTGTGCATTAACCCTTAATGGGGGCATACCTTATCCAATGAGAGAACCCAAGGAACCAACCAAGCTGGTCCATTAGTAAAAACATGCCTCAAACCAGATCCAAACACATGAAGGGAACCACCGTAAAGGCATCCCAAAACATTTTTCAAAAGAGACCACTAATCGTCCCTACAACATAGCTCACCGACCAAACACAAACCCAAAACACAGTTCAAACAGGAGGGGTTCTTGGACTCAAAACATCCCACAACATCAACATTATCAAAAAACCATAATAAAAACTATACCAAACTACTCATCAATACATCATGTTTTTCTTTAAAACTATTTCTTTGAAAACAAACGGTTTTGCAGTAAGCGTATCCACCAATGGTACCCCATGGGCCTCACACATGCATGTTTTTGTGTCACACCGGGCACCCTCCTCATAACCATCCCAACACTCATCTAGTCATGTCATCAACCATCCATAATCCCATATAACCCCATGCATGTGGTCACTAATGGAAATACCAAAGGGTAAAACAAAAATTCCTTCCACATTTCAAAAACAAAATGCTCAACCAACCCAACCTTTTTCTCAAAACTTCTAACAATGAGATCAAAATCCCAATTCACATCTTACAAAACATTTCATAAAGACACAACAATTTGGAAAAGAACCCACATTCAAGATATTCATATCAATATCAAAACATCTCATCCCATTAAAACACCGTTTTATTATTTAGAAAACTCTATTGGAAACACTTTTCAAAACCAACTTTAATATAGATCCTTCTTTCAAAAGAGGTGTAAGCACACCATTTTACATTTCAAAACAATTCTGAAAATTGAATTCCTCAATTTCATAAAC
The DNA here is from genome assembly GCA_963277665.1 of Viscum album. Lineage (NCBI taxonomy): Eukaryota > Viridiplantae > Streptophyta > Magnoliopsida > Santalales > Viscaceae > Viscum > Viscum album. The sequence goes on along the minus strand of OY728119.1, from coordinate 111,564,279 downwards.
CAAACCATTCCCTCTTTATTTGAAAATCATTTCATAAAAACTTTACACTTATTAAAACCAAGTCACCAGAAAACCAAAGTGCCAGGATTTCAAAACTAAAGCACAAAACAATCCGAGAGGAAACTAGTTTCAATGGGTGACTTGGAAATATGGTTGGCAGCCATATTCCAATCACTTCACTGTCACAGAGAGTGTTTTAGGGAATATCCCTAGCTTCACATGGCTTTCCAGGCCCTGCGAGCTCACTGAGACTATTATCCCAACTCTCTTTTCATTTCCCCTAATCATCATCAAACCAAGAAAACCAAAGGAATTAGATAAATCCCGACTTCCCATGGCGACTCGAATCCTGTAATGAGGTGTGGTGATCAGGCACACTACCCATAACCGAACTACCAAGTCCCAACAATCGTAACTTTATACTATCCCGACTGTTCCCCAAATAACGTGACCCAAAGAGTTAACCAGAACCACCTCTGATACCATTTTGTCACGAACCAAATCTGGTCGCCGCCCAAACCGGCACCAAACCCAGCCCGTGACATGACCCGAAGGGCGTTCCCTATCCCCACGGGCTGGCACAAGTGCCCGGGTATCATTTATTTAGGTTTGGGAACGATTTACCCGAATATGAAATCATAAACCATTAAAAACAATCAATAAACTGAATCTGAAAATTTACACCAAATGATGTTTAAACAAAAACCAGAACTGAATACATAGGTTTAGAGTCAATACAAAAGGTCCAAAGACACAATGGAACAGAAACAAAACATCCCCATGGACTTCACATGACAAGGGGTCATCACCCCCAAGTCGTCTCCACTACTCCGCCCCAAGGATGAGTACTAACACCCTGAACCGCCATCACCCTTAGCCTTTCCTTTACCTGGGTCAGAAAAAAAGGTCTACTTACACCCAAGGGGTGTAAGTAGGGTGTGAGCCTAAGCCCAATAGGATACCACCCTATGATTCCAAGGTGCATGCAATACAAGGTGAAAAAGAAAGAAGTTTTAATATGCAATTAAAAGCGGTGAAAAATTCCACAAAATGAAACTTTTAATTGAAAACATTTTTCAAGATAAAACTTTCAGAATGTTAACACATTTAAATAGGAATATTAGATAATGCATTATAATTCCAAAGACACCCAAAAACAAGGTCAAATACCACAAATCCACTGAGCAACAAAGCCGGGAACACCCCTAGGCACTAGATAGTCTCAGGCCCCACGTACCTCGTACCTCAGTGTAATGTAACCATAGTAAAATCCTTTCTCGTGCACGAGCCACTAGTAGGGAACATACCCATAACCTAGTGGTCCCCAATCATCATCCACATAGTTTAGTTAGAGTTGTCTTTATCCAAATGCTAAGTGAAACAGGGACAAAACACATCCGGTCCACTAGCCGTACTAGTACAAATCCGCCCCACCTAGGTACCCGGGCTTCCCCCTTTGTGCTCAAACAATTTCAGGATTTAACACACATCCATTTTAATGTAAAACACCACTACTGGTCACATACACCAAATACAGTAGCTATCTCATTTTCTACCACTTAAAACACACAATAAACTCTTTGAATTTGAATAAATCAATTTCACAAAATCTTGTGTAGTTTTGCACACAAAACCCCTTAAGAAACCCACTTGTACACGATGTTCACAATTGTAAGTTACCAAAATAGTAAATGCAGCCCAATAAATATCAATTAAAACAACAAATCAATTTTTGGGCATCCTCATGTTAAACAAGAAGTGTTCTCTTTGTAAAACCTTCATTTTCACACAAAAGTGGAACCAAAACTTCACTTTCTTTACAAGCACAATTAAAACTCATTATTTGCAGCAATTACCAGAGGGGATAAACATTATAAACAGTATTTTATGCCTTATTACAGATCAATAAAAACAACTAAGTATTTATAGGGCATCCCCAAATAAACAAACAAAACACTTCTTTGGAAAACCCCCAATTTCACACCAAATTGGCATTTTAAATTCAATTGCAATGGAAACATCATTAGAACCAATTTTTGTAGCAATAATAAAATTATATAAATCTGAAAATATCATAAATACAGCATGCTAATACACAAAGATTGCATCAACATTGGAATCACCTACCAAATCAAATGAAACCATTGAATCCTTTGTGCGAAAACACAAACGCACCACCGCCGCACCTCAAGAAGGGTAGATCAAACCTAAAAATAGAAAATTGGACCAATAAAACCCAAGGTTAAACCTTAGGTTCGAACCCCTACCCACTGGTCATTGTTCACTTCAATAAAAAGGGAGGAAACCCTAAAAAAATAGAATGAAACCCTAATCAATTTGAAAGGGGAAAAGAAATGGAAAAACTTACTTGAGAAATCTAGAATGAATCTCCCCAAAACACTAGTATCTGAAATTTAAAACGGCCAAAACTCAGGGGATGGTCTCACAAGAATTATTAGGTCATTTAGGAATTGGAATGGAGGGAAAATATTAAGAATAGAAGGAGTTATTAAAGGATCAATTTACCTCTCCAAAATCTGGACGATTTCTGAAATCCAGAATGTTTCGACTATTTTCGTGACTCTATCGAGCTCCAAATTGTGGGAGGAGGGCATGGGGTCGCGCCTGGGCTTCTTAGGGTCGATAGGGAGGTGTAATCACCGAAAAATATATTTTAATGAATAAGATATTAATAAATTAATGAAACAATTTAAAACTGGAAAATGGGCCTTCGGGTTGGCCCAATTCTCAAATAAAAACAAAAATCCCCCATGCTTATGGATTTATAAAGGCCCCAAATTTAAATTTGGGGTTAATATATCAGGGGATAACAATTAGGAGTTGTAATGAGTCAAAAATATTAAAAATTGAAAATGTTATAAATGAAACAAAATTTATTTTTAAATCTGGAATTGGGCTCGCAGTTTGGCCCAATTCATGAAAACTCACCTATTCTCAATAAAACCTTTGGAAACCACCAAAACAAATCATGAGTGGAAAATAAATTTAAAATAACCCTAAAATAGGTTACGCACGTGACACTTCTACTGGAAATGGTCCACACACATCCATGTGCACCAATCCTAGAAGCTCTGTGGCCCTTTCACCCCATCCACTGAAAGGTGGCTTGGTCATTTTACCTTGTAAACAAGCGTGACATCTATCAATTGGTTTTATCTCATTAGATTCTAAATAACCATCTTGGAAGAGCTTTGTAAATCACTTCTCGTTTACATGACCAAGACGGTGATGCCACAACTGGGTGTTGTATGAGTCATGTGAGTTTGTTTCATTATCGATTTCCAACACTTGGTTTTTGTAATTTAATATATATAAACCATTATTTAAATGTTCCATACCATAAAATACATTATTATTATAAAATAAACAACCCTTATTTCCAAACTTGAAAATAAATCCATCCATAGCCAAACATGATACAAAAATTATGTTTTTGGTAACACTAGGAATATAATAACAGTTATGTAAAATCAAAATCATCCCAGTTGGAAATGAGAGATGGTAATTGAAAATGGATAACATAGCCAGTATCGCGCCATTAGCAGCTTGAAGATCCACCTCTCCTCTGGCAATCTTTCTAAATCTACTTGGTTCCTACATTTGGATACAGATGTGAGCCCCACAAGCTGTATCTAATACCCAATGTGTAGAGATGGAAAGATTACACTCAATAACGAACACAAATTTAATGTCCCCACACTTCTGGGTGGAGTTACTCTTCTAGTGGCCTGGCTTTCCACATGCAAAACATACCATCTACCATTCCTTGTCCTGTCTCTGGATCTTCCCCTTCTTGGAGGGATGATGCTCAGGGGATTCAGACCATTAATAAGTCCTTGTCCACTTTTCCTTGTCCTTCCTTTTCTTATTCACTATAAGGACTATGGGTTTTTCATGCCCCATGTCCTTATCTACCTAGAGAATTAAGTTTAGAAGTTATGATAGAATATTCTCATTTTTTCTCATGTTATAGTTTAAAATAAAGCTAGAGAAGGTCTTGGGCAGTGATGATAGGATGAGATATGTACACAAATCATCTGGAAACTTAATCCCTAAGATGTCCAAGAATTCAATGTAGCCAATAAGCTTGACTACATGAGGCCTAGATGGTGCAGACTCTTCAAGCTTAGTTGTAAAAAAAGCGTTGGAGATCTCATATCTCTCTTGCCCCGCCTTCTCTTGATAGAGATCCTTAAGGTGAGACATCATGCTATACACGTCCATGTTTTCATGTTGCTTCAAGAGCTCATTATACATGGCCGATAGCATGAAACATTGGACATTTTTGGCATCATCCAAATGTTTCATATAGAGAGATAGTTACTCATCACTGACCTCTTTTCCAGGTGCAATTGGAATAGGATCCTCCAGACCATACAATTTCCTCTCATGGCGAAGGATGACACGTAAATGCCTCTTCCACTCTTGGAAATTGGTACCGGTGATAAGGTTTTCCTTCTCGAGTATGGTTCTCAATGATATGTTTGAAGTCATTTTTATTTCATTTTATACAAATCAAGATGATAAAAGGTTTAGTACTTTATCATGATAAAACCGAGAAACATAAATAAATCAATACTTATTAGTCTCCCACTATTTTATCGAAATCCAATTGCCCTCACTATTGACTTCAAAATATTCTATCGTCTGAATATTATAGTGGAAAGGATCCATATTTCCCTTCTCATTACCGCAACTAGGGTTGGTCAATAAAATTGAAGGGTTTTAGGTAGGAATTCTAAATTCCAACTGCATTAACTCTTAGTTCCTTGATCTGCTAAGTAGACTCCCCAATCCTAAAATCCTTTTATTTTGGATTTCTTCAACCTTTGCCTCTTGGTCACACCAAGTCATGTTGTGGCAGTCAACCCTTGATGTAAACCAAATCAAGTAAACCCAACAACTTGAATTAGAATTCCCTGATAATTGAAAACACCCCAACTATGGTTGGTCAAGCACTTTGAACTACGGTTCGATTCTAACCAAGATTATGGAAGTCTATACCGACTTAATATTTCTTTGAGGGATTTTAACCTTATACGTAAATGGACATTTTATTATCTTTATCACATGCTTGTTAATATTAAGTAGGATATACTTAAGTGATTAACCATGTCTAAGATAATATTTATGCATAAGCCAGTCTTATTTTAGTTTCATCTTGTATGCTTGTTTAATTCATTAATTGTGTGATCATGAAAACACACCCACAATAAATAAACCATGAAACTAACAGAAATAAAATTAATGGTATGATCACGAGCTTGTTCTATTGGTTAGTTTATCTAGTGGTTGATAAACTAACCCAAGACCAAGGGGAGAAACTCTTAGAACCTTTTGGGTTCGTGTTTACAGCTTTCCACCTGTGAACCTTTGTATCTCCATGGATTGGATTCAACTTGGCTCCTAACTTGAGACACTTCCACTAGCTTGGGAGCTCTATCCATTACATATGTTTTTATCTCACTCATAGGTGAGGGGTAAAATGGGGTTCTACATAAAAAATAACCTTGGGCACACAGACCCTACATATTAATGAGGAGAAGGCTCTCAGGCCAACAAATTTAATTTAAATAAATAAATTAAAAGAAACCATTCACATACAAAGGTCTTGGTCTAGCTCATGATCATCCAAACATGAAAAGATATTTACGCATAAATAAAACTAGCATTCAATTATTTAATCATTCTTATTTAAGATAAATCATGCTCGAATCAATTAATTATCTTTAATTAATCAATCCTTTTATCTTAAACCCTTTTTTGAATTTCCTTGAGATTATCATCCATCATAATTTTAAACAAATAAATTCATTTAAAATTATCTTTGTACGTAACCTGTACCTTGGAGGCAACTCGGTGAATTCCTGTTCATAACTACCCAATGAGTAGAAATGAACATTACAAAAATGTTAAATTAAACACACATATATAAAACAACTATCACGTGTTGTGTCTCAGCTTTACGCCCACACTATGGTACACATCTCAAAGGTTTGTATAATATAATAATAAATTTTAATAAATCTGCATAATTTGGATGAGTACACGGTGTGTAGTTCTATCTACATGACGTGTACTTTCGTTCACTTTCTATCCAAAGTATACGCCTGGGGATATGGCGTGTAGATGTACTTCCGAAATCATCAAAGTACACAACGTGTTCAGTGGGCCACATACTGCGTAGTATCTGTGTTACACAGTTTCTAGCTAGGCAAGCCGTGTACAGGGTACACGGTCCAACCCTAACTCGAAGGGACTACAAGCCGTGTCCAGTGGAACACACAACATGTACTTCGTAAACTGTGTGCCACCTATTCCTGGTCAACACACAGAGTCATTTAAAACTTACAAAGACTCCAACACACAGCCTGGTTTGGCGGACCATCCCGATGCATGGAACCTAGACTACACACTGTGTACTACCGAATACACACCGTGTGTTCTGGTGTTATACGACCAGGAATCTTTGGCACCTCCGGATGAGATCCTCTGTTTTATTTTAATCAAAATTAAAAGAAAAGATCGTTTCTATAAGGTGAATGAGAAAAAAAGAGGGGGGAATAGATCTAGAGATTCTGATTTGCAGAATGATTAAATTTAATTGAAAAAACTAAATTATTAAATGCATAAATCATAAAAGAAAAACTAAATAATTATAATCAACGATATGACCCATATGATACCACTTGTAGGTTTCGGGTGTAGTGGAAGCGTGTTGGTGGGTGTACCCAACTTTAATTTTTTCCATTAATGACAATCAATCCGAGATCTGTCACAATGATAAAATGTCGGATCTTTACGATAGAATGAATAATGAAAGAAAATAGGGGAGTCCCATAACCATAGATAAGATCATCATATGTTGGTTATAATTAATTTAATTAAATGATGAGAATTACCTTGATGGAATTCTCTCTATGTAGATGTTTCTGGTCATGATCCGATATGATCTTTCGTTGCGTCGTAGAAGCCAAGTGTAGGCTTTCTCTAGCAGTGATCCACACATGCTCCATGTATCTCTAGATGTCGCTAAAGGGATCTCCGGGTGCTAGCGCAGAAGATCCTTTGCTTGTGATTCCTACCTTTGATCACCTTGAGAGCCGCTTCCAAAGTGCTCTCCTTGATCCGGTGGAGGAGGATCTCTCTCGTAACTTGAGAGTGTTCTTGGAGGAAAAAGAATTATCTCTTGGCTTGAGAGATTTTTACAAATCCATTGTGCACAACCATAAAGAATGTATAGGCTAATGAGAATAATATAATTGGGATTTTAATTACTTAGAATAATAAAATGATTTAGTTACCTGAAATCATTTATTAATTTCATTTAATTCTTAATAATACTCCATGTCTAATAATAACAGTTGAATATTATTATTACTTGACATGCATCCAACGAATTACACCTAATATTATTTAATGACATAAATAATATTATTTCTCACAAATCCCCAGAAAAACTAAACGATGTGTATATTAATATACACGACGTGTAATTTTGGTTTTCCATTGTCTTTAATTCCTCCACCACATTTATTATACCTTTAATAATGATTATTTATTTCTTAAATAAACATCACTACATTACTCACTAATAAATATATTATTTCTCCCACACTATATTCTCTCGAATAAATAGTGTCGAAATAAATGAGACCAGACTTTCTTGAATAATTATTAAACCACAGTCGAGAATTATCTTTATTAAACCTATTAAATGAATATTTAACTGAGATACTTGGACACAATTAGTGTGTGATCCTCTAGGCCCCTTTCTCAGTGGCATTTGGTGGAGCCTGCCTAAAGTCCAAGGTTATCATCTAGGAACATGCCAAGGCACCCATAGAGAAAGAAGTTAACACCGCAATGATATGTCACCTTCTGCAAATGATTACCATGTAATGTAATCCCTTTGTCTCGATATCTCAAAACAAGTGGGTTGTATGCTAGTGCCATCAACCCACGTGCTTGATTATTATTTCTTTAACTTCTAAGAATTGAACTTTCCCATTCCTCACCATGGACATGTATTTATTTAGGTTATATCAATTCCATTAAAGGTCTTGACATATCTACTTCCGTTATGGAACATAAGGGACAAATCCTTTCTCGAATTATGTATTAATGCAGTATTACTCGTGACACACCCAACATATTCTACCTCACTACGAACAGTGTGTCATCACAATTTTCATCAATACATTTAAGTACGCGAGTTTTAATACCCATTAATAATAATCTTAAAGTCCAATGAACAATACACACGTCCGTAGATAGGAACATCCAATGACACTATGAAATGTGGATTTCTTACTGGTGGGTCTCATTCTCATAATATCCTCTTGTATATTACCAAGGGTGCACACCATGAGAAGGTGCCTCAAAGTTTTATGAGTCCTCACCCCTAATGGCCTGTATTATTTGTGTCCCTCAAATAACACCATCCATCCATAGAACATATATTCAAGAACAATGTTATGGCACTTCCGGGTTCTCATCATAGCGGGGATCCGCTATGACCCTTTAGTGAAAAATCTATCCTTAGGACATTATCACATGCATTGTCATGTAGAAGAATAATCAAGATGTGAAAAGGTATTTATTGATGAATAAAGTACAAAGTAGTTGCTTCTAGGCCACCAACTCCAACAATAATAGTAATGAAAAATTTAAAGAGTTACATTTAGTTATCATAACATGTGAAAATAATTTTTCCATAAAGGATTATACCAGTTAATACTCAAAGTATTACACTTTATATCATAAAAGAGTTTATGATGTGTTGGTAAAGTGATAATGTAAGCAGTTACATTATTTATAAAAGATTTCAAGAAAAAAATTTGATGAAAAGGGTTCCTAAAATGATGATGATGTACTTAGAAAGATTTCTAAGTAGACAATAGAAAAACATTATAACATTTCTTGTTTTGAAGTTAAGGTTTTTGAATATAAGTTCAAAGAGTTTAACTTAAGGTTTATGATTCCTAATTCTCACCATTATTCAAAACTTGATTTCTTCATAAATATTACTCACTAATATGTTAGTGGGAGTATTTTATCATATGGTCACATATGAATGTGATAGGAATTACATTTGGATGTAATATTCAAAATCCATTACTATAATAACCACAAGAGTATCATGTAGAATCTCTTAAGAGATTGGATGTAAACATATCATGTTATTATAATAAATACAATCTCTATTTATCATTCATTCATGTGTGCTATAATTTATTTTACACGAACACTAAAATGATAAATATCCCCAGTACAAACTTTGAGTTGTCCCTAACCGATGATCATCCTGCAATATAATGGGTTGTGATGATATAAAATGTTGTCTTTAATAAATTCTAATATCTTCTACAAAGGTTTGTATATAATACATTGAATAATATATTCTTGAGGTAATAAGTAAAGAATTATTACTTGGACTGATCCTCTTAAGTATATCTCATGGAATGTCATACTGTCATAAATATACTTAGGGGTGTATGCTTATTATCAATCCTTCTTACCTAAGGTTTAAAAGATACCTAGCATGAGAAACTTTATACTTTGATACCCTACGTATGAAAGTCAATATATGAAATTAGCTAATGTGGGGGTGGTTGGATATGTTATTGATCATGTCATTGGTTGGAGTGCACCAATATGAGATTTATCCACTTTTATGACAAGAAAAGACATTTGACCCCTGATTGAATTAGATTGAGGAAATTCATGTCCATGCTTAGTTGTTTTATATATGATGTGTTCAACTACTTGGATAACTTACACGTGATGTGCTTATGAGATAGATGAATTACATATGATGTATTCATACACTTGGTCAGTTTTTTTTGAAGAATTAAGAAAATGATGAGAGGTCTATACTAGATTGACATGTTCCATGTCTAGTGGTATCATTATGTCATGAAAAAATAGATTATATAAGATACATATGATGTATATGATACATATTATGGTGTACATGTTCATGTAGAGATATGATTATGTTTGATAGAGATAACACCAGACCCCTTAGTATTTTGGGTAGCATTGATGTTTTTCTAGTCGCTGCTCTTTGCCTACATATATAAAATAGAGATTTCATAGTTGTTTTCAATGCTGTTAAGGCCCACATGGTCAAACAATTAGGCCCTTGGATAAGGATAAAATTTCGGACAAAGTTTTTGTTCAAAATTAAGAGAGTTTGATTAAAAACCATATCCAAAAGAGTTCATATGGATTCATAAAGAGTTGTAAAGTTATGCATAAAGTCCATATGGTATTTTATTGTAAGTGGGAGATTGTTATATATACACTAATATATAAATATATAACATGATATTATATATATGAATTGTATATTTAAATAATTGTAATAACATATATATATATATATGTATATATTGGACATATATTTATTTTCTCTAAACTTTTTTCTTATCAGTTATAATATTCTATGAATGGATTAATTGGATTGATCTCTCATTGAATAGGATTTAATGAATTATGGGAATAAATGTACATGGATACAAAAATATAGCCGATGAATTTCATTTAATGTAACACTTCATGAATGGATATATAAATGGATGTGATCCCTCCAGTAGTAATCATCCAATTATGAGCAATCCACTCAATTCTATCGTCCTCCCACACCGCTGTTCATCATCTAAGATGAAGGAACTAGCACCTCTTCGGCATTCATGCATCCTCACTATACAATTGAGGATCCATTGGGAGGTATACCCCCTTGGAGGCATAGTTATTTTGTTTACTAATTTGTGATCTTCATCAAGCATTCTCCTTCACCGAGAAAGAATAAGACTATTATCATTGGCAATTTCCAGGTACGCTATTTATACAACTTATTTATGTATTGATTCTCAAAGATAGATTTTCCGATATTTGAGTTGTCTTCTACGACATATGATCATATAATGTTTATAAAAAACCCATCGGTCTGATACGTCATGACTGAGGAGATTTTAGGTTTTTAAAACTAGCTTGTTTAATCCTTTGAGATTGAAGAGATTCTATGTGTGAAGATGTGTCTTCTAACATTATTGCTGAAAAAGTACCTATACAAACTTATTGCCAATCACTAGATTGAAGATAAGCCTAGGACGAAAGATACCAGCTGCAGACTGTGGTGTTGAAAAAGTTCTGGGTTTGGAACTTGGTACCTTTTGATAGGTCTATAGTTGAGAAAGTTTTAGGTGTGGAACTGGGATAACTATAATCAAGTCTAAAAATCCTCATGCTTATTTGGATAAAAACAAAAGGTTACTTTGATTGGAATCATGTTGGTAATAATATCATTCAAGAGGTATCAAGATTTTAATTTGATATTTAGAGCATTATTTTTATGTTTCTATTTTTATTTCTACTATACTTATTACTTTTATCAAATAGTGTATACATTCTGATTGTTTAGTTATTTTGTGTTTGTACTGTTTGTACATTTTTATGTTGATACTCTGATATTAATCAGAACTTTTATTTTTTGTTAAACTTAATATTAGAGTGGGATGAAAAATTGTATATTTTATTTTTGGTTATTTTTTAAGGAAGAAATACCATGATTGTCCTCAAGAACATCCAAGATTCATTAAGTCATATATGATGACTCACAAGGTAATTAGATAAGTTTTTTTTAAAACATGAATTAATTTTCAAAAATAGATGAGAATTCTTTGAGAATAAATAAAAGAGAAATAATAGGAGACTAAGATATTACATGCTTTAGATCATGTTGATATTATGTGCATGGAGAGAACACCACCCCATGCAATGATTTATTACTAAGAAAAACATGTCATATTTATATACTCAAATGAAAAAGAAGATGGATCAGAGAAACTATCCATGGAGGGTGACCTTTATGAACAAAATGGTGTAGATGAACCTCATCATGAGTATTAAACATAATTTACTCCCAAAAAAAGTCACATAAAAACAAAAAAAGGATACAATGATATACATGATGAAATCGAAAAAGGATCCACTTATAGAGACTGATTTCTACACTAAAATCTAGTTATGATAAAAGGGATCAAGTCTAGTGTAACACCCTGACTTTAATAAATAAGATATGGTGGTTATTTTAATACACTGGAACAAGATACAAGGGATAATATCCTGAAGGATCAGATAGTTTAGTAGTATTGGGAGACTAGATACATACATGATTGTCAAATTACACTTGAAAATGTGAAATAAAACTTAATTTTTTTGTGATAACATTATTATTTCTTCTTTTATTCCCTAAAATCATTTATATAGACATCCTTGGAATCCTAAGGAAAGTAAAACATAATAAAGGGTGAGATCAGATACTTAGTAAGAGAAAACTTACAACAAAAGCTATTATAAAATAAATAAAGCATTAATATCATGTGAGAGATAAAAAATAAAATATTTCGTAACTCTAATTTCATAAAAGGGGAATATATCCATGTATGAAATAACAACATAAATAATAACATGGATAATAATAACTAGTTTCATAATGATAGGATGAATAATGTCAGACATCATAATATTACCATCAAGGACTTGTTATATGACATCATATATAAACAGGTAAGGTGTACACAAAATACTCAAGTTATTTTATATCTTGAGACCTATCAATAAAACGAGGGGCTATAATGAGCCTCGTCCATCACTTTAAAAGTCCAATGCATTCATCATATGAAAGAAATAAATAATAATTCATTACATAATCAACATAAACATTCATATTCAAAAACTAGAATTCAAAATGTTAATATTAATCACTAGAGCAACATGATCGTAAGACATCCAGTGTAATATGATGGATGGTATCATTAGATTATTTCCCCAGTAAATCATAAGATTTTTCAAAGTTTTTCAACATAGATGAAAATACTTTTAAAATATCACTAGAACATTTCTTATGGAAAATACCCTTTTCATATTGAAATCAATTATTTAACATCTAAAAATTTCAAGAATATTAATAAAAAAACTTTATTTGAAAAGAACCATTTAAAATTTTTAAGGAAAATTCAAGGCAAAGAATAGTTGTGATGGTGATAAAATCCACTTGTGCTGTAAACGTTAAAACAAATATTTTGTTCACACCTTTGGTAAAAAGTACCTCATTCAGAAAATAACAAGAAGATTCCTTTTAAAACTTTTTTTAGAAATTAAAAAACAAGTTAAAAAAGTGACTTTAATCAATCATTATAGAACAGAAAAAAAATTCTTTAATTTTTTTTAAGAAAATATGGACATGGAAGAAAAGGATTCTCGACCGAATATAAAAAAAAAATCCTATTTTACTTAAAAGAAATATTTCACACTTTTGAGTACTTAGAGAGTGGAAAATGAAAGGAAAAAATATAAATTGCATAGAAAAACAAAGTATAAGAAAATATATTGGGTTTAAGATAGAAAAATCATTTAATTACCCCAACAAAATATTAAACATAATCAATCCTGAATAAGGATGAGATTGTGAAATAAACTCTTATCTCAAGTTTGAATTGGCTCATAAGTGTCTTTAACCTACTGTATACTAAATTTAAATTTATTATAAATCTATACTAGAACCATATTCATGATTATAATACCACATATGACCCACTTATAAAATATTGTCACCTATTTATTAATAATTATTTAAAATCACTTTTCTGTATGATAACAGTTTCATTTTTCATGCATGTTTCGGTTCAATTGTTCATATCGTTGAAATTTGATCATGGTTAAATTATATCTATAATATAAATCACATCATTTATATTGTATTATTACATAAAATAACCACTATTCAACATTACTTAATCATTTATGTCACAAATATTATAACATCACTCATGTAGGTGGTAAAACTAACTTAAACAAGAGCAAGTTATAAAAACTGAATGAGTAATAACATGCTAAGGTATAATCTTAACATAATATTTATAGAATATTATTCATCTAATAATTATTATATATATTCATTATATAAAATTTAATAACTGTCTATAAAAATTGGTCATTGAAAATGAAATATATCGCTCATGGAGACGGTAGTCCATACGTACGCATGGACGATACTTCCATTTTCTAATAAGAAAAAGGAAAATAAAGAAGATAATATTTTATCATTATAGAATAATAATTATATCATAAATATATTATATATTAAATAAATATATTATTATAAGAATCCCTGATATGTGGTGATGGAAAATGAATCACATTGCAATGTGGAGGTGGTAGTCCACATGTACACACGAGTGATACTTTCATTTCCCATTTGATGGAAAGAAATTGGAAAATGGTTGAACCATAATCATAATAACATATTAGTATATATATGATACAACATTAATTATGTTAGTATATATAATTTTTTTTAGAGAAATTAGAAGTAGAAATATAATTTGAAAGAGTCTGTAAAGACGATTACCACTTCTTTGAGCGACCTCCTTCATCTTACACCATAATCCATATTAAAATGATCTTATAAGAAGAAGAAAAGCTCAAGAAAATAGGGGAGGAATCTAGTAAGGTTTTTGGGAAGTTATTGGTATATATAGAGTGCTAAAATTTTGTAAATAAGGGATGAGAATAGGTTCCCTTTAATAAGTGAAGAGAGACACACATACGGAATTACTTAAAAGATTTAAATAACATAAAGTCATTTTATTGTAAGAGTAGAATCAAATGGTCAGGACTTAAAATGTAAGATAAGATAAGGTCAAAATATATTTTTAAAAAATAATATTTAGAAAAGTTTAAGTTCCATTTTTACCCTTATCTCTTAGTTTAACTCCCTGATAAACCCATTTAAACTCAAACCATGGTAATAATTTTTTACTTTTTTACTATTCATTATGACAAAAAATTAAGTTGAACTTATTAAAAAATATTAATTATGATAATTATAAATATGTAATCCATTTTAAAATATTTAATTTGTAGAAGTGGTAGAAATTAATTTTAATATAAGTGAGAAAAAATGCAATGAAAACTGTTTTTAGAAAAATGACTATTTTGAGCATAAAATTGGTTTTATAGAAAAATAAAGTATAATGTTGATTATAATGGAATTAATTGAATTATGTTAAATAAAAGGATAATTATTATTATTTAAAACAAAACCAAAACTGAAATTAACCTTGTAAATTCTTGATTAAGCGATAATAACTAAAAACAATTTTTTTTAATAAAAACATTACTTGGATTTCCAAAATGTTAAGAATATATTTCTAAGTTCAACATTATATTTCATATGCATTATATTACATATTAAATATATATTTGGTTTATAATTTTTTTTCATAAACTATAAAGTTATTATTATATCATTATCATGTCATAATAGTGATAATATTCATAAAATTGGTATTTTTCACTATTCAATCAAAAGTCAACTATTTCTAAAAAATATCAAAAAATAAAACCTAATCTAAATTTTAAATGATAATTTAAAAATGAAAGTTAATTTTTTCAAATAAAATTGATTAAAATGGTATAAATTAATTTTAATTATTTTATCATAAAACACATACGAATGTATTCTTTAGGCATAAAATGCATTTATTTTTATACATTGCCTAGTAACAACAATTAGATGAATATATTTTTTTTGATTGAATTAATTATTTGAAGTAATAAAATAATTTAAACTAATATTGCATAATATATTTATTCATATTCATACCAACCAACCCAATGTCTAGGTTATAACAATCATATTTAAATAAAATTATTTCATGGTTCATTTAGGCTTTGTGTTATGTGTGGTGCACACTATCAAACATGGCATTAATTTTAAAGGAAAACAAAATTTCAGGGTGTTATATTCTCCCCTAAAAAAAATTTCATCCTCTCAATTTTAATTCATTTTGATCATATCATGAAATTTTAATATATTTTATCATGAATTTTAATTTATAGGTCAGGAATTAGGAACTGATTATTTCGTAGATAAACAATACATGTACCTTTATAAGAATTGAACTTAGGAATGTGTTTCCAAAAGAGTACCTTAATAAATAATTGATACTTTTCACAAAAAACTTAACAAATTTATCCTCCATTGCTTATGTTTGAGGGATTATAAGATAATATAATTACTTTATAATTTTTTAAGTAAAAATTGGGTTTTCCTTTGATTGTGTATTTTAATCAATTCCCACTTCTGATTCTAATGATGAATAAACCAGAGGAAATTTTCATTACTAAATCATGGAAAACAACCTTCAATGGATCATAAGATCTATAAATTAATGAAAAGTTATTTTACTCATCTAAAAAATTATTAAAACAAGTTATGATAATACTCAATATTAATAAACCTTCTTCTAAAGAACTGATACATTAATTCCTAAAACATCAATAATAACACCTATAGAAATGCTACAATACTTTACCCTTTAAATTATAATACCACAAGTTAAACATAGATTATTTAATGCTTCATTAACCTATTCCAAAATACTCAAAACTAATTAAACTCTAAAAATCAAGATTATGTCAAAGCCAAACATAGGTATAATAACCATGATTTCAACTAAGGAATAACTATTCATCTTAACAAAAATCGCTCAGTATATTCTCATTATAACTAGATCCCCACTAGGTGTCTACATTGACAATTATTTCCTTAGAGTGTCAAGGGGTGATTTGATATCCATGGAAAATATAAAAGAGTGCGTAAATTTAGAATCAAATAAAGCATGAGTTTATAATCAAAGTACCCTTTTCACAACTTAAGGGATTTCAAATTCAGTTGTAGTAATCGCATAATATTGGCCTAGCTCCCTTAGCCTTTTT
Source organism: Viscum album (assembly GCA_963277665.1). NCBI lineage: Eukaryota > Viridiplantae > Streptophyta > Magnoliopsida > Santalales > Viscaceae > Viscum > Viscum album. The sequence goes on along the minus strand of OY728119.1, from coordinate 111,547,467 downwards.
TGAGTCAAACTCCATTGAAATTTGGGGAATTCATTTGTATAGTGCTCCATTACCTTACAATTGAAACATTATAAATTGGTGGTGTAACATCCCAACCCTAACCATTGGATTGGAAAGATACAAGGTGCCAATAAACCTTAGGTGACATCCCAACGACACCAAATGATAAAAATAAATACAAATGGATTACCTAAACATTGGGGTATTATTTTCCCCTTTAAAACATTGTGACCTGAAAAGACAAAATAAGAACAACCAAACCAACAAGATGATGCATGAGGTATAAAAAATACAAATCAATGAAAATAAATAAACAACATAACCAGTGTAACAATGGAAAATTATAAAAAGGCACCTCAAGAAAACCAAAGGATGTCCTGAAAAAAAGCACTAATGTTGAATTATTCCAACCATTCCATGATAGAAACACCAAGCTCCAAACACCATCCTGAGGAAATAGTGTCATAATTCTCCATTAAAGAAATAAGAGACCTTTACTTTCCCTATTTCATGAAGAAAAACATCTTCATATGCACCAAAGTGCATATGCAGGGGGTGATTAGTCATACCCATTAGGTAATCCACCAAAATATTCCCACACATTCCACTAGTATAAGAACATGTTAGCTCATAGTTTGAAATATAATTTATAACAAATAGAGGAACATCAAAAATATTTTACCAATTTAGGATAATTTAAAACAATTTAAATTAAAATTTGAATAATTTATCCACCAATAACACTTGGAATACACAAACCATATATGTCCACACACACACACATGAATTACAATTGACAGTTCCATACTCATGAGTAGTTACTCATTTATCCACCAAGTCGTCACTAGGTATGCATTCTCCAGGTGCCTCTAGTTTAGCACCACACCCCTTATTCAGGGTAACATCAAATGGAAATGAACTCACACGAACCATCTATGTCAGGTTCTCATGCCAATACATTTCAAATAAATCAATTCTACCTTTTAAAAATCTAACCAAACATCTTTCTTGTGTTAAAAAACCATAATTTTAAAATCATAAACCAAATAGGTTTTCCAAAAACCATTCAACTTCCAAGATTCCCAAATTATCAAGAAAATGGGTTTCCAACTATAAAATATCACAAGTTTCCTTTTAAATTCAATTAATTGAATTTAAATATCAAAGACTTCCAGTTCTAGAATAAGCGGAGAATAGAGAATCAACCAACCTCATAATAGGTGATGAAAATATATAATAACACAAAAAAACCTCTAGATCTGAGCTCGAAACCTCTTTCCTTCAACAGATCCAATCAAGATCTCATAAGAACACAACATAGATCCTAGATTTATCCATAACAGATTAGATCTAATACTCCATGAGAGAGGGGATGGGACATTACCATATATCTAGGTAAGGGATGCATTGACTTTTATCAGTGCTAAGTATAAAGCACTCATAAAAGGGGGGCCTTTATCAATGCTAACTAAAGGCGCTGATAAAAGTTTTTAATAATTTTTTTATTAATTTATATAAAATTATTATATTTATATTCAAAAATAATATTTATTTGTATACATTAAATAAAAATGCAAGTTTATAATTAATATATATTTTTTAATAATTAAAATATATATATAATGTTTAAAAAAAAGTATTTATAAGATTATAATTAAAAATATATATATTTAAATAATTATAATATTATAATAAATTTCAATAAATAATAAATATATTTATAATATTTATAATTATATATTTATAATTATATATAAATAATTTTTAAATATATATATTTAAATAAATATATGTTTCAAATGAATTTGGTCAATAAATATATTGATGCGTGAATATAATTGACGTTCATATGTTATGTATCATGAATGCTCATTTATACATTACACCCTCATTTACTATTCATGTTGTCCATATTGATGCCTTGTTTTTTATGATCTATACTTTACTAGATATATAATTCATTCATGTTATACCCATGAAGCTATTATGTTCTCATAAATACTTATAAAATTACAAAAAATATATTTATTATATTTATAATTATAAATTTTTAGTTATATATAAATACTTTTTAAAAATTTATTTATAATTATAATTATAACTATATATATATATATATATTTGAACAATTATAAAATTACACTACCACAAATGCGGGCAAGGGAAGTGCTCGGGTTTTATAAGCGCTAATCAAAAAGCGCTGATAAAAGGGGAACTTTTATCAGTGCTAGAAAAAAGCACTGATAAATATACCCTTTACCAGCTCTAACAAAAAGCACTAATAAAAAGGCAACTTTATCAGTGCTAATAATAGCGCTGATAAAAGTTTTTAACATAAAATATTGTTAAATTATATAAAAATATTTTAATTATATTCAAAAATAATGTTTATATGTATACATTAAATAAAAAATGCATGTTTATTATGTTTATGTTTTATTTATGTTTAGTATGCTTATTAGTTTTAGTTATATCTTTATTATATATTGATTATACTATATGTTTATAATATTATATATAAATACTTTTTAATATATATATATATATACAAATACTTAATATATATATATATATTTAAATAAATTTATGTTTCCAAATGAATGTGTCAATTGATGCGTACGTTCTTATCTCATGAATATATGTTCATTGTTTACCCTAATATTGACCATATATACTATAATATTATCTATACTTGGTGTATTCATTCATTTCCAATATATATGAAGCTTTATCTTCTCATAAATACTTAAAATCACGATAAATATATTTAAATAAATAATAAATGTATTTATTATATTTAAAAATATAAATATTTAGTTATGTATAATTATTTACTTTCTAAATATATTAAATATAATTATAATTTTATATAACTAATTAAATATAAATATGTTTAAATAATTATAAAATTACAAAATATTTTTTAAAATGATAAATATATATTTATGAATACCTTTTGAATATATTTATTTATAAATATATGTCTTTAATGAATTTATACATAGACACAGACATATATATATATATATATATATATTTAAATACTTATGAAAATAAAAATAAAAATAATATATCAATTTATATTTATATATATTTAATTATAATTTAAATTATAAAATTATATATATTTAATTATAATTTATACATAAACACCACATATATATATATATATATTTATATTTATAATTATAATTTAAATTATTAAATTATAATAAATATATTAATTATATATATTTATAAAATTATAAATGTAATAAATATATTGGTTATAATTTTATAATTATGAATAAATGGTATGCTTTATCAGCGCTAATTAAAAAGCGCTGATAAAACATCCATTTATCAGTGTTTTTTTAGCACTGATAAAGATCGGCCTTTATTAGCACTAAAAAAGCACCGATAAAACATACTTTTATCAGTGCTTTTTATCTAGTTCTGATAAAATTGTCATCGGGTTTTATAAATTAACCCTAACTTTCTCCTCCTTCCTCGCACCCTCAAGCTCTCATGGAAACTGATCCCTGCCGTCACCGCTGTCACTGCTGCCGCTACCGCTACCTCCTCTCCTTCCTCCTCTCTTGCCTCCTCCTCCTCCTCGGTTGCCGACTCCTTCGCCACCACGAACCGAGCTTCACCATGCGGCTCTCCTCCACCGTGAACCGAGCTTCACCTCCGACTCCTCCACCGATGGCTCTCCTCCGCCGCGCCTCTCTAGTAGGATGTACATTAATCTTCCATGTGGATACCAAGTGACATGTTTCCATCCTTTGGTCTCGTTCTCAATAATTTCCAATGACCCTTGATCATCTTTTTGGCATGGTGCTAAAGTGGGTATGACCCGAGGTTTATGGCGGCTTGGTTAGTGCATGAGCACTTGGTACATAATTGTATGTTCATTAGGATTTATTTTGCATTTATTTTTATCATGGAATACACCCTTTATACATATGAAACTTTGTTAAGGATACGTTGTTGGTGTCCTACTATATTTTATTACTCACACCCTGTACAGTCATTTCGATACGCATACAGACTTCATGTATATAGATCCAGGAAAAGGAAAGGGGCCCATGGATTACAATTGAGTTGAGGAGTATGGATCTGGGAATAGTACTGAGATGTACTCTAAAGAATATTTTAGTTTTATTTATTTATTTCCTACTTTCATTTATACTCTGGTTTGGATTACCTCATAGGGAGATCGTTTGTTTATTTGTTATATGGAATGTATTCCATTTTATATTATTTTCTTCCACATTTTTAATCTAAGATGTTATTTATTATTATTTATGTAAGGACATAATAATAAGAGTATAGTCTCCTCACTGATTATGTTCATACCTTCACTATTATTCAATCGCCTCTTGCATACGAGAAGGCGCGTGTGGGGTAATGTGACTATTTTGCTTGGACTCAGTGGTTCAGGTCAGGGAATTACAATGTAGCTATTATGTTTTATTTTAGGTGTCCAGTTGTGATCTTTTTACTATTTGGTATTTGAGTTTTTTATGGGATATATGGTAAGAGATGTAGTGATTGTTAGTGGTTAATGGGGAGACTATTAGCAGTTTATTGGTTTTTGATTTTATTTTGGTATGTTATGTATTAGCCTTGTTGACCTAGATTTATCTTTTAATTCTTATTTTATATGTGGTATTGGTTATTGATTTATATTCAAATGGTATGTTGCTGTTATTTTTGAGTTAGTTTTTTATCCTTGATGTGTTTACTCTGGTTGAATGTTTCTTTTTATTTGAACTATTTTTCATGAAAATTCAATATATGTATGGGCCATGTTGGAATTTTAGGTGGAATCCTTATTGTGGTTTTTTAGATTCTGAGGGTGAAATAATTCCCAATGGTAATGTTTTTATAACCTAGAACTAGTTTCAAGTTGGGTGATCAATAATACACCTTGGGTCTTTCCATGGACCAGATCAGGTTCTCAGTTTAGGGGTGGCATGGGTTGATTCATGATAAAATGGTATCAGAGCACCCTCTTACTATTTAGGGTGTGTCATATTAGAAAGGAGGAATAGGGAAGTCAAAACTCAAGAGGTAAAAATCATGAGTAGGTTCCTAATCACCCCTTGCGTGAGAAAACTTTATTTTCCATGGGTATTTGGGACTTGAGTCTTGATTTTGAATTCCTTTTATGATTATTTTTTATGGATTTTTATTTGAGATAATGATACTTTGATACCCAATGAGTATATAAATGATTTTAGGGGTCTCAATGAGATTTTGGATGGAATTGGAGAAAGGACTAGAGCTAAATGGTTATCTCTACAGATTTATAAAACCACATGGGGCTCAAAATATTGGATCTATAAACCATATCAGATTATAATGAAAAATTGGAACATAGTTTTCCATCTTGAGAAGATAAACTGTTCCCAACTCTATTATTCTCCCATCATGGTTGTTTTATCTCCCTTGAATTCCAAATCGATCCCAATAGTATTTTTCATTTTTATGGGGTTAATGAAGGAAGTTTTATTACAGAATTGGTGATTTTGGGTGTGATTTTTATTGATGTTGTTGTTTTATCGTTAGAACTCATGTTTTAAAGGTAAACATTTGTTTTATAAAATTGTTTTTGTGTAAGAAATAAATAATTTTATGAATTTTTTTTAATATAAAATATTATTTTCAAGAAAGTTTCTCATTCAAAAGCTAGGTACTGTGGTTTGTTTATAAAATTATATTAACTTGATATTTTCATTCCAAAATAAAATGGTTTTAAGATGATAATGAGAGAGTATTTTTGAAAAAAATAGGGGATTTTGAGGAATTTAAGTGGGATCCTTGTTTTCAAGAAGAGTATAATATTTTCAAAATAATATGAAATGGTTTAAAGTTTTGGATTATTTTAAAAACATGTAAGCTATTGAAAAGGGGGTTCTATATGTGTTTTTATTAGTTGAGTTGTATTTTGGATTGTCTTTGGTTTATAGCGAGGTTGTATAGTTTAGTTTTTGAAATGTGAATTGATCAAGTTTATGTTTCATATTTTTTAGAGTCTACCTACCATATATTCTTCAAAGAAGAGTGGAAGGTTCGTTCATTGGGTAGATATTTTGGGAAATTTATCTCATTTCTTAGAAGTGGTTTCTCTACTTTTTTACTCCACCCAGACTCAAGATAAAGTGGTGGAGCCACAATAATACATGCACTTAGACCCCATACAAGTATTTTTGAATCATTGACCACCTTCTTTACACAATGATTGAGATCCTCTTGAAGAAATGGAGTGGATGCAGAGAATTGAGGGAGACAGAAATTCAATGGAAACTCTTGTGGATTAAATATTAAAGGTCATTATTTATTTATTTGAAGGACCTAACTAAGTGTGGTGGGAGTCTATGGTTCATTCTAAACTTCATGAGTCCATGTTTTGGGAATTTTTCACAACAACATTTATTCAATGACACTATACCAAGGAACTGAAAGTGGATATGGCCATTGAGATCACAATCTTTCATCAAGGTGAGCAGTCGATGAAGGAGTATACATATTATTTCTAATACCTAGTATTATTTTCTCATGATTTAGTCAGTAATGACACTTTAAAGGATCTTTTATTAAAAATAGTTCTTTTCTCAAACCTTGGAGTGGTTGTATTTAAATTTGAACTAACATATTTTGAGGAAGTAAATATAAGGGACTTGTTAGTGGAAGCTAATCCAGCAAAGAAACATGCAGAAATAGATTTGTTAACTTTGATTGATATGAGTGAAGATATTATTTCTGATGAAACATAGAGGTTAAATGAGTCTGATTTTAAAGGTTAGTTCAATGAGGGTCAGACTCCCCTATGGGTGGTTTCTCAAGAAAGAAGAAGATATCTCTCATATGGGTTGTTTATATGGGTTCTTTATGAGATAATGAATGTTTTATTTTCAAGTGGCAACCAAATTTATGTATCATGAGATGGGTAGTACCTATTTATCCCACTAATGAATTGGGTAAAAGATTATATATCATGATATATAAATGTTATGTGAATAGGTTTGTAAGTCTATAGGTTTAAAAAGGGTGAGTGTGATTGCGTTAAGCTCTACTCATAATAACACATGTGAATAATTTATCATGTTTCTATGTTCACGGGTGAGTGTTATGGTGTTGATCTCTAATCATAAATTTAAATGTGAATATGGTTTTGAGTAGCCAATGGGCGGGGGGAAACCGAGAAAGGAGTTCACCCACCAGTGATGGGTTGGCTAGTCCCTAAGGTTGATGGGAGTAACAATGAAAACTAGTGATTAGAGCTAGATAGGGGGTGTCATGAGACATATAAGGCGTGTTTCCATCAATGATTTACATTTTCTAGACAGAGGGTAGTGACAATGAAATCTAGTGATTTTGTTATGGGTTCACTTTTAAAGTGATTCAAGTGTTTTGAAATGTTTCTTAAAAAATTATATGTGTTCAACATACCCTTTTTGGTTTTAAATTGCTTTAAAATGGTTTAAAAAAAAGAATTCGGGTTTTGAGAAAGGATGTTTGGAACTAATTGGTTTATTTTAAAAAGGTTTTTTTTTATTTTAAAGAGGAATTTGTGTATATGGTTTGTTTTTTAATGGGATTTCAACTGTGATTTTATAAATAGTTTTCAAATGAGATTTAAAGTCTATAATGTTTTTATCCTTGGTTAATTTTTATATAACTTTTTGTGTATTTATTTTGTTAAATACTAATATCACTGAATAAAATAGGATGGATATGAATAAATAATGGATGGATGTCAATTTTTTGACAAAATATATACAGATGGAGTGAAAGAGTTCATCAAGTTTTCAAAATATCATGCATATGATCCTTCTCAAATCCTTTATCCATGTTTACACTGTTATTATTCAATACAAGTTATTCTAGGGGAGTTGGAAGAACACTTGATCCATCGCGGAATATATTGAAGTTATAAATGTTGGAATAAACACAGGGAAAAAGAGAATGTAGCTAGTGACTGTGATAACACTGTGTTTTATGGATCATTTGATACGATTGCAAGCATGGACAATGAAGAAGACCATATCGAGGATGTGATTATAGATGTGCATGATGATGAAGATCATATTAAGGAAATGACAAGGACAGTTGAAGATAAACTTCATGATTTCCCAAAATTGTTTGAGTAGTTAAAGAGTTGTGCAAAGACATCATTGTATGATGGTTTCACTAAATATACAACATTGTCATCCATATTGAAGAAGTATAATTTGAAAGCATAAAAAAGATGGAGTGATGCCGGTTTTATGGAATTACTTTCTCTCTCGAATGACATGATCCCAAAGATAATGAGCTCCCGAGCCGAACATATGATGCCAACCGAATGTTATGCTCGATAGGTATGATCTATGAAAGAATACACACTTTCCTTAATGATTGTACACTGTTTCAAAAGGACCAAAAATCACTTAGAGAATGCCTAAAGTGTGGTTCTTCTCGATACAATAAAGATGAATCCAGTCCTACGAAAGTTGCATGGTACTTTCCAATCATTCTAAGTTTTAGGCACCTATATAGAAGTGAAAAGATTGCAGAGCAATTAATGTGGCACACAAACAAAAAAAATAAATACAGAAAACTATTTCATCCAGTAGACTCTCCTCAGTGGAACAGAATTGATCATGAGTATCCTGACTTTGGAAATGAGCCAATAAACCTTCATCTTGCATTATCTACAGATAGAGTGAATCATTTTGGTTTTCAAAGCAGCACTCACAATACATGGATAGTTATGTTGGTAAATTATAAGTTTCCACCATGATTTTGCATGAAATGAAAACACATCATGTTATCTATGCTTATATCATGACCAAAACAACCAGGTAATGATATTTATGTTTATTTGGATCCATTAATCAATGATTTGAAATTATTGTGGGATTCAGGTGTTACGATGTATGATGCTTACATAAATTAATATTTCACGTTGAGATTAATTCTGTATGAGATGATAAATGACTTTCCTACTTATGGAAATTTGTCAGGATATAGCATTAAATTAACTCTTGGGTGTCCCGTCTGCGAACAAGGTACACAATCAATTAGGTTGAAAAATTCATTAAAAATTGTGTTTTTAGGTCATCATAGATTTCTACCCCGATGAAATAAGTACCGATCTTGGATGACATCATTTGATGGAAGTTCATAAGAATGAACACCACCATCTCCATTAACAGGTGATCAACTGTTTTAGAAAGTTAAAGATGTGGACACTAATTTTGGTAAACCGTTTTTGAAAAACCTTACGAAAATAGGTTGGAAAATAAAATCAGTTTTTTTGAATTACCATACTGGAATTGTATGTACGTCAAACATTTTCTTGATGTTATGCATATTGAAAAAAATGTATGTGATAGTGTCATCATCACATTTCTAAATGCACCCGGTAAAACAAAGGATGGAATTAAGGCTAGGTTGGACATGGTTGACATGTGAATATGAGAAGAGTTGTCACCAGTGAAGGGTGACAAATGAACATTTCTTCCTTATACTACTTACACTCTTTCTAGGCAAGAGAGATATCAGTTTTGTAACTTCTTCAATGATGTAAAGGTTCCATAGGTGTATTCATTGAATATGAAGAATATTGTGTCAATGCACTATTTAAAGTTAAAAGGTATTAAATCACATGACTATCATGTTTTGATGAAAGATCTAATTCCTATAGGTTTACATTGTATTTTTCCCAATAATGTCCATCATACATGAAAGAATCTCTATTTATTCTTCAAATCTATATGTAGCAAAGTTATAGACCCAGTGAAATTGCTGACTATAGAAAGAGAAATTGTCACCATATTATGTGAATTAGAAATGTTTTTCCCACCGATATTCTTTGATACGATGGTTCACTTGGTGAGAGAGATTCATCTATGTGGTCCTATTCATTATAGATGGATGTACCTCATTGAACGGTATATGAAGATTTTGAAAGGGTATGTCAAAAATTGAAGTCGACCAGAGGGTTGTATTACGGAGTGATACATTGTTGAGGAAGCCATTGAATTCTGTACCAAATACTTGTCTGGTGTGTAAAGAATTGGTCTAATGAAATCTTGTCACACTGTATGACTTTTGGGTGAAGGAATTTCTGGAAAGGAGGTCGTCACAATCAATATTACATATCAGGAGTAGGACCACCATTACATTTTTCATAACAGTTTGGACATTGACCCATATGTTGAAACCCACAAATAAATTCTTAGGAATTAGAATCCATCAAGGGATGAAAAATGGATATCAAATAAAAATAATAAATAGTTTATATGATGGTTTCAGGACCATATTTTTAAGGAGTCAAATGAAAATCCAGAATCAATTTTAGAATGACTTCGATGGCTAACCGGAGGACCAGGTGTGTACGTATTATCTTATAATGCTTATGTAATTAATGGTTATACATTCTATACTAATTAACATGATGAAGGAAGTACCAGACATAATAGTGGAGTTACACTTATGGCTGAAGTGATGAATGTTTCTGGTGATAAGGAAAAAAATCCAATTTACATGAATATGTCATATTTTGGCATCATCAAAAGAATATGGGAGTTGTATTATACGAAATTCTAAGTGCCTATTTTTCAATGAAAGTGGGTTGATAACATAAGTGATATTAAAATAGATGAGTTGTGATCTGTGAAATTTGATTTTAGTAAGGAAGGGTATAAAGATGAACTGTTTATAATGGCATCATAGGAAGTACAAGTATTTTATGTTCCAGATCCTGTAAACCAAAACCGGTCAATTGTTCTGTTATCGACCAAAACCACTGAAGAGTCAGATGAAAATTCAATAGAGGATGACCCTTTCATTGGGACGTCTAAATAATTTTGTAGTTGTCCCGGTTTAGATAGAATTTTTATGTCACAAGGGACCACAATTAAGGTATTTGGACAGTCGATTGAGGGGTAGAATCCCTTCAACCTTTAAAAAAAGAGAGTTTAATAATCAGGTTATATTTTTTTCTAATTTAAATCTTTTTACTTTATGTTAATATCTATTCACTGCTACTTTTATGTTATCTAAATTAAATGTTAAAGCACTTTTCCAGATAATGAATTCTACATGTGATGATACTCCCAATCCCCAAGCACAATAGGTTTCTCAACCTGTTGCTGCTTGCAGTGCAGACAAAAAATAGGTTTCTCAACCTGTTTCCTTATGTTAATATTTGTTCTTTGTTGATTTTATGTTATCTAAATTAAATACTAAACCAATTTTTTAGATAATGACTTTTGTACATTATGATGCTCCCAATCCCAAGGCACAACAATTTTCTCAACCTACTATTGCTCGCAGTGCAGACGAACAATAGGTTTCTCAACATGTTTCCTTATGTTAATATATGTTTTTTGTTTCTTTTATGTTATCTAAATTAAATGTTAAACAATTTTTGTAGATTATTACTTCTTCACGCGATGATGCTTCCAATCCCCAGGCACAATAGTTTTCTCAACCTGCTTCTGCTCGCAGTGTAGATGAACAACAGGTTTCTCAACCTGTTGCTACTCCCAGTGCAGAGGTATAACCACTATCTACACATGTTGATGCTATCCCACCAGAGCTGGAGGAACATATTGATGATGGTGGATCCAAGGAAATTAAAGGTAATGAAACAACAATGGCATAGAAAAAAAGGAGCTTTGTAGTTTGATGGTATTAACAAAAATTATTAAGGCTAAATAGAAATGCATCAAATACGACATTGGATGGAATAAGTAGGGAAAACATGTTAACCCCAATAAGGCCATGTTTAGTAGTTACATTGGAATAGTCACTCGCCAATGCATGTCAATTGATGTAACTTCATGGAACCATGTTGTGGTTGAGATTAAGAAACTGATGTGGGGAGATATTATGGTAAAATTATGATATCATTTTTTTAATTTACTAAAAATTAAATAATAAAATATGGACTTACACTTCATCATCTCTTACAGAGTGCATTTATAGTAGATGACTCGCAAAAAGAATATGTATTAAGGGTTTTTGGATGGATTTACAGGGGTTTTCACACACTTTTAATGAAATATCATCTTAAATATTCTGAAGGTAAAATAAAACTGCACCCACCTCTTATTTATGCACTACCAATAACCCAAGCATCATGGGATGCATTTACTGGTCGTCGTGCGAAGCAGTCTTTCTAGGTACATTGTTTCTGGTAATACATTATTTGACGGTACATGTATTCATCACTTTTATTGACATTTTTTTATTTATAAAACAACAAATGAGTGCTAAAAATAAACAACGGGCATCAAAACCAGCATACCCCTACCATAAAGCAAGGATGGGGTACACATCACTTGAAAAAAATGGTACATATTTTAAATCTACCATAATAATTTTATGTGACATAAAAAAACAAAATAACTATGTTATTTTATTTATATACAGCTTGAAGAGTTCAAATCCACAACCACTTCCATCCGATTCCATGTGCTATGGAAGGAGGCACGTGTAACTAAATATAGAAAACTAATAGATGAAAACACACAAAAAGTGTGGGAAACATGTGTAAGTATGAAATAATAATTTTTTTTTCTTTAAGATGCTATTACATAACAATGATTACTTATTTTCCTATATTTTCTATCTAATATAGTCACACGAATCAACGACACCCACACCAGATGCAGATATACTTTTAGTGTCCTTAAAGCAGCTAGAAAAGTATGGCCGTATCAGAGGTGTGGGTTTTTGGGTGACACCCCAAACATGTTTTGAGAAAAAAACAAGTGGAGGATCCAAATTTGGAAATTAAAAAGATTATATAATCATTAGATATTTTTCAAGAATAATTATAATACCATAGAGAGATGATAGAAAGTTTGATGTGGGGGAGGAAAAGAGAAGAAACAACTCAGGAACAACCTTTGAGTGAAGATCCTTCCCCACCCCCACCAGTTTTGAGGTGATCCATTCCCCTAAAAAGCAATTCTTAACTGAGGTAGTCAATTTTCTAATAATAGTTTCTGTGAAATGTGAATCAGATAGACACTAGACACTGATACCTTTCCTGTATTTACATTTTATAGGGTGAAAATTATTGTGATTTATTTCTATAAACTCCCACCCATCGCCTTGTAGCTAGGGATATAGTGTTCAATATCCATAATGACATGCTACAAAATAGACCACTTCTGATAGATCATGTCAGAGTGTCAATTACTGTAGCCCTAAAGCTGATCACAAATCCACCTTTTCCAATTGATGATGTAGATATTCATATAGTCGAACAAGCTCTAGGAACATCCATCGCATGATCATCACATCTTGTAAAAAAATATATCGATAATGAAGTATTCATTTACAATTTAATTTTCAAGATAAACCTTAAACATTTAATGAAAAAAGGTCTAAACCGATGCAATTATTATATACGGACAAAGGGAAGGGGTGAAATGAAATACCAGTTCAAAACAATCTCAAGGATCAACCAACCGATCAAAATGATCTACCCAAAGCACCATAACCCCCATTATATATCAACATTTATTATCACTGAAGGATCATGTGGATACAAAGTTAAAAGATGGTGGTAATCACATAATTTATTTTTAAGAAAATATTTTTGGAGGGGAAGATCTAGAATTCATTTGGGTTGAGAGTAAAACTGAAATCCTTGACTATGATTGGTTAGGCGGATCAATCATAAATGTTTATATGAGGTATGCTTTCATGATTTGATTTTCCAAAAGATGATATAATATGATAATTATGACTAAATACATTTCATATTTTTCACAAGAATATATATAAAAAAAATTGAAGGAATTTCCCCATGAACAAAAATTTGGACTCGTTAGTCCTCACGTCACCTCTATAGAACAAGAAGACATAACTTCCACAAAACATGGTGAAATAGTGGCAGGACTGTTCAAATCGTTTAACAAAAAAATTATGTATGAAAAACTCTTCTTAATACCAACGATGCAGGGGTAAAACTCTACAATTTAATTATATCGAATATATTTTAATTTCTTTCATTACTTATTCTTTTTTGTGTTCTTAGGCAACATTGGATGCTCATTAGAGTCAATTTGGATACTCTAAAGATTTATCTTCTGGATTCAATGCATGGATATCTAACAAACCGACCACAAATGATGGCATTGGTCAATTTCTAATTCACTAAATCTAACATTTTAGAACTAAACATCTAGTTATATAATTTATATTATCTTTTAATGGAGATTATATTATTATATGGCGATACGTGAATATTGTCTACATCATGGAATGAGGCCAGGGGAAAAGGAAAAGAAATTTGACAAGTACTATGAATAGATACAAATCAGGGTATATATAATAATATTTCACTATCCAAACACATAAAAAATTTACTTATTTTTCTCAATGTTTCTGCAGTTCCCAAAAAAAACAGTAAAGACTTTGGTTATTATGTTTGTAAATTTATGAAAGAGATCATATTATATGAACAAACTAGCATCCCTGAAGAGTTATTTTCAAAGAAAATTGCTATTTCATTTAAAACACTTATTAATCCTTTGTGTATTTATATTTTTTCAGTATTACCATGAATTCCAAAAACAACCACATTCAAAAGACAATATAGATATTCTTAGAAATAAATAGGCAACATACCTGATAGAATAATGTAAAAATATAGAATGAATATGGTAAATTTCTCAAATAATTTTGACTTTAATAATCTTGTTTGCCTTATCTTTCTCTTTGTTTGATGGTAATGTTGTGATTTGTATGGGATAAATGCCCCACTGAAAATCATGTCCATTGGTGGTCCTTGTTTTCGCACTAAATAAATTGCACGTTGATTGGTTTTATAAAAGAAATTGGTGGTCCTAATTTATAGGGTATGTGTGTTGTTGATAGACCACAAAAGATAACGAGTATCCAAAAGGGGTTTCCACAACCCTTGAGTTTGTTGTGACATCTTAAGATATAATGGGAATAGGATTTTAGTCTACTCTCATCATTTTCAACATTGAGAAGGGTTTTTCTCCAAAAAAACATCGATTCAATCTTCAACATTAGCAGTTCCCCTCTAGTTGACCCAGTGAAGAACCAATTGTCATATATTGATTCGGAGGTCCTAAATATATGACAGTTGGTTCTTCACTGGGCTGAATAAAGCTATGTTACAGAAGTAGGATGTTATTCCATGTCAACCATACATGGATCAAAGGTTTTTCCATAATCCTTCTAAACTGTGTAGATTGAGTATATTGAGCAGGTCATGTATCTTTTTTAGGTTTCAGAGGCAAGGGTGCATTGATTTTCAGGCAGAAAAATGTACTTAAAATTTGTTCTAATACTTTAGTACAATGATCTATGAGTCATTTGTGATGTGTAGGAATCAACCACACCCCAATATGATGCACATTGTCATCAGTATGACTCAAAACGTATCTTTATTTAAAATTGACATTGATTAAAGTAAAAAAAACACAACTGACATACTGAAAACTAAGGAAATGCATTCTGATTGTTTTGATACTTTAGGAAAATGATCCATTTGTCATTTGTGATGTGTAGGAATCAACCTCACCTCAATATGATGCACAGTATCACCATTATGACTCCAAATGTGTCTTGTTATTTAAAATTGACATTAATTCATGTAAAAAAACACAAATGACATATTAAAAACTAATAAAAATCATTTGTATTATTTTGATACTTTAGTAAAATGATTTGTGAGTTAGTTGTGATGTGTAGGAATCAACCCCACCTCAATCCAACAAACGATGTGATCAGTATGACTAAAAGTGTCTGCTATCAGTTTAAAATTGACAAATTATCTCAAAACATGTCACTCACTGATAACCAAGAAAAAACACTCTGATTGTCTTCCAAATTAAGGAAAATGATTCATAAGTCTTTTTTGACACGTATGAAGTGGTCTCACATCAAACCGACGCACGATGCAAGCGGTATGACTCAAACTACATGTTTTCAGTTTGAAATAACTTTTAGTAAAAAACACAACTAACATACTAAAAACCAAGGAAATGCATTCCGATTGTTTTAATACTTTATAAAAATGATCCATCAGTCATTTTTTATGTGTAGGAATAAACCAAACCTCAATCTGATGCATAGTTTCACCGGTATGACTCCAAATGTGTCTTATTATTTAAAATTGACATTAATTCAAGTAAAAGAACACAACTGACATACTAAAAACCAAGAAAACACATTCATATTGTTTTTATACTTTATCAAAATGATCTATGAGTCAGTTTTGACATGTAGGAATCAACCCTATCTCAATTCGATGAATGGTGTGACCGGTATGACTAAAAGTGCCCACTATTAGTTTAAAATTGACATTTTAGCTCAAAATGTCACTAACTGAAAACCAAGAAAACACACTCAGATTTTATTCCAAATTAAGGAAAGTTATTCGTATGTCCTTTGTGACATGTATGAAGTAGTCTCATGTCAAACCGACGCATGATGTGACCGGTATGACTCAAATTGCATGTTTTCGGTTTGAAATGAAATTTTAGTAAAAAACCCAAATGACATACTGAAAAATTAGGAAATGCATTACAATTGTTTTGATACTTTAGGAAAACGATTCGTCAGTCATTTGTGACATGTAGGAATCAACCACATGTTAATACGATGCGTTGTTTCACCGGAACGACTCTAAATGTGTCTTGTTATTTAAAATTGACATTAATTCAAGTAAAAAAACACAACTAACATACTAAAAACCAAGAAAATGCATTCATATTGTTTTGATAATTTAGGAAAATGATCCCTGATTCAGTTTTGACGTGTAGAAATCAACCCCAACTCAATTCGATGAATGGTGTGACCGGTATGACTAAAAGTGTCCGCTATCAGTTTAAAATTGACATTTTAGCTCAAAATGTGTCACTCACTGAAAACCAAGAAAACGCACTCTGATTATCTTCCAAATTAAGGACAGTGATTCATAAGTTCTTTGTGATGTGTATAAAGAAGTCTCATGTCAAACCTACACACGATGCGACCGGTATGACTCAAATTACATGTTTTCAGTTTGAAATGACATTTTAGTAAAAAAACACAACTGGCATACTGAAAACTGAGGAAATAAATTCCAATTGTTTTGATACTTTAGAAAAACCATACATTAGTAATTATTTGATGTGTAGGAATCAACCTCACCTCAATCCAATGCACGATGTCACCGATATGACTCCAAATGTGTCTTGTTATTTAAAATTGACATTAATTCAAGTAAAAAAACACAACTGGCATACTAAAAACTAAGAAAACATATTTGGATTGTTTTTATACTTTAGGAAAATGATCCGTGAGTCTGTTGTGACATGTAAGAATCAACCCCACCTCAATCCAAATAATTGTGTGACTGGTATGACTAAAAGTGTCCGCTATCAGTTTAAAATTGACATTTTAGCTTAAAACATGTCACTCACTAAAAACCAATAAAATGCGCTCTAATTGTCTTCAAAATTAAGTTCAAAAATTATTAATTCCTTTATGATGTGTATGAAGCAGTCTCATGTAAAACCGACGCACGATGTGACCAGTATGACTCAAATTGCATTTTTTCAATTTGAAATGACATTTTAGTAAAAAAACACAACTGACATCGGTATCGGGCCAGAACTATTCATCAAATCTAAGTGGAGGCGTATTTCCGGTACTATAGTAGTACTGTAGCAGGTACTGTTTGGTACTGTAGCTGTTGGAACTATTCATCCATCTGGGCCTTTGGGCCACCGGTTTGGTCTTCGGGTCTAGTAAGACTTTTGGGCCACCCAAGGCCTTCAGGATAGTTGATTCTCAAGGCCTTCAGGCCACCTTATGGTCTTAGGGCCACCCCAAGGCCTTCGGGCCACATGAATGCAAATGTACCAGTCATAATACAAGGGACAAGGATTCAGATGAGGATTCAGGGTAGGCGCATTCACTAGAGCAGAGCTAACCGGAATTGGAAGAATGAGAGGGTATGGATTTTCCATCGATACCGGGCCTGTGCATCTTTGCATATGACAGCTAGCCGACCAGTCGTGCGAAGGTGGAGTGCTGATATCATGACATATGCTGGGGAGGAGCAGTTCCAAGTTATCTTGTCTGGGTGATTCCCTCTATGAACTATGGGTCATGTAATTGTATCTGAGCCTTCGGGCCTTGTAAGGGTTCCACCACACCCCTTGAAAGGTGGATTATCAAAAATAATAAAAAATGAAAGGCCTTCGGGCCATTCTGATGACATAATGAAAACAAAGTAAATGAATTCTGAT
Source organism: Viscum album (assembly GCA_963277665.1). NCBI lineage: Eukaryota > Viridiplantae > Streptophyta > Magnoliopsida > Santalales > Viscaceae > Viscum > Viscum album. The sequence goes on along the minus strand of OY728119.1, from coordinate 111,529,201 downwards.
TGTTTTGATACTTTAGGACAATGATCCATCAGAAATTTGTGACATTTAGGAATCAACCTCACTTCAATCTGATGCACGGTGTCACTGGTATGACTCCAAATGTGTCTTGTTATTTAAAATTGACATTAATTCAAGTAAAAAATGCAACTGACATACTGAAAACTAATAAAATGCATTCGGATTGTTTTGATACTTTAGGAAAATGATATATGAGTTATTTGTGACATGTATGAATCAACCCCACCTTAATCTGATGAACGGTGTGACTGGTATGACTAAAAGTGTCCATTGTCAGTTTAAAATTGACATTTTAGCTCAAAACGCGTCACTCACTAAAATCCAAGAAAATGCACTCCAATTTTATTCCGAATTAAGTAAAGCAATTCGTAAGTCCTTTATGATATGTATAAAGGAGTATCACATCAAACCGACGCATGATGTGACTATTATGACTCAAATTGCATGTTTTAGGATTGAAATGACATTTTAGTAAAAAAACAACTAACATACTGATAACCAAGGAAATGAATTTTGATTGTTTTTATACTTTAGGAAAAAAAATCCATTAGTCATTTTGACATGTAGTAATCAACCTCACCTCAATCCAATGCACGATGTCACCGGTATGACTCCAAATGTGTCTTGTTATTTAAAATTGACATTAATTCAAGTAAAAAAACACAACTGACATACTAAAAACCAAGAAAATGAATTCAGATTGTTTTTATAATTTAGGAAAACGATCCATGAGTTAGTTTAAACTTCTAGGAATCAACCCAACCTCAATCCGACGAACGGTGTGACCGATATGACTAAAAGTTCCTGCTATCGGTTTAAAATTGACATTTTAGCTCAAAATGTGTCACTCACTGAAAACCAAGAAAACGCGCTCTGATTGTCTTCCAAATTAAGGAAAAAAATTGTAAGTCCTTTGTGACGTGTATGAAGTAGTCTCATTTCAAACTGACGCACGATGCGACCGATATGACTCAAATAGAATGTTTTCGGTTTGAAATGACATTTAGTAAAAAAACAAAACTGACATATTGAAAACTAAGGAAATGCATTATGATTGTTTGATACTTTAGGAAAATGATCCATCAGTCATTTGTGACGTGTAGGAATCAACCACACCTCAATTCAATGCATGGTGTCACCAACAAGACTCCAAATGTGTCTTGTTATTTAAAATTGACATTAATTCAAGTAAAAAACACAAATGACATATTGAAAACTAAGAAAATGCATTCAGATTATTTTGATACATTAAGAAAATGATCCATGAGTTAGTTGTGATGTGTAGGAATCAACTCCACCTCAATCCGACTAACGGTGTGACGGGTATGACTAAAAGTACCCGTTGTGAGTTTAAAATTGACATTTTAACTCAAAATGTGTCACTCATTGAAAACCAAGAAAACACACTCTGATTATCTTGCAAATTAAGGATAGTGATTTGTAAGTCCTTTGTGATGTTTATAAAGCACTCTCACATCAAATCAATTCATGATGCAACCAGTATGATTAAAATTTTATGTTTTCAGTTTGAAATGACATTTTAGTAAAAAAACACAACTGACATTCTAAAAAATGAGGAAATGCATTCTGATTGTTTTGATACTTTAGGACAACGATCCATCAGTCATTTTGGATGTATAGGAATCAACCCTACCTCAATCCGACACACAGTGTCACTGGTATGACTTCAAATGTGTCATTTTTATTAAAAAATGACATTTTTTAAGTATTCTTAATATTAATGTTTAATTTATTTATTTAAAGTATTACTAACATAATATTTTTTTTCTTATATAGGTGGAACCTTTTTCTCGAGTTGGGATGATTTGTTAGGAGACTATTACCATCATAAGACATTTTTTAGAGGGGACCACAGACGTCAAAAGAGAAAACATTAATGTTTTTCATTGTTTGTTGGATATTTGTAAATGTAATTTTATAAAAAATTGTTAAAAAGTATATAGAAGTGTTTTTTGGTATATAACATGAGTGAATATTTTTGTATTCATGATGTCAATTAAATGTATATAGCATTGTTTGCCAAACTTTTGTGTGTGATGCTTGTTTTTTATCATTTACATCATGTATGTGGTTCTTTTGTATATATATACCATGAGTAGTTATTTTTTAGAAGGTTTTGGTAGTTTCTGCAAGTTATTTTTGCTGGTTTGATTATTTTGGTTGGATTTTTATTTGTTTTTCAAGTTTCTGGGTGTGTTGTTATATAAACAACATGCCGAGACAGAGAAGCCTTTATGAGTGCTAGTTGAAGCACTGATAAATGGGGACTTTATCAGGGCTTCGAATAGCACTGATAAAGGGGGGAATTTATCAGCACTGATAAAGGGGGTCCTTTATTAGCATTAAAAATAGCACTGATAAATGCCTTTTTTAGCGCTGATAAAAGCCTTTTTTGTGGTAGTGTTACTATAATTTTTTAAATGATAAATATATTTATTATATTTATAATTATATATAAACACATTTTAAATATATTTAGTTATAATTATATATATATATGTTAATATATTGATGCATGAGTATAATTGATCATATATGATCATAAAGTTTATTTGTGGACGTGATTGTGACTTATGTTCTAAATGTTAAGATTACCTATATTATGATGACACACATATGTATATGTTATATATTCATCATTATGAATATTCATTTATAAACTGACACCCGTATGATTCATTCATGTTATACCCATGAACTTATGATGTTCTCATAAATATTTATAAAATTACAATAAATATTTTTAAATAATAAATTTATTTATCAAATTTTTAATTATAAAATTTTAATTATATAGAAATATTTTTTAAATTTATTTATTTATAATTATTATTATAACTATATATATATGTGTGTGTATTTAAATAATTATAAAATTACAATAAATAAATTTATTATAATTTTATAAATATATATATTTATATATTAATATACACACACATATAAAAATATATTTATAATTATATAAAAATATTTATAAAAATATTTATTTATAATTATAATTATATATATATATATTTAAATAATTATAAAATTATAATAAATATATTTATAATAATTATAATTTTATGAATATATATAATTATAGAAATAAATTTATAAATATATACAAATATTTGTAATTATAATTATAAATAATATATATATATATATATGTGTGTAAATAATTATAAAAATATAATAAATATATTTATTATATTTATAATTATAATTATAAATAGATATATATTTATTTATAGTCATAAATATAAATAAATAAATAAATATATTTATTTATTTATATTTATAACTATAAATAAATATAAATATAAATATAAATATAAATATAAATATAAATATAATTATAAATATAATAAATATATTTATTATAATTTTATAATTGTAAATAATTTATTAATATCAGGTCTTTATCAGCGCTGATAAAGACAAAATTTATCAGCGCTGAAAAAGCGCCGATAAAGACATGTTTTATCAATGCTATATTTTTAGCACTGATAAAGGTCTATTTTATCAACACTTTATATTTTAGCGTTGATAAAAACGTCCTTTATCAGTGATTTCCAAAAAGAACTGATAAAACCCTGTCGTGTTTTTAAAATAGAACCCTAATAGATCCACTTGCCATTCAACCCTCAAGCTTTCGTAGAAGTTGAGCTCTGTCACCGCCTCGACCCCTGCCTCTACTCCCACCTCCGCTGCCCCCACTTATGCCTTCACAACCCCCGCCTCCGTCGCCCCCCACCGCCGCCTCCACGACCCCGGATCCACCCCGCCCCTTCCTCCGCCTCCACCCCCGCCTCTGCCTCTGCCACTGCCACCGCTGCCCCCACCTCTACGGCCCCCGCCTTCGCTGCCCCCACCATCACTGTCCCCGCTGCCCCCACCCCCATCGCCGTCGTCGCCACTGCTTCTGCCGCCACCACCGCTGCCCCTGCTGCTGCCGCCTCCGTCGTCCCTACCGCCGGACTGTAAGTTTCAAATAGTCTAAATAGATGTTTGATATTATTTTTTCATATGTAGTCTGGATGTTCTATATGTTCTCCAGTGATAGTTGCCTCTTGAGATTTCATAGAGAGCCTAATCGTCAAACGATAGAGGATTTTTAGAAGTTTTAGATTTATGCTACCTGTTTAACTTGAATATCCATATACCAAATAACAATTGTTTCATTAGATTAACCTTTCATGATGTAGTGAATCATTGGTTGATGTTTATCTAAACCCATGTCAATATTAACCTAATGTGATTAGGGTTTGAGGTTCTACTCAGGTTTGTGGATAGATAACTTACTATTCCCCATTAAAAATTGATTCCTATAAGCTTGGATTTTTTGGAAAGGCATGTGATATTAGATTTTATATTTGGGTTTTACCTCTCCTATTCCCCTTAACTATATTACAGACAGAATATTTTATTTTAACATTTGAGACTTTTCTCATTGTAATGCACCTCAATTTTCATAATAGGACTACTTTCCTATAAACAACCAACATGATGCTGTGAATGGATCTCTATTATAATGAATTATATTTTCTCGATTTTATTTCTAGATTTTTTTTGGAAAATTTTGAGACTAGCCATTAAGACAACGTGTGATTCTGAGGCCTGGTGTGCCTGGAACAATTCATTAAAAAATATTTAGTTTTTAATATCACGTGCGCGTGACTTTTCTGAAAAAATGGAATATATTTTAAATGGGTTCTTGGATAAAAAATCTGAGGGAACCCTTGAGCTCAGAATGGCAGCATTACCCTAGGTGCAACCTAACTTTGGTCAGTGCGAGTCATCTGAAGAAAAATTCACCAAGGACGTAACCATAAATAAAATAATTAAATAAAATTATTTTATTTTTAAATCCTAATCCCTCATAAATGGTGACACATATTGGAAATCTGAGACCACTGTTAAGTTCGTAATGTGTTGTTTTCCCTAGGCAAGGCCTAACATTGGCTGGTGCGAGTTGACTTTGAAAAATAGTTTTTGGACATTTTAATGAATAAAATAAACTGTGAGTTTATTTTATTTTAACATTACATTGATAAAACAATGATATTTCTTTTAAATTAAGATCTAGGAAAGGACCCAGGGTTAGGATCATAAGCCTGGAAATTCTCTGGAGGCTCTGGAGAGAATCCTTAGAGAATTATCTCGATAGAGACAACAAACACTTGGATCAGAGATTGTTCTTGATAGACTGCCAATGACAATAAATCCTCGACAGTGAAATATCCATATCCTAGGTAGGGCATTTCATTTCTGATTTCTTTCCTCATTCATTATTTCCTCGATGAACGCGGATCAATCCACAGTTCAATCATTGTTGCAAGATGGGTTATTGTTGTTGGATTATCGGGCGATTAGTTTATCCTCTTCAATTATCATTCCAATGAGAATGAATCGAGGCTATAACGAACAAAGACCAAGGTTCATTATTTAGGAATTCTTGTGATTTCTCTCCCTCGTTCTTGGTGTTCTTCGCCGTTGGATCCTCGGGATCGCGGCTAGACTTTCCGGGAGGCTCTGAACGTGATCAGACTCCCAGATTAGAGGCAAGACGAAACATAGACCAGATCAGTGTAGCTTGGGACCTAAGGATCACATAGGTGTTTTTGTTTTAGTTATTGGAGCACCGGAGGAAGAATGACGGAAATCGGAAGGAAAGGCGTTGGCGGTGCATCTGGAGGGTGCAGGATGCAGTGGAGTGGCCGCATCGGCCAGCGGCGGTTGCTGTGGGAAACTGCGTGAGCCAGACCAACTTGAAAAGTAGACCGGGTTGGGCGAGTGGGATGGTATGATGGACTGGATCGATGAGGTGGTTCGGGTCCATCTAGAGCGGGTTGGGTCGACCCAGTAGACTAGGTTGGACTGGGTGGGTCGGGTCGGTCCCCGTGAGTCGGGGCAGACCCGGGTCCGACCCCGTGAGTTGGGGAAGACCTAGGTTAAACCTGGGGTGGCTGGAATGTGCCACAATCGACTGGGGTGGTCAACCGAGCTATCATGGCGGTCGGTCCATGACCAAGTGAACCCCCTTTTGAAATTTTCAAACGGCCATAAAATTCAAACTGGACGTTCGTTTGACGAGAAGTCTGCGGCGTTGGGACCCTTACGATGAGACAGTAATTTAGAAATATCCTAAGTGGGGTTTTCTTGGGAGTGTGAATACGAACTAATGGATTGAGGAGTGAGTTCTCCTGAAATGAGCGTGCTTCGAGCAAGCATTTCTATGGATGTATGTGACCTAGAGACTATGTGTCTTATAGAGACTGTGTGTCTTATAGAGACTGTGTGTCTTATGTAGACTGTGTGTATTGTGGATATTGTGTTTCTTATGGAGACTGTGTGTATTATAAAGACTATGTATCTTGTTGAGATTGTGTGTCTTATTGGATTGATTATATCTGGATGTTCTTGATATATTTGATGTAAAAATATATCTGTGTGGACCTAACTATGAATTCCTTTGTGGTATTTTTTTTATGATATTCCTTTTTGGTATTACTTTTTTGTATTCCTTGGTGGTATTCCTTCATGTTATTTCCTTGGTGGTATTCCTTCATGGTATTTCCTTTGTGGTATTCCTTTTCATTATTCCTTCGTGGTATTTCCTTTGTGGTATTTCCTTTGTGGTATTTCATTTCTGGTATTCCTTTATGATTTTGAGGTATCCTACTGAGTATTGTTTTACACACCCCTACATGGGATTTTCTCACATGTGTCATATCTTGTGCAGATAATTAACTCTTTTACATAGTTCTAGAAATACCAGGACTAGGCGGTGCCTTGTGAGACTGGACAGGCTGAGGTGTGTTTTGGAATCTTTTCCGATGATAGTCATAGTACCTCTTACTTTACAAGTTGGAATTGTGTATGTAGACTCTTTTCTTTTGATGGAATTGTCTTGTCCCAGTTAACTTTCCATTAATTTTGTTGTTATACTCTGGTTGTGGTATATAGTGGTTTTCATGCATTATTTACTTAGTGCTTTTACATTTCAGTATTTGTGGCTCAGAGATGTGTGTGTGCGTACACGTACTTGAGAAAATGCCTCCCATTTGTGGGATATGCCTACTCGGTGCTAGTCACCAACCCCTGGACTATTAGAGGCGGGATTGGGGTAGCCATGGCATGGGCCCTTGTAGGAAAGGTCATGACATAGTGGTATCAGAGGTAGATCGGTTCCAATTTAGGATGAGGAGTCCGTGAGGTTGGTTTGGGGCAACAATGTTAAGTGTTTCGAGTTCAGATTTCAGGCCAGGGAATCTAGTGTTGGTGTGGGGGTCGATGTATCTATACACTATAACTCTGGGCACCTTATTTTCAACTTAATAAATTAAAACACTGGTTATAGGGAAAATAATGGTACATGCATCATATAATAATGGGTTATGTCTTTCATGTCCTTCTTGAGTTGGCTCTCCAGATATACTCTTTTGACCGTGGTACATCTTGTTTTATTATAGGATGCCTCTACACAGGCAGCCAACCAAGATTCTGTTTCATGATCATGAGGATGATCCACCTAGAGATGAGGCATTGGTATAGGTTCATGTACTAGAGATAGCACCTTCGAGTGGTTTACCAGTTATACCACCACCTGTCGAGCAGCAGCTACTACCAGTGCTACCAACTGAGGATGCATACCGAATGAGCACGTTTTATAAGTTTCAGAGGTAGTGAACTCCCAAGTTTCATGGTGTGATAGACCCCCATGCAACTAAATATTGGATGTAGGTAGTTACCCATGTCTTTTTCCTTGTAAGTAGGCCTTCAGACTAAATGACAATTCTTACCCTGAGTTTTTTCAGGGCTCTACATAGCGATGGTGAAGCTTCGTGACCCAGGAACATGATGAGACAAATCTTTCTTGGGAATACTTCAATAATATCTTTAGAGATGATTTATTTCTGGCCACATTGTGACCATTATGCATATAGGAGCTTCTGCATCTGTAGCAGGGCAGTCAGACTGTGGTAGAGTATTCTGCGAGATTTACCGATATTTCACGCTACTCCAGAGATATGGTATGAGACCCTTTATTTAGTGATCAGACCTTCAAGAATGGATTACAATGGGATATAAGGTCATCCATGATATCCCTTAGTAGTCCTACTTATGATGGGGTACTTGAGAGATCCCTACAAGTGGAGAGATTTCTAGTGAAGTAGGCACCGATAGTGGGAGCTACTAGTAGGCACCAGGTAGCTGAGACCTCGATAGCAGGTAGCCGATGACAGTTGTAGGGAACAAATCAAGTTAGGTGATTTAGGAGACAATCGAAGGACATAATATTAGTGGTGCGGGGCTCCCAGGGCATCTCAAGTCATCTAAGGGACATGCTGTGTTACTCATGCGGCGGTTGGGGACATATAACATGAGATTTCCCGACCCATCATACGATCGATTAGGAGACGGTTGAGGGGACACCGAGGTAGAGGTGGAGGTAGGAGCAGGGTGGTTCATAGGGTGGTCCGTAGGATGGTGTACATGGTAGGGGAGTAGGAAGGGCGAAAAAAGGTGATCATAGTGTTGAGTTATTACCACCACCACCCCTGGGTGGTCCAAGACAGGCTCAGGGAGCTGATTGAAAAGGATGAGGCTAGCTACAGGTGATGAAGGCTTATGAACCCAAGGCTATAAGGATAATTATAGGTATGATCTGTGTATTTTCCACCTTAGATGCAATTTTGATAGACACAGGTTCCAGTCATTATTTTCTTACCACAAACCTTGTTTGATACTTAGAGATTCTGGTTAAATTTTTGACTTGACCCTTACGCTTAGATACTCCTACAAGAGGAGATTCAATGATCACATACTAGTGCTGATAGTGTGACCTTAATCTTGGAGGTGAGAGTTTTGGTTGAGATCTCTTGGTAGCGGCGTCGAGGCCTTATGACGTCATTATCGATATAGACTGGTTATCCATAGTTCATGATAAGATTGACTATTTTAGGCATAGAGTACGATGTGTCTGTAGTGATGGGACCAGGTTTTCCTTTACTAGTGAAAAGGAAACACATGAAACATAGTATGGACTCACACATAGGAGGGTTCATCCGATCACTCATTAGTTGGCTAGCCCGACCCTTGGTGTAGTGGATGATTTGAGTCCTCAATGTCCTGAAGTGGTGGCAGAGTATGAGGACATATTTCCTGAGTATGTTTCAGGATTACCTCCCCGTAGGGAGGTATACTTATGCATTGATCTATACCCCGGGACGATGTTGATATCTACACTATCATATGGGATGGCTCCTGCAGAGCTTCGTGAGCTGAGGGTGCAGTTGGAGGACTTGTAGAGGAAGGGCTTCATGAGACCCAGTGTTTCACCCTGGTCATCCCTAGTTTTGTTTTCCAAGAAGGAAGATGGTATATTGAGGTTATGTATGGACTTAAGACACCTAAACTAGCTGATCATGAAGAATAAGTATCTACTATTGAGGATCAATGACCTATTTGATCAGTTGAAAGGGGCATGGTGGTTCTCGAAGATTGACCTCATATCTGGCTATCACTAGCTATGAGTATGAGATAAGGATATACCAAATATGGCCTTCAAATGTTGTTACATACACTATGAGTAATTGGTGATTCTATTTGGTGTGATGAATTCCCCAATAGTGTTCATGGGACTCATGAACCAGGTCTTTCATCCTTACTTAGACCAATTCGTGGTGGTCTTCATTGGTGAAAGTATAGTGTACTCGACATCTAAAGAGGAGCATTAAAGACACGTTAGGATGGTACTAGACACAATTTGAGAGCACCAGATTTATAGGAAGCTCTCAAAGTGTCAATTATAGATTTGGGAGGTCCATTTTCTAGGACACATCATTTCAGAGGATGGATTTGTAGTGGATCTAGTGAAGATTGAGGCAGTTCTTACTTGCGAGCCACCCAAGAGGGTTACCTGGGTCTGGAGTTTCCTTGGTTTGACTAGGTACTATCGGAGGTTTTTACCTGAATTTTCTAGAGTGGAAACATCCTTGAAAGCTTTTACACGAAAGGTAAAATTTTCCACGTGGATGGAGAAGTGCCAAGAGAGTTTTCAGCAGTTGAGGCAGAGATTGACGAGCGATCCCATATTGAGATTTCCATAGGAGGATACCAAGCACGTAGTGTTCTACGATGCATCGGGAACTAGGCTTAATTGTGTTCTGATATAGGGTAAATCAGTGATTGGATATGATTCATGCCAGTTGAGACCACACAAGATGAACTATGTGACCCATGATCTTGAGTTAGCAGGGGCAATCTTCTCTTTGAAGATGTGGTGATACTACATGATGGGAAAGAGGTTTATCATCTACTTTGACCAAAAGAGTCTCAAGTATTTCTTCTCTTAGAGGGATATGAACTTGAGATAGAGATGATGGATAAAGTTCCTCCAGGACTATGACTTTGTTATTTTCTATAATCCTAGGAAGGGGAATGTGGTGGAAGATGCTCTTAGTAGGAGATCCAGTTCGTAGTTTCTGAATGTGGAATCAGAATAGTTGACCTCATTGTAGATATCCTTTGTGGATGGGTATGAAGCAGCTTACCTCCAGTTGATGGTTGTTATACCTCCACTCTTACATTGAGTCATGGAGGAACATCTTGGGGATACTAACTGTGAGAATTTACGTGCTCATATGTCTACAATATATTCCAATGATGGATATTCGAAAGGTGGGGAGCACTTCATTCTTTTGAGAGGGTGAACAGTAGTACCAGTTGCGTTATGAGAGGAGGTTTTGAGGGATTTACATAAATCCCCTTTGGCGGTACATCCAGGTGTGGAGAATATGTACCAGGACCTCTGACGTTAGTTTTGGTGGCCTAGGATTAAGAAGGGAGTTGTAGAGTTTATTTCTCAATTCCTCACTTATCAGCAGGTGAAGGCCAAGTACCAGGTTCTAGTAGGTTTGACTTAACTACTTGAGGTGCCAGAATAGAATTGGGATGAGATATCGATAGACTTTGTGACAGGTTTACCACATATTTCCAGGGGACATGATACCATCTAGGTGATTATTAACCGACTCACCAAGTCACTCCATTTTCTAGCTATTTGGGATTAGAGTTCAATAGGGAGATTGGGATGCCTTTACGTGTAGGAGATAGTTCAACTCCATGGAGTTATATTGATGATAGTGTTATATTGTGATGCTCAATTTACATCCTAGTTGTGGAAAGGATTGAATGAGGTATTTGGGACTCAGTTACATTTGAGAACAGCGTTTCACCCCCATATGGACGACCAAAATGAGCGGACCGTTCAGGTTCTGGAGGACATGATATGGGATTTCATGTTAAATTTTGGCCATAGTTGGGAGGATCACCTACCACTAATGGAGTTTGAATACAAAAAATATCACTCCATCATTGGTATGAAACTATTCGAGGGCTTGTACGGGCAACCCTGCAGGTCGCCACTTTATTGGACTGACCCAGGAGAGTTAGTACTTATGGGCCCAGAGTTGGTGAGAGATACCATAGAGAAGGTGCAGATCATCCAGAAGTAGATGAATACCAAATATATATGACATAAGTCTTACGTTGATAGGCGAAAGAGGCCTTTGGAGTTTGAGTAAGGAGACTACATGTTCCTTCGAGTATCACCTCGACGTGGATTATGAAGATTTGGCCAGGGTGGGAAGATATCTATGAGGTTCATTGGACCTTTCCTGATACTATGTAGAGTTGTAAAGGTGGCCTACCTCTTGGATCTACCTTCTTAATTAGAGCGATCACACGACATCTTCCACATGTCACAGTTGAGGAGGTACGTACATGACCCATCGCACGTCATTGGACAGAGTGAGCTGGACATTGATGATGGGGTGACTTTTACTGAATACCTAGTAGAGATCGAGGATCGACATGAGAGGATCCTTCATGGGTGTTCAATTTCTCTAATGTGTGTACGGTGGTAGAACAAGAATCTCTAGAAGAGCACATGAGAGAGGGAGGCTCAGATTTGTGCTCAGTTCTCTTATTTGTTTGAGAATCCCTTTGTTTTGGATTTAGGGGACGTAAAGACCTAATGTGGGTAGAATATAATGACTCAAATTTTACTGATTTTAGTTTTATAAATTATGTTCAAAAATTCTAAGACTATGTACTGAGACAGCGTGCGATTTCGAGGCCATGTGTTCTTGAAACAATTCACTGAAAAAAGTTATGTTTTTAATAGCATGAACACATAGCTTTCCTAAAAAGTGGAATATCTTTTAAATGAGTGTTCATATTAGAAATATGAGGGCACCATTGATCTCAAAATGATAGCTTTACCCTAGGTGCGATTAACTTTGGTCAACACAGTTCATTTGAAGAAAAAGTCACCAAGGATGTAACCGTACATAAAATTATTAAATAAAATTATTTTATTTTAAAATCCTAATAAATCATGAATGGTGACTTGGATTTTAAATTTGATACCACTGTTGAGTTCGTAATGTGGTGTTTTCTTTAGGTGAGACCTAACATCGACTGACATGGGTTGACGGTGAAAAATAGTTTTTGGACATTTTAATGAATAAAATAAACTATGAGTTTATTTTATTTTAACGTTATGTTGACGCAGAGACACTATTTATTTTAAATAAAGAGTTAGGAAGGGACCCAGGGTTAGGCTCATAACCCTATAAATTCCCTAGAGGCTCTAGAGATGATCCTTAGAGAATTCTCTCAGTAGTGACGACAAATATAGGGATCAAATATCATTCTTGAAGGATTTCCAATGACAATCAATCCTTGACAGTGAATGATCCATATCCCAGGTTGGGAATTTTATTTTTTATTTCTTTCCATTTTCTTTATTTCCATGATTAATGTTACCCAATCCCCAAAAATATTGATCCGCATCTTGATCATTGTTGTGGTATGAGTTATTATCACGGTGTTATTGGAAGATTAGTTTATCCTCTTCATTTATCCTTCTAACGAGAATGAATTAAGGATGACACAAACAAAGTCTAAGGTTCATTCTTGGGGTTTTCTTGTGATTTATCTCCCCCATTATTGAATTCTTCGTCGTTGGATCCTCGTGATCGTGGCTCGACTTTCTGGGAGGCTTCGAATGCAATCAGACCTATGGATTGGAGGCAATACGAAATAGAGGTCAGATTAGTGTAGCTTGGGACCCAAGGATCATAGAGGTGTTTTCGTTTCAAATATTGGAGCACCTAAGGAAGAATGAAAAACCATGGAAGGAAGGGAACTGATGGCTCCTGGAGGCACGACGCGTCCGATGCTGTATGGGATGCGGTGATCGCGTGACACGAATGGGTGGCTACATAGACCAATGACGATTGCCACAGGAGACCGCGTGAACTGGACCGACCTAAAAAGAATATCGGGTTGGGTGAGTAGGCCAAGCCGGGCCGGCGTGGTAGTTCGGGCTCAGCCGGAGCAGTCCGGGGTGACCCGACGGGTTGGGTTAGACCCCGCGGGTCGGGGTGGCCGGACCGGGCCACAATCAACCATAGCGGTTGACCCTGAGCCACGATCGAATGAGCTAATGCATAGCTATAGAAGTTAGAAGTACGGTCGACCACTGCGATAGCTTGTGCTGCTACAGCATGGAAGACCGTGGCGGTCGACCGCCAGGTTGGTCCCCGGCCTAGTGAACCCCCTTCTAAAATTTTCAAATGACAATAAATTTCAAACTAAACATTCATTTGGATACCCATATACGGTATTGGGACCCTTAATAAAAGATGGTAATTTCAAGATATCCTAAGTGGGTTTTTGTCAGAATGTTCATATAACCTAATGTCTCGAGGAGTGAGTTTTCCCGGAATGAGCACGCTTCGAGCAAAAATTTATGTGGCTGGTTGTGACCTTGAGACTCTGTCTTATAGAAACTCTGTGTCTTATGGAGACTATGTCTCTTATGGATACTATGTGTCTTATGGAGAGTGTGTGTCTTATAGAGACTATGTATCTTTTTGAGACTGTGTGTCTTATTGGATTGAGTATATCTGGATGTTCTTGATATATTTGTTGTAGACATATATCCGTGTGGAGCTGACTATGCATTACTTTGTGGTATTCCTTTGTGGTATTTTTCTATGGTATTACTTTTTGGTATTCCTTTGTGGTATTCCTTGGTGGTATTACTTTGTGGTATTCCTTGGTGGAATTCCTTCGTGGTATTTCCTTGCTGGTATTCCTTTGTGGTATTTATTTTGTGGTATTCCTTTTCAATACTCCTTCATGGTATTTACTTTGTGGTATTTCTTTTGTGGTATTCATTTTTGGTTTTGGGGTGTCCTACTGAGTATTGTTTTACTCATCCCTTCACGGGTTTTTCCTGCACATGTCATAACTTGTGAAGACGATCAACTCTTCGAAAAAATTCAAGCCATACCCAGACTAAGCGGTGCCTTGTGATACCGAAAAAGTCGAGGTGTGTTCCGACAAATTTTCTGATGACAGTCCCAGTACCTCTTACCTTAAAAGTCGTACATGTGGCTGCAAACTCTTTTCTCTTGGTGGACTTGTTTTGGACCTGTTTTCTTTTCAGTACTTTCACTGTTATACTCTGGTAGTGGGATATAGTGGTCTGTATGGATTTTTTACTTAGTTCTTTTACATTTCATCATTTTTATCTTGGAGATGTGTGTGTGTATACAAGTATTTAGGAAAATACCTCCCATTGTGGGATATGCCTACTCGATGCTAGTCACCAGCCCCTAGCCTATTGGAGGCAGGCTTGGGGTAGTCACAGCACACGCCCCTCTAAGACGGGTTGTGACATCTATGGTGAGAGTAGATTTGATATTAAGTGCTTCCATATAGAAGGATCTAAAATATTTTTAAGAGAAAGTGTTAGTAGTGATTTGGTATTATAAAAATAACTAGATATGGATAACTCTTTCAACTATCATAATCTACAACCTTCAAGTAATTCCCATCAGACCCAGAGTGGTGACAATCCACATCTGGATGTTTTTGTGTGATAGATGATTGAGAGTGGAGGATAAATGATAGGCTTGTATTCATGATTCATGTAATATTTATAGATAATCATACTCATAAATATAAACTTGAGGCATATTTTCCCCCTTTAATGATTTTATTTGAGGGGTTAATAGTTCTAGTAGAGCTCCTAGAAATGCCCTTATGGCTAGAGACTCCTACCGATAGTGGTCATCCTTTGTTCATGAAAACTGAAAGAGTGAATTTTACCTCCAGTGAGAAAGATATTTTGCAGGATTGCTACTAATAATTCATTAGTTAGTGATATTATCCTTTTGATATATTTAATATATAATGGGGGTAGTTAACTAAGTGGTAGTTAAACCCAATAATGTTATCTTGGATGATATCCCAGGGTTACCATCAATGATTATTGGGTTTCTATATTGGTGTAATTTATAGAATATATGAATATTTCTTATTAGTTATTAGATAACCTTGCCTATCTTAAGGAACTAATATGTAATTATAAGAACTATTAGAGTAAGATTTTTGTTGTGATCTTTATAACCTTTCTTTGTTGTTGTTCTTGAAGTTTGAGATTATGTGTAACACCTAATCTTTAGCTATAGTAAGTAAATATGTTATTGATGATGTTTGATATTATTGAAATTTGTTGAAGAATAATTGATGATGAATGATTTTATTGGATACTGAATGATTTATGCAAAGATATCCATTCATTGAAATAAGATTCATGTCAATGACAATTTTTCCTAGAGGTTTCAATATTTTTTTTCGTGATTTGGTTTTTAATGAGTTGGATCAGTTTTAGAATGTGTTGGAGTTTTTTGAGAAGAAAAATAGTCATCTCTATATCATGGTGGATTTAAAAACCCTATATAACTCCTAATGAAGTGTGATTACCTGTTTATTCAGACCATCCTTGATAATATCTTCTAAATAATTGTCCATCTTGTGAACTTTAACTATTATATTCCCTTTGTGTATGATCCCAATCTATGTATGTGTTCCATTTCTTAGAACTATGTGTGGACACATTTATGTTACTATGTATGTATATTGATTCCTTGATTTCATATCTTTGGCCTGACCTGAAATTTCACTTTTATATTGTTTTATCCAATCATTTAAACTTTAATAGTGAATTATATACAATTTCATGTAAGTTTTTCTATAATATACTATTTTTGTTCTTAAAATCTTTTTTTTTAGAAAAGAATATTTTTGAATGGAAAAGAATATTTTATTGATTGAGTTAATTTTAAAACCAAATTTATGAGGGAATGAAAAATATTTTAATGGTTGTGAAATTTTTTAAATATTGTTTCTATTGACTTTTAATT